>JAWWTY010000037.1:53814852-54022430 GCA_035222235.1 Margarornis squamiger
CAGAGGCAGAGGCAGAGGCGGCCAGGCCGGCGGGGCGCTCACACCGCGCCCGCCGCCGCCGCTGCCGCTGCCGGGCATGGAGGGCGCCGAGCCGGCCGCCCGCGGCAGCAGCCACAGCCACAGCCACAGCAGCCCCAACCCCAGCAACCACCGCCCCATCCACCGCAGCCCCAGCCCCGCAGAGCCCCGCGGGCAGGCGGCGGCGGCGGCCATGGAGGAGCCGCCCGGGGAGGCTCCGTGCCCGGAGGCAGCGGCGGCGAGGAAACAGCAGGGCGTGAAGCGGCATCACCACAAGCACAACCTGAAGCATCGCTACGAGCTGCAGGAGACCCTGGGCAAAGGCACCTACGGCAAAGTCAAGCGGGCCATCGAGAGGTTCTCCGGCAGAGTGGTAAGGCGGGCGCAGTGGCTTCTCCCTGCTTGTTTGTTTTGTGTGTACAGGTACACGTAGAGTTGTGATTTGCAGCGCCTTCGGAGCCGGGTGCGGGGCTTGGCGTGGCCGCAGCCCCGGGAGCGGGGTCAGCATCGCACCCTGCCCGCGGTCCGGGGCTTTGTTCGGAGCGCGCATCCTTTTACCTGGCTGGAGGCTGGAGGTGCTGCAGTAGCACAGCGGTACATTTTGGAGGGGTGCGTTATTATTGGAAAAACAGGGTGGCTCATTGTTTTTGTTTTGTTTTTACACGCGTGTCCACTGCGAGCAGTTATTTTTTCCCCCAGTGGAAACTCACGGTTTGGTGAAACCTGTCACATCCCCCCTTGCTAACCAGAGCTCCTCGCAGAGTACTGTCAGAACCGCAAATGTTGGCTTCCCTGCCTAAAAAATGCCGTGATTCAGTCATACTTTTGTGACCTGAACTTTGCTGACACCTAAAAGAATCGCAGGGACCGCACGGCAGCCCCCCTGGATTTTCCGAGCCGTTTCCCCGCTCGGCGGTGCCGGCTGGCTCGCTGGAGACTTGAGGCAGCCCGGAGGTTGTCCAGCAATAACTCAGGTCAGCATTTCCTCACCGCTGCAGCGCTCCAGCCGGGCGCACAAACGCCATGGAAGCAGCGTACACGTTAGCCACAGTTATTATTGTCATTTTCCCTTCCCAGGAGTATGTATCTGTTCACAGAGGGCAAGTAATGGGAGGCAGGCGTTGTTGTGTTAAAGGTTGTTCGGAGGAATAGATGGTTTTCTGCAGAGGTCTTCATGCTGAAGTAGACTAATTGAGTTTTCACCAGACTTCATCTGAAAGCAAGGCATTTCCCTGGTGATGTTATATTTATCTTTCCTTTTGGTTGCTGGGAAGCTCGTCGTGCACCCAGAGGCAGAAGGATGTGTAAAACAGAAAATGAAATTTCAGATGCTGTGGCTTTAATAAGGAGCACTTACTTTGCAACTGAATATCTTTGTGTCGACAGTGAAAATGAGAGTTTCAGCCAAGTTGTAGAGTCATATCATATATGCTTTCAGTTTATTAGCTCATTTGGAGGCTGGCTAAAGAGAAACCAGAGATGGACATCTCTGCACATGCTCACTCTAAGTCCATGATTTTTAAAGTTTGCTGTTTTGGCCGTTTTACAACTTCAGGCTAACAAAAGCTCCAGGGCTATATTATATAGTAACTATTATTTTGTAAGTAGATTATTTTTGAGTTTCATTACAAAATGTAGTAAATAGACAAATAAATTGAAAACGTTTTTTTTAAAAAGAGTTGAGAAAAAGTGACAGCAATGTAAATGAGATTTGGCTTTAGGAAGAGCCCTCACGGGAAAGGAAGTAGAGTAGATGTGTATCTCATCTAAATTAACAACACACCAGCCCTTTCTGTATTTGCTAACTGCCAAGCACTTCATCTGCACAGCTAAAGGATACTTTGATGATACGGTCTGAACTGAATTTATATGGTTAATGGCATCTTGAAATGGAGAGGATGGAAATCAGAATACCCATACAATCTTAAATGCAATAAAAATGTTACACCCGCACTATCAGCTGGTATGTAGAAGCTAAACAAGTTCTTACCAGGGTGTGAGTTTTTTACTGGAGTAATGGAAGCCTTGGCGTGTGGCACTTCATAAGTATTAACTAGTCTGCAGGCGAGTTCTGGTGTAAGGTGTCTGTTTGAACTGTAACATCTGCAAGTGTATGTAAAGCATCCACATTTTGTCTGCTTGCAGAATAAAAGCTAGTTGCCAGGAATCCAGCCAGATCTAAGTGAATGGAAAACGCTTCTTGTTTTTCCGACAGTTCCCTTGTCTGGCTGATACAATGAATACTGATTGCTTTCCGCAGGTGAGATAAGGGCATCAACAGGATGACTGATCAGAAAGGGGCAGAATTTTCCTTAACTTTTTCCACTTCACTTTCTCTTCCCTTTCCTCTTCTCAGTTCTTGTTAGTGGGCAGTGTTTGCATCATCCATGAGCAGGTTGGACCAGATGCTGCCGTGTCCAGCAGGGGATGCACAGAGCAGGGGATGTGACCGGCACTTTCTCTTACACCATGTCCAATGCCAATCCTTTCGCAGCCTAAGGTTGCTCTAGTCCGGTCTGTTTGCTTCCTATTTTGCTACTAGTTTAAGCAATCATCTCTTTCTTTACTCAGTGGTAAGGAGGTATTTGAAGCTGTGTGGTAACAGATTACGAAGCTGAACCTTGGCAGCGACATTGTGTTCCCATTCATCAGCCTTGTTGAAGTGATTCTTCTATTTGGCCTTTCCATTCCTCTTGTTTGTCAACAATCTCATCTGTTTAAATAGAGAGCTCAGAAATGAAATAGAAACTGGCAGGTGTGGGTAAATAAAGTAAAACCAAAGTGAAAGGACAGGTCCCAAAGTACAGATGTGCTTTAGTCCTGTGCCACTGGAAATCAATAGCAGGATTTCTGTTGACTTGAATGATACCATTTGGCACATGTTAGCAGGCTACAGGTTTATTCAAATTGTTATTCCTCTTAACTTTATTGTCTTTCCTTCTGAAACAGTGGTACATGATCATAAAGCTTCCTGCCATAAAGCTCCAGGGTAGATTGTATGATACATTTGGTTGGTTACTGGAAACAACTTATGTGAATTTGTGTATTAGTTACCACAGTGACTACAGACAGTATTGCGTGCTGCATGGAGCAGTTCAAATACTGCCCACTGCAAGACATATGAGGTGCCTAATTTTGCCAGCAAGATTTTCTTCATTAGTACTGGCTCAGTATACGCAGTTGTAACTTATGGTATTTTAAATTAAGGCACCTGTTAGTAGGTGTGAGGATGAGGAGATGATATTACAAACCTGTGAACTAACACTCATGTTGACGTTTCTGTGGGTGTTTTCTCCACTTGACATCTTGCTCATGTTAAACCAAAGAACTGAACTTTTGTTTGTGTTATGTATTCAGTGTTTGTTAGCCAAGAAATCCAGAGTTATACTGATATCAGCCTCAGTTAAGGTGTGTATTGACCACCTCTGGCTGATTCTGTGCATGGTGCATGAAGATGGTTAATGTTGCTGAGTTTTATTTTCAGTCAATGATTCCTCTCGAGTAAATACTCATTAGAATGCAACTTTAAATTACAGATGGGGGTTTCCAGTCTTGTTATCTGTCTATTCCTGATATTATACAGAAAACAATACCTGGATTAAAAAAAAAGCATTTAATGTTAGCAGAGGAGCTTTCTAAAACATGGAAGATGGGAAGTAAACCCTGTTAGACTGCATGGAGCACTCCGAGCAAAGTTTAATGCAGGGGTTCAATACCCTGGCCAGTGTACAGTTCCCTGAGGTGTCCTCTGGCTGGATGTTCTGCCCGGAGTGCTCTGCCTTCCCTGCCACTGCTGGACCTGCAGCTTGTTAGTGTTGCTGGTTGGTTGTTGCAACCTCTCTTGAAGCTCCCTCTGTTATCTTCACTTCCTTTCTGTTATCATCTGTTCGAGAGAGAGATTTTGCCGTTTGCAGAAGCCAGGAGTTTGTGTCCCTTGCTCACCCTAGGCTGTACTTAGGAGGCCTCAGGGAGCAGCTGCAGGGACATCCCTCCCCTCCACCTTCATCTCCCCCTTTCAGCCTGAGCCCTGACATCTTTTCTTCCTCCTCACCAGCAGGTGGAGGAAGCACTATTCTCCTCCAGCCGTGCCTCCAGAAAGTTAATTATTTTGGGAATTGATGACAAGCTGCAGCCCAACATGAAGAACAGGCACGTGGTTCATATTTGGGCAGGCGTGTTATGTGTGGTGGCTGGCCCATGTTATTTATCTGCTTTGCATAAAAGTGCAGGTAGAAGGATGTTGCCAGATGAAACTGGTTTCTGAATCAAAATCTTGTAAAAAGCCCTCAAACTTAAAGCAACAAATCTTTTTATTTGCAACTCCAGTGAAAACCTTTGCTTTGAAATAGGTCCGCTTTGTGATACATTTGAAGGGTTGCACAGGGTTTTTGAAACCCTGAAACAGCAACATAGTACATGAAAGGAGGATCTTAGCTTTGCTGATTGTATTTCTCCATATCATGACAAAACCAAAACATGAATACCAACAATGGCAGCTCTGTCATATCAGTAATTAAGGCCTTGTTGGCCACACAACCGTTTGTTTGTTTGTGTTGTGGTTTTTAAGTATTCCATATAACAGGGTAAAAGTGTGCTCGTGGGTCACTGAGGGCAGTGAAAGCCAGATGGAACATTTGTCTCAATTTTCTCATCTGCACTACTGATATCACAGAAAACATTGGTATCCCTCTCAAGCACATGAATTCTTTTATCTTTAAAGATGTGGTATATTTCCACTTTTTTCTCCCTGTGAACGTCTGTTTCACTTAGCACCTGGGTCACTACTTCATATTGATTTGTATCTTGATTTTTCAGTGTAACATCCAAACTACTCAGGATAATGTTCAAATCTGACACAGAATTGTTTATTTTTTTGAGATTCTTTGTTGCTCTTGTTAAGATATCTTCCTTTGTTGCAGACACCGGTGTAAGAATCTACACAACACTGCTGTGATGTGAAGTGCTTGTACAGCACTTTGCACAGCAGGTTCCTGATTCGTGAATGTGGCTTCCACAGCTATGATAATACACTTGAATTATTGAAACAATAGCTTGTATCACTACTCCATTTTATACATGAGAGAGGAAAAACTTGCCAGTTAAAGCCAAAATCATCGGAAATATCAACTAGTTTTGAGTGCACAACCTAATACTGGATTTTTCCAGCCACACAGGGTGCGTTATGTCAGGGTCCTATGGATGACAGCCTCCTCCTTGGTTTCTCCTGCCTCCTGGGCTCTCTCTTTACCCTGGGCTTTTGTCCCTGTGTGACATCCAGCTTTGGTCTCCATTCCTGGCCTTTTTGTACTCCACTGCCTCTTGCTTTGTTGTGTGTGCCAGCGCTGTGACCCGCGCAGAGCGTGCTGCTTTGCTCCCTGCTTCCAAGCTGGTAGCTGCCAGCACTATCTGCACAGCCTGGGGTGGCTGCTGCATACACCTCTCCTGCCATGCAATACTTACGTGGGGCCAGAGGAGGGGGGGAAGAGAGGTTCTTGCAAAATGTGTCACCTGAATCTTATTTTTATATGTATGTATGTATTTACGTAGTTATTTATTTATTTAAGATGTGCGAACTGAGTTCTTCTAGGCACTCGTAATGTGACTAAATCTGGACAATGTTTTCATGGTGCTGAAGGCGTGTTAGTGAAACTCAGGTCATCCTCTGCATGCATGGAAATTCTAGATCTGGAATGAAAAGAAGTTGGAAAGAGTATATGGGCTTGAAAATAGTTTTGCTGTTAATCTGTTATTTGTTCCACTCTTAGTTATTAGGTGTGTTCTGAGATTCTGGTTCAAAAAAGAGAAAAAAATAATAGGAAATGGAAAAAAGCCCACTGGAATCAGTCTAATAAAAACCACCGGAATTATTCTAATGTCATTCACAGTGAATATTGTGGGCTTATTACCATAGGAGTTCCTACCTGGTTGTATAAAATTACTTTGGTCTTCACATAAACACTTGTTTAATTGAAATGCCAAAGGAGACCTCAACATCAAGGTCTGCTGACAGAAATAACTGATTACAGCATGAATGTCGTCAGGAGAAAGGCTCTAGTACAAAACGCTAGTTTTCTGCACCAAGAATTTTTGTTGGAGAAGCAGATTGTTCAGGGGAGGATGGTGCAGTGGTATGAAAGTCTGAATTAATGACTAGCCAGTAAGGGGTCATCTGAATATACTAGCTTGTTGAATCTTTTACCAAATTAAAGAACAGCATGTTCTTGGAGCTTTGAGTGGACATCAAGTGATGTTTTTTTCAATGATTTTGTACTTTCTTACAGGTGAAGGAATTAAAAGTTTCCAAGAGACTGTTGCTTCTTGTTTTTTCTTTCCCCCACCCACCCCCTCTCCTGCACTGGACTGAACAATTTTGGGCAGGTCAATTAACTTCCCTGTGTCTCAGTGTATTAATTTCTGAAGGGATACTACTTAATATAGGAAATTTAGACTAATGGAGAGGGCACGTTTTGACCTGATACATACCTAGTATGATTCCCTCTAAATATGTAATTCACAACAGAATTTGAGCCAATGTTTATAATGCAGCCTTCAGCTAAAAGCACTATAACATGTTTAAGCATTTTTACAAATGGTTCCACAGCACCATATGCTAGAAAACACAACAGAATGGAAATTCCTTGTACAAAGTCTTTCATTAGATATTACTGAAATGTACTGCATTTTTTTAGTGGCATGTGTTCTAAAAATTATTATTATTTTTTTAGGAACCACAATGCGGATTTGCCATGTGGAGACAATTATTGTATATATTCTAGTTTGGGGTCATACATGTTGAGTAAAACTGTGTGGAATGTGCAGTTCTTGTGAACAATTGTTTATTCTTTAGAGAACTGTAATTGTAGTTAGTCTGTGTTTTGTCTGGTAAATAAATAACTTGAGAGTCTTTGCTGGAGTGAAGGACTGGGGAGAGGCATGTGGTGTCCACAACAGTGCCAAGGAAGAATGACAAATGTGAGTTGAAAACCACTTCTGGGTATAACAGCGTTGAACACCAGCAGGTGAATGTGTGTAAAGCCATGGTTATCCAAATGTAGAGCATATGGGACATGTTTCCAAAACCAATATACCAGGGATTCGGAAGCTGACTGCTGACCTTGAGTTTGACATGGGCATCTCCCTGGTTCAAGATCCTGTGTCCTGTACCACACTCATGTACCCTCTATCTATGCAAACCAGGATGCCAATGCCAAAGCACCTCCTCTTGCTATGCAACCACACTCCTCTAAGTAGGACTCTATTCTCCTCATTGTTGTCTTGTACCTTCTTTCAGTAAAAAAGTAGGACCAAACAGGGTTTTCTGCTGCAGCTCTGGATGATCTTCCATAGCCAGAAGTGCAGGTTTGCCACCAGGGTTGGGGTGGGATAGGAGCTTGCAGAATCGATGGCAAAACATAGGGGTGGCAGCTGCCAGCTTCTCTTCTTGGAGAGGCCACAGCCTCAGCAGCTCCTGACCTGGGCAGGGGTGGAGGCTGCAGCCAGTGTCCAGCTGTGGTGTTCAGTTTCAATGGTTTGCACACCACCAGTGATGCGTGTGTTGGTGTGGAAATCTCTGACCTACAGAGAATGTTGTTCTTGTCTCTTCTTGCCTCCTACGTAAGTCAGGATTTGTCCCTAAATTGCCTAGGCGTGCACCAGACACTTTATAGAAAAAACTCTTGTCATTAGCCCTGATGGGTTGATGTACTTAGGACAGTTGGTATGTCAGAGGAAATGTTTTAGATGAAAAGGTCTCCGACTAAATATGTAAATGATATTTGTCAGCATTTCCCTCAAATATCTTCCAGCAGATGTGAGTACCATGTGTGTCCATTTAATAAACTTAACTCAAAATAATTTCCACTTTGCTAGATATATGGGGAATAGCTGGGGAGGGTGGGGAGCAAACTACAAAGCAAGGTAAAAGCTGCATATGTGTGTTGTTATATTTGATGACCAATTCATTAAAGCCATAAGTGTATCCAGGCTTTCAACAGTGTTCTCCTGCTGTTGCTTCCTGTACTCCCTGGCTACAAAATCAGTCTCTATGGCTCTCATTTGTCTTACCCACATGAAAGACTTCAAGCATCTGCAAGTTATGATTTGAGAAGTATCTGCTTTTAAACAGAATATATTTATCACCGTGTCTTCACAGGCAGCATAGTATGTTGTATAAATTAGGGGATCCTAGACCTTTGAACACTGTGGGGCTGGGTGAGATACTCCGCGTGCTTACCGTGTCTGGCCATACCCATCAAACATCCTGGACCCACACCAGAAATGCCAGATGTTCAATAGACATGGAAGCCCTCCCACAACCTTTGCTGTGTGTTGCAGAGGGTGGAGGGGGCAAGGCTGTAGCCATCCCTTCTAGTACTCTTATTTGAGCTCAGTAATTTTTATATTTTGAACTGAAGACCGTGGTCCAAGCCTCCCTGCAGTCTGTCAAACTGGGACTTGCTTCTAAATCTGTTTGTTTATGAGATTCAGTCCTTAAAGCTGCCACTGGTCTGAATGGGATGCAAGACCTGGGTCTTGCTCAAGTGTGAACATTTTCAGACTCTGTTCTTGCCAATGGAGGACATAATAAAATGCTTTAATGGGTGACTTCTTTTACTTGAAAAAAACCCCAGTCACACAGCAGCTAAGGCAAAAGGAGTTGGCATGGCTGGCACGTGTGAAGCTGTCCTGGACAGTTGTAGGTGAATGCAAAATCACAAAATAAATGCAAGTCTTGTTGTTTGTAAGTATTAAGAAGACAGTTGAGGTTGCTTAGTTTAACATGCACATAATGTAGCTGTTAATTTCTGCGTTCCTCCTCAGCCTTCCCTTCTCCCTGTTGCCATTTCCCACCTCAGCTACATCTCCAGCATGGTGCCTAAGACCCTTTGCTCTTGGGTCCCCTGGATGTCAGCCTGGTGAGTGGGGGTGTCTGCTGTACCTTGTGTGGGGCTGGGTGCCTCTCTGATGAAGCCTCAGTGCTTGGCAGGCTGCTCTGTCCCTGTTGCCTCACCTTCCTGGTTGGCCTGTGGTAATCCCAGAGCCTCTTGGCCACTCTGGCCCAGCAGCTGGCATGTGGGACAACTTAAGCAGAGAGGCTGGAGGATTGTCTTTGTTCTGAGGTCTGGCAGCTTGAGGGACTTGCAATTATCCTAATGTCTCGCTGTGCTGAGGAGCTGAGTCAGCATATTTGGCCTGAAGCATTACTGCCTCATAATAAAGACACCAGTTAAGGGATATTAGGCTTAAAAAAAAAAAAAAAAAAAGAGTTCCTGTGAAAAGTTACCACGCCAAGCTCAGAGACTAAATTTAGCTATTCACAGGCAGTTCAGGAAGATTGGGGTCCTGCTGGTGATGGAGATCTCAAAGCCTTCATATCAGGTTTCCTGTTCACAAAAAGGCATTTGATCTCTGCTGCAATTTCTAATCTCCATGAAATGCCTGATGGTGAGGGATATCTCCCTTTATTTGAGATACAAGTGTCATTTTAAAAGTGAGTGTGAATATTTTTTTAATCACAAAAGATAGCAGTGAGGGTTGGGTAGAAATATGTTTTTGAGCTGTGTGGTAACTAAACAAGTGTTCCTTTTTGTTAAATGGTGCTTCGTTGTTTATGCAAAAAGGTTAAGTCCTTTGCACACAAGTTTGACAGGGGAAAACAGCAAAGCCTTTGTTAAAAAAACAGCTCTTGAGGCACGTGTTCAGAACTGTCACTTATTTGCATATTTTTGCCATCGCGCTCTGCACAGATCAAGTATTGCAGCTTTCCCAGCGGAGTGCAGCTCAGGAAGGAGGAGTGAAGGCCAGCCAGTCCCTCAAGTGGCTGGAGATGCCTGCGGACACCTGGCACAGTGGATTCAGCAGGGCCGAGCTGGCGGCTGTTTTTTGGCATGTGGAAAACAACAGCCTTTGGGAGAAAAGGAGGGGAGAGCCCAACCTTCCCAGCTGGTGCGTGCTCTAGTGCCATGTGGCCTGGAACCTGGAAGATTCCTATAAATACCTGCTGGAGGCAATACAGGCTTAGCTGAAGTGCGTAGGGATGCAACTGAGAGGTGTCCACATTGCCCTCTTGGGAAGCCACATTTTTAGTTGGGACTATACATGAGGAATAGTGCCTTCATGTTACTTTCTTTGCTGTGTTTTTATTCTCTTCAGAGTACCAAAATGAAGTAATTAAATGGTGATCTGTGGGTTTAAGCTCCATCTTCTGTAGGAGCTGGTTGGTTACACCTGTGCTTTGGGAACTCTGGGTGTGAGTGGTTTTCCTGAGGTCCATCCTGAAAGTTTATAGCAGAGCCACGAGGAGAGCTGAGATCGACCACAGCTGCAGCGCTGTGCTGAGCCATTCCTTGTGTGGATATAACCATCTCAGAAAGGTTGCTCTTGAAATGAGCTTCTTCTTTCATGGCTGTAATCACACTTTGAAGGGATGGTGCCAGTTTTTCAGAAGCTTGCCATCTCTTGTGTCTGGGAGACAGGTCATCACTGTTGAGCACCAGTTGGTACCACTTGGTCATTGTGTCCTCACAGCCTGGGAGGAATGAGGGCCTTTAGCTAGACTGTGCAGTGCAATTACATCCAGGCCAGGGACTAGCCATCTTTTTCAACTACAGGGGTTTTTTATTGTGTAGTTTGAGATTTTTCTACGAGGCTCTCTGTTGCAGTAAAACAAATGTATTCTCCCATCCTGTCTGGCGTTTTGTGATGAAAATGTGGTATAATGGGACCTGTGAAATGCCTCGTTGTGGGTTGTGCATTACTCATAAGGAATTCATCAGGGAGAAGGATTTCATGCTGTACTTCAACCTCCTTCCAGCTTTTCTTGGATGAAAGGAAAACTGTGCAGCCGTGAATGTAACTGGTTATCATTATTGGATGTCATTACTCACTCACTCTAAGCATAAAACAAAAAAATTGCATCCCCTGTGATGTCCGTGGGTAAAATGCTGCTCTCAGTTACATTAGCACTTGTAAGCTGAAGAGTAGAGTTCGGCCCTTTGTTTCAATTGAAATATTTGTTTAACACAGGCAAGGACTAAACAATACACTTGAAAGCTATTTGTGTTATTGTCTGTAGAGCAGAGCTTGTATTTTATGAACTGACTGATCATAAAGACTGCATAAATCATGTAAAGAATTCTCATTTACTTTTTCTTTCTTTTTTTCTTTTTGCAGATGGGGCTTGTAGAGTAAAGTTGCAGTCAAATGTCTGCTCCAGGATATTTTAGTTGAACTGTGCGAGTCCATTAAACAAATGTAATGGCTTTTTGGAAAGAAGCGCTGCATGTTTCAAACCAAATGTTTTACATAGAGAACATCTGGGTAGTTCTGGGTGTTTGTATGTAGAGCGCATCAGACAGCAGCCGTAGTGAGCTCAGCTGGGAGGTTGCCTGGGATGTAGTTGTAGGATATGACAGTTCAGTTGTTATGGGGAATAATTCCTATGAAACATTGCCACAAGCTGAATGTTTGGCACAAACGGCTATGTCTTTGTTTTACTGTACACCCAAGTTATTCTTCTTATCTGCCCAGAAAAACTCTAAGCACTGTTTAAATAACCCAGTAAACGCTGGCACCTCTGAGCTGTGGCACGTGCATTAAAGCCTGCCCGAGGAAGGGGAAGCAGAGCTCGCTCTGTTCTCAGCGAATCACTATTGATTCCTGCCATGGGCATTGCAGCGCGAGCGAGCGATGGATGCAGTATGTCCGAATGGTTTGTGGGGTTGGATTGGAAAGGATCGATGTTCCAGTGGTGTTGGGGAGTGTTGCTTTGAAGAATGTGAAAATGCAAAATGGGTGAAATGCATGTAATTAGCCTGACATTGGAGTTTATTTGGGCTACTGGAAGAACTTCAACCTGGGTAAATTAATAAGTCTGGTTTTATTTCACAGCATTGGAGGAATATATTTCCAGGAAATGTAGGAATTGTTGAAAAATGTCTTATTGGGAGTTGGTTCTTAAATTATTTCTACAGTTTAACTGAGGAATGCGTGGTTCAAATGAGATTAAAGTTGTAATTTCCAGAGTAGCAATGCAGCTTCCCCTTTCAGGATTGTTTAAATAAAAAGTTAAACAAAGTGGGTTAGGCAGTCTCTTGGTCCTGTCCCTTGTGGACAGCAATTCACATTATGCCGCACTGGTTTAATAGTCCTGCTTGGTCTGACATGATTTGTGGTATTTGCTGAGATGAGTTTCTGGACCGAGCAGAGTGAGAGGGAATTGCTCCTTGCTCTGAGGAAGGGGGTATGTCCAAGTCTGTGCGAAGGTCACTGGCAGGGTGAAGTGGGAAGCCTGGGCTGCTGTTGTTACACTACCTAACAGCTTAGCTTCTGGCAAGGGGATCCCAGAAACCCGAGTTCTAACTCTCCCTTGTTTGGCTGACTCCAGCCAAAACACGTGCCAAAAAAGGTGTTTGTGCATGTTGAAGAAGGAGGCAACAGTCCTGGAGGTTGCAGGGTCTGGGGGAGTTCTTAGGCAAAAGCTTTCCAACCTGAAAAAAACCTTGCTTTGCTATTTCTCCCGTCCAAAGTTAAGCCTCCTCCTAACTACTTAGAACAACTGCCTGCAGTTGTGAACTCCTAGCAGGGAAAGCTAGAATTATGCGTTTAAGGCTGCAAAATTGCTTGATCGCCAGCCACCTTTTGTAGGAGAGCATAATTCATTCCTCACCCTCTCACATCCACTCCAAGCCCAACTGGCTGCAGGGAGCAAGAGTGTTCCTGTTCCTGTGTTACTCTCTCCACTGAGCCATTAGGGTGGCCCTGGTAATATACTTTCAATAAATAGAAGGGAACAACAGGAGGTTCCTCTACCTTCAGGGGTATAAATATTTCTCAGAAATCAGAGACGAATGGGGAAGGAATTTTAGCAAACTCCTTTCCTCCTGCTGTAGCAATTCCACCACATTCTGTCATAAATTCTAGGACAGTCCCTTCCCAGAAGGGACCGTTAAATAGGTAATGTCCAGGCAGAACAATGTAATACTGAAGCTGCATTAACAAAACCACATTTAATGTTGCAAAGTGATCTGTAAGCCCTGGAGCAAAATAATCTGGGTGAGGCTTTGATACACGATTGCCAGTCTTTTTGTTTTCCAAGAGTGTTTTTCGAAATAGGATGTGGATTTATGGTTTGCTAGATTCCCACAAAGAAGTGGTGTTCATATTTTGATCCACCTTAGATCAATTTAGAGAAATATACTAGACGTAGGTGCTTCTGATAGTTCTGTATCATTAACCCTTCCAACTCTGCTGTTTAAACATATCTGTGCACCTTCCATGATAAAATCTGTGTGGCCCACCGTCTTTGCACAAGGAATCTCTGTTCATCAATATTAATCCAAAAGCCTAAACTATATAAATACAACTTTAAAATCTCTCCACACTGAAAAATTCCATTCTCTTAATCAGGAATTTGAGGTGATCAAGCAGTATGGTTGAGTTGAGTTTTAATGACTGTTGTGGTGCATGAACATTTGGTATTGTGGTAAATAGGAAAATACCTTCCCAGTTTTTCCTTCTACTATTGTAATTCTCATGGTGATACAGGACTTCCTTTTGTTCTCTGAAGGACAGCAGAACCGGGAGAGCAAAATGAAAAGATCTGCACAATATCAGCTGACTTCACATTCGTGGTGGAAGAGGCATTGTAAAGATGTGCAAAGCTCTCAGTGGTTCTGAGGTTTCTCTGAGCTCATGGAAACTTCAATGAAAGAGAGAGAATAAGCTGAGTTACATTTATTTACTCACAACTTTCTCAAGCAGAACGTACCAGTGAATGAAAATGTGCTATGAGGTGACTTCTTGGGAAAAAAATAGTTCTAAGAAAGAGTTCAAGCAACGTCTAACCTTCTTCCTTGTTTAATGTGAATTACAGCCTTGCACTGATGTAGCACCTTTCACCTAAACCTGCAAAATCACTTTAGAGACTCTGGAACTGCTGAGGTTACCATTATTTAGCAATTATTTAGCAGCACATTGCAACAGTGTGCAGCAGTTGCTTAGAGGGTGTGAATAACCCCATTTCCAATTTAAATTATTGGGAGGAATTACAGGAAACTGTGTAATTTTAAAACTGGAACTAGATCTGGGCTACCTATCTTCTTAAAAATGTCATAAAGGGCTTTTTATAACAACGTAGCCAAGATACTGGTTTTGTGTTTCATCCCCAAATTGATGCCTTGAACAGTGTGCACTCCTACTTCGGAGGATTACTTCAGTGTGGTTCACTGCTTATTCACAATGAAAAAACAACATTGAATTAAAGTCCCTCTCTGCTGCCTCAGGTTAGCATTTTGCATTACATCAGCAGCTGTGGTAGCTGTGAGATCAAGCCTCAGAATTAATGTGAAATCTATCTTCCAGTTTTTGGAGAACGGATCTGGAATACCCATGTAACATTGAGAACAGTGAACTTGGGGCTTGTGAATTCTTTTACTGCTCTTTATTCTGACTTGCTAGTAATTTAATTAGTGCTAAACAGTCTGTGCACAGACTTGCAGAAGTAAAAGACTGACTGACACAGGATTCGCTTCCAGTGACTTTCCTCTTTTGCACATGTGCTGGATGGAGCTATGCTGTGTTTGGAAGTTGATCAATAATGATTGCACAATTCTAACCTCATTTAAACTATGATATAAACAGACATGATAGAAACGGATGCTACCAGTCTTTTTCCTACTTAAAACTGAAGTCAGCTTTTTTTTTTTCCTTTTTGCTGCTTTTTCCTCCCCCCTTTTTTTTTTTCCTTTTTGGTTCCAACAAAATTGTAACCTGGAAGAAAAGCAGTTAGACTTTGTGAAATCCCAGTTCAGTGTAGCATTTGGCTTTGGTAAATGTGGAAGCCAAAAATAAACATCTGCTTGGCAACTTTACCAGACGTTAACTGTAAATGCAGTTTTCATCTTTTCAGTGAATATGGCATTGAATGCTGGTTAACATCTATTAAAGAGAATGATCCCTAATTGAGGCTGTAAAGCATTTTTTTCTTTTAATTACAGTTATGAACCTCTATTGCCTCGAGGAAATCCCCTACCCCAGTTCCTTTCCAGATATAATTTCTTATATGCCAAAGCATGAACTTTTTTTGAAAACTTGAAGGTAGTTGGATGGGATATTTGTGAGTTATTAGGCTTTGGAAAGGAGGTGGTCTTCTATCAATCTGTGCATGACGGCCCCAAAACTTCAACTTGGCCATTTTGTTTTCTCTTTAGTCCTTCAGAATTAGATCATGACTCTTTTTTTCAGGCAGAGCGATCAATATTTTAAAATATTGGCTATTGCATTTTTGGATATTCAGAAGGATATGGAATTACATTTAGAAGTGTATTAGAAAAAAATGTAAGCTGTCTCACTCTTTTCTCCAGAAAAATGAAGCCTGCACATGACAGGGACTCTTCCAGGATGCCAGTCTTGGGCTCTGGTCCTGATAGGCCACAGCTGGAAACATCTTTAATAACCCGGTCTTGTCATATCTCTGCTTTTCAACAAATCCTTTGCAACCTCTGCTCCTACCAGGGCAAATTCATTTTACTGTGGATCAGCGAGGATTGAAGTGGATGCAGATTTGTGGTAGTGTGCTGTTGAGACAGTAGGAAGGGGTGAGAAGGGGCAACTTGAGGTAGCACTGTGGAAAACACTTTATTGCTAGGGATGGTGATTATTTGCAGGACCTTTCTTCTAGAACTGAACAGTCCTATGACTTGGGACTTCAGTAATGCTGTGTAAAAAACTTTTATTTTGGGAAGTGAGAAGCTTTTTAGTAGATTTTTAACATATATAACTCGAGGCCAGGATTCAGCATTAAATGAAGAAAGATCTGCCAGGTAAATTTGTCGGGGAATGCATGCTGTCAATATGCCAGGCTTCATATACATGGCCAAGGATAGCAGGTACCAAACAATGAAGGGATGTAAATTTCCCAGTAAGGCCGTAGTTACTCAGGAAATGTGCTCATGAATCCTGTTAACAGGCACTGTATGCGGGGGTGAGGAAAGAAGTGGAGGAAGGGTGTTGTATGTGTTCCTCCTGGCACCCACTTTGTATATGTACAGTATAAATGTATTCATCTGATGCCTTCTACTGCTCATTAAAACTTGATGCCACAGCCATCTTTCTCTGTGAATAAAGGGGGAACTAGAGAGAATATATAATCCCCTGACCTAGTGTTTGTGATTAGTTAATTCGTCTTTTCCACTTGATGAATCATCATTTATAATATGATAGTAACAACTATGTTTAGCAGAACCAGAAAAGGAAAGTTAAATCTGAGATAATCGTACCTTGGTTCTCCAGGAGGCAATGGCACATTGTGCCTCAGCTTATGCAAATAGAATTTTGACTTGGGACTCAGCACTAGAGTGATTTTCTCTGTAGGTAATGACATCAACTTTGGTTTTTAGAAACATCATGTATTTTATGTGGTACATTGTGAAGAGGGGAATGAAACAGAGACATGCAGATGTTTTCTTTATGTTTTTACCATGCAGAATGAGGCAGCTGTAAAAAATACCTTTACCTCATACAAGCAAATGGACGTGAAAGGTGCATCACGGCACGTGCATCCTCACCCTTTATATGTGCAGCCGCTGGCTCGAGACAATAACAGTGTTTTGTCCTTGGTAACACCCATGATGTGAACAAACATGTGATGGAACAGAGTAATGGGGAGGAGCCCTGAGATTTAAATCAGCAAAGTCTCACTTTGCAATGGCACTGGTTACCACTTTGAGCAGCTCCCCTGATTACTGCATAGTTTTCCAACATATCAAACAATAGAGTTGGGCTGCTGATAAATAATTAATAAGGATTTTGTTGCATGCTTGTCTCCCAGGCAGTATCACCATGGAGATGATCTGGCTTTTAGGATGTGAAAACCAACAATCTCCAAAACAATGGCATTGTGTCAACCTTACTCTTTCTCTGAAAGGGGGAGCTCTCAGAGATGTGTTAGCAGATCTCACACCACCAGGCACTAATTTTGCTTTCACTCACCGTAGCCTTTTGTCCAACTTTTTAGTGGGTGCATGAAATGTTTTCTATGACTGTGCAGAAGCTTGTTCTTAGAAGTACCCATCCTGTGTGATGCTCTTTAGCACTGCATTTGGTCCAGAGCTGGAGTCTCAAGATAGCTTTTTTTTCAGCAAATAGACACAGCAAAGATATAATCCTGTGGGAGGAGGCTTACAAGAAGTCTGCACGAGAATACCTTTGCAGAACCTTTGGATGCTTCTTTTCCACATAGGAATATCTGTCCATGTCTCCTTCTTTCCGCCTGGAAGGTCCAGAGGCCAGACAGACAGTTATTCCGCCCATCCCCTGCCTTTCCCTTCTCTCCTTTGTGCAGCCTCTGGAAGTGCCATTTCAATGTAACTGCATTATCAGTATCCCCCTTCTTATCATTTGATTGCAGCCACCTCAGGGACCACACAATTTCATAGCTTTGTTTCTTTTGTGTTGGTGATGTCTGGGCCAAGAGCCATAGGCAGAGACTCCCCTGGAAAAAACATAATACAGTGCCAGACTTTATTCTTTCTTGCTCGGCTCTGTGGAGCTGGAGAAAGAACAATGTACATTTTCTCTCCCCACCCCCAAACATCCTCTGCTTTCCCTTTCTCTTCCCCCCTGGTTGATCCACCTATTCTTTACCTCCACACCCCGTTGGCACTTGGCACATTGCACTTCCCACCTCCGAGTCTCAAAGAAAGGAAGCAGAGCTGTGAAACTGGCTGGGCTCGCCCACTTCCCATTGCTGGGTGGGGATGGCCTCAGTTCACAGCTTTCAGAAAGGAGAATTTAACCTTCCCCTCACTCTTCACCCAAAGAAAATAATTTTTAATAATGTTCTTTAAGCTGCTTTTCTGACATATCTCATGGTGACAGCAAGCTGGTTTCCCATTCTCAGGGGACTGCACTCTGTACTGATGTTGTTTTTTTGACTGTCCACAATAGTATTGCAAGAGCCCATTGGAATTTGCTGGAGCATGGGTGGTATGCACAAGTGCTGGAAGCAGCTTAAAAGTCACAGCTCCCATGGTGGAAAAAAGAAGTTCATATCTCACTACAGTCCTAAAAATAGCCTTGGTAGATAATAGAGAGTTGGAAGATTGTTTTCAATGGGACTGAATGTACTGCACGCAGAAGTTGCTGGGAAGGGGTCAGTGGTTTGTGGCATTCAGGTGGTCAGACTCAGCTACAGCATTCGCCTACTTAAAAATCTATGACTGTTTGCACTGTGGCTTGTTCTACCTTTGTTTATATTCACATCTCAGCTGGAAATGAGGCAAATGTATATTCATTACATTAAAATCAAACACATGAACCAACTTCCTGAAATGAAGTGAAACAGCTTTTCACTTTGATGAAAATACAGCTTTTTAGCTCATGCCATAAATGATGATGCCAGCAGTGACTCAGCAGACACGGAGGTTTGATATGGAAGTGGTCACACTACTGCCTGCCATGCCCTTTGCCAAATGTATAGACTTGGAGATATTTTTCTGTACGTAATGGTCTTGATCAGGCTCTGTAAAAATGAATTCTACCCGTTTTGCTCTGCTAAGCAGCTGAGAAGCTTGAAAAGGAGGAAAGGCATTTCTCTCACAGATAGGACTGAATGTACAGAAACCTTTGCAACCGTCATCTTTGTGAAGTATTTATAGTTCAATTCCAGTTATTTGTATGAAACAAAAGCAAAGAAGCATGAAGTGTGTTGGAAAATACTTTATAATCTCTCTACACCAGTTCAGAGAGTGACTATAAATTCTCTTTCCAGCAAATGGAGACAGGTAATTTATTGCAGCCTTGAAGAAAGCAGCTTATTTCTCCACGCTTCCTGCTCAGCAAACTGCAAGCTGACTCACAGACGGACGGGAAGCCAAAAGCTGTTCTCCCCCTCTACTATCTGCTTCTGGAAGGCAGAGCAGCAGTGGAGATAGGGCTGTGCTTGTGCAGAGCTGTTGAGAAATTTCTGGCAATATTAGAGCTCACAACCCCCTGCTTTCTCTCTCCTCTACCATATGTTTTGGAGAGGGTCTTCTCTCTACCTGCTTCTGAGCAGAGGCTGGTACCAGAACTGACAGTGCAGATGGAGGTGGTTTCAGCCCATCTCTGATGTTCTTTCCCCCGCTGTGACCCCATGTGAGGGACCATGCAGCCATCAGAGCTGCAGGAGAGGTAGCGAGGACATTATTGGTGTGTACAGCCAGTATTGATTCCCAGAGGGACCATCACATGGCCCAGTTTTGAGCTGTGACCTTGGTGCTTATGCATATATTTAACTTTATGTGTGTGAGCTATCCCGCAAAAGCCAATGGCTTGCTCACATGTGTGAAGTTAGGCATGTGCTAAAGTGTTTTGCCAGATTGAATACTGTGTCTGTAGGGGCTTTGGGTGAACTTGAACCTGTTTTGTTGGGGTTAGAGGCTTAAGATTTCATTATTAGGAATCTGATATGTTACTCTCTCTGAGTGCAAGGTCTTGGAGTTATCTGAAATTCTCATTAAGACAAGAAGCTAGGAAAAATATAAATTCCTCCACTAGTAAAGTTACTAAAAATACTATAATTAAATTATCTAAGTCTTAAACCCAGTAAAATATATTGAGAAAGTGTGGTAGAGGTATAAGTACAGCATTTTGAGAGTACCAAAGGGACTAACAGCACTTTCTCTGCAGATCTTGAGCTACAATATTTGGAGTAGTTATTGTAGCTGATGTAAAAAAGCATGTTGCGTTTGCCCTACTCTTGATTCATAGGCTGTGACCCTTAATAAATTTTGATGTTGCACACAGTGAAGCTGTTGCTTTCAGAGAAAGGAAAGTAAGCAGGCAAGAAAGAAAGAAAGGGGCCTAAAGAATGAACAAACAAGCTCTTTCATAAGGTATTTCTCAACTGAGATTATTTTTTATTATGCTTAAGTTATTCAGGTTTATCATGTAGCAGTCCTGTGAGTGGAGTTTTGAAAAATTGACCCAGCTCTGTCTGGTCTTAAAAATACAAGCATACTTTGAAAATTTATTTTCTGGAATATATTTCTGAGAAAAATACATTTTATGAAAGAAGTTACATTATTGATATTTTAAAATACCTGGAAGAGGGGCTTGTTTTACAGTCTGATACCATAACATACAACTAGGGATCTTATTCTGCTGAGAGAGTTGAAAGCAATTAAATATGTATATATATATATATATATATATGTATGTATGTATGTATAATAAATACCTAAAATGCAATTATAACTTGCCATGTTTTCATGAAATACTGAAAAAAAAACAACTGGCCTGCTCTCTTGTGTGTGCTGGTTGTTTCACATCAGTAGACTAGAGCCCAAGTATCCTTGCTGACATGGTATGAGCAAAATGATGCAGGTGAAAGGCACTTGGCTGGCTGAAATCCCTTTCTTAGATGGGAAGAGCTGGAACAAACTCTGCTCTGCTGCTCCACTAATCCTGCTTTGGGATGCCACCTCTGACAGTGGCAGCCTGCTGACAGTGATCACTCCCTGTTTGGCTTTTTGGACCAAGTCACCAGCAAGACTCTGCATTCCTGGTAGCCTTTGAAATGTGGAGCCTGCCCAGTTGGGGATTGTGGAGGCCACCGGGCAGGTGGCACACAGTAAAAAGTATTTATTGAGATGCCTTCAAACCTTTCGCTTTCCTGAGGCTCTTTTTGAGGAGAAAATCAGCAATTGAACATGGGGAAAGCTAAATCAACCTTTAATAAACAGATGGTTTGTTAAACAAGGCACTTCTGTGGTGTGTTGCACAGTTTGGCAGGCAGCAAATTCTGAGATGCTGCTGTCCTTGTTTTCTTCAGGAGTCACATTGGCTTTCTGTTTCTATTTCCTCAACTCCTAAAAATGGGTGAATAGTGCTGTTTCACCACTTGCCTACCAAGGTTCAATTAATAAATGGTTGCACTATGTTTTGAGCACGCTCGTGCTATGCAAATAGGTAGTGATGCATTAGTATGTGCAAGTAAGCCGCGTTTACTTGTGGTATGCTTGTACTGGTAACATACAGGGGGCATTGCCTCCTCCAAACTTTGGTTAAACTTTTAGGAATAGCCTTTACAAATTAAGGCTCTTAGATGCCTTTTAACCAGTCTTCAGCTTGGCTTGTGAGACTGTTAACTTTCTGGTCCTATTGAAAAATAGGTTCCCAGGTAACACATCTGTTTGCATTAGAATATTAATCCAAACATATATTTACAGTGTGCTACCACATTTTTCAATCACATTTGCATTTTTGTATCTAAAAATATATGTTTTCTTATACACAATTACTACATGAAGGCCAGTTGTAGTACTTATGTGTAGACGTACAAAAGTCCTGCCTGTGAAGCACAGAATCAAGTCAGTAGGAGATTGGCACGTCCTCTGGGCTGCTTTTATTACTTTACCAGCCGTGAATGGAGAAGAATTTGCTCCTCGTTGTATATTTGACAATGAAACCCTTCTTAAATTCTTCCTCAGAGCCAAGTACAAGGCTGTGTTTTAATAAAAAATGTGTTTTTACCCATGTCTATATTTATTTCTTACAGGAATGCACATGCTGCTCCAAGAGCCACCCACATCCTTCTGTAGACAGTCCCAGTGCAAACGTGGGAAGGGGGAAAAATCCAGTGTCATCTTTAAAGCTGGTTGCCTTTTCCGTCTTTAGAGTTACTTGGGGATTATCTTGGTCACTCATTCAATTAAGATCTGTTGTATTACCTTTTCTAGAAATATGTGCCATGTAAATATGACTATAGTTACATTGTTACTGTTAAAATCTCTGTGCCAAATGTTTGGGTCAAGAGAAGGAATAGAATTGTTTTGGTTTTAACATGCAAATTGGTCTGTCCCTTGACTTCTGCTTTTTTGTACTGCTGTCCCAAAGTAGGGGAGCACTTGAGCATGAGCTTAATTTTAAGCATGTGCAGCAATCTTTGGGAATTCAAGGGAATGGGGCATGTGCTTAATGCTTTTTTGAACAATGTTGCTTTTCAGAGTTGAAGTCTGTGTAGGAAACTAGGAAACCTGATCCTTTAAACTGGCTCCTGTTTGTGTACATTTCAATTTTATAATATTTTTTATTATAATAAGTTTTTCCCTTGTTTCTTCAATATCCTCAATGCTACATCATATAATGAAAACAATACCAGTCATGCCACTTGCAATTACTGAAGTAGGCAGTGAAATTTTTTTTTCTGAAGGAACTGGGGAAATGATGTAAATCACAGGTTTACAAATGTTTTCCAAGGAGAAGTCCACAGTAGTTGGCTGCAAAGAACAACACAAGTTTGGTTTACCCATAAAAGGGTGGTCATCTCAGCAGGTCAATGATGTTTTTCCAAGTCGTATGATTGATTTTAAGCTAGCTGGTAATGTATGCCTTGAACTCTGTCTTGCAAAAATAAAGCAGGGTAAATATTGAGTATAATAAAGGCCATGCTGCCATTCAGTATGCACAATGCCCTCACCTTCCCTCTCCCACAAGCGTCTCTGCATTGTTGGCTTCTGCATTTCTCATAGGGCATAAGATGACCTCCACGATTACTTATGGCGCTGTTCAGATAAGCCCTTTTTTCACAGGCACCACACATACACACACTCACAAGGACTGTTATAATTTGAATTTATATTGCAAGTTCAGCTATCGCTTCCTCTGTTCCCACCCTGCCTTTTGGAAAGATACCCAGTCACACGATATGCATGTAAAAAAGGTTGCTGATTGAGGAAGGATGCAGGAAGGATATGGTTTTGCAGTGATTTCATAAGTGCTGTGTAGGACCTGAAAGTCTTGGGTTTATATGAGGACGAGTTTAAATTTGAATTTCAAAGATTTATTTCTTCTGATTTTTGAATAAGTCATAACTCTTAAATGGTCTGCTTGCTTTAGAGAACCATGGACTAACCTGTGTTAATGTGTTCCTCTGTGTATTAACATGGACAAATATCAATACATAATCGGCACCCTGGATTCTCTGCCTTTGTTTCATCAGACATCTCAACCTTTTTTCAGAGAAATTGTCTCCAAAACTTCTGTTTGAAATTTTCCAATGCAGTCATGTCTTAGCAAATGTACAGCCCATCAAACTCTTGCAAGTTTTGCCATTTGCCTCAGAAGGAGAATATTTAGACTGGCACAGAGATCATTCCAAAAGATGCTCTGTTCCCCCTCAGCGAAGTCCTCAGACCTAAAAACTCTAAAACTTCATGTCACCCATTACTGTAACAAGAGTGTATTTACTGCTATGAGGGAGCTGGGGCATTGAGGTTTGTATTTTAAAACTTTGTTTTGGTCATTCCACATTCTGCCAACATCTAACATCTGTATTTTATTTTTTGAACTCTTCTTAATGGATTAGCTGCATCTGTTCAGTTCCAAGAATAATGCTTGATTTCCTGAATTTATAGGTTGCAATAAAATCCATTCGTAAGGACAAAATTAAGGATGAACAAGATATGGTTCACATCAGACGGGAGATTGAGATCATGTCATCCCTCAGCCACCCCCATATCATCACCATATATGAAGGTTAGTGAATGTGATTTTCCTCCCTGACTGCTCTGTTACGTTCTTGAAGACTTGATGTTCATGTTTCTTGAGATGGTGCACCAAACAAACCCCTACTCCTACTGTAACCCATCCCTCACCAATGAGCCTGCTTTGAGCACTACCTTCCCTCTGAACTACCAGGTACACAACCCTGTGCTTGGAAGAGCTTCTTTTTGTGTGAGTTAAGCACTGTGTCCATGGCAGGTGGGAAATTGTGGCACGTATGACCTCATCTTCTTGCTTCCGTTGGACAGTTCAGTTTCATTTCATCCTCTCTCATGAACAACCCTGATGTCTGCTTCTGTCCCCAGTCCCTAAACCAGTCCGTGTATGCTTTATTTTCCTTGGACTGCACAAGACCAGTCTTACCTGCTTTAGAACTTTGGTCCTCCCTTACTTGCCAGTTGTTGTTGCTAGTTCTGTCATTTCTGCTTTTCCCCCTGAATCCCAGCATCCACTTCCTATCCACCTTCGCACACTTTCCTGTCAGTCTGGTCACTGGCTTATCATTCCTGTTTACTTTCTTCCTGTCTTCCCCCTCTAACTCCCTTCTTCCTGGGACACAGCTGGGAAGCCCGCTAATTCCTGCCTCCCGGAGCTGCTCCCTGGTCTTACAGCAAGGAACAGGAAGCCAGGGGCATTCCTCCCTGATTTGCCAGTTTGTTTGTTTATGTATTTATAGAGTGTCACTCTGTAGTAAAATCTCCTCCTCCTTCCTTCCTTCCTTTCTTTCTTCCTCAAGTAACATCCCAGCACTGGCTGAGAGATTCAGGCTGGGTACGTGCTAAAAGACACTGGCCAAGAGGTCTGTTGCTGCAAGAAGGGTGGCTGCATGGTGGACCCAGGACATAGATTCCAGAGGTTCAGAGGGACCTGGCTTGGGCAGCCTTTTCCCTGGGGATCACCTCTCTTCCTACGTGCAGAGCAGGCAGCTTGAATTCAGCCCTGCATATTTACACAGACGTGAGGTAAATGCACAAGGTGATGATATGTGTATGGCAGCTCTGCTCTGAGAGTTGATACGACTGATTAAAACAAGGGCTGTCTTGGCGTACTGTTACAGGATCGCATATTGAGTTATTCAAAAGCATGTTCTTGTACTTGAAAAGAGATGAGTATCTGTCTTTTTATTGAATAAACTCATAAAAGGATCTGGGAACAGAAAAGGGGAGGGATGCTGTGTCAGCATGTGGGTTGCAAATGGAACAAAAGTTACTTCAAATGTGGACGGGAACTCAGAAAGAAAAAAGATTAAGCATGCTGTGGTCCTTTGACCAATTGCCCTTCTCATCCTTACTTTAAATAGTTTTTACTGAGTTAAAACATTTGTAAAAGTTAAAAAGATTACAGCATTTTTAGGAAGCAGACAATAAAGTCCTGTGAGAGCAAACCTTCCTCCTCTGGCCCTGCGGAAGGAGGAGCAGTGCTTCTGCAGCAGAGCCAGTCAAGCTCCATGATGTAGAGTTCATCCTTTCTGCAGGATGACAAGCACCTATGTCAGGTGATGGTGTATTTTCCAAGTAGTCAGAGTCAGTATTTGGCCTTTAGCAGCCAATGCTGTAACTCAGATATGATAGCACTGGGAAGATGCATGGTTGTGCAACTGAACCTACAGGAGTAGTCACATACTGCCCAGCGGTAAGGATGTGAGCTCAGGGATCCTAAGCATGTGCTTCATTTTAAGCTGAAGAGTACTTGTCGTGAAGTTAAGGGACTACATCTAGGACTGAAGTATTTGTAGCCTCTTGAAGTTGGATTTTAAACACATGGCTACTCCTGAGTGATGCATAAAGGGTGATAATATTGCTATTCTCTGACACAAAATGTTGAAGTCAATAAATCCTGAGAGATGGGCTTAATATCACCAAATTTAAGCGCTCCAACATTTATGCAGTTGGTGTGTGCTACAAGTCTTAGAGTCCCTCTCTAGTCAAGAGGGATCAGCATCTTCACAGAATGATTGGCTCCCTCCTGGGAGATGTTTTTTCAGATAGGTGGGATAAATGACATATTGGAGACTCCTGTTGGCTGTAGATGGAACCTAGCTGACTAACTTAGATCAGATGCTTAACTTTTAAACGGAAGCCGCCCTAGAGATATTTTGCTCCTCTCTCGCAAATTGTCACTGTAGGTTTTCAGGCTGCCACTGCACCTCTGACAGCGCTTTCAGTAGGTGCCAGGTTGCACAGATATATCTAGCATGGACAATGCTGTATGTCCCTGTAATATCTTTGAAAGCTCTTTGTATTGCATTTACAAACATATGTTTTCCTTAAGTAGGATCCTTGTTTAGATATCCTTTTGACCTTCCCGCTTAAAAGCAATTAACCTCTGAATTTGTCAACTTGATGTAAACACAAGCTTATCTTTTTTTTTTTTGTTGATACCAAGCAAATTCAGATGTGTGAAAACAAAACTGTCCAGTTTAGAGATATTTTTTGTAACCTAATCAAAAGACATGGATCTTGCCCATTACTGCAAGGGCAGATGTACAGTTGTGACTCCAAAGAAATTCCATTCTCTCAGCAGGGCTGTAATTGGTAATCTGTCGAATGTGGCTGCAAGGGAAGTGCTCTTTCAAGTGACTTTAAACTCCTTGAAAGGGACTGGATAAATGAAGTTGGCTTTGCTGGCAGTGTTCTGATTTCAGCACATAAATTTTAATTTATAGAATAATGCCACTGTC
This sequence comes from Margarornis squamiger, assembly GCA_035222235.1. Taxonomy (NCBI): domain Eukaryota; kingdom Metazoa; phylum Chordata; class Aves; order Passeriformes; family Furnariidae; genus Margarornis; species Margarornis squamiger. The sequence goes on from JAWWTY010000037.1 coordinate 53,841,095, forward strand.
CATTCATCTGTCTGTCTCTCCCCTGCACCCCCACCCTTTCCGTGCCCTATTTCTTTCCTTAAAAACTTCAGGATTTTATTATAAAGCCTTTAAGAGCTAACATATTTTTCCAGGGGTAGCCTGAGTGCAAAATTGATCTCATCTGGCAATACTTTATAAAAGTTAAACCAGGGAAAGAACATCAGGCCTGATTCTGCAAACATTTAAACACGTGTTGGGCCAATCATGAGGGTGAAGTTTTACTTGGTACATTCAGGAGTGAGATCTCGAGTCTTTGTAGTGTGAAATACAGTTTCTACATGACTGTTTCTGTGCTGAAAGAGTTGTCCTTGGTCAGCATAATCATACAGGGAAGTCAGACCATTCGCAAAATGCACTTAAAAATTAAAAGGCTATCAGCTACTGTGATTATAGAAATAGTTTAATGAAGATATTCCCTGAAAATGAATAAATATTAGGATCACATTTTGGTGCTAGGGGAACACAATGGCATTAACATAAATGAGTACCTATAGGAAAGTGTGTGCTGAAGTGCTTCGCTGGATTGGGGCCAGGATGCTTATAATGGTGCTGGACCCTTTGCATCCACAAGGCACAAAATACAGATTTCCCGAGTAAGATGCACTTCTTACTTTTTTAATTTTTAGGTTGCATTTTTGGTACTCTTAAGAAAAATACAGAGATTCTCTGTCATGTGTCTGCCACTCCACAATGACTTGAGCTAGGTTTCATGCTTTGGGTAGTCGGTAAACTGGCTCAACTCTTCTGTACTTTCAAATCCCAAAGGCAGTGGAAGAAGATCTGACAGTGTCTAATGGCAGTGGCATAGTGTTCCAGGATACTCATCTTACTTGCCAAATACATGTTCAGTCTCACATTTTGTGCCAGACTTCATGCAACAAAACACAAACCTACACTTGGTGTTTTAGACACACATAGACCTGTCTCCAGTGTGGGGCTCCTTGAGTTGTGTCAGTCAAGTCACTATGTAATCAGCAAAAACAGCTGCATTGCCAGAAATCTGCCTGGGTGGCAGCTGGCAAGGTGTGTGGACATGAGCCATTGCTGAGGAACTGCATCCCCCACAGCAGCACCAGCTCAGGCAAGTGCCCCCCACCGTCAGCTGCGAAGTGCACCTCTGGATGGGGCAGCCAGCCAGGGACCAGCGGAGCAGCTCACACTGGAGTCAGGTTTGTATGTGGGCAGGGCAGAGTCACTTGTCTCAGGGTGACAGTTCTGGACAGGCAATCCCAGTCTCTGTCCCAGCCCTTCTATCTCCTGGTTTTCAGACATAATCAAAACAAACTGTGGTGCCTAATGACCCCACCCTTTCTGTGTGCAAAACACCTGAAAAAGTCAAAAGTCTCTTCAAACATCACATGAATGACTGGGCTTTAATCAAGAATGATGGAAGTTGGAAAGCTGAAGTGATATTTGGCCAAGAGAAAGTACTTCAGCAGTGATACTATTTAACCACATTTCTAATTGATTTCCTCTAATTATGTAGGCTTTTGACCTTCGAGTGCTTTATTCCCATTGTTTTCAGTTGATAACATCCAAGAACATCAAGTAATATTTCAAGTGTCTGGCAATACTAATGAAACAAGAATAAATAAACTTAACCCTTTAGTTACCATATGCCAACTTTATGAATTTCCTGTCATTCAGGGTGATTGCCTAAACTGCACTTTGTCAGACATGACATAAACTCAAACGTGGGGATATCACTGGCAGGTCCAATTCAAATGTCAAAATGATTGCAAGCAGTGATAAAATTTATTTCTATATTCCCATTTACACAGTCCTCCCACTGCAGTGTAAATATTTGTTTGTCAGAAGTTCCTTATCACTTTTAATCATAATTTTAAAAAAGAGGAATTACCTCTTGTATTCTTTGGTGAAACAAAAGACAATTAGTGTGGCGTGTTATTGTGGCCAAATCAGCAACTGTCACTTTTCCTTCCTTTTTAAAGAGTAAACTATCACATTCTGCATATCCTCAGTCTCACGCTCTGAGAAACAACCTCACCAAGGATAATGGTTCTCATTCTGATTTAATCTTCTCACTGGGGAGTAAATTATAGCACTCTTGTCTTATGTAGAAAGATTATTACAGGATCTTAACTGCATTCCTTTAATTTAAAAAGAGGTGCAATTTGACTGAATAAGGCCATAATTCAGGAAAACAATTTAACACAAGCTCAATATTAAAACACCTACTATATATCTTGCTATCTTCAATTGTAATTAAGCATATGCATAAATTTATGTGAATGCATACAAGTGGTTTTCTCATTGGACCTTGAATGTTTTCATGACTGCTGTATGCTCTGTTAAAAACAATAATAAAATACTACTACTAATAAAAAACCCCAAAAAACACCCAAATAAAAAATATGCCAAGGGCCTCTAAAGCTTTCAAAGCAGTCAAGAATGCAAAAGTTGCATCAGGCTAAATTTTGAAGGTAAAAGACAGTTTTCAGTACTCGGATGTCTTTTTGAAGAATAATTCAAGCCTTATTACACAAGTGAGGTAATTGGGTCATACATGACTTTTCTGAATGAAAAGGTTATTCTAGTCTGCATCTCCAAAATTAAAAACAAACTCGCTTGTTCTTTTGATTTGGCTGACCTTTAATAAAAGAGCATTTTGTAGCAGTGGAAAGGTACTTCTGTCTGCGGCTGTTAGGAGAGTAATAAAAATACCGCTGAATGGAAAGACACCAGATGGAAGGAATGTCAACATACTGGAACTAATTTAGGAGATTGCTCTGATAGAGAGCAAAGGCATGAGGAGAATTCAAATGGTTCCAGTGCAAAGAGATTGGCCGCCCCTCTTAAACTAACAAACTAAAATCCTTACCCCAGGGTTACATGTAAACCAAATGGAATCAGCCCACAAGGAGGTAGTCCATTAAGGGGGGGAAAAATCCACCCCTGTCGGCACTCACTCTGACTTCAGTACCCTGTAAGCTTGGAGGAAGGGCAAAAGCCTTCTGCTTTGTTTTGCTTTTTTAATTTGGTAGTAAGTAAGTCCAAAGTGACCTGTCCTAAGAGAGAGGTGTACAAGAGGTGTACCATTGAATCTTTCTGACTGATATTTGCAAAACTGTGCCCATGTGGGCTTTCAACAATTTTAGGGCTAAGCACATCTTAGCATTTAAGAAGGATAGTATGTATGTTCATCCAGTGTCAGACTTGTCCCATGAGTTTAAGAGGAGGTGACTTCAGTGTAGCTAAAGGGAAAAATTTGGCAGTAGGGTTGAAAAGAAGGGTGCTGATGAGCAAGAGGTCCCAACACAACCAGAGCTATTTGGAAAATGGGAAGCTGTAGATAGAAGCTGAGTTCATAATTTCACAGCCTCTAAATATAAATAAGTGGAGAGATTATACCCAAGAATTATTGCTGTAGTAGAGCAACCTGTGAAAGAGACAGATTGTTGATGTTACAGAATGTACTTTGCCTCAGATATATCTTTGATAGTGAGAAGTTCTTTCCCAGTTTCACATTTATATTCTTCAATGAGCTGTGAAGCCAGCAGATTTTGTTCCAATTATCAGTCTAGAAGTATAGAACTTTTTTTCTGTCATTTAAAAAAAAAAAAGAAATAAACACATTAGAGTTATGGGGAAATTTAAAGAAAAGTTTTAAGAAATCTTTTTGACCACTGCATCTTAAGCACCTTTTGCTGCTTGGGTTGCCAAGCCTTTTGGGGTGAACAGACCAAGCCCAAGCAAGCTTGTAGCCCACTGGAAAATGCTGTTTCTCCCCATTGCTCTGACCAGTTTCTTAGTACAGTAACACAGCACTTATCTCATGGGGATACAGTTGTGTTCCTCACACCTTGTGGTACACGCAGTTCCCTCTCCCTGGTTCCTGATGTGCTCTCACAGTGCTGTCCCTGCTTCCTCCCCTGTGGCCACATGGAAGTGTAGCCATGTCAGAAGTCAGGCCTTCAGCTGGCAGGTTCTGTCTGCAAGGGAATACTAGTGATTTGCAACCACCACCCTGCACCACTTGACCCTTATGGCAGAGGTAGTGCAGCAGCCCTCCTGCCACACCGAGGTTTTGCTGCACCTCTCTCAGCGTAACTCAGCTTGCACAGTGGTGAAAATAAACACAGAAATAAATGGCACACAGCTGGTGGCAAGCATTTCTCCTGCTGCTGTCACCTCTAATATGTGGAGCTCATGCCTTGTATCTAAGCAACGCCCATCTCTTGATTTTTGATTGACAGGCCATCTCTCCTGCTGTCCATGTCTGGGTGTTGATACTGATAGTTCTTACTGACAGTTCTCCTCTTATCTTATTTGGCCAGCTGTTTGCAGAGTATCAATAGTTTGAAAGAAGCTAGAGCAGCCCCACCTTAACTTACACATAACCTCCTTCCTTCCCTTGACCTTGCTCAGGGTGGAGGAGCAGTCTCCTATGACACAGCTGTCCCAGCAGTAGCAAGCTGTGGGATGTTCCTGAGGTGGAGCATCCTATGAAAGCCATGTTTCTCCATTGGCAGTAGGTGCAGCCAGGGTTCAGGCACACTTCTAGGTGGGGATGAGTTTTGGAATGAATATGCAGTAGGATGGCACGTAATAAATTTTCTGCAACAAAAGCAGAGACTGAACCAAGCAGTCACAAAAGCTATATGGAGGCAATCTGTCTGTTGTCAGCCTGCAGGTCACAGCCCAGGTGCTAACAGGGCAGTATATTTATTAGCTCATTATTATTTGCAGTAAGTCAATCCAGCCTTTAATTAATGCCCTGCTCTCTTCCCCCAGCCGTTGTCCACAAGGCTTTCTTGAGTGTGTATTTATAAAACTACGTGCTGTGCTCAGAAGGGAAATTCAGAAGTGCCTATGTGAAACCTGCCTGATATCCTAAATACTACTGTGAACATTCATGGTGTACTTGGCTAATGGTGCCAGAATACCACCTTGTCATGTGCCTGATCGTTTTGGCCACTGATTGTGTGTGTGTATAGGCATAAATTCCACTGCCTTTCAGCTTGCTCTTCCTGCAGTGGCAGCGCTCTCATTTTAGATGTTTTTGTCTGCTGTTGAGTTCCTGCTCTGCAGGAAAGAAGCTGTGTGCCCTCTCATGAGATTCAGCTGATATGATGGAGGTGCTCTAAACTGAAGTGAAGCAGTTCTAAAAAAATACTTCCCTATTCATCTCTGCTCCTTGGTGGAGAAATTAATTGCTGTTTAATTCCATAATCATTCAGCTATGATGATGGTGAGGAGGCCTCTGTAATTTCATTTAAGTTCAAGGACAGTTTCTCTCTCACAATGTTCCCTCATGAAGAAGAAGAATGTGCCAATTTTTTCCAAGCGTGCTGGTAAACTGTAAGCCGAGAATGAGTTACTGAGATGATTCTATTCTCATTAATTCTAGCATGGCTTTCTGACAAAAATTTGAAATTTGAAACAGTGACTTATGTTTTCCTAAATTCAATTTGAGGGTATTATCTCAGTTTCCTAGAGGGCATAAGAGAAAAATTTAAATGGAAAATGCCTTTAAATGCACATTCCTCCAGTCGAAGTGCTTTCCACCTCATTTCTCTAGAAATGTTGGAAAATATGTCTGGATCAGGATTTGTATTAATGTGGCAAATTTGAGTTAAAAAAAATTAGATTTTGGGACTTAAAACTTCAGAACATCAAGGATGATTTGCAAAAGCTCTCATGACTGAGTGATGAAGGCAAAACTTTTAATAAAGACAGGCTGGAAGAATGCTCCATCATGGCAGGGCTGTTATTACTGTTATTGTCAGCAGCAGCTGGGGGAGCAGGGTGGGAAGAGCTGATGGCTGAGGGTGGTCCTTTGGTGGAACAGCTTGGGATGTACACTCCCATGAGAGTGCTTTGAGATCATTAGTGCCATGTGGTGACTTCACCTATATGTGCATGATACAATAGCCCCTAACTCATGGAATCTGCTGGGGTTTTTTGGGGGGTGGGGGATTGCTTTTTTGTTCTTTTTGTGTTGTTTGTTTTAAATCAGATCTCTTAAATAAGAGCATTTTTAGTGGTTTGTCTCAGCTTTTTGAAACTGTTTCTCTTTGCCTTCTTAAACAAGCCTATACCTAACAAGCCTTTCCAAGCTTAGAGAAACAACTATGTGCATAACTGCTTTATTGATAACACATCACAGCACTTCCCTGTATGATACAGGGCATGTTCAGTTTTTCCCAGACAATATCAGTCTGTCATTCTTGGAGAGGATACTGTCTGTATAATCCATCCAGAGACGGCTCTTCCAGTTTCCGAAGTTTATTGCTAATGAGGATGCATATAGGATGTAATCACTGGCAGGAGCCTCGGCTTCGGGGTATGGTGAGGCCAGCAGACAAGTAAGCAGCCAATTTTATCTGGCTGTTCCCTCTCCCTTTTATCAGAGCTGTTTGGCTGGGGTTCAAGGGTGTTAGAGGGAACTGCAGAGGCTTTGGCTTGTAGATTTGAGTGACAAGGTGTGAGAGGACATGAGACAAAGTCTAAGAGAAGCAAGAATCTGTGTTGAGAGAGGCAGCTTCGCATTTCACTGCAAAAGCTGAAGGTTGATTTTGGGCTTTCTTTTTTAATCACTAAGGACTATTGGCTGAGCTTTGCTGAAGAGATATAGAAAAGCATCATTCCAGTAGGGTTGGTCAAAACTAGCATCCATTTGTAATAAACCCTTTAACCTCATTAACTTGTAGGTGTTTTGCTGCCAGCATGACCTAGCCTCAGCAGTCTGCTGCCACAGATGAAAAGAAAAGGAAAATCACTGTGTTTTCGTCTAGAAGTGGTTGTTCATGGCAGGTGCAGGAAGTTTCCAGTGAGTTGCAGTGGATTTTTGGTGACAGAAGAACTGTGTAGCAGTCAGGGTATTGCAGCAATTCCAGACTAAGAGCCTGTTTTACTAGATTAAATACTAGTTATCTGCCACTTACAGTGAAGTCCTTGACAGCATGTGGCACAGAATCCTCTTATCCCCAAAGAAGAGTCAGGTCATGACGTGTATGAGATGAATTTTCATTGCACTCCTTACGTTGGAGTTGTGCCTTGCTGCCAGCTCTGCGCAAGAGACAGAGGATTACAGTGTGCAATCTATGGCATGCAGTGGGCCATGTGGTGGAAGCAGCAGATAAGTAAGCTTGAGGATGAGTTGGGTGCATGAGATGGGGTACAGAGCCATACTGACAAGAGCTGGAGATGTTGCAGCCGTAGGTAGCTCCATGGCCACCATGCTGTTGCAGACTAGGAATGGAAGAGGACACATGTTATCAGTTCACTTGTTGGATTTTGGTGGTAGGTGAAACCCAACCAACAATCGTTGCAAGTCAAATGGCAATGACTGTATCAAACAGTCATTGAAGACAAGAATTTATTATGCCTTCTATTAACCCTTTCCAAATGATGTGAGGACTCCTGTTTGCTTCTGTTCTCTATCTTCAAGAGGGCTACTGGTAAGAGGAAGTCCCTGTTGGAGCAGGAGTTAGTATTCATGTGTCAGTGGCACAAGTATCCACCTCACCTCATTAGGATCAAGTTGACTTTATCACCCTATGACCCCATATTGTTGAGGCAAAGAGCTTCCTTCTTGTAGCCACATGAAAGTGAAGATAGCCTGAACTTCCTTCTCTTGGTCTGTGATGTTGTAATCTTCCTCTGGTAGAAAGTACCTTTGGAACTTGCTTTTTGCAGTTGGATAGGTAGTACATATTTCCAGGCTGCAATGATCATCTAAGGTATGTTCAGACATCCTGCATCTTCTTCACTCTTTAAAGTGCCAGTTTTCAAATGTATTGAATCAACTGTGGGGCTTTTTCTTTTCTTTTATTCTCTGCAGTGTTTGAAAATAAAGATAAGATTGTGATCATCATGGAGTATGCAAGTAAAGGAGAGCTGTATGATTACATCAGTGAGAGGCGGCGATTAAGCGAAAGAGAGACAAGACACTTCTTTCGACAAATAGTCTCTGCTGTACATTACTGCCACAAGGTGAGCAAAGGATTTAATATTAAAAAATGCTATTTGAAAGCTGATTACTGACTTATATATTTCAAAGCATGTCTGAGGCAACAGCATTCATTATTAAGTATCAGAACATGTGATTTTATCAGTACAACAGAAGATCTTCATTAAAAGTGCTACACTGAACTAGTGCCTGTTTATAAAGACTAATGATGTTTTCCTGTGTTATGGCAGATACCAGCCACTCCCTTACTTTAGCCCTACATTTCATTTTTGCCTTTGAAATAATTCTCCTGACATTAAAAAGCAAAAATTCCAGCCTAAACTAGAGAAGACATCCCATATAACTTCTACATCATTTATACTAATGCATTCAAATGAATGATAGTTTGCAATTTGAATATACTAATGAACAAATTTAGAATTGAAGATACACTGTGTGAGAGAAAAAGCCAAGAGAAAGGTATGAGGTTCATGTATGAGCTTTAGTATATACTCATTCTGGATAGGTAAAAGTAGCTTTTCCAGATGTAGCAGGAGATGATGTAGAAAGATACCATTTACAAATGACCTTATCCATCATGGTACCAACTTAGAATGACAATTTAAGCAATTAAACCTATGGTAGCTGACTGGCTGTCATCACTGACCTTTAATCCCTGCTTATGAACCAACCTCACAGGAGCCAAACTTGTATGAAGCTAAAGACAGTGAGCAGCTAACACAATTTTTTTATTTGAATTCTTAAACACTTAAATCTCTATCTGAATTCTGATAAACAAGGGTTTTTTTCAAAGTCCTCACTGCATTGTGTTGAAAAGCTGCAGTGCCACTCCTGGTGCAGTTAATTCTCCCAAATTTCTTTAAAGAAGGCTCTGACCTAAACCCAGCTTGTTCGCTTCCGTCTCTAACATTTGCAGTCCTTCAGGATTATAACTCCTCCAATCCACATGGCCGCACATTGGAGGAATGAGAGCTTTTGTAGGGACTAACGTCATTGACAAATATTGTTTTCTGGTGCCTGGGAAGAATATATTGCTTTCACACAGTGGGGGCAGGATCCAGGATGAAATTAAGTTCCGAAAAGACACCTCCCAGCCCTCCACCCTCCACCCCCCTGCTGTTTTAGAGTCTTTGTGGGAGGACAGATTCCAGTCATCCTTCTCTTAACCACACACCAAGTGACTAATACAGCGCCTGTCACTAGTCACTGGGCCACGAGTGTTACGACAGCGAAATCAGCCCTAAAGTGTAGATGCAAGGACCACCCTGCCAGCTCACCTTTAGTTTTCCCAATATTTTCTCATGTTCTTCCTCTTTTTGTTCTTCCTTCTTTCAGAACGGTGTTGTCCACAGGGACCTAAAACTGGAAAACATCCTTCTTGATGACAATTTTAATATTAAGGTAGGATTCTTTTTCTCATTTTTTCAAAATGGATTTGCATGTTTTGTTACATTTTTATCCAAAGTATTAGAAGACCTAGTGTTATGGCAACAGCTACTAAGCAACAGCATCTGGCAAGAGGCTCAGGGGTTTGGAGGTTGGGGGAAGACACCGCTCATTACCAGTAATACGCACTAAATGAAGCTTTGCATACTTTGGGGGAGAGGGCCCTGTCCTGCCACACAAGGGCCACGATTCCCAATGCAGAATCTATTTACTGGTTGAAATACTAAGCATTTCATGCAGTCAGGTTTATTGTACAAATGATATTATTGCTGGCTGCTTCTGAGGGTAGGAAAAAACTGTTCTGGTCTACAGGGTTCAAGTGCCTCCTACAGAACACTACACAGAATGTTCTTTTGATCATGGCTGGAAAATAAGCAAATAGAGTTTCAAAATAAACCCAGTAAAGCACATGTGCTTCATTAGGAAATGGTCTTGGAACTTCAGACACAAACGTATACTTTGGATAGTGATGTCAATGATGTCATTTCCATGTCATTTCTCCCTGGTGAAAGCATGGGAATAACCCTTTTTTCACGTCTTTTATTGTTTATAGCTGTATCACAAAGTTAAATAATGCAGAGATTTAATTTCCAGTGTAATTTCCTATATATATATGTTATATATATTTCTATATCAAATAAGTGTAAATCCCAGGTGGCTGAACCTTTTTCACTTTCAACTTTGCTCTTCCCTGGGTAGCTGGATGTAAGGGTGGCTGGTTGGGCCCATTTGTGGGCAAACAGGCAGAGGGAGGAACCCCAAAGAGTTTCTGCTGACGCTTGAGCATCCTTCTTTAATTTAAAAAGCAATCCAGTAGCTACTTGTGTAGCCAAATATCTAAATAGCCTGGGTCTTCCTGTTGTCTCCCGTGAAAGCCATGAGGCTGCACGGACTGCCTTCTGCACTCCACGGTGGAGGGATTGTCTTCATTAAGCTGATGTGCAATGGAAATGGAAAGTAACAAGTGGTAGCTGCCATCTGTGTAACGCAGATGACAGAATCTAACTTGGATCAACTAGTGGCTTAAAGGCACATAAATATGGAGTTTTCCAAAAACAGTCTTTTACAGAAGGCCCATCCAATGCAATATTTGGACGTTTTGCTGTTAGCATCCAGTGTCAGAGCAAACCTCCCCACTCCTGTTCCTACAGGGACACCGGCTGCAGCAGCCAGAGCTGTTCTCAGCAGCGCTGAAAACGAAAAGTAGCCTTTCTAGGACATTGTATACGAATCAGACTTCCGCAGGCAGGATGACCTTTCTTTCCACATTACACGCTAAACTATCTTCCCAGCTAATCAGAGAATTCTTGAGAGAAAACAGGAATTTGAGGAATTTGCTAGCTGCCGTGGGCTGGATCTCTGCACTGTGGTCCTCATATGCAAAACCAATCACTTCCCCAAGCCTCTGGGGAGCCGAGCTTTGTCAGAAGGCTCTGCTCCCGCCCATCTCTTCTTTATGGGAGTCTAATCCTTCTGCAGGTCCAGCATTCAGATGCATTTCAGCTGCCGTAGCGAGTGGCATTGCTGTGGAAGAAAGTCATGTATTTGTACCTCCCCACATACCTTCCAACATTTGGATCTCTTTTTCTTGAAGGCTTCCCTTTCCTGAGTTGTGTTGTGTTTAAGCTGCAGTGTAGGTATTTTGCCTATTTCCAGTTACTTTCCTCAGTTACTTCTCTCGGTCTTAAGGCCTCTGAGCAGGCAATGCTGCCTTGGTGTGGGCAAGTGGCTGTAAGCCTCCTTGCTGACCCCTAGTAACTGTATTTACAAGGGGTCTCATGATACTGAAAAACAGACAGAACTTTTAGATATTTCATACGTCTTGCAGTCAATGGTGTTTGAATTTGTATTGGTATGGTTTTCCTTTTTCTTCATGTTCTCTTTTTTTACACCTTGTGACTAAGGTCAGCTTTATATACTCAATGTTAAGCATACTGCCTGATGCTGAAGCTTTGAATATGTTACTGTGGTTTCTATGTTACTTGCACAGAGTTTTACTTCCCATGTTTTTTATGTTTCACTAAACAGTAACCGTTGCCAAGGAAACACATATGGAACTGTAAATTATTCATTAGGAGTAAATTTATCAGGTCCTCATTCTGAGCATATTTATATGTGGTTTATTCAGGCGGAAAAAAAAGTATGCAGTTTGGTATTGACTGATGGCTTCAAATACTCAGTGGAAGGCATTTTCTAGAAATGGAGTGATAGCCTTATCTGTACTTTCCTAGTATTTATATTTCATTCAGTGGATTACAAACACAAAATTGGCAGTTTGCTCTAAAAAATGAGAAAGGTAAAGGAATCTCTCAGTTCTTGGGTGCAATGGGCAACTAAATATGTGTTTTTGAAGAAGCCACTGATCTATACATTATGACTTCCAAAAATGTGTCATAGTAATGTGAAGAAAAAATAAGATGTTCTAAAACCAGATCCCTGTATAGCAGCTTAAGCAGTACTTTTAAAACAGGAAATAAAGAGAACAAGTAATCCATTAGAAATTATTATCTGACCTAAAAGGGCCCCGAGTCATTTTACGTAGTGCTACACTGACTTGGAAACCATTCTTAAGTTCTAGCTAATTAAATGAAGGTCATGAAGGAGTGTTTGGAGAATAATCAGCTTTTTTTATTTTTAAGAGATATGATGGTGAGTAAAAGTCTCTGGAAACAGATTAATGTGTTACAGTACAGCAACAGGGAAACACCACTGTCTCGAAGTTGACAAAAAAATTACACAGTTTGAAGAGTTCTGCACATCCACAGGCCAGAGGTGGAGAGTGATGAGGGGAAGAAAGTGATCCCATCTATGGTGTATAATTGGCATATGCGGTACTATTTCATGCAAACTGTTATGTAAAACCCCTAAATGCAGCAAGCATGAGTGAATGAAATGAGTTTTAAACACTTGTGAGACTGAGTTTTGCATGCATATCTGTGGTGTTCATGGGGGTCATCCAGCCAATGATACCTTGCCTTGATCCCCAGATGCACACCCTACTATGTAGCAGAAACCTGGAGTGTGAGTGTTTCTCCTGGGACCTAGCCTGTCTGTGGAGATCAACAGTGGGGCACAGTCCTAGAGCTAAATATTATTGAAATGCTGCAGCCTCCTGGGCCAGAAGAGCATTATTTGTTTTCTTACCTTGTTTTCATGGTGCCATGTTCTTTACAGAAATAAGATGGCAAAGAATTTAGGGTTTCTGCAGCATGTACAAGCTTCTCCTCCCTCATATTCAGGCCACCTGGTAACAGCACCACCTTAAAATTTACTCCTTTCAGCTGTCTGCACTTGGTGACTTCCACCCTGCAGCTCTAGGCACCTTGGAGCTGCCCCCTCTGCTCCCCTGGGTTCCTGGAATGGGTACAGCTGCTGCCTCCACCACGCAGCAGCAGAGCAGCCTCTCAGTGGCATTGTTATCCCATCAAGAGGATATAATCATTCATCATCCTAACACAGCTGGAGATGGACAGGGTCAGACAGGCAGGAGGGCTAAGGCAGCTCCAAAGCATTGCAAAAGCTACCCTGAGTCAGACAGTTAGGAAGCCCTTTGTGGGAAGAGATTGACAATGGCTTTAGGCATTTGCCTTTGGTGGTCTTCAAAAAAACCTTCTGGTGGTGCCTTCTCTTCATTAGTTTTGAAAGGACTGAGCATGCTAGTTTTTGGTTCATTGTAGCTATGGATTTACTCTGAGAAACAGCAGCAGGGCAAGTGTGTCGCTGCCTCCATTGGCCCATAACTCCTGCAGTTTGATCTGATAAGGACCACATGTCCCCAAGCCCTGCAGTTCTCCCCAGTGCCTAAATCTCCAGAAATGCATGCAGGGAGGTGGAGAGCCTAGTGTGGCAGCCAGGGAGTTAATGCCTCTTGCAGGACTATCCAAATACTGTGTTCCTGCCCCATGGCACAAGCTGCCCCCAGGGACACCTCTGTCATGCAGCCTGGCACAGTGGAGGGGCCTCCTTGTTCACGGTAGGGCTGTGGTGGCTCCCGGGCTGGGAATTGCACCTAAAAGAGATGTCTAGCAGAGGTTGATGTAAACCGTAGGATCAACCCCAAAGTGATAGAAGGAGAGAAAAATGCAAGTATAATAGTAACATAATCCTACTAACTGCACTTTCTCTTGGGCCGGTAAGGGGACACCAATCAGACTAACCACTAAAAGCCCATGAGGGTTTCGTATATACAGAGTAAGTATATGTAATTGGGATTTACCTTGCCGGAAGTCTCACCAACTACTCATACATTTCATTGGCTTTAAGAGACCTAATTATTTCTCTATCTGCAGTATAGAAAGACAGATTCTTAAGTGGGATAGAACTGACAATTTCCTTAAGTGTGAACTTCGTGGAATTTATATTCCACACTTTAACAATAAATTACATCTGGTTTATCATAGCTGGCAGTAAATATGAAACATACACTACTGAAGCCAGGGGAATAAAACTCTACTTCCCTGCTCCTCCCAATTTAGGAAGTTTTTTTGACTTGATGCCTTAGTTCCATTTAAGTGCCAAGAACATGAAGTAATGTTGGCTTCTATTAATCTTGTTTGGGGGGGCATGACAGTTTTAATGGGAAAAGCTGATAAACATCAGTCTGTGAGTATGGGAGTGGACTGTAACATAAACACTCTTTTCCTGAATGGTCAAAATGAAAACATGAATGCCCAAGTCTGAGAGTTTCTTAGAGTGAACAATGGTATGTGTATCCCTATATATATATTCATGGACATCCACATGCATTTTATACATTCCATGGTGTTAAGGGAATGTATTTTCATAAGGAATCACACTGTGCAGTGTTTGTCCTTGTCTTAGCTGCATCCTGAACTAAAATAAAAATCAATGACCAGCACGAATTTTTAACATTGAAATGATCCCTTTCTTCCCCTGATTGACAAGGCACACTTCATAAGGCTTAAAACCAACTTCCTGCAAGCCAGGCAGGGTGACTTGATAAGAAAGTGGAATTCAGGGCAATTAAGTGCAATCTGAGCCATGAGAATATGTTTGCAGACTGCAATTGTACACCAGCTGTTTTCAATGACATTCCAGCCATACGATGAAGATTTTACAAACTGCATTTATTTAAGGGTTGAATTTTCTGCTGTGCGTTGATAATACACTGTTTGAGGGACTGAGTGAATTCAATCTATGAATGGACATGGTGAGATGAATTAACATTCATGAACAGGAATCGGTTGCTCTTTGAGCAGGATGAGTTCAAATTGTTGGTGAAGCACCTGCACAGGCAGAATATTAAAATAGGAGAAGGTGAAGTGTGAAATCTTGTATCTGACCTGTGACTTTCAAAATTGCGTGAAAATGATATTTAGAAAAAAAGTTTATATTTCCAAAAGGAAAGTATCTAACAACTATATTATATCCATTTTTCAAGGGTATATATGTTTCTATTTTGCTCTCAACTGTGTCATTTTTCAGTTCAGCTGTAGAAGTTTAGATAGTAGATTCAAAGACTTTACCTCTCCCAAGAGATCACTAAACATTGCAATTCAACAGTTATTAGAGGCACTGACGATACACATTTTAGAAAGCCAGGAGCAAATGATGCTGCTGGTAAATCCTTTTCTTTTCCATTCACTTTGTGTTTTCATGAATTTTTCTTTCGTGAAAATTCCTGGGAATTCATTTCTTTCTGCTAGGAAAGACATGAATAAGGTGAAGAAAACCCAGAGAGAACTCCTTTTTCTTATAGCTGTAATATGTTTTTAATGCCTGTGCTTTCTGTCTTTTATATATGCCTTATGTTGATAGTGGCCAGTAATACAAGTATCTCCCAGAGCAGAAGCATCTGGGGTTTAAGCAAGCAAGGGAACGAGATATGTTGCCTTGTGCTGGAGAAACAGAAAAAATGCAAAGGTTGTGGGAGTATTCAGTGTTGCTGTCCTCAGCCTTTGTTTTGTAAGAACAAGAACAGAGAATTGAAGTAAACAAAATATTTGGACCTGATCCTGCAATTCCTACATGGGCAAAATTCCCAACAGTCTCAAGGGAAGTTTTGTTTGTGTTGGGAAAGCCGGATTTGAGCCCATTGTTTCCAGTTAGGAATAAGACTTCTGTTTATTATCTCGTGATAGATATCTCATGGGCTTAACAGCTCAAATTCCTCAGCCTGGTGTCCTTGAATCTGGAAGAGTTAAGACTGCCTCACTTCACACATCATTCAAGCATAGCCATGTTCCAGATGGTTTCAAAACTTATTCCTTCTCTATTGGTTAGTTTCCTACAACACTCCTAACTCACTCCTCCTGTTGAAAAAGGTCTTGGCTTTTGGCTTGCATATGTGCAATAAGAAGGGTGGTACTTTCTGCTTGTGTTCCTTTGATATTAATGATTATACAAGATGACGAGCAATCGGTGGACAGCTTGCCTAGTGCCTCCCAGTATGAGGTTGTCTTTGCAAGCATATGCAGTTCATCCAGGATAAAATTACTGACTGATGGTTGTACAGTCGGTGACCTGTGTGTGAATGGAACCAAAGCATCCTTGTTCCTAATCAGGAGGATTTAAACTGGGGACCCTTCTTCTCTGAAAGATCTTTAGAGAGGAAAGTAAAAAAATTATGGAATAATGGGTTGGCCAGGGAGCTTGAGAGATTGTCCATATCAAAATCCCTGCCCTACAGCAGAGTCAAAAATAGCTAAATCTTTCCTGATAAAGGATTTTTTGTTTCTTTAAGATATCATTAATACTACAGGAGCCTTTTGCAATTCTATTTGCAGATTGCTGATTTTGGACTCTCCAACCTTTATCATAAAGACAAGTTTCTGCAGACCTTTTGCGGAAGCCCACTGTATGCTTCCCCTGAAATAGTTAATGGACGACCTTACAGAGGCCCAGAGGTAAGAAGAGTCAGCTTTTCTGTGGTGGTGTGGGGATGTCTTTGATGATGATGATGTTCTTGAGGATTAGTCTTAGTGTGAATGTTATTGTACGTGTGAGTTCGCTTTGGTCTGTCCCATATTTAAAGTTCTTAAGCTGCCTTGGTTTGCTTTTGTTTGCTTTGCCTGTGAGTGGTTGGTCAGATGTTAAATACTGGTTCGCCCACCAGCAGGTGCAGCTGGACATGATGCTGCTCTTGTGGTGGCAGTGGCAGGGAGAAGGGCAGGGATCATCTTTCTTGGGCTTCACACGTGTCGTGTCTGTTTCAGGTTGACAGCTGGGCCCTTGGTGTATTGCTTTACACTCTGGTTTATGGAACGATGCCCTTTGATGGCTTTGATCACAAGAATCTCATCAGGCAGATCAGCAGTGGAGAATATCGTGAGCCAACACAGACCTCAGGTATGAAAAAGGAGGGAGGGCCATGTACTGAGCTGACAGGGGTTCAGAAGGGAGGGTTTGTCCAGCTCATTCCAATGTGTTTTGGTGTCATATTAGAATGATGCAGAAAAAAATCTCATCTCCTACTGACTTCATCTTCTATAAATGCCCATCTGGATACAACATTTACCAAAAGCCCTTTTGAAATTACGGTTTTGTAGCAGATAGATTTTTTTCCCTTGGGAAACCTGTAATGGGCTCTTTTAACTAGATCTGTGACAGTGGAAGGCCTGTTAGCTATTGCAAGTGGGATTGTTCGGGCAAGCTATAAACTGATACAACACACTGGTACAGATCAGTCCTTTAACTACACTGTGATATATCACAAGCAGGGAGAAGACGAATGATCAAAGCAACACGGTCTCTTATTCGAGAAGGCAGGACAAAATCTGAATTAATGCCACAATGTTTGCATTCACTTAGAGGATAGCACATTAACCTGACAGGAAAGCATCAGCTAAGTCTGGGTTGTTGATTATAATGACTCCTTCCTGCCTTAGATATCTATGTATATATTATATTTAAATGAATATTTGTCTTGTGTCAGTTATTTGCAATCCCTTTCAGTTTTCTGTCTTCTCACTAATCTGTATGAAAATAAACCTTTAAAATACACAGAAGACTACACTGTTTATGGAAAAAGTAAATACAAAAGCAAATATCCCAGTTCCCCTTTGTTTTCCTCTAAGTTTTGTCATTATTGGAGTCAAAAGGTTGCTGATTTCCTTCAGTAAGATGGAACTATTCACTGTCTAATACAGAACAAATACTAATTTATTTGATAGCCCAGTGTACATTTCCCAGAGTGAATCATATTCTTCTGATAAGAAGCAGTGCTCAAATGCCTTTTCTGTCATTGACTGATGGACAAAGCCTTGCCCTCTTTCACTTCTCCTGTTGTAAAGAGCATTATTTTTGCTCATCTGATTGGTTTCACGCTTCCAATTGAAACTGACAAAGCTAAGAATGACCATGTTTTAAAAATTTTATGTGCCATTCTTTGTCCATAGATGCTCGTGGTCTTATCAGATGGATGCTGATGGTGAACCCTGAACGCCGAGCAACCATTGAAGACATTGCCAACCACTGGTGGGTTAACTGGGGCTACAAGAGTAGTGTTTGTGACTGTGATGCCATGAGGGACTCTGAGTCCCCATTGCTGGCAAGGTTCATTGATTGGCATCACCGTTCTACTGGCCTCCAACCAGAGACTGATACCAAAATGAAGTGCCTTTCTAAGCCCAAAGGTCCTGAAGTCACACTAGAGAGACAAAGGTCTCTGAAAAAATCAAAAAAGGAAAATGACATTGCACAGTCCATCCAGGAAGGAGGAGCTGAAAATGCAACCAAACCCACTTCCAAGAGACCCAAAGGCATCCTGAAGAAGAGGAGCAACAGTGAGCATCGATCTCACAGTGCAGGTTTCATTGAAGGAGTGGTGAGCCCAGTGTTACCCTCTGCTTTTAAGCTGGAGCAAGAGCTGTGTAGGACTGGCGTAGCCATTAAAAGTGTTGTGGAGGGAGAGGTAGCTGGCAAATATGGCACTAAGCAGTCTTCACTAATGCCAAAAAAAGGAATCTTAAAGAAGACTCAGCAGAGGGAGTCTGGCTATTACTCCTCTCCAGAACGAAGCGAATCTTCTGAACTCTTGGACAATAATGATGAGACAGTAAACAGTGACACTTCGCCGGGGGTCACAGAGCCACCCAGAAATGGGTCTTACAGCCATTCCTGCAGGCGTAAGGGCATCTTGAAACATAACAGCAAGTATTCTACCAGTGGCACTGAACCTGCTTTGATTAGCCCTGACACACCAACGCTGGAAGCCATGGAAGAAGTGGTCCTGCCTGGGGATGCGTTACCTCGAAGTTACAGCCGCCCTTCCAGCGTGATTAGTGATGACAGTATTTTGTCCAATGACTCATTTGATTTGCTGGATTTGCAAGAGAACAGGCCAAACAGGCAGAGAATACGAAGCTGTGTCTCTGCTGAAAATTTCCTCCAGATCCAAGACTTCGAGGGACTTCAGAACCGCCCACGGCCACAGTATCTAAAGCGTTATCGCAACCGTCTGGGGGACAGCAGTTTTTCTCTTCTCACAGACATGGATGATGTGACTCAGGTCTACAAGAAAGCCCTAGAGATCTGCAACAAGCTCAACTAGCAGAGGGAAGATGGAAAAGGCGGGAAGGGAGGTTTTCTGTGTACCTTTATGATGGAGTAAGCCGGGTCACTGATTTGCTGACAATGGTAGGTTTTGCTTCAGAGGATCCGACTGTACCTACTTAGCTGAACTCCTGGTAAAGTAGCCCCAAAGCCATCTCACTCTTCTCTAATTTTGTGTCCTCAAAATATTACCTACCCGACCAGAGAAAAAACCTTTGGTCTTTCTATCCATGACGTAAGCACATCAGGAGCTAGCTGATAAAAGCATCAAGATTTGATGGCTCAAAGTCAAAGCTAGACAGAATTAAAACTGGAATTGAGGGACACATGTTTTGAGAAGTTTCTGATTAATATTGGCTAAGTTTTATCCAAGAGATGAGCTGAATTCTTCAAGTCAAATTTGGATGCCTTTTAGAAAGAGAAGCTTTATTTCCCCCTGAAGTTACTCATCTGGATACAGTCATTGCACAGTGGGGATCTTTGGCTTGCATTATGTAGGAGGCCAGGCAAGGTAGTCACCATGGTCCATTCCACCAGGGTGACCTGAGAGGTTTTGAACATGTTCTGAAACAGATAATTTGAGAGACTCTGCCCAGAAGAACACCTCATGAGGTGTTTGTGGACGAGTAAAGGAGCAGGCATTCAGATCTGAACCCTCCCACAGGGTCCAGAGCTGTTGCTCTTCAGTGAGCAGAAAGTTCTAAAATTGTTCGCAACTACCGCTCCTACCAGCAAAAACAGAGCCACAGAATAGTAATGGGAACTGGGAGGAATGGATGTTATCAGCAGCTAAATCACCTTTTAAGGCATTTCAACCCATGTATTCAATTTGAGACTCTCTCAAAATGGCCGGCCAGAAGAACGCCCAGATAAAGATGGATCTGGCAAAGGGTCTCAAGGGTTAGCTGACCCTCCAATCTAGAGTTCAGTCGCTGTCAGCAAATGGTGCCACCTTGCTGCTAGCTTGTAGTATTTGGGGGTGATAGGTAGTTTGCAACCAGAATGTTAGGTAAGGAAAAGGTTGTAGCATGTAGGAAACAGATAGAGGTCAGAAAGTTAGTGGGAAGATACCTTTCTCCAAATGAAAATGTTTCTAGGTAGGTGATAATGGAGCAGAAAGGATTGAGCAATGAAATGATAATGGTAGATTTAATAACAGAGTTAGCATAAGATTGTGGGCTTTCCTCTATCTAGTGTTGCTGGTACTGTGTGTGCAATGATACCAGTTTGAAACAAAACGGATATGTGTTTGTGTTCTCAGACATATCCAACTATCCAGACCGAAGGCTTCAACTCCCATAAAGGTACCACATGGGTCTACTGGATTACCTGAATGTAAGCCTATGTCAGAAAGGCACTGTGTGTTTGACAGGCCTGGGCAAACTGGAATCTTCAGGCCCATTTCAGTCACATTTCCGTGAGCACATAGCCGCTGGCTTTCTTGGAGGTGCACTGGTGCGATTAAATCACATGTTTCAGCCTATGATGTCAAATGATCCACAGCTGTAAAACTTGTATCTACACGTATACCCAGAGCAGAGGAGCATGGGGCAAGTTCTGGTCTCACTGCTGCCCTGGAACTGGAACTGAAAGCAGAATGTGACCCACTGTGTCCCGAATCCTAGAGATGGTGCAGAAACCAAATAGAATTCCTCTGGGGTTTCCTTGGGAATTGGGGATAACTCCATAAATTGTCATCTGGGGCAGGGAGCTATTTCACTTGCAGATTCCTTATTCAGTGTATCATGGTACTTAAGTCTGCTGGTTCCTCCTAAAAATCAAGTGGGCTGCCTAGCATAAAAATGAACCAGCTTGAGTTTCCTAAATCAGTTAATCTGTTTCTGTGGAGAACCTTTACTTATTTACTTACACTGGACCAAATTTGGCTCTGAAATAAATGGCATCAATACCATGAAATCTCTGAGAGACACGCTCTCAAGCGGTCAAGTGAAATCCAGCTCACTGTCATTTGCTTAGGAAGGGCAACTGCAGGTCACTTCTCAACAGATGTGTACCTCTCTGTGTGATAATCAGACATCTCATCTTCTCTCACAAGCCCTGCATGTGCTCTGTTAGCCCATCCCAAACCAACACCCCACTTTGCAGTGTGTTAACAGGTTTGCTGTGGTGTATTTTAAAACAATTCCACTTAGTCTCCTTGGTCTTCTGAAACAAGAGTGGATGTGCCTTGCAGCCATGGCTTTTAACTCGTGCCCTGGAGTGCAAGAGCTGCATCCTCAGCTGGTGTAAATGAGCGCTGTCCCACTGACATGCTGGAGCATCACTTTGGTGGGGTTACACTGATTGACACCTTCCCTGCACTTCTGGCACTAAATCTTGAGTGGATTTATAGCGGTTTCAGGATGAAGGGAAGGGAACTCAGCGAGCCATGGCAGGGAAGTGAGGAGCACCCCAAGGCCTTTGCCCAGGCCTGCTTCCTTGTGTACAAATGTGAATGAGTGAGTGACTGCTTGCTGCCAAACTGGAAATGTAATGTAGGGATTTACTGGCATGTTACTGGCATGTTACATGTTTACTGGCATGTTATCATTCCTAGAAGAGAAGAAAAAAACTTGACTGCACATTGTTATTATTAGTGTTGTGATTCTTATTTAATTTTTTTTGTAATACAAAGTCGACTTTTTTATTTGAATTTGTCTTTTTTTTTTATTTATTGGTCTGAAAGCCATTTCAAAGGTATAATAATATATTTGGTGTAATTTAATTGGTGCAACATTATTTTACAGCTCCAGCCAAAATTGTTTGGTGTTATTTTTGGGGTTTTTTTGGTTTTTTCTCCCAATCCTTGGTTGGTTTGAGCTCTACGAGGCACACAGGGAAAAACGCTGGATAATCACCCGAAGTGTTTGTATTTTTAATCTGATACTGTTTTTTATTAAATAAAATGAAGTTAATGTAACTGTGAAGAGTCTCTCTCCCTTTTCTCTTTTACTATACATCAGCATAAGCCAATGCCAAATGGTAATGAACTTGTCATGCAGAAATACAGCAGCATCTCAGCACTTTGTACCAAGTTGTTTATGCAAAGCTTCTTGGCTCGTTTGTGCATTTGAATATAATGTGGGTGGCCACAGACACTCCCGTGCTAGGAAGCTTTTGGCACTACAAAGCACCCAGAGCTTTCAGCTATGGAAATGTTTGGTGGAGAATAGCTGACTGGGGGTTTTCTGTTGGAGATAAATGAGGTCTGTGAGCCAGGTGTGCTGTAGGTGAGACAGAGCCAACTGGCTGAACAGACACAGCACAACTCATTTGTAGCCCAGAGACAGATGGTCATGGTCCTTTCCCCTCTGTGGGGGCGAGGGACAGCTTATTGACAATGTACCCATAGACAAAATTTAGGGCTTTGGAGCAATTATTTGAGCAAAAAGACTGGTGGCCATCCACTGCTGTCAAATGAGGGTTGATTTCGCTCAGATGGCTCTGAGCAGCCTCCATAATCTGCTAGTGAGAGGGAAGAAGGGGAGTCAGTTTTCATTTTTTTGGAGTCCCCATGATAACCAGAAGGCTTTAGATTGTTTTTCTTGGAAAACACGTGGGCATCAGAAGGGAAGCTGGGTGTTAGGTATGCTGCATGTGCTGGAGACCTGTTAAAATAAAGGAAATGGTTGGCAATGTCTTCATGTTGGCTCTGAGCAAGACACCATTAAACTTCACCCTTGATGCAGCCAGCCAAGATACCTGCAGTGTATATTCTGCTTTTTAAATTACAGGCAGTTCGGATTAGGATCCGAGGTTTGGATATCAGGAAAAAAAAAGCTTGCTCTCTTCTAATTTGTTTTCTCTCTCCAGCTTTTTAAAGCAAGAACCCGTGGCTGTAGGTGCTAAATTTATTCCTTAGAACCACTTTAAAATCACTGAAAATAAAGGGGGAAAGCGAATGATGCAGGACGGCAAACAGCCTTTAATGCATTACAAAGGGAATGATTATCTGCTGTGTGCTAATTGAGTCAGGAATTCTAAGGTGCATATTCAAAGTCAGCACAAGTGTTCTTGTACCTGAGGTGAAGAAAGTCTAATTGTGTGGGTGCTGGGTGGTGGAAAATGTACTGCAAGTCTCTTCTGTAATAGCAATTATGAAACAATTTTTTATTTTTTTGTTTTTTAACACACTGGGGGAAAAGTGAAGCTGAGGGCAAACTTTGTTTCGTTTTAAAAATAATGACTTTTAAAAGGTTCTGGATGGCTGGGTATGCTGTGCGTTTGTGGCAAGCCCTGAGGACTCATTATGTACATGTTTGTACAGCTCTGAGAGCGCACACTTCTGGGCTGGGGTGGGAGCTGGGAGTCTAATTTTCCTGTTCATTGTGTACAGATAAGTGTACAGAGCTAAAGTTACATAGTAAGCCTGTAGACAGACCTGGTCTTCTTTCGTGCTTGCTCCATGGGCATTCCAGTGCTTCTCAGGAATCATTAGTTTCTATGGATTGGGCAAGACAGGGGCAAGGAAGCAAGACAGAAGCCTTGGAAGCTACACAGTTGAGTGACGAAAGCAGTAGTGGTTTGGGTTTTTTTTTTCATACAGCCACAAGGAGTTTTGTGCATTATAACCCTTTGTTAACCCATTTCTGGTCCTGCAAAGCAGTGTATGTAGCATGGTAATGTCAGGGATCTCTCTCACTGCTGTGGTGGGCTTGCTGATGTCCTGGGGCCATCTGTCATGGGCAGTGCTGCCTGATGCTGAGCAATGCTTCCATTTATCTGTAGAGCACTTGAAGGCCAGCACGAAAACTCCCATGACAGCCTGATGCTTGGCCGTCAAAGCTCACCGGCCCCAAGCCACTGGTGCAGAGAGAGAGAACTTGTGCCAACACAGTGGGGTCTTCCAGTGCTGCCACAGCCTCTGAGGGGGTGCCCACAACCAGCCCGTGGTGCTGGCAAGAGAAGCTCAATTCAGAGCAAAGTGCTACAGCAGAATTTCTGGCCATAGACGTGTGTATTTGGTGTGTAGTTACGCCTCTTCTCATCGAAGAGACTGGTCTCTGTTTAGAGACTCAAGGCCTCAAGTGTGAAAGCAAGCTAAACTGGAGGGAAGAGATGGTGGTTTTAGTTACGGCAGAGAGATAAATTTGTTAGTGACTCCATAAGCATGTGTAATAATAAACTTTGCAACAGCAGAGCCTCGGTTATAGCTACAGGGTAAGTCATAACCAGCCTAATGAAGGGAGAAGTCCAATACTCATGTAAATTCAGTGTATATGAGAAGCTTACCAGTTTAGTTAAACATCTTTGTGATTCACAGCTCATTTTAATGAGATGCTTCTGGAGACAAATCTGCAGGAATGCTTTTGTTGAGCCAATAGAAACTCTGATGTTTGCTAGCATCAGCCCAGGGTCTCCAGTACCTGTCCCAGGGTTAGTGGTTTCAGGGTTTCAGCTGAAAGTTTTACCACAGAGAACAAGCTGTGTTTCCACTAGATTAATGGTATTTTTGAATTCAACTAGGGCTCTTTTTTTTTTATTTTTTTTTTTAATTGTCTGGTGGAACTGTCTTTTCCTCCTTGCCAAACCAAGACATCTTTCTCATAAAAAGACTGAGTAATTTGGCTGGAGAAGCAACTTTTTTGGATAGATGATCTGAGCATTTTGTTTCTGGCTATCTCTCTCTAGCCCTTACTCCTAACCCCATATTTCCTGGAATTTCATCAGTGCAGAAAACCCTTTGATTTGTGTGTCATCTGGCCATACAGAGCCCTGAACTTTTAAGGAAATTGTACTTATTTGCACTGGTGCTTAATTGTTCCTTGGAAAAGCATTTACAAGACAATTTTATGCATCAGTAGAAGACTCCTTGTCCTAACTCAAGTGCTGGGCTTAGAACTCACACAGAATTGCACCAGACCTGGAGCCATGAAGGAATTATATAGGTGGCTGCCATCAAAATAAGGAAATCAGCTATGGGTGCTGGCCAGGAATGCACTTGTAGGTGAGGACACCACCCTACTTCTTCAATCAGGAACGCAGCTCTACTGCCAGTGTGAACTCTGAGGTTTTTTGACAGTGAGCACCTCTGAAAACTCATGCGTGAGCTTTCTCACAATGCTCACCCAGCACTAAAGCTTTTGCTGTCAGATGCCACTTAGAGATGTTGGTGTCAACCCCGCTTGACATTTTCTTTTTGCCCTTTTGCCTTTCACTTTAGCCTGTTTACTTAACACAAGTAATGTGTGTCTCTCTCACATAGTCCAAATCTTGTTTGCCATCCTGTTTAGTTTTGCTCCATGGACTGCGTAATAGCCTATCAGGACAGTGGGTTGAACTTTGCTCACAAGGTCCTTTTGCAGCACTAACCCTGGCTGTGGCACAGCCTCTGCTTTGGGGGCTGTATGGATCCTTCTGTGGCAGCAGCTCTAGTGCTGGTGCTTTGCAGCAGGTAACTTTTCTTCCACAATGCAGAAACTGAGGATGGGACCTTGAGCTAATAGCGGGGAGCTCTCTGAAAGACAACATGTCAAGGAACAATTACCAAGCTGGGCTGCCAGGAAAAATGGGTTAGACCAACCGAGTATAAATCCCTAGAAGCTGATGGTGAGATTATACCCTCCCCAGCAGGAATCCACTTAGAAAACTGTGCTCCTTTCATAGGCTGGGGAGATGCTATTGCATTTAAAAATACAAGGAAGGAATAACTGTAGAACCATCTGAAAAGCCAGGGAGGAGGGAGCATTTGTTTTGTGGCTCTGTAGTACATAGAGTTTATTAACAAACCCGTCCAAATTTCGGCCTCAGAGATAATAGGACAAGACATACTTTAAATAGAACCAAAGGGAAAATAAATTCATAACAGATGTTAGGAAATATGTAAATATATGTTTATATTTACATATAAAGCCCTAGCTTTCGCCTGCCAGGCGAGATTGCTAGGACCAGAGTGTGTGTCATCATCCTGGCTGCACTGGGAATTGTCAAAAATATTTCTTCAAATGTTCTCTGTTGTTCTCTTTAGCTGCACGTCCTGCAGCTTGATGGTTTAATTGGAAGATTTCTTGAGATGAGGGATCTGCTGCCTGAGAAGAGATCTTTGCTGCATTCCCATACAACTCAGTGCCACAAGGAATGTTCAGTTAGCTCCAACCCCTAGAAACCCCAAGGTAGTTAAGCCCCTTGCGCTCCCAGTAAAAAATGGTGTCAGAGTGGAAAGAGGCAATGGGTAACAGTTGAGTATTACATTTCCAGATGGTGCAAACTGGTGCTGGCCCAACCTGGACAAACATCCAGCCTTAAAAAGTAAATTCCTGTCATTGTGAAATTGTGATTGGATCAGTGGGAGTGGCTTCAGGCCCCACATGATCATCATTTGACTTCTCCATATGAAGAGTTGTGTATTTTCAAGAGTGGTGTTAGAAATATCTGTTTCTAAGAAGCCAATTTCAGCTGCCTCCATCTGAATTTTGGAAACCAATGGCCACCTTTTTCTTCCTGTGACTTCAGCCTGAAATGTGGTCACTTGGTGCTTACCAGAATAAGGCTTACTGGACATCAGGGTGGATATTTCCAAATGGAGATACTCCAAGACAGTAACTCTAATATTTGTAGGCTAACCTTAGCTGGCAGGGGTCTTTCACATCATTGACACGGCGGGGCATTGTACGAGTTCCTGCTTCCAAGACTTTTCTGAAATTGAGCAATTCTTCATCTGAATAGGCATTTTATCATCAGTGGTGATTTTTTAGGAAATCAAAATGTGTTTAATTTCTCAGGATTTTATGACTTGGAGTGCTGCTTAGACAACAGGAAGCTTCACCTCCTTCCAAACAAGATACTTGCAAAGGTCCCAACAGCTTGAGTGTTGCAGTTCAGTAAATCTGTCATTTCCTAAGGGAAGTGAAGTGGTACGGTTGGTCAAGTTTCTAACATGGTCTTGTCCCAGTGTGCCCTACCAGATTAGCCTGGATAGGCATAAAAATTGTCCTCTCTTGGCATTAATAGAGAAGACACAACAGCCCAGATAGGTATCACATGAACAATGTCACCTGGTCTATGAAGAAATAATCGCTGTTGATTTTTACTAGGGCCAAAATGCTGCTTTCTGAAAAGTTCCAAATTATTGCCCTGGTCTAGCAATGACTTAGGTGGGTAATTCTGGAAGAAACAAAACTATTGATGATTGCAGAAAATGAAGCAGAATAGGGACTACATTTTATCTTAGTGAAAGAACAGAGGGACAGTCTTTTCTTGCACTGGAGGTAAGTGAATAAATTAATTTCCTCCTGGTGTTCCATTCTAAAACTGGGGCAGATTTACTGGAGCTTCCCTCATTCCTTTCCCCATGTCAAGAACAACTAGTTAGGTTTGCTCATAAGAGCTGCAAATTTGCCCCTGGTCACCATTTGCAGCAGAACTGCAGTATTGCAGGGAAGAATGGGATCCTGCTTGCTAACTTGCAGAGGGAGAGCTCCAGGAGCCCCTCCAGGGAGCTCTGGTACAGAGACAACTGTAGCGTGAGAGAGGGATCAGAGCCCTTAATGCACTTGAATTCGGCTGTCAGGGACAGCTTTTGTTAAAGGTCTGCCATGCAGAAAAAGGAAGATTTGCATGTTTTCCCCTCTGACATAAGCACGCTCCCCAACACCTGCAAAAGCACCCTTGCCACAGAAGCCATCACTAAAAATACTTCCAAAAATGTGTGTTTTGGACAGACCTGATTGCTTCAAATAGCATAAAAGCCTTTTTTGTCAGCACACTCACTAAATTTTAATTAAAACGGTATTGTTCCACTGCAAGGTTACGTGGTCGTATTGAGACAGGAATTCACACATCTTGTTTATATGCCTTCTCTGCTAGAGCCTTTTCTTCTGTAGAAGCCTTGGTCAAAAGCTGAAGCGAAGTCCTCCAGTTATAGAAATGATGCTCAAGTCAGTCTGAGAAATGGAACAAAAATTACATCACTAATGACCAGTCAAAGCTGGTCAACACAACCTGTGTGAACATTCCATGTCTGGTGGCAAATTCCCAGAAATACTGTGAGGCCACACCGACTAACTGCCCCCTAAAAGAAATGCGTTGGAAGCATCAGAAGGCTCTAGATGAATTTAGTGCTCTGCCCTGGTATATGTACTCCTTGCTACAAACAGTTGGCTGGCTAGTTTCTGAGAGGACAGTAGAAAGCACCGGAGGTCCTACAATAAGCCTGCAAAGTTCAAAAGACGGGTTTGATTTTTCACCACAAAAGTATCCATACTCTCCTTCACATGCATGTGAATAGAAAGACTTTGTTCAGATCAAGCCAAGAAGAAATAAACTGGTGTTGGAAGGTCATTTCAGCTTGCTTTGAAGGGTGAGGACAACTAGAAAAAATAACCAAATGTAGTTGTCTTACCAGTGATTACAAATACTGTCTTTCATCAGAACAGGCAAGTTTTTGCTAGAAATATCTATTCTTGTGCTGGACTAATTCATTGTGGGGTCAAGCAAGAGGTTTTATAAAACTTTAAGCTGCCACGGTTCCTGAGTGTCCCGCTTGAGGCACTCTAGTAAGGTTTGGTTTTTAGAGAATGAGTGGTTTCCTATGAGGACACAGCAAATGTAGGGACTCAATCTGGTGGTTGCTTCTTTGACTGGTGCTTCTCAGCATTCGGGAAATTATGAGTCCAGCTTGCTGTTAGCATAGGCAAGACCTCCAGTAATCTGCTCTGTATTGATATTTGGAGGCTTTGCTTGCATTTCATACTCCACCTTAACCTAAGTCTACCACCAGGCTGGCAGCAATCACATTAAGTCCATCTTCCACCAAATCACTACCACTTTTTATAAAGAAGAGTTTAGCTGCAACTAATGAATGCATTTTAAATGGAGGGTGGGGAGAGGGCACATGTGACATTGCAAATCCTCTGCCAGATTTCCTGTAGTTTAGTCTTTTTTATGAAATCTTCTTCCTTATCTCTCTCATTTGAACCATGATTCAGTAAATTACTCCTGTAAATAATTCTCACATGTTTAAAAGTAGGCCTTCCCCTTCCTTGCTGACTCAGGGCTATGACTTTCTATCTGACAGTGAAATGCTATCCAGGAAAATCAAAGGTCAGTTTTTAGTATTATTTTCTGACATGAACTCAAAGAGGCTGGCAAAAATGCTTCCGTAGGGTTTTTTTTTTTAAAAAAAATCCCTGAGCAATATTATATATCTGTCCTTCAGCAAATATGAAGCTTTGGTACAAACCACAGCTTGCTTGGCTATATCCCGTTTTCTTCTGTTTTGAGTATTTATTTCTGTGGATAAATGGCTTGCAGTAGTCCATCATAGAAATGGTCATTAACAAATCAAAGCTGAGATTTTCTAAAACATTCAACATAAGCCTGGTTCTACTCTTGTTCAAGTTACTGGAAAAACCCACAGATATTTTTTTTTTCTTTTTTTCTGCAGATAGCCCCTCAAAAGCCTATCCTATGCTTTTCCCCCAGAAGAATATTTTCCCAGTTCTGGTAGGATCATTATAGGTGTTATTGCACAAGGAATGGACACTTTGGCAAGATTATAATGGCAACTCTGATATTCTTTCATTTAATTATGGATTGAGAAGGAATTAAATCAACAAGCTTAGTGATGGAGAGAAAAATGGAAGAGGCTCTTTTTTTACATCCAGGGTCACTATCGTTTGTAATTTTGTAGCCCTTAAAATCTTTCCTGCTGTAGTGGGCAGGTCATCCTACCTATAAAATGACTGGCTTTATGTGCAGACTTTGGCATGGGTAGTCTCCTTAGGCTATGGTTTAAACTTCTTTAAAAAAACCAACACAAATAATTAAATAGACCTTTAACCTCCTTGATTTCTAAGTGCTGGAGTAAAATAAAGAGAGGAAAGAAGAGGCAAAGTCAGAGCTCAAAGGAAATTGATCTTGCAAGGAGTCTCACCTCAGCTCTACCCATGCTGAGTTTCCTTGTCACCCCATGGGCCACGTAGCATGTCTCAGCACAGGTGCACAGCAGGCACATCAGCAGCAGCCCAGACCTGGCTCCAGAAGTGTCATCACACCCAGGAAACCTCCAGGATCCCTCTTGCATTGTCTATCCAAAATATCCTCTGCACCACACACACCTTAAACTGACTGATCCCCTTAGGGTTTTTTGTGCCCCATTTCTACCACTGTTTTGGGTTTTTCCCTTGGAGCATGGTTTGCTGTTGCTCATTGCTAATCAAGGGCCAGGGTGCCCAGACCACATGTTTTTGTTCATTTTGTCCAAGCTGATTTGATTTGTGGATTCCCACAGGCAACAGCAGAGACCAATTCTTAACTGGACATCCCATCCCATGGTTCATTTTCACTCACTCCCCTAAAACAAGGCTAATTTACACCTTCTGCTGGGGCAGGCAATTTGCTTTAAAAGTAGACAGCCAAGTTCAGGAAGGAAGGAGGGACTGAGGGGATTGAAGCAATTGGTTTCCAATTGCTGGGAGTCCCCTTTAACCTGAACAAAATCTCCCTTGTTTGCTGAGCAAGAAAGGACAGTCACACTGGGATACCTCAGACCTGCAATAACCTGTGAATAGCAGCTTCTGCTCCCCCACCTACAGCAGATGGGGAAGTCAGCTTGTCTGCATCCAGATGGGTTTCCCTCAGTCGAGCGTTTGCACCTGGCTGTTCATCCCGCTTTCTTCCTGTTTGTAAAAATGAGTAATGTTATAATATTATTTTGATTTTAAAAAGGTGAACTAAGAAATAAAACTGTATGCTGCATCTCCTGTGTGCCCTCTCATATTTTTTGATTGCTGCTGTCTGTGTGGTGCCCATTGCTGGCTGTGAACTCCTTGTGGGGGAATGAGAGCACGTACACGGCTATGCAATTTTCATGTGCATTTATACAACAGTTCTTAGCTGAGCACAGCTCTGACTGATGTCATAATTGCTCATGTCAGATGTCTCATGATGTCTTTCAGGCCTTTGTTCCACTTTCATGATGACTATGGGGAGTGGTATTGGGCAGATCTTGCGAAAGAAGTACTATCATCAGCAAAAGAAATGAATATCAGCTAGGATTTTGCGTCTGTCAGTGAGTGAAATCTGCAGTTCAGGACATTTTGAGCTATTGTAATAACAAAAGCAGCCCCCTCTCTTTTAATTTTTTTTTGCTTGGACTCGGCTCTTTCTCTTAATTTTTCCATACTTGAATTCCTTATGACCTTACTGTGAAGTAAACCAAAGAAACTTGAGACCTGCATAACAATTACTGTCTCAGTGATTTTGGGTACAGACACATCGTCATAGGAAAACTCGTAAAAACAATATGTCACTGAAAAAAAAAAGAGAAACTTCCTTTCAAATTGTAATTACAGAGTTTTGTTTAAATTTCAAAATACCAAAAACTTCAAGTGGCCACACTGATCAGTCATTCGGCAGCTGTATTTAGAGGAGGCTTGGGAGTTTGTACATAAGAGGCCTGAAGAACAAAGGCTTCTGCCCTCAGGAAGGATATTAATATTGAAGGAGGCCTATACTTGAGCATGCTTCTATCCCTGCTTCGGGGGGTTTTCTTGCAGCGGGGATTTTCCTGCTTCAGTTGTTAATTTCCCTGAAGGCATTTTGATGAGTAGGATTCCTCTTTACACTTTTTGTCATAGCTATGGTATTTGAGGGAGCTGAAGTGAAAATCTACAAATCTGTGTGCGTACAACAAAGGAAGGAGATGTTAGTATATGCTTAAGGGCAAACAGAGGATTATTTTATAATCTGCTCCTTTTGCTAAACAGAAGTTGTACAGATTTACCAGATATGAGTTGCATCTGTTTAAAATACAGCTTATCATTTAGAAAGTAACCAGCCTTGGTACAAGGATTCCAGTGGATGAAGAATCAATTGCATTCCCTGAGAAACTGTTTCAGTCATTTATTACTAATGCATGAAGCTGAAATTTTCATACTCACCTTGAGAACTGAGCAACCCAAGTCGTGAAAGCTGTTCATCTTTAAGATTCCATATGGACAATTTTCTTCAGCATTTTCATAGTGCACCTCTGGAGCATATCTAAAACTAAAATGTTATCAATTCCCTGAAGTCTTTGGATCTCAAGGAGAAATTTTAAAATGGTTGGAGAATATGAATGCTCAATTCCTGTCTGCTGTGTGCACTTAACCCCCTTCCTCTTTCTTCCCAAAGGAGATATATATATAGAGAGATATAAATATAAGTATATATAAATAATGACTGAATGAGTAATTAGATATTGCCTATGTCCAGAATCAATAGGTGTGAAAAACACTGCTCTGGTTAAGCTTCCATCTACTCCCGTGGTATGCATAGGTGGGAAATGCTTCCCTCTTGTTTACATACATCTGAAAAATGGAGTTTTGGCATCCTGTAGCAAATGCTCAGGGCGTGAGTGCTGGGACATTGGAACACTTGATTCACTAGTGCCAAACGAGAAAACAGTCCTGGATAATATTTTCTAATTGTTTTTGGAAAAAAAAATGTCATTTTTCCACATGAGTTAACACATTTTCATGACAGGTAAATTAATCTTCCAGTAGTGCTCTACTGTTGCCAGTCTACCCATAAAATGTGCACAAAATTCCTCATTAGTCTCTTACAGCAATTAGCTTTGAAAATACTGTACAGGATTTGAATTTTGCAAATATTAATTGATATAAAAATTCAAAGGAAACAGTTTGACAGGGAAGTTAAGTCTGTGTTGCAAAGAGGAGAAAATCAGCCTAGACTAGAAACCATCCCTGATTCACTGTCTGATTTTCTGATGCCTCCTCCTGTTGGTATCAGTGATGGCGTGTGAAAAGTAACCACAAAATATGTAGCTTCATCATAGCAAAAAGACACGTAAGTAGGAGAAGGGGACTGGATTTCAAGAAAGCAAGCTGGATTTATGGAGGAAGATTAAAAAAGCTAATTATGTTTAACTTGGCTGGCAGACAGCTAAGAAGGGGATATGATAACTGCCTACAAATATTTGAAAGATGCAAAATACACCAAGGAAAGAGGGAAATAGTTCGAGACAAAGTCTGGTAAAGCAAAATCTAGGCTGGGTAGAATGCTAACAATGAGACCTGTCAGACGGCAGAAAAATTTCCCAAGGGAATTCGTCAACACCTCATTAAAAATACCTTGGTCAACAGGCACTGAGGGGGATTGCAGAGAATAATCCTTCAGTGAGAAAGCTGAGTACCAGGGGGCTTCAGAGGTCTTATTCTGCTCTATTATGAGTGCTGTTGTCAATAGCATATGATTTTAAAGGTTTTTCTAACAATGTTATTGAGGCAGGAGACATTTAGTTCCACCCTAACGAACAGGAGGTGGAGAGAAACTCTTTCTGAGGGAAATTACTCTTTTTATGGAAAATCTGAAACATCAAGGGAAAGTTACTGTATTTGGAATGGGAGTTGTGGAACACACCGAAATGGTGCCGTGCCAACCATCCCTTTCCCTAGGGAAGTGTTGCTGACAGGTGTGCTCTGGTTGAAGTGCCAGGGAATTGGAGACAATCTGGGTTTTGGAACACATATGTAGCTCCTGTTCAACATGAGCTCTGTGGTGGACTTGCACTTGAGCAGCTGTCCTGTGTCAAAAGCAAACCTACCTTGTGGCTGTGGAGTTTTTTTCCTAAATCAGCTAATTTGATTTTTTCAACCCAGCTCCAGAGAACATTATTTTTTTGCAGTCTAGACCTGCCTTCACTATTAGGGGGTGCAATTTCTATGCCAGAAATACCAGCCTATATTTTTCCCTGGGACTGGCTCCCCTGCATGGTCTTCCATAACTGAGACTTAACATAGCTTGAGTAGAGCAACTGTGAATCTACTTAGTGTCAGTCTTATGGAATTCAGTGGAAGCAGCTGAACCCTTAGAATGAGAAGGGAACCAGTGTTTCACTGCACATTTATGCCAATGTAGCTCCTCTGCCTCTTACTAGGATAAACTGAAGCGAAGCAGCAGTGATTCAGACTTAATGTTTGGTACTTGTATGCTAAATTTATGAGGCACCCAGTGACATTTGCCTTATGTATAACGGTAGCACTCCCAGCAGGATGATCTAATCATTCATGAGGAATTATGGTACAATGTTGGAGTTTATTTAATGCTTAATGTTCACAACAACCTCCAGCATTGATTTTAATCTGGTTACTGCTCACATTGTGAAAGAGATCTCCGTGGAGCAGCAGCAGCAGTAGCAGAAGAGATGAACCACATCCCATGCAGCGTGGCATATATCAGCAGTACAAGGTTGCACTGTTTTTCTGACAAGCAGAGGAAGCAGAGTTGATTCACACACCAGAACAATTCCTCTCACCAAGACACTCAGGAATGCATCAAAGGAAACCAGTCTCTTTCTGCAGGCTTCCTCTGAGCAATGGGCTTACTGTAACTCAGACTAAAAAAATAGCACTTTTTAAAAATGGTGCCCTTGACAAATGGGGCAGGAAAACCTGTGAAAATTTGGATGCAGCAGAATGAATTTTTAAGAAGTGTGCGCCAAGGTGTTAATTTTGCAATACATACTTGGAGTGGCACATTTTTCTTCTTCTAACATTTTCATCCTTCCAGAGGGGAGACTCAGGCCAAAAAAATGTTCTCCACCTCCAGAAGAAAGACTGTCCCTTAAAAAGAACCAAGAATAGACAAAAAAAGGAGGAAGGAGGACTTTCTTCCAAGTTAGTTACTCAAATTCTAAGGAAATCAGTGAATGAGCTTTTCATAACTAAAATCCCCTTCTGGGGTCCCTGCAGCTTCGTTCATGTTGCCTTCAAGTCATTTTAACAGCAAATATTTCCTGAGCAGGAAAGGCAAATTGTCCTGCTAGTGGAATTTAGTCACAAGGTTTTAGGGAAATAACATTAATATTCACAGCTGCTGTGTCAGTGCCACAGCAAAGAAGCAGCTTCAGGAGGATGACTGGTTTGTATCCTGTCCAGCCTTCATCCAAGACTGGCAAGCTCATTTTGCTGATTTTTCCCTGGAGAGATCATTACTTTATTCCCTCAAAGATTTCTTGAGCTACTTTCTTAAAAGATGTATTTACATGGCATCTGTTTGTGTGATTGATTGTTCTTATGACTTGTTGCCTGGCAGCTGCTTAAATATTACATTAAAAAAAGAAATAGCATACAAAATTCCTTCCTAATAAGTTAAAGTTACATCAAGGAGGTTCTCACATTTAACAGCTCTCCTGTGATCACATGTGACAACGTGGTGAGAAACAGGACCCATCCAACTTGTTTGCGTTGGGCTGTCAGAAAAACAAATGACCATATACTTTTCTTAAAGAAGCTTATAGCATCATATCAAATGTCATGGGGCAACAGCCAAGGCTTATGTATTCTCCAAACAAAAACACTTCGCCTGTGAGCACTACCAACACAGATTCTGGTTTCTGGCTAGGAGGAAAAGCAACCACACTGCATCTCCCACAGCCACAAAAACAGCTGGCAGAGAGTGACAGCCTCATGAGGATCCTCTTCTCAGCTGCTCTATGTTTGCAGCACAGTCTCCCTGCTGCCCTTCGCATGCTGCTTTGCTCAGTGAAATGATCCTCACTGCGCCACTTCTAGGCAAGTCTATCTGTGTGCCCTGACCAAGGATGCTTTGAGGCAGGGGCATGAGCCCTTGGCCCAGCATGGGGTGGTATGTGCCCCCCGTGAACACCCCTGAGCGAGAATCCAAATTGCAGCTGCATCCTGGGCTTTATTATGGGGAATAGGGTCATCTAAGAGTGAGATGGAGGAGGGATGGGATTTAGTCATAGCAAGAAGCTTAAGAAATTAGAGAGTCAAGCTGTGACTCTGCATCGTTGACTTTTGGGGTAACTCTGATGAAGTTCATGGTGCGGGAAGTTATTGGGTACCCCTGGGCTACTCCCCCCGGAAAGTTTGGAGGGCTTGATCTCACCATCGGCAGTGGCCGTGGGGCTGTCGAGGGGAATGTCCCCACAGGGCTGGCAGCCAGCGCTAATTATCAGTCCCTGCAGACGCTTTGCGTGGCATCGCGCCTGTGAGCCGGCCCTGGCGTGCACAGGCTGCCGAGGAGCAGTGCTATTATCGGGTAACGCGTCTGGTTACTTTACAGACCCGGTTAACAAGAAGGGCCGGGGCAGGGGGAGAGTGGGGAAATTCCTACATTGTGCAAAGGACTCTTTTCTGCTCCCCCCCTGTTGTTTGGACCTCTGCCACTGTTTAAATTTAAGCAGATTTGCTATCCCAACATCTGCAGTTTGATTATTTGACTATTGCCTGGCTCTGGGTCAAACCACAGCAGAATACACTAGTCTGTGATTTACAGCCTGGGCTGTGATTATAATGGTTTTATTTTAGTTGGACCCCTATTTACAAGCTCATTTGTATTAGTGCACAGTGTTATAATAACAATGGTAGAATTATTAGGTC
Organism: Margarornis squamiger; assembly: GCA_035222235.1. Taxonomy (NCBI): domain Eukaryota; kingdom Metazoa; phylum Chordata; class Aves; order Passeriformes; family Furnariidae; genus Margarornis; species Margarornis squamiger. The sequence continues at coordinate 53,877,356 of JAWWTY010000037.1, forward strand.
TCGCAGAAACAATCGCACATAGTAAATGGCTGCAGCTCACAGGGTGCTGCTTAAGTGCTCTAACAGCCCGGCGCTGTCTGTAACACAGAGCTTGCCATTTTAATAGCAAGGTGGGGAGGGGAGCGAGAAGAGGACCGGAGAGGGGGAAGGAGCTGGGGAGAAACATGGTTGTTATTCATTCTTTTCTAAGTAAATAGAAAGGACATGTGTTTCCTGGACTAGCAACCAAAACCAAATGCTGAGAGGGGAAAGAGCTGGTGTTTCCCTCCCCCAGGGTTAAATAAGGTACTCTGCCATGTGAACCCTCATGGTGGGTGTGCCAAGGGGGACCATGTCCGCAGAGAGGGTTGTGGATAGCCTGGGGTGTCCTGGTTTGCACTGGAGAGCCCATGGCCACCTGTGCTGGAAGAGCTGGTGGTGCAGAAGCTGAGCCCCATAGGCCTTTTGTGGCCATGAGCTGGGGGATGGAGGAGGCAAGGCCAGGGAGTTTGCTGGCCCAGGTGAGGGGCATGTGCTGAGGTCACCCCACAAACCCTGGTTTGGGATGGCGTGAACCACCATCAGGGTGTCCCCCCACCACACAGGGCTGAGTGACTACTCTGCAGGCATTTTTGGGGCTTGCCTTGGGACACCCGTCTCACAGAAACCCTCCCTTGTCAATAGCAGGGGGAATACTCAGGGCTTTACCCAGCACACCACAGAAGCTGAACCCAGCAGAGCCCACCACAAGACCTTGGCTGCATAGGGCTGGAGCAGCCCACTGCTGCAGACCTCACCTGTTTGATCTGACAATGTGGGGAGCACCGGCAGCTCCCACTGGAGACATTTCAGAAAATGAGGTCCTTTAAGAGATTCGTGGCCCTGCAGGGTCAGTGGCACAGCTGGGATGGGCAGGATGGAGGGGAAGCCAGGCTTCAGTCCCTGCCACACTCCTGCTGTCCCCAAAGGGAGCAGAGAAAGGACAGCTTGTCTCCTTGTGGAAAGGCTGTCCAAGGAACTTCCACCTCCTGCCCCACCACTGACCAAAGCATGAGTATTAAAAACTTATGATTTTCTAGTCACAGATTGAAGAAAAATCTTGATTTGAATTTATTGCCCAGAAATAAAGACATCACAGCCCAGGCTGCTCTCATACTCTCATATTTTAAAGTTTTAGACACTCTTTTTCCACTGTGTAGAAAATATCCAGAGGATATGCCCACAAATGAGGTCAGAATGCAGTGTAAATAAAAAATATAAAAAACCTGTACACATATCTCACAAGGAAGTGAATCTAAACATATCTGCATTGTCAAGATGCCTCTGAACAAATATGACTTAGTTAAGACTCCTGGAACTGTGGCCACAATATTGCAGGGGCATTTGCTAATGAACATCATAATTTGGCTAACTTACACTATATATTAGCATAATAGCTGGGGATCTGTACCTGTTTCAAGTATTCAAAATCAAACAGAGAAGTCAAAGGAAGAGTATGACCAAGAGTTATTATGACTTTTCGTGAAGAATGTAAGACAAGGAAATAAGCCCTGCAAGTTTGGCCAGAGCTAAATCCTTTCCCTGACATGACTCCCTCAACCATCACCCGAGACTGCACATGAAGAATAGATGAGCTGAATCATCCTCTCCCTTGTGACTACGGAAGAAGCACAGGCCAAGAAAACCACTTCATATGCATGTTTCAGAGAAATAACTCTAGATGCCTGAGATTAAATCAGATTTAAGATCCTCTGTTTAAGATGATGGTTATAAAATTGAGTGTCCTTGATGCCTGTCCTGTGCTTAGCTACCCTTCCTCTTACAGATGTTCTTTGATATTGCTGACCAGCTCTGTTCAAAGGTAAAAACCCTCAAAGCTAAGAGAAAAAGTAGTATTTCTCTTCATCTGGCTGACCTCTCTCTTTGTACCTCTCTCTCTGTTTCAAAGCCGCTGGTTTCCTGGGTGTTTTGGTCTTTTCTAAAAGAACCTTCTGACTAGGATTCAGTATATTGAGAGTTTTTAGGGCTTTCTGCAGTCCCTTTGTACTAATTGATTCCCCAGTGCATTAGCATCACCAAAGCTAGATTAATCTTCTTTTCATTTTAGTGCTGCTCTGTCAACATAGTTTATTGAACCTGGTACAGTTTTACCACTTGCTTTTACCTCCTCTAAGATGCCTTTTCTCTAAAGTATGTCCTGAGAAAAAAATCCCACTTTAAAACTATCTCTGGCCAAGCAGCGGAGTAGAATTGCTTTCCTGTGGGGCATAATCCAGTGCCAAAAACCCTCCTGCCTCATCACAGATGCCAGATTTCCCAGCAGCTGGCATGTCATCCTGTAGCTTTAGGAATCAAGCTGTGTCTTTTTGTCAGGGAAAAATTAGGATGGACTCATCTGCTAAAGGGAAGGACTAATGGGAGATGCATTCACACATAGGCTGTGCAGCCTGGGCTCTTCTCATGGATGTAGCAAAACAGTTCTGCAGCACAAAACTTGTTTTCTGATGAAGCCAAACATCTTTGTATTTTTCAGAGGCCACTGAAAAGTCAGGCTGAGAAGTAATTCCTATATAATTCCCCAGTTTATAAAAGAGATTTCAAAGGAGAGGATTTATAGATGGTCTCGCCTGAGCTCATTTATATCATGCCACAATAGTCTGGGAAAAACAATCTTTCTGCTTGTTTATACGGATGGCACAGATAGCAACAGGGCCAGCCCTGCCTTCAACACTGAACCTGATGAAGCTGAAGCTGGTGCTAAATTGCCACTGACTTCAGTGACAGATGCACATGATCTCTTTTGGATTAGGTTTACACTGTTTTTCCTTCTTTTTACTTAAGGATCAGTTCTGACAAACTTTCTGTGCATTGACTGCTTCTATAAACTTCAAGGATGTATTTGATTGGATGAAGATTATTTCCTCATATATGGCTTGCAAGATTAGAGCCAAATGTGCACAGATCTTGCCCAAGAGGGCTCAAACAGAGTTTAGCTTACTCATCTGCTTCTGTCACTTGCAGTGAACCTGACTGGTAGCTCTGCTCTGGCTTCAGCATAGTGCTAAATATTTTGCAGCACAGCACTTCCCAAAAGAGCTGGGAACCCCTACATCTGCAGGGAAAGTCAAACAAACAGACTGGAGAATTTAACTGTAGAGTTCCCACACACAGCTCTGCATTTAAAGTGAGTATAAACAAATAGATCTGACAGGCTGGGCTACTTTGAATGAAGTGAGCAATGCACACCAGAGAAAAATTAGTTTGCATTTGTGATATTCTAATCACTTATACTTTCATTAAACAAAATACTTAAGTAGATCTTATGCTTCAATGAAGTTGAAGGGACTTAAGTATATGCTTTAAATTCTGTAAGTGCTTAAAAGTACTGCCAAGCAAGGATGCGAGTCCTCAAAGTGCTTGGGCTGAGTGTATACTTAAGTGTTTTGCTGAATCAGATCCATGGTGTCACAGAGACTCAAAATGAGCTCAGAGGTTTCAGCTCAGATGAAGGATAAAGCCAAATAGCATAACAGGAAACTCTCAGGATTTTCCAGAGTGCATAATTAGATTAAATGGGCAATCCCATTTTGGGATTATGAATGGGTTTGGGGTTTTTTAGATCATTAAAAGGCGAAAGCCTTCCTCTGCAGACATACACAACATCTATCAGGTTGCTTTGCCTATGTTTGCACTTTCCTAGTATCTTCTATTTCAAAATTAAGCAAATGTCAATGGCGCTGCAGTTCAGTCCTGAGTGATAAAAAATGTCCAGCTTGTGAGAGCAAATTCTTCTTCTGTGTTCATCTAGATAGCATTAAATTCCTTCCCAGATTTTTCTTGGCCAACTAAATGGATTGTAGTAGGTATTGCACTGACCAGAGCAGTTACATCTAAACTGTGCCAACCATACATTTCAGCAATCAATTCTTCTTGATCATATGTTTTATGGCACAGAAGCGTATTTACTTTACTATGCATATTTAATTTACATATTTTAAATAAGTTTCCCCTACCTCTGTTCAGTGTTAGCCACATCTATTGCCTGCAGAAATGCATTAAGTAGAGCAGATTTATCCCATTACTTCATGTCTTCATTCCTCTTAAAATTCTATCCTATTACTTGGCCACAGCCTGATCGCGCCCTTCAGCACTACTGATTTTCAAGGAGGAGATAACCGTTTTGAAATTGATGGAAAGGGTCATAAAGAAAATCAAAGGCATAAAAAGTGTCTGATACCTTCATGTTGACCTCATCTGTAACTGCTGTGTGATACTTTCAGCTGCTTGAATTTTTTCAGTCACCCCAGAACAAGTCCTGAAATTGTACCCTCTGTCAAGCAAAATTTAATTGTTTTTAACAAAGAAATTGCACCCCTAAGGAGAACTAGACTATCTTTTACTCTTATCTACAGTAATCTTATGCTTCATGCATCCTGTTTGCTGGTGTTCTGCAACCTCCCCACTCCACGGCCAGGGCCCTTGGGGCAGGAATGTCCACCAGTCCCCTTTAGCTGGGCTCAGATAGCCCCAAATGTGGCTGACCCACCAGGAGCTGGGGTTGGGTGACCCATGCTGACTACTTGCAGACACACTGGGGTGCCTACACCATGTGCCTCAGGTAGCAGCTTTTCTTTCTTCTGAGATGTCTCAGCAGTCCCCCATCATCTTCCTCCCTCCCAAGGGCTGGCTAAAGCAGTACCCATCCCAGGACCTCAAACGTGCCCTGATGCCCGGAGTTGGGATCACAGACTAGACTTGACTGAACAGTGCTTTACCAAGGATCAAACCACTCTGAACTGTAAAAGCAGATCCATTTCCAAGATTTTGCTGGCTTCCTTTGTCATTCATACTCCTTTTACACATCAGACTTTAGAGTGCGTTAGCAGTAGTGCTTAGAATCCAGAAGTTATGAAGATATATGAGGGTTTGATTCTCTGTGGGCCTCCCTTCCCCTACTGCAGCTCCACCAGGACGAGAGAGTAGTTCAGACTCCAGATGAGGGTTGCCTCTTCTTCCAGCACAGGCAATCTGTGCCAAGGGCCCTCACTGGGAATTACAAGACGTTGCTCTGTCCCAGCTCATGTGTCCTCACCTCACTGTATGCATGTGTGTAGATGTCACACATGTCCTTTTTCTCAGGCTTCAGTTCCACAGTGCAATAGTCAAATGCAGGGAAAGCCGTAAGTTGCCATTTTCTGCTGTCAGCAAATTACTACACAGATGATCCCAAAAGGAAGCGTGGAGGCAGGCACAGAACAGCATTTGCATGCTGCTTGACTGCTGCTGACTGCTGCTTCAAAGGGGACAAAACCTGGGCACTGACTTTTCCAATATACTTCTTTAAAGGCACGATCTGACTATAATTACTTCTAAAAATCACCATTATATCACAATGGATAGTGTCCTGTCACATCAGCTTTAAAATCTACAGAATATCAGTGAAGATCGAGACTTCCTGTGAGTGATAGGGTCCTCAGTAATAAGGAAATTAGCAGCTGGAAGATAAAGATGCCAAGGAAAAATGAACCACACAGACCTTTCAAAAGCACTTGAGAAAATATCGTTCAGAATGCTCAATTAAATATGGATATTGTTTAAAAAGTATGGGCGGAGGCAGCAACAGCCAAGGAACAGCTGTGCCTGTTGAATCCCATCCCTTTATTTGAGCAATAGCACAAATCCCCACATATGTGGGATCTTTTTTATTATCTTTCCCCTGCCCCACATCTACTTATCTTTATTTATAGTATCTCTAAAAGCATCTCAGGTTGTAACCTTGATTTATAATACTGGAAATGCTGGTGCACCGTTTCGTTTGCATAGAAGTTAGCTAGGTGGATTGCATAGCTGAGCTGTAATGTTGCTGTGAAGAATAGCAGATGTTTAGCTGTTTTCATTTCCACTCCTCGGTGGACAATCAACAATGTCTGATAACTTCTCTTGCTTGCTATGGGGTGGCCCAGAAATCTAAGTGGGGGGTCTGGCCAGAGAGTAACATACTACTGGATCAGCAGAATACCTCCATCAGCATTTACATGGGCTTAATGACAATAGATAGCTCAGTAATTTGGGCATTGTTTAGAGCTTTTCATGTACTTCTGATTGCCCTAGGTCTGTTGCCAAACTTTTTTGGGTTGTTTTGCATATGTGATACATACTGTGGGACTTCCCACAGGATGTCAGGCACCTTTCTTTTCTTTTTTCGGGAACTGAAAACACACAGTACAGAGGGCTGAGAAACATTTTCCCCCTAGTGAATATTTTCACTAAAACAGAAACATCTTTATTATGAGTGAGTTTCCCAAAAGCTCTTAATGAGAAACCTCCCACTTTTCAGAGGAAAACAAACAAGCAAGCAAAAATCCTCAACCCACCATTGTGCTCAGCAGGTTCCTCCAGGTAGGAATCTAGCCAGTCTGCAAAAATTGTGTGGTGTAATGCCATCGAAATGCAAGAAACCAAATAATACTCTCACTCATCCCTCAGCCAACCCATCTCTCCACGTTTTTCCACTCCATTTAAACTAATACCTGACCAGTCCCTGCAGGGGAGCTCTGGGGAAGTCCTAGTCAGCATGATGTGGAATCTGTGTCACCCAAGCAATGTCACTATTTGCACCAGTACAATTCAGCTCAGCTTCACTCATTACTCTTGATTGATCAAGATGCATTGGAGCCTCACTGAATTGTAAACCAGTGGAGTGAATTGAATATCAAAGCTGAATCATGATGGCCTAGTGTAGGTTGATCTAAAATTACTCCAGAAGTGTGGCTACTTGAAAGGGTGTTAACTTCACCAATGTCAAGGGAGTTGCTCTTGTTTTGTGCCACTGTAAACAAGAGCAGAGCTAAGCCGTGAGTCATCACCCATCTCTCTTTTGCTGCTTCTATTTTCAGAGCAAATCTACTTGCTTTGCTGCCGGCTGAGCTTGCAGAGATGCTTTTTGGAGCTTCTTGCTAGTTAAACAGGAGTAGACTTTGTTCTCTGTGGGAGAGCAGAGAGAATCAGGATGTTATGAGCTGGGAAATGCTGAAACCCAAAGGCTCACATGATATTTTTAGTAATATTATAAAATACAGGTGCCCCAAAGCCTAGGTTTTGTCTCAGCTGGTAACAAGCATTTGAGAGCAGTCATTCTGTGGCTATACTGTGTTCCAAAAGAAAGTCCTTGTCCCAAGTGATTTAAAAAAAAAAGAGATTCCAGGGGGAAAAGTTTATATTACTTGGACCTGGACAAAGATGCCTGAGGGGAATAGTTGCTTTGAACTCCTGAAGTAGCTTTGCATTATCATATAATCAGGAGGTATTTTCAGTAGAGACAGCTATTTTAAAACTCACTCTTCTGACACAGGCATGCAGAAGCAGGATGCATCCCTTTTCTAAGACAGGCAATGTAGAATCTATCAGCTGAGAAACATCTGAAAAAGGGTGGTTTTCCTCAAAAGGAAAATGGCTAAAGAAGGCATGTGGCTCTCAGAGGAGAAATACTTTATTATTATTATTATTATTATTAAAGAATCCAGTCCATAAAACATTTTTAGTCTGACATTTAACATTTGAACTATACCATGTGATCCAGCATTGTAGCTATTAAAATCACTTGTTTGCACCCACCAGCCAGCAAGTAATTTTGTGGCCAAGGTGCTGTGTTCATATCTTCCTTTTCCATCCAATCTGCTCCTAGCTGTCTGGTCTTTGCTTTCATAAACCACTCATTGTTTTCACCAGTCCTGAAAACAAGATGGGATGGGAGCCACTACAAATTAACAGATCCTGTTTGCAGACTTAGGGATGAGTACCATGTCCATGGGAACTAATGAGAGTCATGTCTTTCATGTACACATTGCTTTTGGGTACAGTTTGTCCTGAATATTGTCATACTGGCAAAGATCTGCAAAATAGGATGAAATTCTCCCCTGTGCAGGCAGACAGAATGGGGTACTACTTTGCCACAGTCTCCTTTGAGCTTAATTTTGACAATGCAGTAATGTACTGCCTTTCTGTTGGTCTTCTGAAAATTAGTGAATTCCAGTCTTAGAACTCAACTGGTGTCACGTTGTTATGAATCACCACCAAAATATTGTCAGCACTCCTTGGAATAAATAGAAAACACAAGCAAAAGCAAAAGAGCTAAATAGAAATTTAGTCCATACATTAGGAGCCACAAGATTACTCTAGTTAGAGCCCTCTAAGTCTTTATATAGTTACTTGACTAAAGTTACCTCTTTGTTTCTTTCGAGCTACATTTTCTTTAATTTGCAATCAGGCCGAGTTGGGCTGATTGGTGTTTCTGTTCTGCAGCCCAGCAATCAAACAAAATAGCATACCATGCTGGCACACACAGAGAGAGTTTGTGAACTGCAAGCTCCACTGTGGTGTGTGTGCATGCATGTGTAGATATGCGTGAGTAGGAAGAAATTGGAAGAGATCCCCCTACCACTAGGATGGGTTCTGCTGCTATTGTACCCAGGCATTTTCCATGCAACCCTGTTGACCTTGGTGGAGTTACTCCATCCACATGACAAGAATCCTCAAAACAGAACTTGTACTATGGGAAGTCAATGGGAACTATGCCACATCCATTGGCTTCCTGAAGAACAGTCATGTTGTTGGTTTAAAATTACAGTCAGCTTTCAATTTTTATTTCTGGCTTAGGAGGGAAGAACTTAGAGAGGAAAACAAACAGAGAGAAACATTGATTAAAGGAGTTTGAGACCAGCATCACTATGCTTTCTCAGAACAACAGGAACACAACACATCTCCAGAAGAATACAGACTGGAGTAAAATTGCATGACTTGTATATTTTCACTAAGAAAAAGCACTGTGAGGAAAAATGTTAATGATTTTTAAATAATGGTCCATTTTGCAGAGAACAATTTTCCAAGCAGTCTTTGCCTCCAAAGCAATTGCTGACCATTTAATGACATAGTAAGTATCAAATACTGGCAGAAAGTTCATGTGGTAAGGACCATATAATCAAAAAGTAAATTCACCATTACTTTTGCCTTAAAAACCAGCACACGTGTTAAATGATATTTTTGGGTCTACTGTGTATAATTACCAAGCATTGTACACTTTGGGAATATATAATTACTGTGCATAGTCCTTGCACTAGGAGCACACAATTACTCCCTCAGCATCCCTTGGATGCTATGACTGTCCTGTCTGATGGGCCAAGTGTAAGCCCAAATATAGGTTCCTTAGTGACCAGGACTTTGGCGACTATCACATAAATAGCCAAGTCAACATCTTGCCCTGTTATGGTTTCCTTGAGAAAGCTTCGGCCAAGACCTAAGGCAAATGTTGCAAAGGAACTACAGATTTAGTTGCTTTAGCTTTATCTCAAAGACAAAGCTGTTTCATCAGCCTGCATCTTCTACTTGTCATTGGATTACTGCACTGGACAACACTGTGTCCACCTTCAAATGGAGATAAAAAATTTAAAAATAGGTGCAGGAAAAAGAAAGGCACTGTGACTGGAAAACATGCCTGACAGGCAGACACTTAAGGCATCAACAGGAAGTTCAAAGGGGTGAGTGGAGTAAACACAGAGTACAAAGTCAACCAAAGGCAAAACAAAATAGGTGCTTGGGAATTAATGTCAGACAAGATCAACTGAAAAATTAAGGGTAACAGTTTTAGCAGTCAAAGTAATTAACCACTGAATCAAACTCCTCAGGAAACTATGAAGCCTTCACCTCTGAATGTCTCTTAATTCAGCTCTGGAAGGTCTTTCTGGAAGGAAGACAAACAGAAATTACAGGGCTTTGGTGAAACAAAGCATCAGTCTACAGCCTTCAACACACAGAAGGTTGCACTGGTGCCAGTGAGCAACATCTCAAAACCCTGATGGGAGAATTCAGGAATCAGAAAAATTTCAGGCTGAGCCTAGATAAGAGACTCAATGACAAAATGAACTCTGAAGGCTGCCATGTTTGAAGATTGACCCCACTGCCATCCTCAACAGTGCTACGGGGTGCAGTGTGGTACAGATGGGAGCAGAGCCAAATATGTGACAGTTCTTTGGGATGGTGTTTGGGGTGTGCTGGCATGGACACTTGACAGAAGCAGCATCCAAAACTTTGTGGAGCAGAACAGTTCCTGCACAGGGGGCACAGGATGAGGGGTTTGTAAAAGGGGCAAGGATAGAGGAGAAAATGAGGAAACTTCTTGGGAAAGGCTGCACACTGAAATACAGTGCATAAGGGCATTTTCCACCTTACTGCATATTGGGCAGATGAATAACATTGTGGCTGCCTGAGGCTTAACTTCTCAGAGCTGGGCAGAAAGCTGCCCATTACCTGGAAGGAGAGTGGTGAAACCACCAGTCATGTAGCTGCTGGACTTCTAGAGGGATGAGAGAGTGGGCCAGTTCCCGTACTAAACTACTGAATGAATCCTTCAGGGATGCTGCCTGGTGCTGTGGATGTGATAGCCAGTGTCCGTGTTCCACAAAAGAGAGAAAACCAGAATTAGAGCCAGACATGTTATCACACCAAATTTCCAGAGAATGCACAGAATGATTAACTGGAATAAAATATTTTGCCAGAAAACTGCCAGTTTTATAAAGTTATTTTCTATTGATTGCAAATCTCTCAAAACCTCTTAAATCCCTTTGGTGAGGAAGAAGAATCTGTTTTATTTGTAAGAGACAGAATTAGTTGATTTCCATCTGATATCTTTGAGTCCTGTGAGTGTTCATTGTGGACTTTTTTTCAGCCAAGGTCCCAAAGCACTGAGCAAAAATATTCTCCTTTCCTTTTGGGTTCCCACTCTGACATGTTTTTCTCCCTACAGTCAGCAGCTGATGAGTGGTCACTTGTCATTCTAAGGAGAGGAAGAGTATCACTTGAGCGCCTGAATGTAACAACAGGACTATAAACCCAAGTCACTAGCACTCAGGCATCCCTTCCTGTGACTCAGTGATCCTGGTATATCTGAGGCACGTCCTGGCACTCTCTTTATCATTGTCTCACCAAGTGCTTGATGTCTGAGTTTGAGAAACTTTTATTAGTCAGAGCTGTGTTGTGTTGTTGGAGGTAGATAAGAGCTCCAGGTCACTGCAATTCAATGTATGCCTGGCTTGCTTAATCTGAAGCCTATTATATGCAGGAACAATAATCTCGATTTTCTCTGTCTTCACATTTGTATTCTGTAGTCTAGGGATCTCAAAGCAAATGCTAATTAGTAAAGGTCTCAATTTAAATAAAAAACATACTCTTAAGATTTTGGGAGAAAGGTTAAATTTTACTAATACACCCCCACTAGTGCTAACCAAATCCTGTCCGTTCATATTTTAAAAGTGTTCCATAAAAGTATCACAAACACATCAATTGCCAGTGGAAAGCAACTGAGAGCTATTCCAGTGTGAAGCATTTTGCCATGCATCTAAGTAGGTGATTTAACCAACCTCAGGCTAATGTCAAAGGTCCGGATGGCTCAAACACTTTCAGGCTACTGCACTTTGCACTGCCTGACGTCTGCTGTGCCTCAGCTGCAGAGATTTTGTTTGGGATAATGCTTGAAAGTATTTCCTTTGATGTTAGATAGCATTAAGTGAGTAATTGGGAAAAAAAAAGAAAAGAAAAAAAGAAAAAGAAGAAAAAAGTCAGCCTTGAACCTAGAATCCAAATTTTCTGCAATATTCAGGGTAATAGATGGTCTGTTTTCATGGCTGGTCTTCAAGAAACTGTTAATATCACATTATTTCCTGATGCTGTTTAGTACTCCAGCACCAACATACATTTTGTAATTATTGCACAATTGTGCAGAAGCTGGGATATAGTTTCCAACCTTGCTGGGGCAAGTCTCGTGTAATTCTCCCTGTCAGAGGCTTGAGTCAAGCCTGATGTGAGCAGGAGCAAACTGAAGTCTACAGCCTTTATTTGTGAAGAAATAAAAATAGTGGTGACACAGGAAATATCTGGAGGCAGTGTGACTCAGGGGATTAATAAGAGTGACAGATGGCCCTTGTCAGTTTACAGCTACTCACATTTGGTCGTATATCACAGCCACCTCATGTTTCCTTTGCCCAGAAGTAAATGACCAAAGGAGAGCTGGGCACCGGCAAGTTAAGCCCTACATGAATATTTCAGACCTTATGGGTAGTGACAGGCCGGCGGTGTTGCCTGAGGCACATGGTGCAACACCCTCGGTGCACCTGGATGTTGTGGCATTAGGGAATAAACAGTACAGGGAAAACTGGAGCCGCCTGCAACCAGGCTGTGCAGAACAGCGCACGGGAGTGCCGGCAGCTGGAAGGGAACCGCGGCCCAAGGACAGAGAGGCAGAGTTAAGAAAGACTGTGGGTGTTCAGGAGTGCCTCAAAGACGGACAAAGAAGTTGTTTTGGCAGAGAAGAGGGAGGGCACAGCCAGGTCTGCAAGGCCTGGGGAGCAGAAGCGAGCATCCGTATGAAGTGCAGCCCTTTGCAGCTATTTCTGCCAACTTTTGTTCTTTTTTGTTCCTCTTCTCAAAATAGTTACTTGTTAGAACAATCTTCTTGCCAGGATGTCGCAACTGAGATGTTTGCTCCTGATGCTGGCTGTGATTCCTGTAGCACAACTATGCTGGGTAAATCAACCCCCCCCAACAAGTGGCAGAAAACACAATCCTGACTGCAATGAAAATAACAAACTTTGACTCACTTCCTCTTCAGAAACTCTTCAGTATGCCCCATTATGCAATTCTCCAGTCTCCTGGTACAAAGAGGCAACTAATATCCATTTAATCCCTGAACAGCAAGCTTGTAGGGGACACTTTTTCCTGCACAACTCCTTCAGTTTTGATCATTTTAAAGTGCTGCAGCCCTGTGCTACTATCACCAACCAGTTTGTGTGCATGTATGTGCAGGTGATAGAGATCTCTCCTTGCTACTTATTTCACAGAAGATATGAGTTGCTTGGCATTTTAGTTAGAACACCCCAAATCCATAGCTTAGACTACAGCAGTTCAACCTTTCAGCTGTATTGCAGTCTCCAGGAATTATCCCAACTCCCTGTCATCAAACCAGCACCTGACATTAAAAATATGTGGGTTCTACCTCAGTGGATAGCATACATTTCTCTGGTGACTGCTGGGACACAAGCAGCGAAAAAGAGATGGACAATTGCTTGTATATGAAATATGCATGAAGAACATTTTCATGAGCCCAGACTGAATCAGTATCCCAGACTGCAGTCTTGCTGGGTTTAACATATGTCATTAAGTTCTTCAAACTTCTGAGCTGCAGCAATAAATCTTTTTTTTCTTTTTTTTTTCTTTTTTTTTTTCTTTTTTTTTTTTTGGTTATGACATCAAGGCAACATGGCAACTATTTAGGCAAAACTGTCCTGCACGCATACATACAGACACATGCCCTTCTGGTGACTGCTTGTTGGAAGAAAAATACTCAATAGATCAAGGACAGATGTGCAAAAGTAAAAATATCTTCTTAGTCCCTGGTGTGAATGAAGCTCTGCTAAAGAAATGAAAAGGGTGAAAAGCATTTCCATGATTTCAGGTGCTGGCTCAGCAACTCAGCCTGTAACAGTGCTGTTCCTCTGCTGAAAACTGAGGCATGTGCATATGACCAGTACTGTGTCCATGGAAGACCAGTGGAGTCACAGCATACTTTTTAGCCAAATCACCCCCATTTTGCCTGCAATTTCCCACTCAGTACAGCAAAACAGAGAATCTATCCCAAGCAAAACACCAATAACGAATCATGAGGACAAATACTCAGTGTTCACCTCTAAATTCAGGGCATTTTATTGTGACATCTTCTGGTGATATTTTTGTGGAGTTTTAGCAGAGCAGAAATAGGGGCAGAGGACAGTCCTTTTGAAAAAAAACAACTATTTCATTGCCACCCAGAGAGATGCCACAAATCCTCCAACTCACAAGGCTCTACTAATAACTCTTAATAAAACACCTAACTGCTTTTGAAATATGGACTCCTGTGTTCTATTAGTGCCCCCACTACAGACAAAACCCTGTTGCCCCAAGCCCTGTTCACACACATCTCTAATCCTCCAGGATTTATCATTTAAATAAGCATATCAGAGACATTAATCTGGACTTTCTAAGAGTTTCTTTGGGGGTTTTATTTCAGATTACAATCAAAGAGATAAAGGGCTGGAGTCTGGAGTATTTTCTTCTATAGTCAGGTGTTTCTTCTAAAACTGGGACAGGGTTGGGAAGAACACCCCTGGCTGACCCTGGGCATCTGTATCCCCTCCCCATCTGTATCCCCATGTCAGCTCTGCTGCATGATGAATTCTTAGTAGGGGGTCATGCACAGTCAGCACTGATGAAGAAGCTGGCAGTGAGGTAGGCAGCCTCTCCCTTGTGACTCCTCCAAGGTGCTGGAGGTTTGGATGCAGCCGAGCAAGCCCGGTGCTCATGGGGATATGTGTATGTGCATGCAGAAAATTAGCAAAACACCTGCCTTGCCAAAGAGGTTGGGCTGCTGGAAGCACATGTTTGGTTGGCAGAAACCTGTTCCTCCCAAATCTGGAGGCAGCCGTGTCCTGGCTGACACTGTGACAGGCAGCCCACGTGTGTGTGGGCTCAGCCTCCATGGAAGAACCAAAAAGGCAGGTGGACATGCAACGTGGCCCACCTGCCTGGGCTTGCCTGGAATTACGCACCCACCTCTTGCACAAAAACACTGCCTTCTTTCTCTTGGAAAGATGAAACAACCACAGTTGGTTGTTAGCTTTGGAGATGCTGTTTACTGTGCCTATTCCCATGGAGAAAAAAAGCAGGTCTCTTAACATTTATGATACTTCCCAAAGAGCACGGATGGGTACAACACAAGGTAGAGTTACTGTCTGAGGTACAATGCTGCCCATCCTTCTGCCCTGCTCTGATTCACAGACCCAGGTGATCCATGCAGGTTCCCACCAAGACACTCTCCAAGGCTCAGCCAAACACCCATAACTGGGATCCTCCTTCAGGGCTGCCGAGGATCTGCACCATTTCTTGTGCCATCTCACACTACCTAGGGAAATGTGGCTTTGAGGGGGCAGTTTGATGGCTTACTGGCCAAGTGGAAGGATGATGCCTTGAAGGGAGGACAGTTGAGGCTGCTCTGGCTCCAACACAGCTTGGTGTCTTCAGAAGTGATGTCGGTTTGGTAGTGATGGTGTTTGGTTGATCAAAGAAAGACACAAATCTGCAGTGGATGAGGGTAAGGAATGGAATTTAAAACCATCTCATCAGCTTAGAAAAACTGACTGGAGGAAGTAGGATGAAATTCAGTAGAGGGGTGTGCATGATGCTGTATTTAGGCTTGACCGTACAGTTCCTTAAATCTGTCACCTTGAAAGACCGAGTCCTGCTCTGCTAAGCCCTGGAAAAACTTCAGCTAGATGTTCATGCTCAGTTTCAGGACCAGCAGGAAGACCAGATCTCTACAGAGTTTCTTTATGACTCAGTCTAAAACAGAAACTTTGTACAACAAAAGACAGTAGCTGTTTAAAGATCTGTCATCATTCCCCTCTGGCACAAATATTTCTGTTGTTTGGCAGCATAAGCTTCTGGGATTGCAGTCTGAGAACATTAGCATTAAACTTCCAGTTTCTCCTGGAAGGTGGTGACTAGAAAGTGTATTGGAGACACCTTTTGAGTGGAAGAAGCCATGATGATGTGGCTGTGCTGGAGAATATGCCTTGCTTCCCTCCTGTGTTGCTCCAGTAACATCAAGGAAAGTAGGTTTGTATGAAACTGGAAATAATGCAGTGCTTAATTAGATGATTTTGATAAAAAGAACCTAGGGTAACATGTGTAGCTAGAAAAGATTAATTGCAGCTTCATTTCCCAAGGTAATTCCATGTAAGATTGCCTCTGGTCACAACACAGTTTCACTGTAATGGTGCTGCACATTGTTAAAAGTCAGCAGTCATTTATTTTGTGCTGAACAGACTACATTATGAAGAAGATAATCCAGTTTGCTGTCATTTTGGCAGCTTGCTAATGACACAGGGCAGCATAATATTGCATGGGTTCAGAATTTAGCTGCTAAACTTCAAGATTTACACTTTGCACATACTGTCATTCTTCAGAAATAGTTTTTTGCTTTATCCAAAAACTCTGTTTTAAATTTATTGTCACTTCTGGCCAGTGTCTAAAGGGCAACCAAATGACATTTTTCTTCATGCCTGTTAAATGATGCAGTATCGAGTGGGGATGGGAGGAAAGCACTGGCAATTAACATGGCCAGAGCTTTTGTAAGAAGCAGACAGAATGGAAAAGAGAACAGATTTGATCTGACTCATTCAGAAGAAGTTTTAACAAATCATTCATTGCTCTAAATCTATGTAAGTCCTTCATCTAGAAGGGAAGAAAGTCCAGTGGTATGGATATTAGCCTAGGACCTGTGTAGGACCAAGAGCAGCCTGGACCATGTTCCTCCCTCCTCCCTTCTTGCCTCTCTCCCTCCTTATCACCTAATTTCCATGCAATGAAAAGTCGGGCCTGTGGGAGCCACAGCACACACATCTGGCAGCACCGGTGCCTCAGGTTTTAGGCCAGAGAGCAGGGGTAGGTGAGGCTTTACGAATCTGAGCTTCCATAGCATCCTATGGATATCCTGGTCCTCTGCTCTTTGGCACTTAGGGGGATTGCCCACCTCTGCCCTCTGATCACAGCTGGGGTCCTTCCTAGGGCAGAGGGAAGGACGCGGAGTTTGTGCTGGGGCATCTGCAGCTCTTTCTGGTGTGGTGTCTGCAGTCACAGTAAAACTTGTCTTCTGGTTTCAGTTTGCATGAGCTTGTATCTTTTGAATTTTACTTTGACTTTCAAGAAAAAAAGGGGAAAGTCTGCTAAAAACTGATAGCTCACTGCCATTTCCACCACACATTATCAAAGTTGCTCTGCACTGTATTGGGCTTTTCTAGGCCAATTTTGCCATAGGTTTGGTTTTGAGGGCATTTCATGCTTAGAAATAGTATCAGGTTCCCAGAATATAATGAACCCTTCTGGAAATCCTGCAGAGTTTGTGTGGTGACCTGTTGGGTTTGAGATTTGGTTTGGTTGGTTAGTTTGACTTAGTTCATTGTTCATTTGACAGGTGCCTGATGAGTAGAGGGCAATTGGTCCTTCTGCTTGCTTCTATTCATAAAGGGTGGGAACTCAGGCACCCTCTGACAGTGCAGGTTGTATAAGGGCAGGTAGGCAGAAGGATCAGGCTGTGGAGAGCATTCAAAGTGGATACAAAAAGCCTGACCTTCATGTCCTGAAGCCAAGGGAGTCTGAAGAGTGATTCAAAGAGGACAGGAGGAGCTGACACTAGGCGATTGATGGGCAAAGAATATGATCTCAGCAACTGCATTTTGAAGGGAGGCCTTCAGGAACAAAAAGAAAAAGAAAAAAAAGAAAAGAAAAGGAAAGAAAATGAGATCAAGCATTAAAGTTTTAGCAAAAAAAGGCTGACTTTTATTGATGTCAACTGCTATGAATAATATCAGTTTATACCAGCAGAGGAATTGAGCCTGAATTTATTTTTCTTATAGACTTCCCTGCTAGATGAATTCACTGGTGAATGAGATAAAAGTAGGAGGAAGCTGAGTGCTCATATTGCTAAAAGTAAGGTCCACCTCTGAGGTCAGCTTTTCATACAAAAGAGCTGTGATCTCATACTTTTGTGCCTTATGAAAAAGATCAAAATAAAGTCAAAACTGCACTGTGCTGCACTGAATGGCATTTATAGCCATGGGGGCATCTCAGGAACTTCATCCTCTCACACTCCTCCCCTCTCCCCACCCAGTAAAACCCAGCTAGTTGGAAAGCATTAGTATTTGCCAAGATCTGGGCTAGGTCTTCCTGAACATGAGTGGATTGCCATGCTGACTGCACTGGGATTTGTGGCTGCTGTGAGGAACAGAAGCTGGAGCGTTTAAGATCAGGTTGGATGGGACTCCAAGCAACCTGATCTAGTGGAAGGTGTTCTTGCCCATGGCAGAGGGGTTAGAACAAGCACATCTTCAAGGTCCCTTCCAGCCCAAACTGTTCTATGATTCTGTGATGATTCTATGATTACAAGGATAAAAATTGAGTGGCAGCATAAAATGGAGTTCAGAGGAGCCAGGCTCCCAGCTCAGGGTAGGTTGTCAACAAGTTAAACATTCTCCTTTCAAATGTTGTAGCCAAAATGAAGAAAGACACAAACTGGTGGTCTTGGAATGAAGAAAGGGAAAGAGAGGAAAAAGGAAGACTATTTTTAATAGCTGGAAGGCTCTTAGATACAAAGGGTCACCCTGGATAAGACAATACAGAGTGGGCAGAAAAAGCAGCATTTCTGAATGGCTCAGAAACAAGGAAGGAAGGAAAGCTAAGAGCTGAAGATGACTCATTTTAAGGACCTGAATGAGAAGGAGGATAGGGCATTCAGCAGTTTCCCATGAAGAAGTAACTTTAAAAACAAACCCTATCTTTGAAATAAAAAAATGTAAGAGAAAGAAAACCAGAAGCCTTTCACAAGATTTTGAATAATTTATAAATGTCTTTTGCATTTTTCTTGTCCTTAGAAAATTCCTTAAGAAATCAGTGGATCATTATTGTAGGCGGGAGCTTTCATCACCATATTGAGTGAGCAACAATGTTCATGTCAATCTCCTGCCTTTGGATGGCATAAAGGGCTGTGTGTGTCATCACAAGGGCTGTGTTTGCACAATGCCTCAAGACACTGTTGCTGATGCTTGTGGAAAGTACAAAGCAGTCTCCGGAAGGCACTGTGCCCCATTGTGCCATACATTTTTTTCCACTCTTTATCTTTTACTCAGCTGGTGATAAGGATAAATATCTGTTTTTCTGCTAGCATTTCTGTTTTGAGTTCTCCTATGATTTATGTAGGGTGTGAGTGAGAAGTATCTCCATCAACACCCTTAGATTTACAAGGCCTTTGAATTAATAGGTGGAGACAGTGTAAGGCTTCTGGATTTAATTTATATAATCCCTATTTTTCAAAACTGTTTTGTTTTTTGGATTTTTTTAATTGTTCTGTCTGGAGAGAGTGGATTAACAGTATGACACCATGGTTTGACATGCTCATATCTTTTTGGAGAGATATATGCAGAATAAGAGAAGATCATCTTAATCCTTCACCCATTAAGACAAAAAAATCCCTTGTTGTTTCATGCAATTTGGGATATATGAGCATCTTTTCCTTGCTTCTGCTTCTTCTCAGTCTCCTCTGCTATGTCCATCTGGAAAAATCTTAAAATCCTTCATATTCTGTAGGAAATAAGACTCACAGACATTTCCTATGCTTTTTCACATTATCCTTTCCCCTGCCTCTGAACACCAGCATTCTCTTAGTTCTCTACTGCTGGGCTGCTGCTGTTCGAGACAGATGAGTGCATTTCAGGTGAATATCTGTGTGCAGGACAAGAACCCCTACTTTGTGTGGGAAAAACCCTGCCAGTGATTCTCTGGTGTTTCCCGTGGTGTGGTTTTCCTGGGTGGTCTTTCTGATGAAAGGAGATAGCTATATTGGGGAATTTTGAAGCTGCAACTGTTGCTCTCTCTTGCAACTCCTCTTCCTCACTAGGATGTGGAAAAATTCATCCTAATCAAGCCAAGCACCATCTTCCAGGGGTAGCTTTTGCTTCTGGTGCCTGTTTTCACTGAATAACATAGATCTGCATACCTCCTTCCAGCACTGCTCTGTATCATATTTACAGAGCTACTTTATCATGCTCATCCTGTTGTTCCTAGATAAGTAATTCCACTCTCTGCTGAGTGTTAAGCCCCTGCAAATATTTATGTACACCTCTCCTCATACCATCACTCAGCCAGTGCCTTCAGACTTGCCTCTGAAACTCTTCACATCTGTGGTAATTGCT
This sequence comes from Margarornis squamiger, assembly GCA_035222235.1. Taxonomy (NCBI): domain Eukaryota; kingdom Metazoa; phylum Chordata; class Aves; order Passeriformes; family Furnariidae; genus Margarornis; species Margarornis squamiger. The sequence goes on from JAWWTY010000037.1 coordinate 53,897,161, forward strand.
GTTACTCTTTTCCTCCACTCAGTACTCTTCTGGCAACAGCCTGACCTCTCTATATATTTCTCTTTAAACTTTCTAATAGACCTACCCCATCTCTGTTCTTTTTCCATGGGCAACAGCTGATGTGATAGTGATGGTGACATCTCTTCTCTTTGACCAGAACAGGTGCAGGTATTCCCAAACTGCACATCTGGTGGTTTCAATCCTGTGGTATCCAATTGCTATCTGTAATTGTAAGTTTCTTGTGGTGCTCCTGCGTGTGCAATTATTTCCTCCCTGCTTCTCCACCATGCATTAATTTATTATGAAGGAAAATAAGTTGCTCGCTGTCCTGGTTTATATAATTATGTGTTTGGAGCTTTAATTAGAACACAACGAAAATAAACGAAGACAAATGAATCTAGCTCTAAGATATTATTTAATCACCTAAATGTATTTTCAAATTAAGATGGAGCTCTTTGATAGCAGAGCCACTTAAAGCAATCCATATTGGTAATATTATTTACTAAGAAACCATGCACACCACCATCTGCATCCATCAAAACTAAAGGTGCTCTAAATAATCCAGAGCCAAAATTAATGCAAACAACCAGCAAGAAGATAAAGAGCAAAGAAAATAACATACCTGTCCTGGAGCTTTTCTCTCTAATCTTTGGAAGATCCTTAGGGTAGACACGTCAATTATTTTCTTTGTTCCTCCTTCTGTACACTGTTTACATTACAATTTGGTACAATTATTTAAGAAGCCCTGAGTTGTGTTGGATGTGGGTGGTGGATTCATGGCTTGGAGGCTGTGTTGTTGTTGTTGTATATTACTGTCTAACTCTCAGGAGGCTGAGCTTACTGTACTCCATCTGCAATTAATTTATCACTTTGCATGTGTGTTATTATGCAGTGTACATGTTATGTATCATGTGTCCATACATTCTCCTGTAGCTATTAAGCAATACAATTCTATTTTTCCCTGTTATGGCTGTAGTCAGTAAATGTCTGCCTCGGCTTCTCCATTTTTGATCACCTAAAACATGATAGAGTGTTTCATGCCATGCAGTTGAGTGAACAGTAATGTCAATTTTCTTCTAATGGTTATAGTTCTCAAGCTACAGTGGTAATAACTACAAACAGATAGCAAGATACTGTAGGTACACAGCGAGATCTGCAGCTCACAGATATTCAGATATTGCCTTGGGTATTCAGGCAGTTCATCTTAGCTTTCCATTGCTAAGGATTTGGTTCAAAAAACTATCATCTAGAATCTGTGATATTTCTTCTTAATGAGGGTGATAGGAGAGACATTGAACACATTGAGTCAATAAAATTGTGCTGGAATAACTAAAAGAAGGATATGATACATATTAGCCTCAGGCTGTACCATTGGCACATCATCCAAGAAAGCTGAAATAGTTGCATTCTTCTAAGATTCAAGTATGCTTTGAGGTGAAAATACCATTTAGCAAGCACATATATCAACAATTCATTTTGTGGCCTTCTTCCTTAGTACCAGAGACTGTAAGCCAAATTCAAGACTGATGTCTGCTCCCTGGCTTCAATGGGCTTTCAATCGAGCTAACATTTGGTGTCTTCCACTTAAACCAGAACCATACTCCTGCAGTGAACTACACAAGTATTGAGGGCAGTATTGGAATATATGCAGGTAGTGAAACTGCTGCTGAGGAAACTTTGTGCTCTAGGTGTAACTGGACACTAAACAGGAAGAGAAACTAATCATTAAGAGCATTAGTAATTCTCTCCCAAACTGACACGACAATCAATTGCAAACCGATCCTTTGACAGCACAGCACGCAAGCTCTGTCACTTTATGGAATAGGTATTGACTGGATTTAGTCACACTCTATTAGGAAATATTCTGAGCCGTATAGCAAATAGAACAAATAGTAGGTTTTCGGTATTGTTGGGTTAATCAGGAAACTCTGGGAAGAGCAACTTGTCTGTCCTTACTAAGCTCTTGCGCTGGTCTAGTTCACCATCGTGCTCTACTGAGTAGGTGTGTGGAGGAGAGCAGAGCTGTTACCCTTCACTTAATGCCTTAAAACCACAAAACATGTGGCACACAGAAGCTGGGAGTCAAACCCTTCTGCTTGCAGACACAAGGGCTGGTAACCTTGGGCTAGAGCAGGCTGCATGGAATGAAGGATCACATCATGCCTAGCTGCAGGGAAACCTGCAGGTTGCTTCCAAGATGTTGGGGCAGGTGGGGAATGAGTAGACAGCAGATGCCTGGCAAGTTATATCAGACACTAAAGTAATGTGAGAGAAAGCTCTGCTGCTTTAGCTTTATCTTCATCCTCCCTGCAAAGCAGATAGTTCTGAATCACTTATTCCAAAGCTACTTATTTCTTGGACAATGTAGCAGGTCCTTATAAAAAGTGTGAGTTAATTTATGCACATGTAGGGTTTCAGAACAGTCAGAGCACTGTTTTGCAGTCAGTCTCCTCTCCCCCAACCTAAGCAGGACATGGAAAAGTGCTACCATGTAAAAGCCCTTCAAGTTGTGCTCTTTAGTCACACAGATTAGCTATTGGTTGCTTTTAGCCTTTGTGTTTGGGGTGAGGACTGACCTAGAGCATTTCAATCGAAATTCTGCCTACCATAAAGCATAGCTTTCTGTAAAGTAGAAGCAACAAGTGGGCTCCTCCTTCCACTTAAAGACACCTTCTCTTGTCCTAAAATCTGGTTAGGTTGTCCAAACTTTGCTTTTGAAGAGCCTTAGCTACGTGTTTTGCTTAGAACCAGAATTTCAGCCAGACAGGTTTTGCATGCCATTACCAAACTCGATGGTGCCCTAAGGTAGATGTCATGCTGCAGACCAGTGTAACATCCTCAGCCTGTTGAGCATGAGGACACACACCAAGTGGGAGGCAATGGCTGGGAGGGCTGAAGTGCTCCCACAGCTTTCTGCTCACTTCTGCAAGGGGCAAAACTAGGCTCTGTAGAAATTCCTGAATACTTCTTCAATGCTAGGAATATCCCCATGAGTGCAGCCCCACTCTACTGTACATTTTTTAGACAAACAAACGGTGCATATGCAGTAATGGGCCTTGTCTGGGAGGGAAAATTTTAATTGTCTAGTCCCAAAATCCATGCTACTCATGCTTGTCACTTGAGCAAGAAGTTCTTCCCTGCTCTAACCAGGTAGGCACAGTCTCCTATGCTTAGTTAACTTATTCATCTTCTATAGGTAGACAATCTTCTTTCATCACCAGCCTTTGTGACTAAGACATTTGAGGATGCACTAGCCACTTAGAGGAAACCTAGAAACTAGACAGGAAAGCTATTGATAGAGAATCATGTCTTTTACATGTGTTCTTTGATGTAGGAAAGCAAGAAGTCTCCAAGACATGAGCTGTGAACGTTTTCTGTGATAGTACTATGGTAATAACATGGTTTTTAAATTCAGGTTTATAAAGGTGTGGAGTCAAGCCCTCAATAATGGGATAAAAAGGTCATGTGGCAGCACAATACTTCTCAGGCAAATTGTTTGGCTGTTTCTGCAGTGTAAGCAGAGTACACAATTCAGACATGAATAAAATTGCACTAAAGTGTGAAAAGCAAATCCTTTTATTTATGAATAACCAGATAAACCCAACCCTTACTGAAACTTTCTGTGTAATTTGATCATTATGTCCATGGCTATAATTGAAAAGCACAAAAGGATATCAGAGAGGATAAATAGAGTTGTTACATGGCAGGAGTCTGATTTTCATTACATTTATAATGCGTAGTTGTGTAAGTTTCTGCTTACATCCTAATTTATGAGGATGCGGGTCAAAGCCATTTGCTACAGCTCACAGTAAAGCCAGGAGATACATTCTTTACCTATTATGACTTATATGACATCTGTAGAGAGTTAAATAAAGAGCATCTCTTCTCCATGGGTTTTTTAACCATCTGTCTACTACTGAAATGTGAAATAAATTCCAGGTTAAAGGGTCATTATAGCACCAAAACCAACAAAGCAAGGACTACCCTACATATGTGCCTGAAAGCCAGTGAGCTTCCAGAAGAGCTCTATGTCTGAGCCAGAGTATGTGGAAAAAGTCAAGAAGTGAAAATTGTGTGCTTGATTCTTTTCTTGATTATATTAGCTGAAAAAGGGAAGATGAAATTTCAACAGTCTGATTCACTGATGAAAGAGCAGACAATGACAGTGTGTGCTTTTAAATAAAAGTTCCTGACCAGCTGATAGGCAAATGTACGATACAACCCTAAAACCTTAAGAAAGTAGATGAACTGTGTCAGAGAAGAATTGCCACTGACCTCTCCTGTCATCTCAAACTAATCAAAGGTAAGAGGGTTCAAAGCAGTGATCATTGCATCTGACCATCAAAACCCTAAGCTTGACTTTTTTGCAAGTTCCTGAAACTCCAGATGAAGAGGAATGTTTTTCAGCTGGGCAGAACATCTAAAAATCAGGACCAAAATAGTCTGATCCTGAAAAATTAGAAGGTGCTTATTACTCATGTGCCTCAGAGACCTACTTAAAGGCTCAACAAGTGATATGCTTTAAATCTTGGGATGGAAAATAATTCACACTATAAATAGCAGGTTTATTCTTCTTCTGGTGCCCAGTCTTTTTTTCTCACACATAAAGAATTTTATTGTAAATTGTGGAGTATTAGCCATTTTGAAATTTTAAGGAGCGGTCCAGGCAATTATAAGATTATACCAACACATGATGTCCTAGGAACGTTTTAAGAAATGCAGCGAGATTTGAACAAGGACTTGGCCCTGATGCAAAGCAAATAGCAAGATAAAACATCACCTCAAAACTTAAGACACTGGCTGTCATTTTTGTTAACTAGGGCATTTGCTGTCTTGTGCCTCAAATGGAACGTAATCACCTGGTGCGTATGTCCTAAAAAGAAGAGTATTACAAAGGGCCTGCTTCTGACATTGGTTTATAGCTGATTCTCACACACTGCTCAGGAAATATTAAGGAACACAACTTTCCTGTGCAGTTTGTTCACAGGATCCTCTGTATGTTGACATTCAGGACCCCCTCTATGCTGAGGTCTTCATATTAATTAGGAGGAAATGGGTATTCACAAAGATATTGCACCAGATACAGAAGCAACGTTGTTAGGCCTATTACACTGAATGGAGAAACATGAATCACAGGGTATTCTGAGTTGAAATCACCATGAATGTAGCCACTTGTCCTCTTAGGAACAGAAGTATTTCCCAACAGCACGTATGCTGAGGGAAGGTTAGTCTCCTGTAAGTAAATCCATATATAAAGGCAGGATCTCTGCAAGTTGCTGAGAAAGGTAGCCAGGAGCAAGCACTGAGTATGGTTGTTGAGTAGTGCAGGACTAAACTCTGTGCTGCTGCACAACCAACCTTGCAGTCAAAGTCTGCTCTGTTTACATATTCTATTACAGGTAAAAGATGCAGCAGATTGGTTTGATAACAGCCATGGGTACCTCTTTCAGAAAGTAAGGTCTGAGAACTACCCAAGGACTCTGCCATCTGCATGGACTTTTGCTTCCTGTTTTGTGGCTCTTATACATTAACAGGGTTCACCTCACATCCCAGGGACTCCCATTTTGCTTAGCTTTGTCTGCTCAGATGAGACCTGAGTGAGGTGGGTCACAGTCAGGGAGGACATGTGGTTGCCCCATTCTTGAGCATCTTTCTCACTGCTGCAGACACAGTTGTGCTTCCCTTTTGGATCAGACCGCCCACCCTTGCTTATTCTATATTTTCCTTTCTGACATAATTTAACTGTCAAAAGTATCTAGTCTGTAGGTTATAGCAGAATTTTCTCTTGTGTTCTCCAAGGTAATGCAAATGAAGATTTATATCTACGTGTGCTGTTTTTGGCTGGGGGTGGGTTAATTTTTTCACAATGGCTACTATGGGGCTATGGTTTGGAGCAAACAGCTGTGTGGTGCCTGGTTACTGGTGGGGTTAAACCATGGCAGCATGCAGTTTCTCTTAAATTCTTTTAAAACCTTCTTTTAAAGAGGCTTTACTTTCAAATTCTGTGCTGCCAAAAATGCTCAACACCTTTGTCATCCATAGCAGCACTGATGCTGCACTGTGCTCATAGCATGTGTAGTAGTATTTGAGAAATCTGACATCAAATTCTAAAGGATTTTTGCCATTTTATAACTTCTCCAAATTTTCCTCTGACATTTCCAGCTCTCTTCCCTATTCCTCTGAGATTTTTTCCTCAGGCAACAGTATGTCACAGTGATTTCATTAGGTAGGATATTGTTGGCTCTGCTTGTGATTCTGGATTTGCTCAGAATTTTCTGATTTTAAAGGTTTTAAAAATTTTCCTTCTGGCTTACAACATCCACTAAATGATATCACAGGAATAAAACTTATGAGGGCAGACGTGGGAAGCACAGACCTCTTCTGCTCCATCTCCAGTACTTACTGCATCAGTCAGAGTCGGACAAAGGCTCAAATCCTTACTGCAATACAGCTCCCAGGCGATGTCAGGAACCACATAGTCAGTATGCCTCAATTTTGTAGATGGGCTGTGAAAACTTTGGTATTCCTAGACCGGGTAGAAATGCAGAGCTAGTCGTGACTCTTTAACCCAGGTGAGATTAATTTTTGAAAAGTCCCTATTAGCAACCTTTATAATTTTATGACTGCAACCTGGAAGCCCACAGAAAAATGTTCAGTCCTGCAGGGGATCCTAAATCTTTTCCTGCTGACAGTGCACAGATTATCCATACCCCTAATGCTGAGTGATTTCACCAACCCAGTGGGAAAGATTCTTCTCTTAATTACACAGGAACAAGTAGGGAATTGCTCTAGTGACGTGAATGGAGTCATTTTGGATAGACACCAATACAGGAGAGAACACAATCTGGCGCCTTGAATGCTGCCAACAAAAGCTCAGTTGTATTATCCCATGATTTGACTGTGGCAGCCAGTCTCACTGAACTGTTGTCTGACCTAGCTCCCACGGAAGTCAATGTGAGCCTTTGCACTGATTAAAATGCTTTTCAGTAGACCCTCTCAGCAGCCAGATCGGATTTCGGATCAAGGGCTCCCCCACCTACTTTGAAACCCATGTCCTTGATGGCGCTGACCTGACTGTCATCTTATCTCAAGATTGGCCCAGCTTTGACTGGGGGTGTTGGATCAGGCAACCTTCTAAAGCTTCTCAGGTATGAAATATTCTCTGTGACTTGGTCGTGAATAGGGCTGTGGAAGACACAGCAATTCTCTCATCCATGAGCCCAACCTGTACTTTCAATGGAAGAAAGACTCCTGCGCAAGTGTCCTTGGGAATTTTAGGCATTATTTAACTATTGCATTAGCATATGTCTTCTTATTACCTTACAATGCTCTCATCATGTTACAACATAAAAGAGGACAAGCTCCAAGCCCCTGAGATTTATCTTCTCTACAGGAATGTTTCCAAGACTAGCCCAGTAAACACAGGAATTTAGCTGGGATTTAGAAGAAATGGCTTTTCCTATTTGGTTTGCAAGTTTTGTGTTTCCTGCCTTGCTACAGATTTCCAAAATTTTTGGTAATAGGGTTTCATTTAAGGAATTTAAACTCCCAAGGGAAAAAATCAAACACATTTAATTTTTCATATAGAAAATATCTCAGATGACACACTTTTGGAGATGTATGCCAATAACACCAGACTGCTAAAAAATACAGTTTCTGCAGGATCCATCCAATCACTGAGGTTTGTTCCCAGCAAATTTTGCTTTAAACATTCAGTTTTAGGCCTTCTCAGCTTTGCATTTCTTTTTCCTCTTTCATCCTAATCTGAGTTTTTGCACATTGATTTTTTTTCCTGTGGAACTTTGAACCAAGGGTGGGGATGTGGTAGCAAGATTGAATAAGTGTGTCAAAATGAATATCTATTAAAAATTAGAAGGGAAGCAAAAATAGAGACTCTCTAGATCTGGCATTAGTGCCAGATTCTTCTGTATATCTTGGGTTATGGAAAGACTGATGATCTGCCTGACTGACCACTGAGACATTCTTCTTCCTTACTGCTTTGGACCTGATGAACAGCTTATGAATTGTTGATGATGTTTCCTTCACTAAGCAGATTACACACTTATAAAAGGCAGGCTGGTATTTGCCCAATCCCTCTCTCTCCTTCCAGAATTCAATGTCCGCATCCTAATTTGGACAGGCTTTCTGTAAAATCATGTTGCATTTTGGAAAATGCAGTTCTCTGATACCAGAGGTCACATTAGGGTAATTCATCTTCTCCTTTTCCTCTTGAAAATCAAAGTCCATGAGTTGCACATTTAGAAAGAAAGAAATGGTCCAAACCCCTCCAGATGACCTATGGAGTCGATAAATGACTAAATTAGAAAAATAAAAGACTCATAGATGTTGTTATGTAAGTGGAGTATGAAACATTCATAATTAATGGCAAGCTCCTCCAAAACTTGCCATAATTGTTGTGTTCCTACAAAAGATGACATGTGGCCAAAAGCAGGAACATTTTGGCAGCCAGTTTGGTACCACAATAAGACAAGCATACAGCATGCAGGTCCAATGATATTTCCTATGATTATGCTATTAAACTGGTAATTTTCTGCACCCTAGTTGAAATCAAAAGATCCAGGGCCTGATATTACTATAATTTCATAGAGTAAAATCTTGGGCAAAGTTGTATTTAGTCTGATAGAGCCCACTACTGAAATCCTTACATGGTGAAATGACTCATTGACATCACTGGAGTTTTGTCCAAATATGAACTTCAGAATAAAGCCCTGAGGGATTATCTGTGCTCTTCTCTACTTACTCATTAAGTAAATCTCATGTAGATTCTAATGACTGAAAAATGGCCTAAATGGAAATATGATTCTTATATAAAGTTAAAAAAGATTTACTGTATTTATTGTGATGCCTTAATTTAGGTTACTTTTTACCTTTTTTTCTTTTTTTTTTTTTCCCCTCAGAAGAGTACTCTATAGAAGGACACGAACAAGAACACCAGTAATCCAGAGAACAGAAAATCTCTCAAGGACTGTGATTTTCAATGTTTTTTGATGTGAAGATCCTTAGACCGCTTCCAAGGGAACTGCAGACACTCTTCTAAGGAATTTATGTAGCCTCTCAGTTGAAAGAGTTTTCCTTATTATCTTTCATGCACCTTTTGAAAGGAGCCCACCCACAGACCCTTGATTTAAAATCAGTCCTGTAAGGGGCCACCTTTTTCCAAAGAGGCAACAATTGCTGCTGCTTGGGTTGTTCCCCATAAGCAAAGACACAAACATTTGAGGAGGGGACATTTGGATCCAGTGCAATCACCGGCCGACTCTGGGGCCTTGTGTCCAACCTTCTTTCTCCAAAATGTTGTAGGAATTGTCCTCCTGGACAAGAATCACAGTCTAGTCCTGACAGTTGTCCTTCCTGCCTAATTGATGTCAAACAGAAATGCATGGACACCAGAAGGAGGATATACTGCTGGGGAAGGGAACTGCCCTGCTTTCCCCCTCAGCACTACCAATAACCTTGTAATTTGCTAGCAGCCAGGGGGTAAGATTTCTAATTTCCCAGGCATGATGTTTTTTTTCAAAGAGAGTTTCCAGCCATCCTGAAGGAGGTGGTGAAAGTATAAAATCAAAAGGGTACTTTTTAGTCTGGACCATGGTTTCCACCCGTGCTAGATGATGTCCAGAGGGCTTGACTTCATGAAGGACTCTGGCCTCACTGATTCTGGAACATGGTATTTTAGTTCCCTAGGTCAGCTTCCTAAAATCCCTCCAGGCTGGTAAATGCTTTAGTGTTCATTCTGACAGGTGCCAGCACCAATGACCACTGCCTGTCCCCTGTCAGCAGTATGTCATTCTACCTTGACATGACTTTTCCTTGTCTTATGGAAAACACCAAAAAGCCATTGAGATGCCAGAAGCACTCAATGGCAATGGTATTTCTTTCATACAGTATTAAGCTCACTGTCCTGGTTTTCCAGTGCATCAGACCTTCCCATTCCACAGCAAGTGAATGCCAAGGTGCTGCTCTACGCTCCCTGGAGCCTTCACAGCACAGGACACCCTCTGATTCTTCTGACAGGCTGGTATTGCTGCAGACCTGCTGTGTGAAGGTGTGGATTAATGCATGTTAGACCAGGCTTACAGAGAGAACTGGGTTTTACTGGTGAATACCTTTTAGTATCTCTCGTCTTGTTTGGGACAATCCTTTTCCTCATTCTCTCAAACAAAGCCATAAACGGAAGACTACCCTGAAATGTTATTCCAGTCATTGGCAAAGTATTTTTTCATATTCTTCCCTAATACTAGGACACTATTTTTGAAGTCAGAGAACTTAGCTAACCTTGCTATGTCCCAGCAAGTAAAGACTCTCTGTTTGTTCTGTCATGAAAACAAACAACACATTTTCAATGTTAAATAAACATTTATCCAAAGGTTCAGCATGACTGCTTAAATCTTGAGTAAATCAATCATTGTAGGTTAACCTTTGCTCATGACACTACTTTTTCTTTCCAAAAGCACTGTAACTATCGGGTCTCACAGTTACATGGTTTTTCAACATGCCACTGTCAGGAGAAATACTTAGCGGAGAAATCTGGCAAGGCAAATGCTTTTCCACCCAATGCTCTGCGGTGTTAAAGAAGTTTATGGGTTGCTGTGCTGTATCTTAAGGACATTAAAGATACAGTTTCAACTACAATCCATCTGGAAAAAATACCACAAATGTGAAACTATTGAGAGTTTAGAAGAAATTAATGTTCCCTGGCACATGCATATCAGCGCAGTTCAATTACACAGTTACAAGCACGCTTTCCATCTAAATTGGCTCTGTGGAGCAGATCCTAACATGTCATACCAAGGTGTTTGTGTTACAAAGGGTGATTGTGCTGTGGTTTAGCCAAAGGAGATGAGAATAAGAAGGCACAAGAAAACATTTGCATGTAATTGAGGCTGTGGCAAACAGTGGCTGCTCTCTGCCCTGACAGAGCAAATATTTTTGTATCTGCAAAGCTTCAATTAAATTGGGTAAGCAGAAAAGTCACCCAGCTTAACTCAAGACCAAAATGGAAATCTGAGAAGAGCAAGGTGTCTCACTCACCACAAGGCACCATTCTTTGTTTTAGAGTTCATTCCCTCTGCCAGTTAGTATAGATGGCTGTTTCACTCTGCCTGCACATCTGAAGCAGGTAACAGCACTGCACAAATTCAGGGCAGGAAAAACACACGGACTGAGAACAGAAGTGGCGTTCTTTCAGTCACGGGAAGCTATTTTTAGAGCAGGGTAGATGATACACTGGAGGTGGACAAGGTGGGATCCTTTTCACCACATGGGGCTAAGCCAGCTAATGCTTCTTCCATAGGGACTCTTAAAGGACCTTCTCAGTTTCCTGGAAGTTTCTTTTTTTCCTCCTGTAAAATCCTGGGGCACTTTTAGTTTGGATGAGCACCAATTGTGACAGGAGCTGGAACTGTGGGGAACATACCTTATGTGTCCTGACTACCTTTTGGACCAGCTGGAAATGCTTCTCGATTTTCTTTGACTAAATGTCTCAGTCTTCCTTCTGCAGAGATTTTCAGTGACAGACAGAGTTAAAAATCTCTGCAATGCTTAAGCCATGTACAGGTATGAGATCTGCTTGCTGTGTCTCTACTGAACTGTACTGGAAGTGTACTAGGTGGGCTTGTGGTTTCATCCTTCCTAGATCACTGAGGATCCCTGAAGCCCCAGTGAGCTGTTGCTGTTCTCCCAGTACAGCAGCTGTCATCTTTCCTGACTCTGCCAGACCCAACAGTGTCTACTGCAATCAAATTTGACTGATCTTGTTCAAATTGTGTCTTGAACAGTAAGAAGAAGACGGTTTTCAGCCTGGACGACAGACTACCTCAGGCTATAAATACATCTGCTGAAAAAGCATGCAGGTGGGTAAGATGCTGGTTTCTCCTGCAGTTGCTACTGGGATGTTCCGAATATGGATGTTGGCAACCCCACAACCCAGCCACCATTGCTGTCCACTCAAGTCCATGCTGGAAAATCCATGAGTTTTGCCGCAGCACTTTCTGTTTTTTCCACCCCTAAGCAATATACACCAACTCATGCTGCTGCAAAACCACTATGGCTGTGGTAGTCTTCTGGTAAAGAGCTAAGTGATTTCCTCCATGTTTTGAGGTAAACCACTAACCCAAGTCAATTGTGTACAGTTTTACTGGTTTGAGCCTCACCCTAGAAAACCTTCATCCAGCAATCAGAGGGGTGTTAATACTCAATGTCCCTTCCACTAGCAATGGCAAAATGGGCTGTGGTGGGCAGCATGGGAATGCCTGTCACTGCTCCCCACTCGCTCTCTGGGTGCATCGCTGCCTGCAGGCTGGGGCACAAGCACAACCCCTTCAATGAGTGCCTTACACGGACAAATCCTGCAGAGATTTTCCTTCAAAAATAGCCACTGCATGAAAGGGGCTGGCCTTGAAGGTACTACTTTGTTTCAGCAAAAAAAGGATATCTTAGACTCATCCTTTTGAAAGGAAAACTGCAAACAAATGGTTGTTTTTTCCAGCCGTACAGCAAAGTCCTCTTTGAAACAATTCGCCCCCAAGGCAGAACATACAAAAGATACACCCCACTTACAACCAGCTGCAGCTTGCTGGGGAAAAAACACTCCAGCAACCTGGATCTCTGTTGCAGAGTGACTCACTAACAATATTCGTCCTTCATTATGATGCAGGTTTGGTTCATTAATGGCCTATTATGTCAGTAATTAGAGAGCCTTAACTGACTAGGACAGGAGATGTTCACAACAGCTTGGTGGGGTAGGGGGAGTGACAAACAGATGAGAGACTAGATGTGACCTAGCTTTAGAAAGGCGGGAGAATCAGGAACAAAAACTTCTTGTCTGAGAATCTCTATCCCAGCTGTCACAGAAAGAAGCATGTATTCCTTGCTAGGCTGTGGGGTGCAGAGGCAATGCTGTCCCACAATTGGCTTATTCTGTGCTTATTGGTAATAGGGGGAGGGAAAACAAAGGTGGGCAAACAGCCACACATTTTTAAAGCTAAGTCATTCTCATAAAGAAAGCAACAAACAGAACTAATGCCCTCCTTGGACAGAGTGACAATGCTATATACTGGATGAGTAGGGCATGGCACATGGTTACCCATAGGAAAATCTGTTCTTTGACATTATAGGACATTAATTAGTCTACTGTAAATACAGTAGATGTGAGGACTAATACCACGCTTCTAGGCAAAGACAGCCAAGTGTCTAGCACATTGCACGTTCTTTGCTTCTTGCTCACTCCAAAATGATTGCGGACATAGTTACTCTAATAAAATAGCTAAAAAAGAAAAATCACACCATGGATGTCCATAACATCTAAATTTTTCAAAACTTCTAGTGGAATAGTCTAAACTGCTCACATGGAAACACCCATGAAGAGAAGGCAGTTCAGCTTGGAAACAAACTGCCTGAAAATAAGAACTTGAGGAAGTTGAAAAAGCAGGCATCAAACTGTCGGTCCTTCATGTTTGCAATTAGCAACCGAACATATGGGGGAGTGGGAGGACTCTCTGCTTGCTCAGAGCGAAGCATCTGTTACACAAGAAATGCATCAGTGCCGAGATTCCCAAGACCAAGGCACACAAACTTCCTTGTGAAGCAGATGTACAACCACGTGCCATGCTCACATGCCCCATCCTCTCTGTTGCACCCGTGGCACTTATAAGTGGGTGATTACACACAGCTAGCTTTAAGTGGGACTTGTCAGGATTAGCATTTGATGAGAGTTGTCCCAGATGCCAACACCTCTCCTGTCCTTCTCTTTCAACCAAGGCATTTCATATTGATATTTATCACCAAAGCACTGAAGCATCATCCTTAGAAATGGAAACTGTTTTCTAAGCAGGAACTGGTTAATGTCTAACCCACTGGTTTTGCTTTTTCCTATTTTAGTGCATCACTTTGCTTCACATGTTTTGCAGTGGAACCAGCTGTGCCCTCCTTTCAGTAAGCCCTTGGCTCTTGATGTTCACTGGAAACATTTTCCAGCTGTGAGATGAAAGGTAAAAGATTTAAAATTATATAGTAGACAGTAAACCTCTGAAACAGTTTATTCACAGTGAATCTGACATACTCCCTGCTAAATACCTCAGGCTATAAGAAAACCTTTAAGCTTAACAACCTGGCAACTTATTTTGGAAAATTTAAAAATAGGCCACCTGGGAATCTGAAATCCTCTGTCTGTGTTGCCTGGCAACAGGCAAAGTCCACTTCTGTTCAGAGGTTCCTAGAACTTTCCAGCTCCACAAACCCAGTTATACACCATCCTAGGATCCAGCAAAGGAAGCACTGGGCAGCAGTGATTGCCCAGTTCTCTAGGTAACCTTTCTGGCATGATTGCTTACTAAGACATGTGGCAGTTGCATAGGGTCATCCTGTTTAGGGATCCATGCCCTTTCATCTCTCTATTGTCTTTCCATTAGTGGTTGTCTCTTGGAATTGTATCTTTCCTACACTTTTATCAAGAAAACACTCCTTCTCCCTCATCTTTCCATTTCCCTGCCTCATTTGGTGGTTTTCTCTCTCTCTGGTTTCTATTGCTTCAGCTGCTCAGATCAAGAATGGTAATATTTTCATCACACCTAAATAAAATACACCCCACCTGTTCATTGCCACAACATGCCTTTAAACTAGCTAGAGAAAAAAACATTCCAACAGGTAAAATATTAATTTACTGTGAGGTCAAATGAGCCTTGGGGCAGTGCAATGCTCTATGAAATCCTACAGGACAGAGCAGGTATTTTCTGCAGCTGAATTCATTAGACTTTAATATAAAAGGTTGGAGGTGGACCCATTGGAAATCACAAATCCAGGTTCCACAGCTCATTGTGATTGCATGCTTCTCTCATGGGCTCCTCACATCATCTCCCAGTAGTCTGGGGTGCTTCAGATCCCAAGGTGCTTAAAATCCAAACTCAAATTTCCCTGAAGTTCAAGGTATCTAAATTCAATGACCAAATGGAGAAAAAGCTCAGCGGTGCTATTTCTGTTGCTATGTCCCAAGCCCAGCATGGGTTCAGAGATGTATCTGTGTAACTTTGCTTTTGGTGTGAAAACCTCAGCTCCACTCAGCAGAGATCCTTCATTCTGGGAGGCATGTTAGTCCTTCTCTTTTTTGCTCAAGTCTGGTTCAAGGCATACACAGTCTTAGCAGGGTGTAAAAAATGAGCCGGAAGAGCTATGGAAAGAACAAGAGGAGATGCGATACCTGACCTGTTCAACACAGTCTCACAGAAGTAAGAATTTGACAGCATAATCTGGTCATTCAAGTCTATAATCTAAGTTGACAACATGGATTGCTGTTACAAAAGAGAAAACTGAAACCATGTTTTCCCAGATTGTGGAGATTAATCTGATCGGAGGAGATGCCATTTCCAGAGTGACAGCAGACAGCTCCCCACCTCCCCCCTGCAGCACCTCTCACTTACAGGTAACCAGCTGGGATTTGGGCAAGAGGGGGTTGCTCAGTGTAGAGAGGCTTCCTGAAACTTGAAAGGGCAGTGACCTATGGTTCAGCCCCCAACCTGTGGGTGCAGAAGAGGATGTGGGAGCAGGAAGCCCTCAGCCTCAGCCTGGCTTTGGCAGAGCATCTCATTTTGAGGGGAGAGCTGCAGGGCACAAGCCTGTGTGAAACTTGGGAGGTTCCCTGTAACTCCAGCCCAGCCCACGTGCCCTCCTGAGAAAGGCCTGCCATGACAGGTGGCAAACAATGGTTTCCAAGGACTTTTTGTGACTGCTATTAGCTGGTTATCCTATGGCAAAAAAGCTCCCTTTGGTTCTGTGCAATGAACTGAGCCACAGCAGAGAGCCAGTGCTTGACTCTGGGAAGGAAGGAAGGATGGGAAGGTAACTCAAATCCTCATATTTATCAGCCACCAGTGGAGCTGCTCTCAGGTGTACTTCCCTGCAGTGCTGGTTGTGAGGGGCATCCTTATTTTGTAAGCTACCAGACCTGCATTCCTGGGGTCCAAGCTCCTCTGGGTTTGCCTGCATTTTCCAGCAGTTTCTTAGCTCATTGTTCATGCTATGGCTTTTCTGAGATTCACAGTGAGACTAAGGCCAAGAAAGACCAGATGTAATTTATTCTGACAAAGTTTGTGAGTGACTGATATAAGATTTGAGAGGCTTGTGAATGACTGACGATAAAAAAAGTTTTTCCAGGAATTTTCGTGCTCTGGTCTTGTTATTCACATGTGTACAGTGGTATGTACAACATAACCAGTTCTCCAGTGTTTTTCCCAATAGAGAAAAGTGACTGTTTTAACACTGGACTATCACATTTTGCTCATTTGCATTACAAAACTACGACAAAGGTTTTTGATCCCTCACACTCAGTTAGAGAAAATGAAAGAAATCACAGCTGTGCCTCAGTTTCTCTTCAGAGGGAAATAAGCAACAAACACGAAGAAGTGTGGTGGCTTGTTGAAAGGTTCCTGAGCAGTCAATAGAAGATGACAAACTAGGTCTAGATTTCTTGATTCTCATCCAAGTACCTTTCCATGGGACCTTATTCTCTACACTGACAATATTACTTTTTGGGGTTTTTTTTGGTTTTTTGTTTTTAATAACTTTCATTTTTAAAAAGATGCGTGAACTGAATCTTGGTTATTTAAATTGAACCCCACCAAAAAACCCCAAACAATCCATAAAAGAGGCTAGATATGGTAGTGAAGTGGCAATGAAGACAAAAGTAAGTGCACAGCTCAAGCCATCCTAGTAGGATGCAATAGAAGTGATTTGCTTAAGAAAGGAAAAGGAAGATTGACTAGCACATTCTAAATTATAAGAGGTTGAAAACAAGAAGCAAGAATTCCTTTGTGTGATTTTCTTCTGAGACTGCAGAGGGGAACATTGATATAATTAGGTCAGTACAAATGAGCCCCAACAAAGTGGATTGCTTCTTCATGCAGTTTGTTATTAAGCCATTCTGAGAAATTGAGTGGTAAATTGAATCAGTCATTGAAGCAAATGTTGCACCTGAGCTTAAAGAAAAAAAGCATAATTTCATTTAAACTATGATAACTTTTGCTGCTGGGATGATTAATAAGGCAAGTCAAATTTGATAATGCAGGATATAGGAGGAAAGGTGTAGCAACCCTTCATACCCTGTCTGCCAGTTTGGTTGGGCAGAGGGAGTAGATTTCCCTTAATTCATGATAAATTTCACTAATCTTAACCTAAATTTCATGAATAGGAATAGGGCAAATGTGGATGATTTGATGTTGATTGAGTAAGAGAGAGCCACCACCTTGCATTGCCCCAGTCAGAGGAAATGCTTGACCACTGCATTACTGATGGTGGGATGGACTGTCAACATGGAAGCACAGCTAGGACATTCTCAGAGAGCTCCTTATCCAACTTGCAGGTGAAGTTTTCCTTTGATGTTATGTGTCCCTGATCCAGGTATATTTGGGGTAATGAAACAATATTACTATTACTGCTTGAGATGTCATCCAGATTTGAATCCAAGGTAAATAAAGATATATTTCTCTTTCCCTTCATTCATTAAGGTGTTAGAGGGGACAAATAAATGCGCAAGCAAAAAACTGGAACAAATCTGACCCAATGTAAAAGGATTTTGTACATCTAATAAAACCAATATGCATCTGAAAAGTTTTGCAAACAGCTTAACATAGCACTTAATACATGGTAAACCACACAGAGATCTTTGCTATCTGGGTATAGGGTGATATTAGCTCGTTCAGAGCAAAAACAAGATCTCAGCTGAAAATAAGGGACAGACAACCTGCAGCTTTAAATATCAGCTGCTCTGGAGGGCAGCTATTTCAGCACAACAGATGCCTTTCTCCTGTGAAATTCCCCCACACAGGAGATGCTTGTGTTGTGTATGCTTAACTGTTCCATCCTTCAGCACTTCCTCTCCCTAGAGAGAGGGAAAGTTAAGGAGGGCTCCACTTCCAGCAAGGATGCAAATGCTGTTTTGAATTACAAAGAGAATTCATGCTCCCTGGGCAGCCTGACATGTGTTGTAAATGCCTTTATTGTAGGCATAGTCTTGGGTCTTCCTCCAGTGAATAAGGAAAGGAAAGTGTTCAAAATGCTTTAGCAACACAAAGAGCCCAGTTCAACTCCCAAACTTTGTGCCATCTTTCCTTCCACCCTCCACCACCCCCATCCAAAAAAACCCAACTAAACAAACCAAAACAGCAGTAGGAAAGGGGCTCCCAAATGCTTCTGTTGTAGTTACACTTTAGTGTAGCAGAGCTCTGGCCATCAATGGTTTACTTTTTTTAAGGAGAGAAGAGAGTGTGGAAAAGTTAGGACAAACCACACATAAGTTGAAAACTGCTGGGGAAGCAGGATGAATTAAACAAGGAAGGGTTTCTCTATCCTAGCATTTCCAAGCCATTTCTTCCTGATTTGGTCCCATTGCTACATACCATTAGGATGGTTGTAGGGCTTGTCTGATCCCAAACAACTTCCTTCTTTACTCCTTAAACAAACCAGACTTGACAAGTTAGAGAAACACCTGGGTTTTGACATAGAATACTGCAAGAGGGAAGATATTATCCTGACAATTGTCCTTGCATCTACAGGAGGACACACAGAGGAAGACTGTGCCTCAGTTTAATGAACAATGGCTAAGAAATAATAGTGACTGCAAAAAAGAAAAAAAAAAAGGACTAAAAATTACAGGAACCAACAATCTTTCAAAACTGGTAGTTAAAGTTCAAGTAATAGAGAATCAAAGGGAATTTGAACTGCCCTGCCCAACAACCAGGAATATAAGCCTGACCAATAATACAAAAATAGCATCTTCATATAAAATGAAAAATCTCTGCTAAGCCACAAAGCTTCAAAGCATCATCTGGTTCTTCTGTTAAAGTATCATCCTTCTCTGCTAAACACATTCCAGCTCCTGTTCTTTCAAATAGGAAAAGAGAGGGAGAAAAATGCTTGAATGTGATAAAATAGACCTATTGCAATCACTACAGAATATATACCAACTACAGATATAACTGTGGAAAGGATTTCCTAGAAGGTACATTTGTAGTGCTTCTTCCAAATGGCTCACACTTGCCAGTGTCCTGAAAATTATCACCTCTTAAAGACATCATCCTCTAGCACTCAAGGCAGAATCATTTTATATCATAAATTGAAAGGAGAAAAATATCTGGGTTTGTGTGAGCAAGGAAACAGTGTTCCACAGCTGTGCCCGGGTGGAGGGAAAAGGACAGTTTGCCACCGACCCTTGATTTGAGAGATTCGCTTGCTACTTACAGAAAATCAAGATTTCACAGGAAGAATTCCAACCTTTGCAGTGAAATATTCATATCTACTCTGGTGATAGGTAGATGAAATCTTGAGTGGTATGAGCTGGCTTAAGTATGCCACAAGATCCCTAAGTTTAGGTCTTTGGTTAGGCTCCTGTCCCTTGCAGGCAGGGCTAGAAATGGGAACCAAATCCTTACAACTCTAGTACACAGTGCAAACCAGAGTGGGGACTGTGGTCAGAACTTCACGCTTATACTGGCTCACAATAAAGCTGAACTGACAGTCAGTGATGACAAGGCGAGTAATGCCAGCAAAGATCAGCAGGGAAGTTATGTGGGACAAACACCAAGGTATGAGGACTGGGCACTGAGCAGCCTGGAAGCCCCTCAGATGGTCACAAAGGCGTCACTGGTGGATTCCTTCTGTTTCTGACAAAACTGTTCATTTGTCCTTCTCTCCTGTAACAGCTTGTCTTCCTGCTGTGCATCAGGTGTAAATACCCTTCAGCCAGGTCTTCTCTCTTGTTGGGTGCCACAGCTGAGAGTGGCCACCCAAACCCAGCTTTCAATGTCCCATCTGGGAGCCTTCCTTCTGCTTTCAAGCAACAGGATTAAAAAAAAAAAAAAAAAGCCTAATAAAACATTCCTTCATTATGTGAAGACAGGAAAGAGCAAACAAACAGTTTTGAGGTCAACACTGCTGACAGTCCCTTGACTGCAAACACCGGGATGAGAATTGGAGCCTACCTTTCCCGGGAAAAACAGCTACCCAGGACAGCCCCTGAAGCCCCTCAGCTCCCACATTTCCAGCCACGGACTGGACAAGTGCTGAGGCAATTTCACTCATCCCTGCCCAAGCAGCCAGGAAGAAGCTGGCGCTGCTGGTTGCCTTGGAAAAGCTGAGCTGCCCTTTCTACTGCTCCTGCTAGCAGCCCTCTCTGCCTGCTACCCCTCTGACCTCCTCTTCTTCACTGGGTTTAACTGCTCAGTAGGGGACAGCTGCATGGGGGCCCCAGGAAGACTCTTTCCCCCATGAAGACATTTCACACACAGCCTTCTCTCCTTCTCCCAATGGCCAGACCTTCTGGGCCTCAAGACTGCAACGCTGGTTTAGGGAGACTTGTGTTTGCTGGATATCTTTGGGTTGACTAAGACTTTTCATATCCCTACTTATCTTCCAATTCCCTTAACTTTAACATGTCTATTTGTGTGGGTGTCACTCTGGAATGTAAACACCATGTGGTACAAAGTGCCATGAAACCAAAATATTTTTAGGTGTTCCTGCTGGTTCTGTCCATGTTTCCTCACTATCTTTAGGACTTTTGGCTCTGAGCTGTTCTTCACAGGAATCTACTGTTCTTCCTCTTTATACCTCAGCATCAACCTTATATATCAGACACACAAACTGCATATTCTATAAAACATAGTGGATTATCTGAACAGACCTTGCTTAACTGAAATTTTCCCTTAAAAATATGTTTTTACAGCTGGAAATCTTTTGTATGTTACTTATTTTTATAAAAACTGTAACAGGTGCTAAAAGAAAAAGTCAACAAAAACATTTTGTTTATATGACTCAGCACTTGGACAGTCAACAAAAAACTGGGCCCAGCACTGAGCCACTGGTGGCTCAGTGTCTGCCTTTTCCTCACCAATTTTCACCCCCCTTGCACTCTCTCCCCACACACTTCATTACCACATCACTTCTAAATCCACTGGAACTGGATTGCTGGTGCTGTGTTTGCTCACAGACCTCAAACTCTCTAAGCATCTCTAGTGTTCTATGAAGGTCTCTGTTAAAAGCTTTTTAAAAGTATGTCTAGATTAGATCTACCACTTTATTCCTGTTGGCATTTTGGATGTGCAGTACAAGCATCTGAGCTTTGAGTTTGATGGAGCTAAGGCAATAAGAAAAGCACAAGTAAAATTAATGACAGAACAATGATCTACCTAAAGGAATATGTTTATTCCTTACAACCTTCATGCTAACCTGTAATATATTTATTTTTTTCATTATAAGATCAGTCAATAGTCCAAACATACAACAATTAAACCTCACAGAGAGGGGTACTCAAGTTCCTTACTTGGTGGGACCTGTGAAGACATTCTTTTCTGAGTCCTAAAGCTACTGTAGTCCTTCTAACACAATTTTCATTGAGGCTTTTTTCAAGTGCTTTTGTGTATGGAATAGAAAAGGAGGGAGCAAAAAGAAAAGTTAATGATATACCAAGAGAGGGGGAGAGAAGGAGAAGATAATCATCCATTAATATAGTTTATGCAATTTCCAGATGTTTGTTCATGAAAAAAACATAGAAGGGATGAAATTAAGAGGAAAATTTAAATAAAAATACTAGCAAACCAAATTCACATTTCTGTAAAGTTTGCTGCAGCTCAGAAACCCTTTGTGTGAACCTGGACTGATTTATGATTTCACATCAAAACCACACCAGCCAGGGGATTTTGCATGGTTAGGTTGTGAGACCAGATGATTCTCACTACTTCCAGGGTTTATTTTATTCCCAGAACACGAAAGAAAAGCCAGAGGGTGCAAGCCTGCATGAGCTGACATAAAAAGAGAAAACAGCAAATCTCTGAAAAAGCACAAGGGCCAAGTTTTACATAGCTCCAGTTGTGAACTAGGAATTTCCACATATTCTTTCCACACTAGCGATTCCTTTGAAATTGCACTCTTCCCCTTCTAGCCCAGAAAGCCTTAAGTTACATATGTCTTGACTCTTCTGTAACTGCATAACTTGCCCTCTGTCCTCATCAGCAATGCTATATTAAAGTTCCCAGGAATCCTTAGCCAGGCACAGATTTGGGATGGAGGAAGAATTCAGGAGCTTCGGCACATGCTCCAGGTCATGTAAGGCAGTAGTGATCATGCAGCTGCACAGCTCACTCCGTGCTCAGCCTGGCTGTCTTGGTGTGCACTTGGCTATTTTTAAATCACAGCATGCCATTTTCTCATGCTTTGCATTCTTCTATCTCTCTTTTGCTTAGAAATGTTATTCTCATTTATTTAAATGTCTGGAATACCAAACAGTCACGACTTCCTTTCTAATCAATGTTGACTGCAGTCTGCTATTTCGTGATTGTGCTTACCCATTTCAACACACAGAACTTACATTTCCCATATGATATATATAGTGCCCTCTGACACTGGTTCATCTGCTTCTCAGTTCATTGCAACTGTGTCCAGGCGATGCCAAACTGCCCTGAGAATCCCACAGATGCTCTTTCCCAACATTATTTGCATACATTTGCCTCGTTGTAATTATTCATTACAGTTTCAAATCTATAGAGGGAGGACAGCAGTTACTATGTTGGAAGTACTACATCCTCACATTTATCTGACATTTCAGCAGTCTGTTTCTCTCCTTTGTGAAAGAGGTCTAGAGGTTTTACTCAAAAAAGCAGTCCATTTTGGTATCAAATTGACTGACAGTGAAAATAAGAGACCCACAAGTACCGTTCTGCCACTAAAAGTCATTAAGTAATTCTGAAATATAGTCTCTTCTGTGCAGCTACAATTATTTCTCCTTCAGATCTGTATTTGTGTAGCTCATCTTGCAGTGATCTCTGGGAAATAATAAAACAAGCACTCTACCTAAAAGTTTGCAAACTGATAGACACAAGCTACGTCTAAGTAAGTGGGATGTAAATGACCAGGAAAAAGAAAAGATGTGTCCTCTCATGCTTGCAAACAGCAAGGACCAGAGCCCTGAAACTGTTGCTACTGCTGCCATTGTGCTGTTGGTTTCCAAAACAGTGAGGGTTTGGGAAGCTCTCTCCAGGTGATTCCTCCTACTCAGAAATCATCATTATTTGCAATTCTCTCTCAATGAATGTAATGGTTCTTGTCTGAATTAGATTTTACACTCCACCTTCTAGAAATGTGGTCAATTCTCTTTTTGTTGGGCAGTCTGCATTGCCCAAGTCCTCAGCTGGTACAGGGCAGCATAACTCTTTCACAGTAAGTGGGGTTGAACCCCCTCATGCCATGCAGGATGCCACACTGTGGGACAGTGAGTGCCCTGTAAAGTGGGTGGTATTCACCTGCCTGAGGCTTGTTTACATTTTTCTGTATTTATTTACTGGCTGTGATACAATGGTACATAGCATGCCTGAGTTTTTTGTGTGCTGCTGATTGACTGGAAATGCACCCTGTTATGATTTCTATTCGGGTAATCTACTGGTAATTTCGATTAACAAATGTGCTGTCAAGAAGCCTGCACTTCAGTCCATGCACTGAAAGCGCAAAATTAGCACAGCAACTCTGGCCACTGTCAGGAGCTCCCAAGCCAAGTCTGAGGCCAGGATTTTTTTCCCCTAAAAAAGCCCCAAAACAACAACAACAATAAAACCCTTGAAGAGAAAAACAGAACCAATTGAAGTACACAGCTCTGGGTGATTGATTCACTTATTCCTACTCCTTAGAAGATATTCAGATTACACAAGGCCTGTGCCACTGGAAGACACATGCTGCAAAAAGAATCCTGGCATGTTAATCACAAATCACTTCCCATTGCTGGGTGACTCAGGAATGGTTCAGTAGCAGGCCACAGTTACAAAACATTTTAACATATTTTAATAAATTAGAGATCTGATGAAAGGGCTGAGAAAGGAAAAAATGATGTGTGGTTCATTTTAGAAATCAAACTGCTGAGTGTCTCCTGGGTTGGTCCTATTAGTAAGATTTTACAAGTCAATTAGACTTCAGATGCCATTTTAGTCTTTCTTTGCGATGGAATTTCTTGTAGGCTGCCAAAGGAGGCAAAAAATTAGAACACAATGGGACAAAACTGCCAAATTCTCACCTCCTTGAAAACCATTAGATATGAGACAAGTTGGCACTTTGCTGAAGTCAAACCGGTCCCTGGGACAGTTGGAAGAATTTAACAATTTTAATACCTCATACTACTTTCTGACACACTCTCTGCTGGCCCCTGTGTGGCTGTCAAATCTGTAGAGTTCCAGCTTGGATCTGACTAAGGACATGTTTTTCCACCTGGGAAATTACTTCAGATTGTGAAATGTTGTCAGGAGATTTAGAAATGTAAAGTTAAACCTGAAATTTAGCTTATCTTACTGCATGCTTTCCTGGCTTGTGCTCTATCTTTGAAAGAAGTTTGTGCAATTCAGGGTTACTTCATTTTTTTTTTTTTGGAGGGGTTGTCCCTGAAGAGAAAATGTAGATCATTTTTGGAAGCTGGCAGGGTAACAGAGAATGGAAATCCTACCCATTATTTCATCTTCTTGTGTGTGTATACCAAGTCAAGTGCTTTCAGTACAAGTTCACCCTAATCCTCTGGTTGCCATTTGAGAATGGAGAAGAAAGGATGTCTTAGTTAATGTGCTGGTTATTTCATTCAATTTGATCTTTGAATTAGAAAGATGTGCTGACTTCCACATCTCGGCACTTCAAAGAGTCTGCACAGCCCTGAGAGAAATGTCTGAACAGATTTCAGCTTGTGACAAGGGGTTTGTGCCCCCAGTGCTGCTGGTCCCCCCTGATGATGTAACCCGTGAAGTAAAACACCATGTCCTCTGTGGCGATAGCTTTTAGAAGTTACAGGGTCTAAAATAATGAGGAATCATTCTGCAATGTTTTGCCTCATTTTAGATTTTAAAAAATTTTATACTTCTGTAAAATCTTATTCATTTGAGAGTAGCTGTTTTCAGAGCACTGGCACTTATCACTAAAAAAAACATAAGAAGAGTAGAAATGACATGGCATTTCTTTAGTAAGAAGTTCCTGTAAGCAATCTTTATTCCTTCTAGGCAGCTGAAGGACAAAAGATACCAGCAGGACACTGTGGTACATTAATATCTATTTTCAGAAGATTAAGAAACCTCTGCCATCTCACCACTTTCTCATCTGGAATAATGTTTAGAAGAATTTTTAAGCAATTATTATTCTTGTTATTCCTTGTAAAATTGCTGTTGATTTTCTTCCTGAGCTTGTGGAAATCACTTTAAAAAGACATCATGTATAATAAAATACATCTGGCATTACAAGGCAAACTTTATTCCTCTAACACTATGATTTTTAGGTTAAAGACTGCATGTGTGTTTGCAAAGCCCTTTGCTTTGTTCAGTGCTGTTGTAGTTTATTAATATCTTGCTAATTAAGAGTGATCAGCATCAGTAGTTAAGGGAAAAAAAAATAAAAGTAGAAGAATCCAGATAGCTGAATGCCCCATCAGAAATTAAATTCTGCCATTCTCAGCTTCCTTCACATTTTCTAAACAAATAAATATGCCCTTGCACTAGAAATTCCTCCTTGAATGTGGTGCCACCACCACTATCAAACAGGTCAAGCCCCACTGGCAACTTTGAGCAATTGTGCAATACTGTCTAGAACTATCATTTTTTCCTTCACAGCTACAAGAAAGGACCTTACTATTTTTCAGAAGAATCTAATGGGTTTAGGTACTGCAAGTCAGAACCTCACAGGTATTTTGCACTGTTAGGAAGCACTGAGCTCCCTGGGAAACAGGTTCCCTGCAGGATTCCCAGCTTGGGCACTAAACAAATTGAAAAGTCCAGCAAGGGAACTAGCTCCCAGTCAGCAAAAGTTGACATCCTGGTGGGCTGGTTGTACCTTACAAGAATGGTATACATGACTTCAGATCACTTTCCTTCAGTATCCTCATTCAACCCTGCGTGTCTTTTGTGAGCTCTCACAATTCATTGAACTTTCCAAGGGGCCTCTTTGTTACTCCCATTCATCTCTCTTTTTTGTCTTCTCTGACAAATGCTTCTGCTGTACTTCACCAGCCTCCTTTGTGCACAACATTGATTTCAGTATAAACCCTGTCTCTGAAGATCAGGCTGCTTCACTGCCCTCTTCTCCATTCCCTTACTCTCTGACTCCACGCTGCCAGCTTGCTCAATCACTGAACTTTCACCTATGTTTTTGCCTAGTTAATGGTTTCCCTATTGGCTGATAGATGGGCATTTCTTCCTTGCCATGTTCCTTTTCCTTCTTGAGTTTCAGAAATGCACATAACTTTAGCTACTCTCCAATTACAGCTAAATTATTCCCTAAGGCAATTAAGGTGAAACATTACTTCGAAAGACTTTGCTAGTGTTTCGAATTAACAGGAGCATTTGATACAGTTGTCAGTATTTTTCCATTAACAGTGCTAACCTCCCCACTCTCCCTGCAAACCCATAAAATTGATCTGCTTCCCAT
The DNA here is from genome assembly GCA_035222235.1 of Margarornis squamiger. Lineage (NCBI taxonomy): Eukaryota > Metazoa > Chordata > Aves > Passeriformes > Furnariidae > Margarornis > Margarornis squamiger. The sequence continues at coordinate 53,923,603 of JAWWTY010000037.1, forward strand.
GGAGCTGATGGGAAGAGCCCAGGTGCAGTTTGTCCCAGTGAAGCTGAAATAAAATATTTGCAAGGACAGGTTGATTCTCAGATTGCACTGCTTCATTTATTGATCTCTTTCATTCAGTGCATTACAACTCAAAAAGCTCTTCCTCCCCCTTTTAATCCCCCTTAATCAGTGGTAGATCATGTTTCAGCAGGGCTTTAATGGATTCTTGAGGATAGTTATGGGGTGCTTTACCCTTATGACTTGGAGGCTGTGTAATCAGTCTACTGGCTTAAAATCCATCTGATTTTCTGGAATTCCTCTGAAGAGAACTGAAAGGAGACTGGCAGTGACAGAATTACACTTCAGCAGGGAAATCTGCTCATATGCATGGTATGTGCTACTGGTTACTCATTCCTCTCTCTGTCTGTACATTCCTGCCAGTGGCAGTCCAGTACATGCAGCGAGAGAACAGCAATGCTCATCCACAGGATTTCAAAAAGGCCTGATTATTCATGTGTGCATGATGTTTTTCCAAGGTTAAAAATAATGCAGTTACACTGTCCAGTGTAGCACTCCCTTTAGCATTATTTATACAGCCCTGAGCTCCCATTCCCTAATGATAGAGGATAAGGATAAGCTTTGGGAAACTTAATTCTCTAAGATACAATCAAGGCACTCTATCATTGTTTGAATAATGTTGCCCCCAAGCTAAGCCCTAGCTGAATGACAATGCCATTTTTACTCAAATAATGTATATTTTTTGAGGATAATTTCAGGCATGTTTTCTTGCATGTTTATTGCTAACCTGTTTGGGGTTTTTTTAGTTTGTTTTTTTGTTTGTTTGTTTGTTTGTTTTTTTGATGGATTTTAAAGCAAATGAGCATTAATATACCACTCAATTGTAAATGTTTTTAGATGAAACCTTTTGCGATATATTAAGGTATGTGAAACTGTTTTCCACTCATCTGTTTGTGGAGAAGGATACCTTAAATTGTCCAAGTCCAGTGGCAGCTACAATGCCTAGAATGCTGCACTCAAGATGCATCTGAGCTTAGAAACAACTCAGTTTCGTAGCATTTTCCTGATAAAATTATGAAAAAAGCAACAGTCACCACGTTTTGTGTTTATAGATAAAACCCTTAGAACTATTGTAAACGTTCTCTATGCAATCAGCAGTTATCCTAAATAAATAGTTAGGCATAGCAGGAGAGTTAGTGCCAGGACAGCTCTGGTTTGCATTCTGAAGGCAGTGTGGTGTTACCCTGAGCCTCTGGCCAGCACAGTGTAGATATACTGGTAGCTTCTGCTCCTGACGTGTCTCACAGACTAGTTCCTGCTCTTGCCACCATCCTTCATTACCAGTAAGTGATGTGGTAGGCAAGTAAGGCCATTTGAAACTGAACTTAGTAAAGCCTTTTGAGAGGATAAAATTCTGAGCTAAGGCTACAGTTTTTTGTAACTTCATGGCCCAGCTTGTATACCTGAGTCAACAGCCCCACCAGTCCAAATATTTCAAAAAATTTGATCTTTTTTTTCAGGTCTTTTCTTCATATTATAGTAGATTTCTGCATGGCTGATAGCATTTTGGCACACAGGTACCAAGCTCAGTTGTGAGCACATCGCTACTACATTCACAAGGCAGAAATAATCCAACATACAGCCCTTCTATGTAAAGCGCCTTTTGTTCTCCCCAGAAGTCCATGATCTGACCTCATTGCTCAGTTCACAAGCTGTGGACTAAGGTTCACAAGAATTTCCACAAACAGACCAAGGCAAAGAGCAAAGAACCCATAATAAACCGGGGAAATGAAAAGAGTGTATTGTCTTTCTCAAGAAAAATGAAAATTGTCATGTGTACTACAGCCAAGGCAACTCTGAGAGAAACCATTCTCTGCAGATGTGTTGTGATTTATTCTGCAGGAATTAATCTCCACATCACAAATATTTTCGCTACCAGTAAACATCAAGGGAAATGCTACAAACAAAAAATTACTGCTGTGTATGGCTGCAGAGCCTGTCCCTGCCTTGACAACCTGCAGAACCTGCACTCAAGGACAAATGAGTCCTTCTTCCCTTCTTTGGGCTTCCTGAGTGCAGGTAACAAGAGCACAGAATGTATGAGAACCAATGCCAAGTCGCTGTTTAATTTGAAGCCTGTTGTCTGTCCTGTGTCCTCCAACAGCTCTCAGCCGTGGAATGCTGCTATACTGCACTGAGGGACAGAAGCTGAATTCACACCTGGTGAGAGACAGACAATTCTGCAAATTTCTCTAAAAGTAACTAGATATGGAAATACAAGTAAAATAACAAGATTTAATTCTAGGTTTTGTTTTAAAGGCTATATGAGCTCTGAGAGAAGTCATACTTATGTTTAAAACTAAAATTTGATAAATAATATTTCCAGTTATCTTTGCTATATTTTTTCCAAATACCCAGAAAACAACTGAGCTGCTCAGAGACCTCCAGAACTCCTCCCCAGCTTGAATCCTCCTGTGATCCTCTAAGGAAGAATTGCTTGAAAATTGAGGGTTCTTAAATACAGCTTAATTACTCTGAATAAGCATCATGTCTACTTTAAAAGCATCGAGGTCTGTCTGTCCTGCTTCAAAGTACACAAATGAATCCTCAGCAGCAGGCTGCACCTGTAGCAGCCACTGAAATAAAGAGGCAATGAAAGAGGTAGTGCTATTTCCTTTGCTACATTTGAAGCTGCTAGAGAAGAGAACCCTAATCATTCAGATCTTTCAGCATCTTCTGCAGAAGGTCCATAAGACCTCCTGGTGACAACAGGACATTCCTCTTGGCCCCCTTTCATTTTTATGAGCCTTTAAATAAGTGTTGCAAATCACACTGCTAAAAATTTCCTGCAGACTTAGAACAGTGCACAGCTGCAATTCTCACTCTCTAAGAGAAAGAAAACCAGAAGAGGCAAAAACAAAACAACAAAGGAGAAACACTCTTCATGAATTTACCTGTGCTTCTGAACCTGATACCTGGCTTTTAGATTACAGGCTAAGTTTCAAAGATAGAATACATTAGGAGACATAAGCTACCGATTCACCAAGCGTCCCCAGCTCCTTGCCAAAGCTTTTACTGCCTCATTCAGAATCATTATGCTACCAACATAAAGAAATACAGGGCTCTGAGTAACCTGGTGTAGTTAAAGATGTCCCTGTTCATTACAAGGGTGTTGGACTAGATGACTTTTGAAGGTCCCTTTGAATCCAAACCATTCTATGAAATACACAGCTTCAACAACTGAAAGAAAAACATACCCCTGAAAGATCACCTTCTTTCTACTTATAAAGCAGTGGATTTAATAGGTCTTTTTGTTGATTCAGAGCACCTGAAGGAGCCCAGGAATCAGACCTTCTGCTCTACATGGTTGCACATGTGAGCTGAGGCTCTCCTCCTTCCCGGGCATCCTGTCAGACTCTCCCAGGGTACCCAAATCAACAGGGTTGCAGTTCACAGTTGAGTGTCTGGCCCACATTGGTTTAACTCTATCAACTAGTTGGATCTGGTTAATATTAGAGACTAATAAAATTCATCTGCTTTGAAAATAAAGGTGAGCCAACAGTTAAATCTGCCATCAGTAAAATAATAAAAAAAAGTTAGAGGAAGCCTGAGAATGATTAATGCTGAGCCCAAACTAACCAGAAAACAAATACTCCTCAAAGCTACCATCAAGAAGAAGAGATTGAAGCCAACATTTTGATGCATGATGATGTAGAAATAGCTTTGACTGAGAAATGCAATGCTGGAGTCAATTTTAGCCAATAGCACCAACAATAAAAATCACAAGCCAAAGTCTACCCTGGATGTATACAGGGGACTCTCATTGATTTCAGTCCTAGCCACACACATGCATCTGATGGTGCATTTTGGATCCCCAGGTCTTTAATCCATGACCTCTACTAAGCTCAATTATTACATGCACTAAGGATAAGGGTTGCATAGCTGTAACTGCGAACAGAATTTATCTCACTGGCTTGTGTCTGAAGTGGGTTTTCTCCTACTAAAACCCCTAACTTCTTTGGGTTATGAAAAGTCATAAGTGGCATATCGTAAAAAACTTCCAGTCTGCAATATAAAATACACCCTGGAAAACTACTTAAATGAACAGAATCCATCTTCCAGAGTCAGGAAGTTATTTGCTGTGGAAGAAAAATGAGGAAAAACCCTTTCAGTTTCTTTGACTCTGAACTGGACTGTTGTCTCTGCTAGTCTTTTGACTTTCAAGTCCTTTATTATCCTTCTATACAACTTGCACTGTCTCTGAAAACATCTGACCCTTTGCTCAAACATAATTTTACTGCATCTGTTTCTCCCCTCTTTGCTTTGGCTAGCAACACTAGAAGGACAGATAAATAACCAACGATGTCAGAAACATACATCATAAATCATTGGGAAATTGGGGTAATTTGAATAGTCGCACTGAGTTCTGATACACATTAACTACATACGCAGCTTTAGGAAAGGCTGCATGCAATTGCAAGTCATTAACCTGAGGTGCATCCCACATCCCACAGTGAGCTCTGCAGAGCCTGACCCAGTGCTGCTGACCTTCAGGGAGTGTTCTCCAGAGTTCAGGGCTCACATACTGAATGCTTCAATCCACCTGAAAAATCAAGCAGATTGTGTTTTTCTTGAGAATTTTATGCCAGTGTTTGGAAAACATAAATTATCAGAAAAATTGTTAGCAAAACAAACAGAGGATTTCCAGGGGACCACAGAAATGTAGGTCTTTGCACAAGTTCTGCATTTGCTTAGGGTCATTGGGAAATTCTAGCCTTTATGAGCTGAACTTTCCAAAGGCGTAAGAAGCAGCTAGGACAAGTATTGCAATTAAAAGCCAATGGAAATGAGGTGTCAAACCTCCAGTTCTGCTCTCTAGAGTTTTCCTGAGGATTTAGCAATACTATTAATATTAAGGAGACCCAGATTGATGGCTGTTGGGGTTGTGAGTGCACTCTCTTCAGGGTTCAGCTACTGGCCAGGGTCAGCAGGGGCTCTTCCAACATGTGGTGGCTATGGAGAGCTCTCAGCAGTGCTGGGGAGAGGTGTTGTTCAGCCAAGCTTTACCCTACCAGAGGTACCACCATGCAACTCTGTAGTATATACCATCACAATCTTTAAAATGCCTAATAACAGGCCACATGGAAGCCCTCTGAGGTAAAGCAGTCAAGTTCTGAGGATATCTATCCAGACCACAGCTGACTCCCATCTTTGCATTCTATATCTTGGCCATGAGCCTTCTTGTGGAGTTCAAGAAAATCCCACTGGAGCTTTGCATTTGTTTCAGTTCAGTGGCATTTTAAAAGGGGGCCAATTTACTGTTCTGAGCAGATTTGAATTTATGTGCAGAGAAAGAATAACTCCAGTGCAGTAAGATACCATCCACCAAGGAACACAATATTAATTCCCACCAGTAGCTTGGAAGAAGGTTTTTCCCAGCAAAGAACTTACCTTACATGAATGGTTGCTTCACTTTTCTTCTAGATTAAGACACACACGAATTGTACCACAGGAATCATGAGTGCATGCATATTTTTGATCAAAGGTAAATGCTTGATTCAAAGCACTGGATGTCTAACTGAGAATCATGTCTGATTGTTGAAGACTGTGTAGCCAATATTCTTGGGAAGCAGAGATAGATGTGTTGAAAAAAATTTGTGACAAATCCATCAACACATCCTGGAGTTACCCATTACAGTATTTCTTCTTTAAAGAGTAAGGGAAAAGTGGTTTATGAAGTGGACTGTCATGAGTATCTGTTTACGGAAAAAGAAAACACTCATTGATATGTGACAGTTCAACTCTTGGGCTGGAAATTTTAAAAGTTACAAATAGCATAATGTTTGATCAAATGATCGATGTTTGTAAAAATAAGGATCTGTACACAACTTTCTCTCTTGTTGTCCTGAACTAGGCTGCAAGTGGTCAGCTTAGATGACCACGTTAACCTTTTTAGGTTTAAACTCCAGGAAGTTTAAAGACAAGAAATGTAATAAATAAAACAAAGTTAAATATAACTGAGTCTTTCACTCATTTCATCCACACATCCATGTCCACACAGAGGCACTAAGTTCACAGTGGACTCACTTTGCACTGATGAAACTTGAAGCAAACTTGAATGAGGAAATGACCTCTTCTTGCAAACTAGATCTTTCCATTATTTGATCCTGTTTGTACTCCCAACTGAGCCTGCAGAAAATACACAGAGAACACCACTTCCTTTGCTGAAGGCCAGTGCAAATGTTTATGATAAATTTATCTCTCACACTGCTCCACATAATGGATGGTTCAAGTGCCTTGGTGAGGCCTCTGAAAGGACTGACAGTCATCATTTGATACCCCAGGCCTATGTGCCACAGAAGAGGCAAAAAGCTAAAATAGACACCACAGTATCTGATGAAAGATGGCTGTTTCTTATCAGACCCATTAAAATTCCAGTCTTGAAGAGAGAGTGGGCTGAATTGTCCCCTGGAATTTGCAGTCATCATTCAGAGGAGTGTGGTATTCAATAAAACGGTAAGTAGTCCAGGAAGTGCCAAATACATTTTTTATTACAGTGCTTATGGCTGACTATTCTCTGATTGATGCTTCATGACAACATTTTGGTGATAAGAGCACTTGTGGGTGCCGACTTAGCTTGATTAGGTGGCTTTGCTTCTGCTTCCTGGAAGAATGGCTTTGGATGGAAAACAAGGCTTACCTTGTTTGAATTACCTGAGTAAACCCAGACTTGTAAACAAACTTAGGTGACATCTTCTGAGGAAGGTGAATATCACCCTTGTAAACCACAAAAAGCTGCAGAATATATATTCCTCTCTCTAAGTCAACAGAAAAGAGGAAATTCACTGCTGGAACTTCAAACCTCTGCTGCTTTCATTTTTCTCTGTACAAATTCATTGCAGAAATGAGAAATTAGTCTCTCTAATTATGTGAGTAGATTGCAGCAAGACAAACAAGAGCAGAAGCTGGACATCCAGCTTTTTACTTCTTTGACATTGGGAAAATTTTCACCAGAAATACTCAAGCTAAAATTGACTCAGTCCTACCAATTAAAGAGAAAACTCGATCCTTATTTTGATTTTTACTTTGCAGACACTGACTAACAAAATTTTGTTCAGCAGAGCCTTCAACATTACTATTACACACATGTGGAAAGGTTGTACTCCATGGATACTTCGATAAAGATACCATATTTTCAGTTCACACCTGGAAAGATATTAAAAATTTTCCAAATGCACTTTTAAAATAAGCAGGTTTTTAGAAAAGACACTGGAGTGTCTCTGAGTACTGGTGAGTGCTAAAAAACATACTTCTAAAGCCTTTTAAGATAGCTTGTATGCCTCCAAATCCATTACCTGCCTTGTTGCATTAGCATCCATTAGTAGTCCATGGTTTTTTCCTGCCTACTGTTCTTATCACTGGACTCAGTTCACCCCGATCTTCTCACCCATTACCATGCATGGAGTGTTGAAATCGTCTTTGTAACATGACCAGCCTTCATATCTTTGTAATTTTGGGACTGCAAAGGGTTAACTCTATTCCTACAGTTGTTACAGAGAATCCGGAGACAGAAGGAGGGTTTAAGGTGTGCACTGGTCCAGCACTAACTCTGAGATGTGGTGAACTTGCCTAGTGACAGTACTCTGGTGACAGGACTTCCTTGCCTGCTTCACATATAAAGATACAAGTGGTAATTGTGGTTCCTGTTACCTCGGTATGAAAACTGAGACCTACTCCTAATAGCAAATGCTATTCCTACCAAGATTGGTACAAAGGGAAGTGCAATCTGGAAGTTTTCCTTATTATGCTGAACTTCCAGAAGACAGTTTATCATTATGGATTACATTTCTGCCAGGTATTAGATAGTCCACAAACATCCTTTTGCTGTACTGGAAATAAGTGGCACTGATTTAGCAACAATTACTTGCTTTGCTGCATGATGAAGGAACACGTTTTTTAGAAAAGACATTTTCCTGGTCTTGCTGAGTTGTTTAGCATCCAAATAGTCAGAACACAGCCAACAGATTAAGAAGCAGAATAATAATAGTAAAACTTTCCCACCTATGTGCTAGGAAAGTTAAGTCAAAATCCTGTGAAGGTTTGCCAGCATTTCTTGCAGAAATTTCTATTTTCCTAACAGTATACAACACCTTACCGAAAAAATCAGCTACTCCTTCTGCTCTTTAAATGAACTTATAAATCTTCTATATGAAAGTTATATCAATAATTTGTTTAATTCTACTGTTTGTTGGGGGTTCTCTAATCTTCACATCAAGGCTAGCACTAGGTATGTCTGAGGGAGCACCAACACTGAACCTTCGTATGGTTCCTGTTTACTGCAGAGCCAGAAGAAACATTACATAATATGTCACAGATGTTAAGAAGGAGATGTCCACAGACATAACAGCTTCTATGCACGCTCTCTGTAAATGCACAGGGTTAAGCAGAAAACCTACTTTGGTGTGTGTGCACAGGCTCACAGGTTTTAGAATGGCAATTAAGGTCCCAAATAACACTAACTGCAATACACGTTACTCACAGTGGAGGAGAGAAAGGCTTCCAGCCTAAACTCTATGCTCTGTAAGACACTGAAAGAAAACAGAAGACAGGTTTGGTCTAGGTTGAGGACAATATGCCTCTACTGTGCAGACACTACTTGTACGTAGATGATGTCACCGCTTCCAAATCTGATTTGAGTTGTTCTAAATGAATGACGCCCATAATCGCTATGAGCTAGCAGCTAATTCAAACCAGTGGTACACGCATTTAGAGAGAGGCAAGACAATTACATAGTAAAAAGACCCTTGCAGGGCATAACATAGTTTGTGAACAGCTGGTAGATAATAGCTTTTTTAAAATAAACACTGTCTCTAAATGCGCAATCCAGATTGCACACAGCTCTTTGAATCTCTGTAGCTGCTGTTTTATTTTCCCTGCCAGCTGCAGCTAGAGGCTCCACAGGATGGCAACAACTTGATGGCTGGTCACAATTAGAGAAGCCCCGTGAGGTGGTATCTCCATTAGTAGGTGACCTCTTTAGCTACTAAGTTTGCTTTAGACATCTCAGAAGAAAGTGTGACATCTCAGAGCATTATCATGACTCAGAGAGGTGGGAGGGATTTTTCTATATAAATTATTTTTCAAGTCTAAGTAATGTTTCATCAAAGAGATTGCTGTTAAGGTCTTCAGGGTGATCCTTGCTTATAAACCCTGTGACTAACCTTTGCTTTGGTATCGCCCCTCTGAACAACACTCATCTGAGTCAAAGGAATCCATCAGAAGCAAAGCTGGACATGTAGACTTCTTACATTTATTTGGACAGATGCATGTTAAGTATCTGAAACTCAGCCTCTTCTATAGTTGTCAACTCCAGCTCTTGGCATAAAAGAGCTGAGCCCCAGGGCAGGACGAAATTTTGCCCTCAGACAGGACCCTGCTTTTTGTTCTACAGAGAAGACGATTCCTCGAGGTGATGGGGTGCCCACCCTGAGACCTATTGCCTTTCCAAAAAAGTAGAGACAACATGAACAATCATTAAGAACTGAGAGGGAAAAGGAGAAAACATGCCATATTAAAATGAAAGCAGTCCAACACCATTCCAGCTCTACAAAATTCAGGTCCACAAGTTTTTTTCTAAGTAATGGTATTAATAGAAAAGACAATAATTTTTATGCAATTCTTTTTATGTAGAACAATATAGAGTCTGGTCTCATAAACGCAGTAGGACACAAACCACTGGAGGCAACTTTTCTTCTCCCAGCAGCAGACCTTTCCCAGCCAGCTCTCTGGCCTCTTGGGCTTATCCCAGGACAGGCATTCGCTCAGCTTAGCTGTGCTGCAGCTCCCCTTCACTGCCTGTTTCCCACATGCTCTTTCCTTCCTACCCCACCTGAACTGTCTCTCATCTACCCACACATATTTCTTTCCCAAAATAATACCCAGACAAAGCCAGGCTTCCCACAATACTCAAATTCCTTAGCTGCCTTTGTTTTTGGTGGAAACATGTGCTTAGCAGTCTATTGCAGTATCTTCAATGAAGGAGAGTTTTCTGCAAGACATAATCCAGTTTACAGTATACCACAGAGCTAAGATGCCACATTCAAGCCTTTGCCCTGAGCTCTCTTATTCAACATACTGCATATGTTTACACAATACTGGAGCTACTTGTCCTTATTGTAATATTAATACCAATGAAGTCTACCAAAGTCTTCTGTCTTGTTTCTTTGAATTTGACACCCAACACATACAGTTGCATTTGCACACAAGCTGGTAGGGTCCTGCACCTGACAGATTTAAAAAGCAGAAGTGTTGCATGAGAAAGAGAAAATGGAAAATGCTCACAAATCAGTGTTGCATACATCCTCTATTACATGGCAAATTATTTTCCCTTCACCACCTCTTCCCAGCTAACAAAATGTCCCAGCATAGAGCCAGGGTAAAATCCTTTGCATCTCAGGGCAGAGAATGAGTATAAACCCTGTCTTCTTTTGTATGTGTTTATGTCTGTTGGACACAAGGTCAGAAGGCAATGGTCCTGTGCAAATCTGAAAGGTAAATGTGAATGTCTTGAAGATGCAGCAGATCCCACCTATGCCTGAACACTTCTAAGAGAGTGAGGTTTTATAGCTTTGTTGCTTTGGCTCTGCAGCTGATGAGATCTGTGCTGGCAGTGGAATTGTTATTCCTATATATTTTCTCTGCTCTTTATAGGCTACTGACCACCTGCAGACATCCCGTGATGGCAAGCCATGTAGCTTTAAAAAAAGGCAGGAGGAGATGAAAGAGGAAATATTAAAGCAGTCTGCAAAGTTCTCAGGTAAAGTACTTTATCACACAAGCAGGAGTGTGTTGGGTTATTTACTTGGCGCCTGTGACTGCAATGCCCCTGGGGAATCCCACTTAAATGTTATCATCCTGCAGCAGCGCTTCTCCTCAGAGCCCCATAAAAGAGGCCAGGAAGTTACTTGCATTCCAGGGCCAGAAACTGTTAGATCACATCAGAGCACTGATGCCTCAGCTAAAGGATATTAAGAATGGGAGAGGGGCTGACCAGATCCTGCCTGTACAGAACTTCACGGACAGTGACTTCTGTCCCTTAGAAGACAACAAAAGCTGTATAAGGATACAAGCTAGACTGAGAGACTGAAGCTGAAAATATTCTAGTCACTTGGTCACTCTCAGTGCCAAAGGACATGGCTAAACAAGCTTACTTGCTCAATCTTTCTAGTGGTCTGCTATGAAGTCCAAAATCACTCCCTATAGATGCAGTTGAGGCATTTAGGTACAAGATATTTCTTCGTGCTGGGTCAGCCAGCGTGGTCCTACTGCATAGCTCCTTTCAAGGAACAGTAGCATCCACAGACAACCTGTGAGAGCAGCCTCAGGAGTCTGGGAGGATTCATAGTTTTTCTGTGAGATATTTGAAATACTATATTTCTCTGAAAAGCAGTCAGAAAATGCAGCCAAGAAGCGGAAGGAAAGGATAGGATAATTTTTTTTCTCTAAGACATCTATATCTTTCAAGCTTGGCTGAACATGAAGACTTTGGAAAGGTAGGACTTTTGAAGTAACAATGAGGGCCATTATAGACTTTTAATATCAATATTTTCCATACCTCAGCTTGGGTATAAAGTGCAAGAGAAATGACAGGACAGCTAGAAGAGACTGGCTTGGTCTCAGCACACTTCAAAGAAATCATTCAAACAGCTTGGATCTACACATACATCTCTCTAATTCACTTGAGTACTGGAATTCTGCCCCACTCTGCTAAAATATTACTTCCCTGCTTAGGAGTAGAATCTGTGTTGCATTTTGGAGCTATAAAAAGTAGCTAGGACTCAAGTTTTGAGAAAGTGTGTCCTTATAAGCACAAGAAAAAAGGGCAGAAATGATTTTATCAAGCTAAAGATTGGGGATGTAAATCTGCTGTGAAAGGGAAAATGTAGAAAATAAAAGTTTTGTCTGAAAACGGGTCTCATTCCAACATAACCAACTCCATCCTGACCCAGGATCAGAAAGTGGTTTAATGAACCACAGCTGAAGTGGGAAGCAGAATTTTTCAGGTTTAAGGACATGCTGTCTCCACTCCATGAGGTGCAGGGAATTTGCATCAAGGTTTCAAGGGAAACCCCTTCCCTCAGGTTATTTGTTCCAGCCCAGCACAATTCATGCTGATGAGACTAACAGTTAAAAACAGATAATAAAATGTGGGTTGATGTTGCAAGTTATGGGATTCTGCTCTTACCTTTACAGGGTATATTTATGCATCTTTCCAAAAGTATCTGAAAATACATAGATGCATCTGACTCTGTTTCATTTAGCACATTTAGCCTACTCTTCTGCTTTTGATAATTTCAGGGGAGGGTCAAAGAAATATATCCTGAAAACCTAATTTCTATTCTGAGAAATCACACTTTTGGTTAAAAAGGATGCGTTTTGCTCTGGGGAAATCTCTCCTGATTCTGCTGTGACAAAGAACGAGCCTCAGACTCCAGGTTTCTTTGTAGTGTGCTACCTTTTGTCAGGTGTTGTGGATGTGAAAGAAAGCAAGCTCTTGTTTACTCTGGACTCCTTTGGCCTCTCAGCCTCCCACAGACTGAGCAAAGGGAGGAAAACACAACCCTGCTGGAACATAATGTCCTTGTGGAAACAACAGATCTCCCTAACTTTAAGCATTTGTTAATTAAGGCTATGCCAAGGAAATAAGACCTGTTCTTTCTAATCTCCATAGAAACGTTCAGTCATGCTTCCTTCCTAACCCACTGCAAGCGTGTCAGCATGGACCAGCGAGCCCAACTGGCTGGTTCAGCCCTTTTAGTCAGCACTATGTCTGGCTAAAAGTATGCAGAGAGGATTTTGAAAAAAACACTAAGTGTTTGTTCTCTTATTTATAGGCACAATTATAAAGAAATTCAATTGATCGTTCTACCTTTCCTGTTTATCATGTATTACAATGAGAAACCCGGGATGCTGAAAGCTGTCTGAAATTCCTGGAAATCCACAGATGTGTGCATGCATTCCCATAATATTTGACTAAAGTTAGGACTAAAAGTTACAATCATGGAAATGCTCTTTATAGCAGGTGCTAGGGTTGGTTTTTTTACATAACTGAGTTATTTAATTTTTTGTCAAATCAAGATTGAGATTGCAGAGAGACCTTCTCAAATTAGAGGATTGAGTAATTCACCAGCCATACAAAATTCAATAAGGGGAAGGGCCGGATTCTGCACCTGGGATGGAGCAACCCCAGATCTTTGTACAAACTCGGGAATGAGATGCTGGAAAGCAGTGCCATGGAAAAGGACCTGGGGGTCCTGGTCAATGGCAAGTTGAATCTGAGTCAGCAGTGCCCTGGCAGCCAGGAGGGCCAACCCTGTCCTGGGGGGCATCAGGCACAGGATCAGGCATCACCAGCTGGGCAAGGGAGGGGATTGTCCCACTCTGCTCTGCATTGGGATGGCCTCACCTTGAATATTGTGGGCAGTTCAGGGCACCACAATATGAGAAAGACATTCAGCTCTTAGAGAGTGTCCAAAGGAGGGCAATGAAGATGGTGAGGGGCCTTGAGGGGAAGTCATATGAGGAGTGGCTGAGGGCACTTGGTCTGTTCAGCCTGGAGAAGAGGAGACTGAGGGGAGACCTCACTGCAGTTACAACTTCTTTGTAAGGAGAAGAGAAAGGGCAGGCACTGATCTCTTCTCTGTGGTGACCATTCACAGAACTCAAGGGAATGGCCTGAAGTTGTGTCAGGAGAGGTTTAGGTTGGATATTAGGAAAAAAGTTCTTCATCCAGAGGGTGGATGGGCACTGGAACAGGCTCCCCAGGGAAGTGGTCACAGCACCAAGCCTGACGGAGTTCAAGAAGCATTTAGATGATACTCCCAGACACATGGTGTGACTCTTGGGGATGGTCCTGTGCAGGGCTAAGGGTTGCACTCAATGATCCTTGTGGGCCCCTTCCAAATCAGTATATTCTGTGAGATTTTTTGCCTCAGAGATTCCAGTTAGAACCTAACTTGAAAACTGACAATTGAGGTCTTGCTCTCAGGACACAGAGGTAACCTGGCCTTGGGGAGACCTTCAGGTGTCACACACACTTACGAATAGGTCCTTCCCTCATAGTCAAAGGTATACCAATGTGTTCTGGATAGTCAGTAATGTGCTTTGCACTGTGCTTTGGAGCTCCCTGGCTTACCTGTGCCATGAACACTGGGATTCTACATCTTTACCTACACCATCAGTGACACCTGCATGTAGCTCTAGAAGTCGTGGTGTGATCACCAGTAATGATAAAGATCTCTGTTGCCAGACAGGGTATCTCTTTTGCCTTAAGCTCTAGTGCAGGGGAGCACTGAATACACCAGTGACTGTTCTGTGGCCAGTGTGTACTGGATTTTTCTTTATGCACATTGTTGGAAAATAACTCATGTGCCCTGGCTCTGAGTTCATTCATTCCTTACCTCTTTTTTCCTTTTGGGGAATGGCTTTTTGATTGGCCTGTCTCACAGTAGCAGTTTACTTAGCATCTGGGAGAAATTCTAAAGAAAAAAGAAAAAAATCCATTCCAGGAAGCAAGACTTGTGTAAGGGGTACGAGTTCCATATCTGTTCCCTGACTAGCATTTCAAATCCATCTTAATAACAAAGCAACTGAAGTCTATTTGCATTTTATAAAAACAAAATGTGAAATCCTAGCCTAATGCTTTGAAATCGAATCTAACAGCTCACAAATTCCATGTGTCATGCTAATCTGAAGGCTCTGCCTACCATAAACATTTCTGAATCCACAAATGCATTTCATGTTGCCTCTGCCACACTTCAGTGGAAGAAGAGAGAGAGAGGAAATCTTTCTCTGCAGCACTGAAAGTAATCAGCCTTACAGTAATCAGCCTTAATTGTAAAAATATTTTTAAAAGAAAAAGGATAGAGCAGAAGTTTATGAATTCAACAACAGGATTATCTGGCCATTGGATTTTTAAATTCTATTGTCTCATTAAATTAGCCAGTTCCCTCCATCTTTTCAATGACAGATTTAGCCAATTAACATGACCAATAAACTTTATGATGTGTAGATTAGAGTTTCCAAACCAATTAAATAATGTTTAGGAAGTAAGTGTAATTAGGCTACATTTCAATCCTGATGGTATTTGTAATTAACTTGGAGCTTCAACCTGAAAGACTGAAGGCCAGATGCTCAGCAAAGCACAGCTGGCAGTAAGATAATTAAGTTACATCACATGATGCTAGCTCCCATTTGGGTTTAATCCAGAACCTTAGCTTTATGCTAGAAGAATTAGTTTAATTACACACTGCGAAAGGAGAACATCTCTTACTGGCTGTAGGTAAATCATGATACACATCCTTAAGATCTGAATCAACAAAATTCATACACAGCAGAGAGTAAGAGTTCTGGTCCTGCGTCAGACCAGAAGCCCAGGTCATCCTCTGAGGTGCCCATGCCAGCACTCACTAGCAGATGTTTGGGGATGTCCCTGCTAGTTGGTTTCAGTGGGACTTAATTTTAAGGACAGGCTTATTTATGTAGAGGCCTGGATGCCAAGGAATTGAAGGGCCAGAGTGCATGGGCAGAGACAAATGCAAACAGAGGGGACTTCTGCTGCTTTGCCTTTTGCCATTTCCTCCAGGGGTTTAAGATTAATCTTAAATAAAAGGTTATGATCTTAGCTTGAAAGGCTGTGAAGCTGTAGGACTGGGTATTTCCACATTCGGTGGCCTGTGGTGGTTATTATCACAAGGTCCTCAAATACCCTAAAACCTGTGAGCAGCTCTGAGCGGACTAAAAAACTTCATGTGCATAAATAACGCTCCAAACAACACGAAAGATGGTCATTTTTCCCACATACAACAGAGAAGTTGTAGTGAATTGTCACTTTTTAATGGATACTTAACAAACCAGGTGCTTGGCTATGAAAGATAGAGACTTTTGTATGGTTGCACTTCATTATTTTTTAGGAGACAATCAGCATTTTTTCCTTTCTCCCACAGAAGCTGTTTGGATCTACAGCTTAAGCACCACTGAGATGAGAAGACAAGAAAATGGCAGGAAAAGACAGAAATGCATGTATAACACAGCTGCCAAAAAAAAAAAAAAAGTACTTTTCACTTGACTGTATTAATATATCTGCTTACAAAGTTTGGGATTAATCTTGTCCAGTTTCCTATATCTAAGAATTATCTCAGTTTCCCTTATGAGCAGTAGAGAAAAATAAGCACCCCCAGAGGGCATTATATCCCAGCTATCTTCAGTGGAATGGGGTGACTCACTCTCTGCAGATGGCTAGATCTTGCTATAGAGAGATTTTAAGGGATGAGCTTACGAGGTGACCATATTTTAGTTAATGCGACAAACCCCACCCAAAAAGACCAAAAACGTGAGTTTTTGTAAAGAACTAGTCAGTGATAAAAGTAAGCAGAAAACTGAAGGAGAACAGAACCTTGCAATGAGTTACAGCTCACATCTATCTCCCCTTTCATTTGCTTGTTGAAGAATTTAATTGCTATTGCTAAGACCCTGTCTGTGTTAGCTATGCAAGCTTTTGAGGTGAATGGGAATTTTTCGGAATAAGGATAAAGATAATACTAAGAATGTACATCTGGATTTCTTCCTGTGAGAAAAATAAGAACGGACTATCTTGCTTATCCTTTGCTACAACAGATGAATGTCATCACCCACTAAAACCTACCTACAACAGGAGGAGTAAAAAGAATTCTCAGTCTTTGAGCCAGGCTTGGACAACTCTGTTTCTGGAAGCAAAAGTGGCTTCTTTTAAGATTAATGGTGCATTCTGCACCCTTCAGCTTAACACGGGAAATGGGAAAAAGGTTTTTGGAAAACAGCATCAGCCTTGAGCAATATGTGTATTTGGAAGGTGCTCTAGCATGGGCCTTTGTTGAGACCTTGCTTTCTTCTTATTCTGTTTACTCAGAGCAACCTGATGCTTTATTCTTCTCTTTATCCCAACTCATTCTCACTTCTGCCTTTCCTTGCTACATTCTCGCAGTGTGTTGTGTTGAAGGTCAGGTAAGAAGATCAGGATTCTTCCGACTATGAAACTTCCTGGTGTCTGTTCATTGTACCTTCCTTTTCTTCTTCCCTCCTTCTCATGATCTCATGCTCACATTTGGCTTCAGTCTCCAAAATTTGTTTGGCACCATGAGATCCCCATTTATCCTTAATCATGCTCCTTATCTTGTTGATTTATTTTACACATGTAATGGCGATGCAAACTTCTCTTCAGCCCTTTTGTAGAAAATTCCCTTTGGATATCCATTCCTGAAAATTACTTTTTTCATGATACCTTGAATCCATCTGTGGCCTCTAATGAGGATGAGTCAATTCCTATGGAATAAAACTGGTATTTCAAAGCCCTGGTGTAATTTCACTGATTTCACAGAATCACAGCAGGAATAAATTTATTTTCACTGGGTTTACTCCAGAGCTCAGCTTGGTACAACTTGTTTGTTACCTTCAAACCTCTGATGTAATTTGTCAACCTGTATTTTATGTATTTTTCTTGAAAGACTTTGCCCTACCCCACTCTGGCTCTCTAGAAAAACTCTTCATTTCAAAGACAAAACTCATTAATGATATTTTCATGGGAAAAAGTCTTTCTGAGTAACTCAATTTTATCATTATGATTTAAGTTATCCAGCTGAAAGCAACCAGAGCTGGTTTTGGGCAATCCTCTGTTTTACTAAGCTGTGTGAATGTAGGTGACACACATGTGGGTTTATTATTTCTAAAGGTATTCACACCACCCTCTCTCCCTCACTTGTATAGCTGATTTACAATGTGGCTGTTTGAAATAGCAAGGGCCTGATGGTGAGCCCAGAAGCAGCCTATTACCTGTGTTTTCAGGTATTTTTGTTGTGAAATACAAAACTACTGTATTACACTGAACTCCTAATTAGAAGTAAACATGCACCTAAGAGACATCTCTTTCGTATACCTGTTGGTCTGAGTTATTATGTCTTCAAACCTTAAGACTTACATACATGTTGTTGTTGCAATTTTAAGGCTGTGGTCAAAATGAAGTATGTGAAAATAGCAACTTTCAAGTTGTTATCTATTGACAAGGATTAAGATGGATGCTTCATCTTAGAGACTCAGATGTGCTTAGCATATACTCATGGACTGACTGATAAGCATGCAGTGACTAACCGAGGATTTCTCTCTGATATGATGGCCCCACCATTGCTCAGGGTGGAAGGATCCTACCTGCCCTCCTTTGCTCAGCCTGCTATGTGGTAAAGCTGTGATGCAACCAGACTAATTCAAGACAGCCTTTGCAGCAGATCCGAGGCAGAATCTTGTTGGCTCACATTTTGGACAAAAAGAATACAAAATACAGAAACTCAGCAGAGTGATGCTTATAGAATTGGCCAAGGATGTCATTGCTGGGAGATATTAAAGGAAAGGGGATTTTGCTGGGAGATATTAAAGGAAAGGGGATTTTGCTGTGCTTTCTGAATTGGTATGGACTTAGCCCCTGGGTCCTGTCAGCATTGCCTGTCGTGACTGAGAAAGGGGCTGTTGAGTGCAAAACATCTACTCTGGTGGTCCCCGTGCCCAGAGCATCGCCAACAGCCAAGGACACAAACCCCAGGGGCCTTCCTCAAGCAAAACTCTGATGTGCTGCAGTGGCCACGAAAGCTGGCAATGACTCCTTATTGCTAAATGCTTTGGGACACCTCAAATATGAATGGAGCTATATAAAATTCAATTCTATTGTAAAGAAAACAGCTGTGATGAATTAAGGCTGCATTCAGCTTTTGAGATGTGGACGACTGTCCAGTAGGGAATGAACAGAAAACTCAACCCCTTTAACTTTAAAATGGAGATTTGTCTTCTCTTTCCCAGAAAACAAAACCCCATGGATTTTAAATCTACAAACCACATATAGCATATCACCCAAACAATTTCTTTTGAGGTTTCAAAAACCCCTTGATGCTAATTATT
Source organism: Margarornis squamiger (assembly GCA_035222235.1). Taxonomy (NCBI): domain Eukaryota; kingdom Metazoa; phylum Chordata; class Aves; order Passeriformes; family Furnariidae; genus Margarornis; species Margarornis squamiger. Next base: position 53,942,578 of record JAWWTY010000037.1, read on the forward strand.
GGTTATAGATGGTCTGAAATAAAAATGCAGTTTTAATGCTGGGTTTAATTAAAATGCCTTTAATAACAGTCATGGATTTTGCAGCACAAGTGCTAAAAGGCCAAATCCTGCTTTTGCAGCAAATTGAGTTCATAAGAATTAGATGAGCAAGCAGCCCAAGCCAGATTTGGGCCAAATTTTGCAAAACAGTTTTGCTTTTAATGTGACAGAAGTTTGCTTTCCCAATAAGAACATTTTTCTGGAAAGGAGCAGATTTACTGTTTGAACTTTATCATTTCCTCTTCTACAAAACAATAGGGGAGAAAAGGAACCTTTCCAATTTTTCACCCCTTTAATTAATAAGACATTCTTTGGTGTATGACAGGAAAAATATGTGATGAATGTACTTGATATGTTATGATTAATAGCAGTCTAGGGAGATTTTAGAGACATGAGACGCCCCATAAACACGGAATTAATACCAAAGTGAACATTTTTATAATGTCCATTTTGGCACTCTCACTGACCTAAGATGTTAGTAGCTTTATATATCATTTAATTAATGCTTAAAAAAAAAAATGCAAACAGCTCTTTTCAAACTATAACAATTCATTGTATGACTTATGTGGGTTTGAACTGGCACAGTTAGCCAAAACATTCCTAGTGCCACTTTAATTCCATAAACCATTTGTATTGTAAACTTTACTAGAAATTTCTGTGCCAGGTTTGAAGGGTTCAGGCAGAGGGCACATTGAATATAGGAGCTGGATATAGCCTACTTATCAAAATTATTTAATAATGTAATTAGTAATAATTAGAGAAAGAGAATGAAGCTACACTTGCAGTATCTCTTACTTATAATCAGAGTCTGCCTTTAGATATGTTTTAGGAAAAACTACTATCTCTAGTCAGGTTTGAAAATACTGGCCCTGACTAACATCTCACACTGGTGAAAATTACAAATAACTAGTGGTGTTAACCTGTAATAATATAAAAACAAAGGGATATTTTGGCCCATTTTTGATCTCTTATGTTAAAGGTAGTGTAGATGATATCTTCCACTTGGTCGTCTCTGGAAAGGTCCTCAACCCAGGGTTGTTTTGGGTACTCTGCTGAGCTGACGGTAGAAGCAGTGAACCATTGAAGAAAAGCCAGCTGGGACATGGATATAAAAGCAGAAGGACAGGATTATGCACGCTCAGTGAATGCCAACCTGGAGCAAAACACAGCAGTGTATCGGTGCAGGATGAAGAGAAGCCAAAGGGAGTCACTGGGTTTGAAACCCTGAGCTGGCCAGGATATTGAGCTGAGGAGTGATGATAAGAGGGACAGAATGCTATAGGTGGTACAGGTCCATTGTTTCTGAGCATCCAGGCCTAAAGACCATGGCTATAAAATAGAAATTCTCAGCAACATTCCACAGCCTCCAAAAGCAAAAATGCAAAGAGGGAAAATTGGAAAGCTAATACTGAAAGCAATCACACAAGTGATGGCACTGTTAGCAAAAGGACAGATTCCAATCCAGTCACTAGACAAGTGAAAATTGAAACAACTGAAATGCCCAGGTTGTCACTAAAAAAAAAAAAAAAAGGAAAAGAGAATGTGTACATGAGAATCTTAAATCACATTTCAACAAAAATATGAGATGAGAGAACAGGGATATTGTGGTGTTTGTGATGAAAAAATATACTTTTAGACAAACCCAAGGTGGAGTAACATTATATGCTATACTGTAAGAGACCATAAAGGAGAAAGCAATCCCATAGCATGGATAAAACTATTTGGAGTACATGTACAGTCTACTATGCTATGCTAAAGTATAGGATGAGAAATAAATATTAATATTAAAGATAAGGTCCAGATTTTCCTGAATATGATAGCAGATAATTTTCCTTATCAACTAAAATAAAGTTCATTGAACAAGAGGGCACCCTTAATTACACTTTGTTTTTATAAGTGATAAGAAATAAAAACTTGTTTCAAGTGGATCACAGGTTGATTCAGTTTAAATACAATTTAACTATAAACAAAGGCAGTTTTGTAATTAAGGTTTTAGATTTCAAGTGGATAAAGACTGAAAAATGAAGGTATCTAATTAGTGAGCTATCCAAAAGAAATCAAGGACCTGAGTGCAGAGGAAACATAGAATTACTCAGAATCAAAGGGGTGAAGGCTATCTGGAAGCCGTATCATAAGCACAGGAAAAATCTTTGTTAACTTGTGGGGAAGCACCAGGGACAGAAAGTGGTAAATAACTACCTCAAAGACTATATTAAGGTTTTCAAAAAAGTCTTCTTAGGAGGGAAAAAATTGAACGATCAGCAAAATGAGCCACAGTAGGCGTCAGGAAATACACAGGTAAAGTGAGAATCACTGAAATTCTAGCTGAATTACACCTTGGGAGAAAAATTGAGACAATAAGGAAAAAGCTGTTTAACCATATGTATAATACTGAAGAAAAAGTACCACTGGAGTGAAGATGGTATGGAAATCAATGGTAATTCAGGTAAAGTTTCAAAACTCTGTCTTGTTTTTAATAAAAACAGTGAAATAGAGTAGGGTGGGTAATGAAAGTGAGAGCCTCAAATTGAAAATACACACAGCTGAAGCTGAAGCAGAAAACTCTGAACCAGACTATCTCTTTTCTAGAAGAGTGGAAAAGCTGCCAGAAGAAACTGAGAATTGGGTATTAATTTTTGTACTGGTTGCACTGAATTGGCATGGTGCATTACAAATGAACGTAGCTACTGTAATGCTTGTGGAAAGATGGAAATAGCCCATTGACAACGAGGGGCTAACCTGACTTTAATAGTATACAAAATATAGGCATGAGTTTTGAAAGAAAGTGTAATGAGAGAAATAAAAAGCAATATAAAATTGAGTATGGCTTTAGCAAAATGGAATCATGCAAGAATAAGCAAGTATATTTCTTTGATGATAAAAATGCTTTCATAGACAAAGGAAATGCAGCATTTTATCTGAATTTCATGTAAACACTTGATATGAAGCCAAAGGGAAAAAGGTTACATTATGTGCAGAAGCTGAGAATTAGTATAATAACTATAAGGTCAACGGGGAACTGCCTAAAGGGCACCTCACGACAGGTTCTGTTGAAAAGGAAATTATCAGGTGTGAGGAAATCTATTGTTTGATGGATTGACCTTAGGACCTATTTACTTAATAGTTTCATTAGTGACCTTGGCATGGAGAAAAGTAGCAAATGTGAGATATTTACTGATGACATAAAACTGGAATGCATTAAAAGAATTGGAAAGAGGGAAATGGATAACCTCGGGGACTGGCTCGTAGAAGTGAGATCATGTGTAACAGAACCGAGAGCAACGCCCTTGCACGGAGGGAGCAAAGGCACAGGTCTGCCTCCATCTGTCTGGCAAGCTTGAACCTTCACTAACTTGTATTAAGCACTTGGATACAAGCTGGATAAAGGCCATCTGCCTCTGAACCACGAATTTCTACTGGAAAATATCTGTATATGAATGAATGCGTCTAGGCCATCTACAGGATGTATTCATGGACAAAGCCATAAGCTATCATGGTGAGTATATAGAGGAGGTACTTCCAACAGCAAAAGTAAAACAGTAGTAGTGCATGACAATCTATGAGAAGTCCACAGAGGAAATACTGTTTTCTTTCTCACTTATCTGTTACGAAGAAAGAAGCACAGAAACTGAAAATAATGCAATGAGGGACTTCTCACAAGAACAGACAGACTTCTTCCTAAGCAAATATAATGGGGCTCGTTTAGGTCATCAAGGTGAAGCTTGAGAAGAGGTAGGATTGTTTCCTCTAGGTACATTGTGGGTGTAGAAAGGGGACCAGAGAAAAAGCTGTTTAAGCTGACAGACAGCTCTGGCACAAGAGCTGTGTGCTCTGCTTCCTACCCAGAGCTGTACATTTTTGGAACAATTTCCCACTATCAGTATTTGAAGTAAAAAACCTCACTAGCTCGTTATGAATCAGTTTATGCAATGGACTCTATTTCCACCAATTGTCTGATGCATCTAGGCTGAAGGCTCATAACCTGCAGGAGCTCTTCCAGTCCTACACGCTAAAGCTCCAGCTGCATGCAGCTTCACAGCTGAGCTTCACTTTCATTTTTATTCTGGCAATTGCAATATAACTGATTTTACTTATGACACATCATCATAAATATTTGGACACTTTGAAAATGTGGGTTTTGAAAGGAAGGTTCTGTTTCCACACTTTTGACAGTATCAGCCTCATCATAGGAGTTTTAAGAGTTAACCGAGCTCAGAAACACTGAAGCTGAAAAAAGGAGCAGGGAGGGTGTGGGGCTGGAGAGAGGAATTGTCAAAAGAAGGCAAGTTAGAGTAAGACCTTACTGAGCCCTGTCCTTTCAAATTTCCTGTGCTTGACACATCATCAGGATGATGTCAAAGTGACTTAACCAACTATGACACTTCATTCCAATGATGTGGCCAAGCAGAGGAAATTTGAAAGGATGTGGCTTATGGTACTGAAAACAATCATTTAGAGAAATGCATGACTGCTGTTTTTCAATTTAAATGAATTTTAAGCCCTTTCTCCCCTCTCCTAAACACATATTGCACCACTTGGAATATTTGCATTGCTGCTGAGCTTGCCAAAGGTTGTTAAAATGGCTTTACTGTGATTAAAAAGGGAGCCCCTGGTTTTGATGTGGGGACTTCATTATACTTGCTGTTGTGTATTATAGTATTCATGGCACTGCATGGAAAACTACTAAAAATACAAATACATATTTTGTTGTTGTTGTTGTTGTTGTTGTTGTTAATTTTGATACTATTTACTTGTAATAGTAACACCAACCAAGCAAGCCCTATGAGCCCAGAAGGCCCTTGATGTGCCCACTCACTTTGCAGCCCTCCTTCATACCCCTGGCCAAGAAGCTGGTGCTGGGGATGATGGGCATTCCCCACCAATCCGGCCAAATACTGTGTTCAAAGCCCAGGACCATGGGGACTGTTCCTGGGATACCCTAGCTGTGTTCTGTGTGCAACTGAGAGAAGACTAAATCCCTCAGCAGCAATTGGTCTGGCCACAGGCACTGTCTGCAAGGGTAGCTCATCTTCTCTCACCCTGCAGCAATCCCCACCACCTCGAGGAAGATGGGGAGACACTGAACACAGTGGCTTTTTTGGGGGTACCAGATGTTTCTTGTGGTGGACAGATGCTGCTGTCTCCATCTCTCACAGAGCCTCCTTGAGAACTTTACATTAAAGCTTCTCCTCAACTCTGAGTGTTAGTGTGCCTTGTGACAATATGGCATAACATTTCCCAGAGCATTGAAAATCCCTGGAAGCATAGTTTTCAAAAGAACGATCATTTTCAAAAATGTCTTAGCCATGAATAGGCTTCAATAACATGAGTCACAGTTACAGAAGTGCCTCAGTTCCCAAGGCACATCTGAAAATTCTGTCTGTTCTTTCATGGGTAATAGGAGAGAGAAGTATATCTGTGTTTGGGGATACTTAGCTCAAATCTGGGTGCAGTAAAATAATTTCTAGGAACAGAAGGACTGTTACACCCAAAACCCACCTCAAACAACACCTTATATATCACCAAAAAGAACTGATTAGATTTCTTTTGTTCCTAAAAAAAAAAGGCCAGATAGATTTTAAAGTGTTAAGGGATAAATTAAAATAAAACAAATATAAACTTTTTTTTTTGAAGGTGGAGAAAAAGTGAGAATAAAATGCCCCGAAAATGGAATACTTGTGGGTCTTAGTCACGAAAATACACAGTAACTATAGCTGTTAAAGTGGTCTGAGGACAAACATAGCTTCAGTACTTACACTCTTCTTAGTTAAAAACAGATAGCTTTTATTTAAAGAATGTGAATCCTTTCTTTGCTTTGGCCAGTCTTTGTTAGATGCTGGTTTACAGTTTCAGCTTCCACTGGTGATTTAAGCAAGCAAAGCTTTATCTTAAGTATGGTACATGATATTTTCTGGCAAGTCTTAAATCCTTGAATTCATCTTATCTCTATGGTGACAAGCCCACATTTGGAATAAAGTATCACAGCTTTTCAGAATAGAGGCGATTTCAGATAAAAGCTGATGCCTCTGATTTATGGCAGTCCTCAGTTTCTATGGTTTGAAAAAGAGAAATGCCTTATTATTGGTTACCAACAGTTTTTTCAGAAATAACCATTTTTGAGTAAAAAAACCCAACTCTGTAACTACACAATCTGACTCAAAGCATTACTAATTTACATAAAAAGATCAGTGACTGCTGAAACCAAATGCACACATACATGTCATCTGTGTTTGAAGTAAGCTCCTTGTTGAGAGGAAGGAAGCAACACAGACCCATCTAGGACTAAGCAGAAAAAAAAATTTCTCCCATGTAATAACTTTTACAAATGTAATTTGTAAATGTCTGCCTCATGTACTCTCACTCCCACATGAACTGTAGCTGTGACAGTAGCCAAGAACTGTTGGCCCATTTATCTTTTTATCAAAAAGGGTGTGATGTTCAATTCCCATTAAATCTGTTAAAAGAACACTGAAAACCCAACTGCTTAACAGAATGTGTTTCCTTTTCAGAGCACAGCCCCATTCTGGTGGCAAAGACCATTCCACACCCCATCAGCCATACATCAACAGATTTGCAATGCTTCCCCGACATAAGAATTTCCCTGCTGAAATGTTGAAATATCTATTTTTGTGTCCAGGTAACACTGACACTGACTGCAGGTCTTTGAGTAGGTCTGAGGTAAGGTCTGGTGCTCTGCAAGCACCATGATGACAGTGAAAATAAAAAGGATCCTGCTAACACGTTCAGGAGAGAATATGAACTTTCTAGTGGAACATACAGGCCTCTTTTTCTTAGAGAGTGTAATCATATTGTTTTACAGCAGTATTTTGCCAGGTAATTCTTTCCAAACCCCACTGACAATTCTTTCAAAAAGATGCTATAGAAGATTGTGATGTTGACACAATATCTTTTAAAAAGAATCTGTGTGAGCAGATACGTACAGTTTTCCAAGATCATTAACTTCCAAACTCAGCTGTGCTGCTAGTTCAGTCATAAAAACCAAGGGGAAACTATGTACAATGCAGAGAAAGAAGACTTTTTTTTACTACCAGTTGATGCCTTACAGTAACTCCTCACATTTTGTATCAAATTTTAACTCCTGTTGATTTTAGCCTCTTTAAAAAAGAAGAAAAATGTTCCAAAATCAGGTCCCTTAGACCTCCTTGATCTTATCTGACATTTCATATGAGTGCCTATCTAGATCTCATGATTTCATTATGCATGAACAAAGATTTATAGCATCAATTTTTTTCCCCCAAATATGTCAAAGTGGAAACTAGTGTTTCAGGCCCCTTAAAACATTAGAAGAAATATGATGTTGGGAAAGAGGTGTAGGAGGAAAGGTAATAACAGCAGTCATACAATCCCCTGGGGAAAAACTGTTTCCTTCAAGAAGCAATATCTTTTGTCTTTACATGAAGCTTAATGTTAAATGAGATATCTAAAAGGAATTCCAAACTGGTATCTCAAAGGGAACTGACCAGACAGAAACACGTAATTTTACAATGCTGCTGAGCTGGAAGGAGAGACAAGACCAGCACATCTGTGGATGCTATAGAGACCAAGGCCTTTGGGTGTCTGCCCACACAGTATCTGCTGTGTACTCCTGTTACTTATTTCAGTCTGACACAGCCAAGACCCATGGAAGGATGCATGTAGCTGCTGAGTGACACAAGACTAAACTTCCAACGTAAAACTGCTGTACTCACTCACACCTTTTTTAAAACAGAAAACAATACTTTTTCAGTGAAATAAATTAAGAAAGAAACATGTAAGGAATTATCTTGATAGTGTGTGGAAAGTTATATGCCTCCAACCATGGTGCATGCATAGTGGTTGTACTCATGTCAGATAACCCCTAGACCAAAAAAGTGACATCCCACTAAAATAAAGTTTCTTTTGCTGGATGCCTCTTCTGAATTTCCCTGTTTTTTTCTCTTTGCCTTGCGTTTAATGCCTCCTTATCTCTAATTTGTTCTTTTGTCTAGCCTGCTGATATTCAAATGGCTATTTTGAATGCTTTTTTGGCCTTGTTCCTCATGCACAGCCATTGGTGTCATAAACAGAGGGATTCTCATGTTAAACCACTTCTTGGGTTGCCACTGCATTTTGAAGCCATGACAATCTTCTACAAACACTGTGAGAGCTATTGTTCATACAAATGCTTTATCAAACCACAGTTTCTGACATAAGTTTTCTACAGCTGTCACAAGATGCATAAATCACTCAGAAAACAGGTTTGTAGTAAGACCCATGGTGACTCCTTCTTTTTATTTTCTTTTTTTTCGTCTTTGTCAGTCTTTGGGCCTCTGGGCTAGCCATTATATACAAACCTATTTCAATCATCACATTTATATTTACAAACTACCTGCTCTAAAAAGAGCAAAAGAAGCTGCCATTAATAACTACAGTTTGTAGGCAGGGAAGGAAGCCATCAAAGATATCCAATGTTTTTACACCTCATTAAAGGCCCAGTGAAGTCAGTAATAACATTTTCTCTTGATCTGTTGGGCATTGAACAGGAACAGCACCCAAGGAAGAATACTCAAATAGGATATAAAAAGCCTATTAGAAAAAACCTACCTTTAAAACATGGTAATTCCTCATCTCTCTGTGAACTGTGCATTTGCCAGAACTCTTCTGCTGCTTCTTCTTTAGCCCCACTAAATTTGTTCCATTCACTTTCAGTCAATGACACTGAACTGAGTTGTGTACCAAGGCTTCCTAAATCAGCTTTCCTCTTCGCTTGTGCAGAGCAATTTCCTCAAGATATGGCTTTGCTTAGTGGGGATGGAACAAACAAGGAATTCTGTGAGCTTTTTTATGTTAAGCCCTAATCCACAAAGATATATCTATAATCTTTTTATTAACAGTTGTCTTCTTTTGATAGTAACTTAGCAATGACAAGTATTTCTCTGTAGGTTAAATGACCTAGGTAATGCTTCAAATGATCTAGCTACTAAAAAAAAAAATGCTGGCAAAGGTCATTGTTACAGGTGAATCATAGGAATAGCAAATTCAGTCCAGTCACTGCTGTGTGTAATTACTACAGCAAGGATTTCAGATACCATGCAGGAGTGCTCTTGTGCTGGTTGGACAGCCTTTGTAATGGAGGTGAGAAATGAAATCAGACTAATCTGTTTTACATCAAAAAGGCATATTAACTGATAGGAAACATCAAGATAATCCCTGTACTGTATGTAATGTCAGCCTTGACACTAGTCCTGCAACAAGGGATACTTCAGCCTTTTAAACTCAAATTTTTCCAATATGGAGATGGGACAGACATCCTGTCTGTGAGGGAATCCAGGGCAAAGTTGGAGGGATAAACTTTCTGCCCTTTTCTCCCTTCTTATCTCAGTATAAAAAGGCCTTAGGGAGCTGACCAGCGCAAATTTATTTGAGGTAGATAAAAGATGGAGAGTTCAGTAAAGAGAAGGCAATCTGGTGGGATGACACGAGATGGGTGTCCAGTGCTCCATATGGGAGAGGCATGCCCTCTGGATGAAGAGCAGGATTTGTTTGTGTGTGTGTCTTTTCTGAGAGATTTGAATTGAAAGAGGCTTTATAGATTACATAATCCAGAAAAAAAAGGGTTATGCATGGTTTGTTGTGTTCCTTCATCCCAGCGCCTCTCTGGGGTGAGCCAGGGGCAGAGCGTATTACTCAGCAGGGTATGGTGCCACTAGAAAAACTCACAGTGCACAGGCAGGGAAATACATGGGCTCCCTATCCAGGCACAAAGAAGAGTAAAGCACCAAATGCATGTCTTTCCTGCAACCAGGATGCTTGCTCATGCTGTCTTAAACCTACCTTGCACAGTCAACTGCACCTAAGGTACCTCAGTATGAACTTTATCCTAAGCCACACAAACCACCTGGGAATCCTTCTTGAGAGATTCCTTGGGGATAACAATGTCTGTAGTTCCTTGGTGACCGCCACTGCCACCTCTCTGAGAAGGAGACCTGTCCTTGCTGTAATCCCAGATGGCTCAGCAACACAGCTGAAACAAAGCAAGTTCTCACCTCTTGGTCACTGGCAATTTGTCTGAGCAATGTCAGTGTGGTTGCTTCTGACAAATTGGTGTTGTCTGTCTGGGGTGGATAGACACTTATACACAGAAAAAGTAAAGAGTTTTGCACTGAAGAAATCATAATCACTGACTCCAACAGTGTCCCTGTAGTTGTACACCTATAGTGGGATTTATAGAAACTACAGTAACATGGTGCTTGCCTCTCTTGCCTGTGAGGAATGAAGACCTCCAAGCAAGCCCCTCTGCTTGTGTTTGCCCAACTCCTAAACAAATTGCAGAGAAGTGCTCATCGTTGCTAGTGATTCATAACTGAGTTTTCCACTGGAGTCAGAGTCATAATTCTTTAATTTCACAAAACAAAGCGAAGTTTATGTCCCTCAAAAAGAGGTGAAAAACCTGCTTGCCTTTTAGCCACAAGCCTGGCAGATATTTAATCTCTGTTCATCTAGGAGAAAGGTCCAGTTTCAGCATCTGCTTGGGGATATTTGTGTGCATGCTACCCACCTTCGTGGGTGAATACTCCCATCAAGCAATCATTCGCTGTGAGGCTCTGCCAACCCCTCTTCTTGGCCCTGTCTTATTTTACTTAACTATTTCAGCACTGGTTGGGCACAGGAGGAGGCTCCATATATCCTCATGGTGTTAATAGTTCCAATGGATGGGGAGAAGAGGGATTTGCACACCCAAGTCAATGCCTGGAAGAACACCAAAGCAACAGGAGAGAGGAGGAGAGATTGCCCCCAATCCCTTAAAACCTGAATTTCTCTACACAAAGAGAAATTTTTATGTCCTACACAGGCATGTATCCACAAAAGACATTGTGATGGTTCCAGCTCAAAGGGAGATTAGAGCCTCTCTCCAGGAGAGGAGAGGTGCAGGGTCAGTTACAGTTTGGAGGGACTTGGATCTAAGGCCCAGTATCTCCAGGCTGTTGATGAAGAAGGAGAGAAATCTGCTCCTCTAAACAAGTAAGTGGATCTTAGGGTCAGGCAAGCATGGTAAGGTTCCATGTTACAACAGTCACAAATTGCACTTTTTGGGGTATTATAAAGATTAATTAATTGTTACCTGGCATCTTCATGGTAAAATTGAATGCTTTTGTAAACATTCATAAGCATACTAACATAACCACCATACTAACATATTTGGAAATAGTATTTCCTTCTTCTGCAGAATTTTCCAGATTCACAACTTATGCTACACCAAGGTTCTGAGTGGCTGATTGTGTTGAAACCTTGTGGGCATAACAGCAATCAACTGTCTCCTGAAAGCTCATTGGTAAAATTTTAACATCACATCCCTTGTTTATCAAAAGGAAATTCAATTTGACAAGTCTACTTAAAAATAAATAAAGCTTCCACTTTTACACAGTGCCCACATAGACTAGAAACTCCTTCAGATTTTTGTGTAAGTATATGTGAATTATTCAAGAAGATGAGCCAAATATGATGTTCTCTGATCCTTCTCTCAGGAAGCTTTAAATATGAAAATTCCCTTGCTTTCTCAGTGTCACTTGCTATTTGTTCTCTCTTTTTTTTTTTTTTCTTTTTTTTCTTTCTGGAGGGGGAAGATTTTTGCAAACCACAGTTCCTACAAAGGAAAATCATTGTAGCATGTAGGCAGTCTCCAAAATGAACAAGCAATATTATGAAATGTCTTCATAATCTGAAATATCACTATTAAGCAAAGGAGCCTTTTTCCATGTGCCATTGCAAATAGCAATTAGTTCAAGTAGAAAAGGCTATATACCAGGTGCAGGTTTTGAAGTTACTTTTAGTGGGAGGAGGGAAAGGTCCCTCTTTTGTCAATTGTCAGCGGTAATTCATCAGGCATCTGAGGAATTTAGGGATATTCAGCCTTTTGTGCTTAGCCAATAAAATACGACCTCCATGGCATCTGTGAACTGGATGGAGATACAGGGCTTATTGACTGTTGTTTCTGCAGTGAAAGAGGACATGAGGAAGAAGCATATGATACATTTCTCTTCCACAGCACATCTCTTTTGCAGGGGCTTTGTTGGAGGACTCATCAAGAAGAATGGCAGAAGGAGTCCCACCAGTGTGTGAAGCCAGGGGCAAGCTGAGCTCGAGGGCCCAGGACAGGCAGCTGGCAGATGAGGGGACTGCAGCAGTTCCCTCAAGCCTTGCAAAGCTAGAGGTGACCTCCAGAAAATGACAAAGAAAGGGGGCTAACACAACAATGTGTGTCCCTAAGATAAAAGATACTCTCAAAACTTCAAAAACCTCCTTAGAAGATTGGATTAACTTCTTTAATCCTTTGAATCATGGGTAGATATGAGTTCAAAGGACTAATGTAATTTTATTATTACATTTAATCAAACGTTTAAGTTAAGAAATTGGAACTGAGCTAAGGGCAACTTTCCCTTATCAGCTTCCAAAGTCTGAAAGCAGGAATGAATTAATTAAGTAAATGTAACAAGCTTAGGGTTATAATGTAGAGCAGCAGCTGAGTCAGCTTGACCATCGGCCAGTGACAGGGGTGAGATGTGCAGCAGAAGTACTACCAGATGATTCAATTCGCATATCTTGGCAGAAACAGATAAGCCAAAAGGGATGCCTAGAGGGAAACAGTGTCATAAATTGGCAAGGCAGAGAGTAATTCACCAGCTTCAACAAAATGTTGTCATCAAGGAAGTTGTGCATTTATTTCATGCAGCAGAGGAGGCTGCCCTACCAAATGAAAGCATATTTTGCAGGTTGGCTTCTTGTTTAAGGGGAAATTAGTTTTGCCAGGTCCAGGCATGTTTTATGCAACTGGCTTACATGAGGTCATGTATCCCAACCCTTCATTTTCAGCAGATTCAGCCCAAATATCAGTGTCAAATAGGATCACATTGGTTATGATTACAGAGTTTCAAGTGCAGAGTGTGTATTCCATAGTTTCCCACAGGCAAAGACTTCTTCACAAGTATGATAATAAAGTAAATTTTTTTCAAAGATTGCACATTACTTTGTATTGTGAATCAGAAAAACTAATACATAATCAGCTGCACTATCAAAATGTGTCCAAATGACACGACTAAAGACTTTCCTTCTATAAATTAACTATGGATGAGATGTGACTAATTGCAACAGGTTTCATTTAAGCACAGACAATTAAGTCAGTGCAATTTAATAAGGGAAATTCTGTTCTAACAGTGCAGGTTTCAGCACAAGCAATTTTCCTTAGATGACAGGTAGTGATTTTCAGAGGTGGACAATTAAGTGGAGGACAAAAGAAATTGTCTTAAAAATCAGGGTGAATTAGTGAATATTTTCAATTCAGTGGGAACCTAAGTACTGCTTAATCAAAGGTAAAGTGCAATATAATTTGAATGAAACATTCTAGAAAGTAGGGATTTCTTCTGTTTGCTAGAAAACTAAGGTCATAGAACATCGACGGGGGAAAGACAAGGAGCCTTGTTCTGAGCCTTGTTCTTTTGTCTTTCAACTATCTAAATTTGGAAAAGGGTGGAAATGTCATGAACAACAAAAACTTCAAACCAAGTCAGCCACCAGCTTAATATCCATGAAAAGAAGGCACTGGCAGTATCCTGGCTGGATGAAGTCATGCTTCCTAGGTACAGCACAAAACCAAGAGCCAGGAATTCAGGGAAACACACAAGAAGAATTTTCCTCTTCTTCAAGCCTACACCTTAAACACAAACCCCAAATAACTTCTGTGTTTCTGGCTTTTACATTCTTCCTCAGTTCTTTCTCTTTTGCATACATTTATATGGGTGCACAGCATAAGAGTGTTAATGCTCCCTCTGATTTCATCCTTTCACCCATCTAGTTTCTGCAGAAAACCAGGCCGATGGCTGCACAGCTCTCAGACATTGCCATGGCAATGGACCATGATGTCAGAGACACGGGATTAGGAGTTCCCTACATCACTGAGCTAAGGGAGAACCCTGGCTGGGAAGGAGAAAACTCCCATTTAAACAGCTTCAACAGTAGAAACAGGAATTTCAAAAGCAGCTGGTGAAGATAATAGTGAACTATCCAGAAACAGTCAGAAATTCGGTGTCAAAAATCTGTTGACTGAAAAGAATCCCAAAACAATTGGCATGGGATTAAATAATTATAATCAGTGGAGCAAAGGCAGTGTTGTGTCAGCAGTAACTGTGATACTAGAATTGAGATAATTTTGCCATTTTACCAATGAAAGCAAAATACAATGGTGGAAAAACACAGCATCCTTCAGTCCCTTATACAATGAGTATTTTCGGCTCCCTGGTAAAAAGCTGAGAGCAATGTTAGACAGATTATTCCCTTAGACCAAAAGTTCGCAGTAGAAAAGGCAGCGTAGGAACTGCATGTGTGAATGCACTTAGAATAATCAGATACCTCAGCTTATGTGTGTGGGAACACTGTGCAAAACTGCAAGCAGTAACAGGGGACCTGACAACCAAAGGCCACTCCCAGTCGTTACCGTGGAAAAGGAACAGATGTCAAGAACTGAGCCAACTGCCCAACCTTTGGGAGCTGAGGCAGGACCCTCCCCAGCCCTGCAGCACGGCTTATCACAGCGCTGGCAATGAGCACTGCTGCTCTCAGCCAGCTGTCAGACCTCCTGCTTGCAGTGGGCGTGCAGCTGGCCAGGGGAAACCAGAAAAAAAGTCCCCAAAACAAAAATAAAAATGGGGGGGAACACAGGGAAGGAAAGAGTGCAGAGGCCCAAGCAAAAGCTGAAATAGGTTATCTTTTATATGAGGGTTGTTTGCAACAAGATGAGCTGGTTCCTTCTCTAACCTTGAAAAGAGAGGACAGGGAGCAAAATGCTCTGCTCCTCCTCTCCTGCTTGGGTGGTCTTGCTTCGTCTTGGATGTGCAGTTGCAATGGCTAACCTACCTGTGTGCCTACCTGCAACAACAAGATGCCTGTAAATCAGAAGAGCTCCATCTGCTTCCTAGACAGGAAGCCTTGATGACTCATGTGTTGGACAAGGACGACGTGTGATAAGCTGAAGGACCTCAAGCAATATATTTCAATGGCAAACAAAATAAACTGAAGGATACACACCCCCTCCCATAATGATTTCAAAGGTAGCTAAAAAAAAGACAACAAAAAAGTCAGCACAAGAGCCAGTGCCTGTTCAGTGCTGTGCTGTGATTTAAGGCATGTCTACACTCAGCAGGGAGGATTGAGTCAAAAAGCCCTGAGACACCTATTTGCAGAGCTGAATGCTATATAATTACCAACTGGCCTTGCTTCAAAAAAGTGTGCAGCCCCAGACAAAGCCATCTATATTGCAGCTGGGACATGAGCCAGTACTTTTGTGTGCCCCCATGTTATGTCATGAAGATAGATCAGCCTGGTCAGAGGCTGACCAGGGCACTGTGCCCTGTTTTGTGGGTGGACCTGCCTGATGAAAGACTTCTGAAACAACTGTTAGAAATCTGTGCTTTTGGAATGAAAACTTTATTTCATTTAACTAAATTCCAAGCAGACCAGCCCATATTATTTTTGGTACGGATGTTGTAATGACTTCTAAGTGATTTGAATTGCTGTTAGAAATCTTGTGCCTGCTTTGCAACCCATAAATTTTGGGCTGTGAAACAGAAGCTGTGATTCTAGTGGACAACATTTTCCTCAGCTTCTCTGCTGCTCCTTTCAGTGCCAGTAAACAGTGAAGAAGCCACAGTCCAGATTAAGACTGAGTCCTCTACATTGTTTTCTGCATTGTCTCTTGTGGTATTTAAAACCTCTGATGTATAGATGACAATTACCCATGCTTCTGGCCTGCACCTATGTGGTGTTGATTCTTTCCATTTTACTGCTAATACTTCATATTTCCCTTAAAGCATGAAGGAAGGGCAGGCATAGAAAGTTATTTTGACATTAACCCACACTCCTCAACAGCCTGCCTCTTTCTTAGGATCCGCTGCATTTTCACTTCTGCCATTCCCAGAGCAACACTTTGCAGAAACACAAAAAAATGATGCAAAGAGCTGGCTGCACATCTAAATGAAAGCAACAGTGTGGTGTGTCAGTGAAAAGTGCTTGGTGATAATTAAACCCCCCAAGTCAGAGGTGTGGAAAGGGGACTCTTCAGAAAGACCACTAGGTTTATCTTCAAGAATATTGTTTCCTGAAGTAGTAGGATGCCTCTAATACCTTTGGCTGTAGTAAATGCTGACACGTGGCACAACTTCTGTCAAAACCGTTCCTGAAGTTGTGGTTGGAGAAAAGGCATCTACTCATATTCATGTATCTTTTCAAGTGGTTTTGACCTAGTCACTAATGTTTTTACTGGAGTTCCTTGAATAACTTGGTCTTGCTTTGTAATAAACAGGTCCTTACTTAAAAGTTACTGGAGAAATGCTGTGCACCTGTGCACCAACCAAAGAGAAGAGCGCACCACAATCACATTGTGTCTTTCCAGCTGAAATGAGTGAATTGCAGAGATTCCAGCACTATAAAATAACCACAAGAAAAAAAATAAATTAGATAGCCAAAAAAGCCAAACACAAGTGAGAAGGAATTTTAGTGGCATTGGAATATACATCAGTCAGAGGAAAAACAGTTTGCTTTATCAGCAAAGATTTTGTTACTGACAGCTGTCTTCTCTAACACTGCCATACTGAGAGGAAAATGAGAGATCAAGCAAAAGCAGTTTTACCTTAAACTAAAATAATTGCTTGTTGTGTTTTGCATCATGTTTTCATTGTGCCTGGTTCACTAAGTATAATTACTCTGCTTTAGAAATCATATGAAAAATGACAGGCAAGTTACAAACACTCCAGTATTGAGTGCAGACTCGTGTCCACATGTTCATTCTTGTGCTCTCCCATGCTTTTTCCTCTTTTAATTATGTTATTTTTCTAGTAAGTAACAGATTACCTGACAGAGATGTCAATTAATCACTGCAAATCTTACCATCTGTTCAAGATTTCTTAGGATTCAATGGGAATTTTCAACTGACTCTTCACTGGGTCAGACCCTCAAATGTTCAAAAAATTGTATGCTGAAGTTTAAATTCGTGTGGAGTTTTATAGAGGAAAGACAGTCTGATCCAGCTGGATCTGAGAATTATATCCAACTAAATCATATGTTTAAGAATGGAAATCTGAATTCTCATTAATTCTGGATGTAATAATTCAGCATCCTCAATTCTCATATAGCCATTTTTCTCTTTCTGTCTTTATAGGGACAATAAAAATCTATTTCTTGCAGAGCGCTCACCATCTGTAAAGCAGCACGTACTGTACAAAGGTGAGTAATCACCAGGCACCCTTGTGTAGGAAAGCTGATGCCATGTGCAGCTGCTTGTTTTCCTCCTGGTCACCCCCTGCTCAGTGAAGAGCATTCAGGTGTTTTAAGTCCCAGGTTAATTCCTGTAACACTCATAGGGTGTAATCAAGTGAAATAAACCACAACTTATAATGTGTAATCAACTTCAAGGAAACTGAAGAAGAGGGTTACAATGTTTGAACCTCAAAAGTACTGATAAACTCTAATTTTTATTAATTTCCTTAATGGATGAAGTGTGCTCAGTCCCTTTAAAGATGCCAGATGTTGTGCAACTTGCTAAATTCTGTTAAAAAGAAGTCCTATTCTTTTCTGTTCATCAGTCTGATTTCTGTAATATTCTACTATAGCAAAAAAACCCAAAACCAACCAAATCAAAGTTGCTGGTGGACTTCTTGGCTTTGGCAATCTAATGTAATAAAAGTTAAAAATAAAAGTTCAAGTTCACTAAATATTTTGAATAGATCAAGTATAATATTTGGGAATACTTCCTCTTGGGTAAGATTCTGAAAATGCATCACAAACATCAGAAATTACTAATGCTAATAATCTTGCCACGGTTCCAGCTGACTAAAAATAGAGGTCTATGACAGGCTAAGAATGAAAATATTCAGTTGGAAGTTTGTAACTGTTAGTCATAGTTTCATCTCTTAAATCTATCTTCAGTGCAAGAAATGATTAATATAAAAGCGATCCCCAAAATAAAGCTTTGGAGAGCTATGAGGATATATTACAGACAGCTTCAGTAGGTGTATATTCCTGGTTTTGGAAAATCTCTATACTAAGTATCTAACAGAATAATTGCCTCTTTTCAGGCATATAAAGATCATGATTTATTATATTTAATCTACTTTTGAACTTTTCTACAGGAGAGCACATTGACTTGCTGCAGTTGCTGGATTTTGACTTACTGCACTTCGACCACAGAAATACAGAATGTTTTGGATTGGAAGGGACCCTACAGATCATCCAGTTCCAACTCCCTGCCATGAGCAGAGACATCTTCCACTAGACCAGGTTGCTGAATGTCCCATCCAACCTCTGGCCTTACAACCATCTGCCATCACCAGGCCAAAAGGCTCATGTTCAGTCCCCATCAGGTCCGTGGCACCAAAGGTCTCACCTGCAGTTCTCCTCTGCCACATTATCTCCTAATACAGAAGTAGTCGGCTTTTCCTCAATCTGCTCCCACTATATTTGGACTTCTGGGCATGGTGTTTAAGAAGTCTTTACCAATCATACGCTCGGTAGGAATGCCAGAGCAAACTCTTCAATATCCCACTGCAAACCCCCTGGTCCTGCAGGAGTGAATGCTCATTCCCCTGACTGCCCAGGGAGGAGAACACGGATGGCAGCCCTGGGGTGGTTGGTAGGGGAGGGATGTGCAGCTGCTACTTCAGGGCTGCAGAACCCTACCAAGGGACCAGGAGTACAGAGGGTGCAGAGGTAGCTGCAAAGAGAAGGCAGACACAGTTGTCCTGGGCAACTCCTCTACACCTCTGTCTCTGGGTAAGCTGGCAAGGGCCAGGAGGCGGCTGCAGCTGGCAGTAGCACAGATTGCTTGGGGCTGCTTGTTCCCTTCTGGGGCAGCTGGGGTTAGAGAAGAGACTGTCCTGAAGCTATACTGCATCTGGAAAATACCATCTCCATTCATTTTCTCTTCTCTCCTGCTACCTACTATACAATCAGCAGACCAACTGCAGCATTTTTTTTCACTAGGAATAGGCCAGAGCTTTGCTTCCCCCAGTTCAGGATCTTGTTCTCTTGGAGTTTGTTCCTTACTTCTTTTCTCAGTTGCAACAACTTGCTTTCTAGGGAACATGTTTTCATCCTGCTGTATCTCACAGATCTCTAAATCTGTGGAGGCTCAAACTCTCTAGAAAAGTTAACCACCTCCTCCTAAGCTTTATTTCTCTCTACATTTTTTAAAGAAGAAAATGCTCTTTTTTGTTTGTGTCTTTCCACCTCCCTTCCCCTAAATCAATAAGAACTCTTTAAAAACCTGGGGTTAAAAATTCCATCATGTAATCTTGTGCAACAGTCAGGGAAGGGTGGAGATACAAATATCATAAAGTCCAAATTCATCACTGAATCTGGACTACGTCCACAAATTTAAAAGCCAATGGGACACTCAGAGTAGAGATAAACACAGATGGACAACAACATTGCCAGAGAGGAGGATTAGGCAGGACCCACAAGTGACATTAGGGAATGATCAGATCAAGGCAGTGCATTTTACTCCCACAAATGTCCTTGCTTCCCACCTCTTCCAGTAAGATGAGGCAAGAAATTTCATACCCCCCACTAAGAATTCTTGCAGCAGAGAATCCTTTAAAGGTGCAGTCAGTATGTCCTGCCTGGCTCTGTGCTTCCAGCATGTTCCTCTTTAGAAAACTGATCACTGTGTGACCTTATGGTGCTCTTCCCACTTGCTGTCACTCAGCTATGGGCAATACCAGAACTTCCCCTCTGAACTGTGTCCTAATTCCCATGACTACCCTGGTCTGCTATGTGTCCTTTTCTAAAAAATAAAAAGGCTCGTTGGACCACATGTGCATGAACTTGGTTTTTGAAATAAATTGTTTCCCTGCATGCACACAGCTTGCATTCAAAATTTCAGATTTTCTTTTAATGAAAAGGTTTGTGATGGTGGCTCTACCTGGCCAGCATCCTTCAGGAATTTAAAAATAAAAAATAAAAAAAAGGACTTTTTTTGCTTCTCACGGAGGGCTTTGAACTCTCTGGGTGCTTCAAAATGTTAAGGAAAAGTTCTAAATTCTGAGACAGCCCATTCCCTACCCATTTATCTTCCTTGCTCTCAATACCTGTCTTAGTCAGAAAACTCCTACCAGTGTACCTACCACAAGTGTTCTCTGCCCCGTGAGTAGGGAGGGATGCCTCCCACAGTCAGCACCCAACACACCCACAATGCCCTAGCTGATGTTCTGCAAAGCTGAGAACTTTGAATTGCTTTAAGCAATTCCTGCTCCTGTTCCTGTACAGAGCAGGCGCTTGCAATGAATGTAGTAACCTAAACAGCACACTGTATGAGTCACAGGAAAATTTTCAGGGGAAGATTTTTGGCATTGCGACACACTTCCCTATATTTAGACAGAAAGAATCATGTCTCAAAAGTTAAACGAAAGTTTGAAAATGAAACCTCTCGGATGATTTTTAAAATTCTGCCTGACTTATTTGGGAAAAGCAACCAGCAGCCCTCTTCCAGGAAGGTCAGCCATTAGCAAGTGGTGAGGTTAACACAGCACTCAGCTCATACACTTTGGATACTCACACCTGAGAGACATTTGTTACTCTGAGCCAAGCCAGGCTTCTTGCTGGAGTTCCCAACTTTACCTAGTATTTTTTTCTTTAGAGTTTTTTGCTTTCTGTGTTGTTGTTTTTGATTTTTTGTTTGTTTTGGTTTTGTTTGTTTGTAGTTTTGTTATTGTTGTCGTTGTTGTTTGGGGGTTTTGTTTGGAGGTTCTTTTGTTGTGTTTTTTTTTATTTTTTTTAATGTGCTGTACTTGCAGATGCAATCAAATGTTGCAGCTCCTGGTCCCTATTCATTTCTGGGCATGGTTGATCCACGCTGCCCTCTTTGCCAAGGTTGTTCTGGTGGCTGCACCCTGAAAGCCTGAGTCCCATTTAAAGTGTGTCCTGATTCCCTTTTATGCTTCTATAAAGCAGGAATTGAAAAGGGCCTTAGGAGAAGGAAGACCTGGGCTCTAAATCATCTGAAAACACCTATTTGTCAGGTAGCTAATCCAAGATGTTATAGCCATTTATAAAAACTTGTTATTTTTCTACAGCCATCCAGGAATGTTGTTAAAGCTCTTTACCATGGTGCCAAAAGACACTTTTTGAAGGGATTTAATGCTCAGATCATTGAAAATCTGATCTTTGTTTTTGCCTGTTCCCCAGCCAGCAGCTATGAACAAAACAGACTTTGAAGCCTGCAGCATTATTAATCTGAGACTTATTACAGTAAGAGAGAGAGAAGGAAATAAATCCCTTCTTCTAGCACTACTAACTCAGTGTAATGGCCCAAGAATGACAAGCTAAACATTACTCCAAAATTATCAGGCTTCATTTCTCATGACGGATAGCAAGCAGCAGATTGCACTTTATCTTTTTAAGCTGACCTGACTGCAAACAAGGAATGTGCAGAACGCCAAGGCACTCCATTCCTCCTGTGCAGACTCTTCCAGCAGAAACTGTGTATCATGATGCAATATTTAGAACTTTGTTCTAATAGTGCTTAGAACAAAGATATATTCAGAACAGGCTGGATCGTTGGAAAAAAAAATAAACTGAGGGCATTTCCCTTTGCAGCAGACCTGTGGTGCATAGGCCTGTGTTGATTCTGGAGGGGAATGCAGGGCTTGGTTAGGGAGAAGCACTACAAAAAATATATCATCAACATATCTTTTGAGCTGAGCTTTGATCAGTTTCCTTTACTGTCCAGCAAAACAGTTGGTAACCACTAAAACATTTGGAATGATGTCATGAGGTACAATGAGGATCAGCCCTGAGTATAAGACGGTCAAATGCCTTTACAATGAAGACACTCCTCTCTCTGTCAAAGGCATGTTGGGTTAATGACAAGGCCACACTTTATGGGTGCCTAAAGACTTTGCAAGTGGTCAAAATCATCAGGGATAAAAAGGTATTTTAATCTCTGTCAAATTATTTTTATTTATCATCATGCTCACAGTTGTGTGATGATAAATTGTCAGGTTTTTTACTGTTTTTCTTTCCCAATTATTTCTCTACCAATAGAAATACCGCTTAAATAAAACACCTTTTCTGTATTTTCTCATATTCTAATCAGTCTGATATGTCAGTTCTTAGAGAAAGAAAACAAGCAGCAAACTGAGTTTAATGCTGAAATACTGAGGGCAGACAGTGGGATCCATCAATAAATTATAGTTAGACCAGTTTTGAAAACTGGTCTAATTATAAATTATAGTTAGACCAGTTTTGAAAACCAAGGATTGGAATAGAGATCAATTAGAATAAAAATTAATTGAGTTGCTGAAAGACTTGGAAAGTGAGATTTAGCTTTTTAAAGAATGTTTGTGCCAATTGCTAATCTCTGTAGAAGTTGTGGGGTATTGATCAGATGTCGTTCAGAGGCCAAATATTCAAAAGGCACACAAAAACATATCTAAGGGAAGTAAATAAAATGCATTATTACATCAAATGCTGATAAATTATGACTTTAGGATTAAAAAAACCCCAAGCACATCTTGATTCCTCCTTCCTTTATTTGTGTATAATTCCTTTAATAAGTTTTTCCCTACAGGGAGCACTGGAGAGACTGTCCTAGGAATGCAGTGTCTTTGTTCTGAAGCTGTAGCAAGGAGGCACTTGCCATGCCAGCCAGGCCCCTCCTAGACAGATGGAAGAAACCCAGCAGCCTTCTGTAGCCATGAAAAGGTGCAAACTGCTTTGTACCCCACTGGTTTGGAAGTTGTGATGACTTTTACTCTCCTTCCTGTCTTACCTAACCAGCAAGACAGGCTTGTCCCTAGCCGCATTAGTTTTTCCTAAAGAAGAGGAGAAATGTGTTCATGTAGCATCTGAATATGTAGCCCTGCATTACTGGTATTTCTCAGCAGGACTCAGGGTAAAGCTCCTACCATTTGCCAATGCTGTCATCATGTCCATCAAAATATGTAAACATCCACGTGGCTGTTTGTCTCCTGCCGTGCCCTGGAGTCTTTTCTTCTGTTTCAAAGGGAGACTACAGGGACAGGGTTGCAGCGTGCAAGCTCTGGGTTGGAAAACTTGCTTGTCATCCCACACTTCCAACTTTCTTCTATGCTTCTTAGGGACTAAGATCCTTTTCTACAAGCAAAGCACAAGTATTTTCTTAATTAATGCATTTTAAAAAATATTATGCAAAATTTAGTCACCCATTTCATATAACACTGAATCTCATTGTGCAGGAGAAAGAGTTTCAGGGACAAAGCAAAAGTGCAGTGTAGAAAAATGGCCCTGCAGTCTCTACTCTGTTTGTCAGTAATGTTTCATTATTTCAAGAATGCTTGGGGCTATATTTTTTTTGTGTGCTGGACTGATAGATTGTGTTTTAATCTTTTGTAAGACCGGTTGTTTAGATCCCTTTTGGAAGACTGTGCAGAAAATGTTCTTTTCATAAAAACAATCCAATTCTTCTGTAAATATCTGCTGTCATATTTATCCTTTTGGAATTAGATTCAAATTTTTTTTATTAAACTTGCTACCAGAGGAAGCAATAGTTGCAAAGACTGTATAAATAGGTACCATTTGTGAATATAAACAGTTTCAGATTTTTTTTTTGTCTGAAGGCTTAAGTGGTTTCATAATTTCTGTTGCTGTTTTGTGAGTGTTTCCACACAGAAATAGACCAAACCATGCTGAAAATACACGTAAGCAGTGGAGAAAGGGGAGGAGGACAGTTGTTTTTTAAAAAAAAGACTGGAGATCAGAACGGGAGGCTGTGAACAAAAATGAATTACACGTATGTGAGTAGCAAAAGGAGGGAGTCACTCTCTCATTTGGAAATGATAAATATCAGGCTGTCCTGTGATCTCCTAGTCCATAGGAGCCTTCAATGAACATGGCAAGATAGATGTCTTTACACAGGCTAATGGTGGTTCATCAGGCATCATGTCAGAGATGCCTTCAGATTTTTACTGCTACTTAATGTCTACTTACAGGGGCCCTTAAAGATAAGTCACTTAAATAACTCACGGTGGAAGAAAAAAAAGGCAAAGAAAGAAGCAGAAACACAAGGAAGAGTGCAAAATGAGAGAAAACATGTTAGCTAAGTAATAGATTAGACTCTACCCTAGTGCACACCACTCCACTCCTTACCACTGCATTAGGCACATTTCCCTGAGCTGCTTCCCTCCCCACCTGCTGCAGACACATCATCAGCTCTCTTTCCTTCCTCTCTACCTCTGTCTCAGTGAGACTTTGCATCAACAACACAAAGCATGGCAGAAAGAGGCAAAATAACCTGCCTTTCCAAATCCATACGGGCACTGCAGCTTAGGGCAACAGCTACAGGAACAACCTGATCTCCTGTCTCCTCTCTGCCCCTCGTGGTCTTGCCAGCACAGGTGGCTGGTTGCCTGCACACCAAGCCCTGAGGTGCCATGGCCGTTCTGCAATGCACACTGGTACCAAGGTTGATTTGGTAAAAATTTGCCAAAAATTTGGGGGTTCACAGGGATAACATCTAAATTACCCCTTCAAACTACATGAAAGAAAACCAAAACAAAATAGACTACCCTGCTGAGGTTCCAGTAAGTTTGTGAAACTTTTCTCCAGCAGCATTTTGGGTTTTTTTCTGCTCTCAGCAAGTGTCCTGGTAACCCTGTGCAAACACACACAGGTAAGCACCGCTGCTTTGCACAGCTTGTCTGAGCCAGGTTGGCAACAGGCGCCCACCTCACCCACAGCTTTGAAAATTGACTGCAATGGCATAACTGTGTCACAAGACTGGTCCCCAGGGAATTTCCAGCATTTGCTTCCCTGTCTGAAAAACATTTCTTTGTCTTAACTTAGCTGTCCTGCCCAACATCATCTCTCCCTCCACCAAGTCCTTAAAAACCAATGGCTGTTTGAAGGATGACTTCAGCCTCACGAGATCAGAAGCTGTGGGTAGTCACACACAGTTATGCAAAGCCTCTGAGGTAAACGATGACACAGTGAGTAGGGAAGTGGGAAATCAGACCCATGTGGCTTTCCTGAGGGCTTTTTTTGGTGTTTTCTGCTTTGTTAAGTAGTCCCTCCCAAAAGTCACCAAGGGAAGTAAAAATGGGATCATACTACTCCTCATTAATAAGCCTAATTTTTATACAGCATAGATTCACTCCACATTTCATTTTTTTTGTGGCACACAGAGTAGCAACTACCAATAAAACTTGTGAGTTGACTGTTTCATCACTTAAGCGGTGCTTGAGTTGGCCATTTATTGCTGAGTTCTATTGTTCCAAACTGTAGCTGATAACAGTTCACAGGCAGGAGCTCTGGATGTTCATTTGTCTCCAGATTCCATCACTTGAATATTTTATTATAATTTAGTTATTTGAACAGGGCTTTTTCATCTCTCCCTGTTATACAGCCACAAATCTGCTTCCTCAAGCTGCTAACTTACAGCAAACTCCTGATTCAGTCTGCAATTCCTTTGAGCTCTGAGAACCAAATACTGTGGTTTAAAAAAATTAAAACCAGAGATGAAACCTGACTGTTGTTCCATGCATCTGCTTTAAATTGGTTGTTCTGTTTATTTTAGAGACTTCAACTGGTGCAATGAAAAAGCAAGCATTCATTCTGCAGAATTAGTCTTGCTACATTGGGCTTTATGCTTGCCTTCTATTTACCCTCTCTTTTTTAAAGCATCAGTGCTCCAAAATTCTTGCCTTCACTGCAAAATTAACATGACTAACAATTAACATGTGCCATTAAATTAAGTGCTACCTCTACACTAAATCCTGCAACTTATAATTAGTTGTGTTTTAGCTGTAGCTGACTGGTCCATGGTCCCGCTCATTTAAGGAACACTCATCAGCTTACAATATATCCTTCTTAGAGGGTGCATGCAGGCATGTGCCATTTCCATGCTAATAGTCTCTTCATGTCTTCCCACAGCTCTTCCTTTGACTAATAGAAACACTCTCCCACACTACAGGGCCAGAATCAATAGCATGACACAGTTCTTCCAGGATTTAGAAAGAGAGGGGAAGGCCCAAGCATGTCAGGAGCCATGGATTGAAGGGCAGGGACACCTCACTGCCTGGCCTAAGGTGGCACTCAAGACAGATGAGCTGAAGGGGAGACACTCAGCTATGGGTGACATAGCTGACATAGGCCCAGGGACAGATCTTCCATTTCTGTCAGCCTTATTTCCTTACTCACACAACCCTTCCACAAATCAGGGAAGTGAATAAGTCCTGCCAAGAACCAAAATAAAGTCTTAGTGTCATTTAATTTCACTGGAATGGTCTTCAAGTCTTGATCAGCCTTCAGCAGGTTGATGAATCTCTGTCACTTTTTTTTTAAGGGAGCTGAAATTTTATCTTAGCACCACAGCTTTTGTGCTGTGATCTGTGGACCACACAAGCAGCTTGCAATTTCTTCTAAAAAGTCTCTAGAACACAGTTAAATGTTTTGAAGCTCTATTGAGCAAGTCAATAAAATGGACTTATAATCACCAGAAGTGCGTCCCCATGTCACTGCAAACTGTGGTCTAGGACTTTTGCCCTTACTTTGAAGGGCCAGGGAGCTGACAGGATCAGGGAGAACTGGCAGCAGCAGAGCAGATGCCCTACAGATGGTCTCCTAATGCATTTCTTGTAGTGGGTCATTTGGTTGTCAACAGACTTCACACAGCATGGCTCCTCTACAAGTACTTGAAAGGAGGTGTTAGTGAGGTGGGGTTTGGTCTCTTCTCCCAAGTAACAAGCAGTAGAACAAGAGAAAAGGGCCTCAAGTTGCACCAGGGGAGATTTAGATTGGATAATAGGAAAGAGTTCTTCACTGAAAGCATTTTCAAGCATTGGAACAGGCTGTCAAGGAGAGTGGTGGAGTCACCAACCCTGGGGGCATATAGAAAACATGTAGACATGGCACTTAGGGGTGTGGTTAAGTGGTGAACTTGGCAGTGGTATGTTAACAGCTGGACTCGACGATCTTCAAGATCTTTTCCAACATAAATGATTTAATGATTCCATTATTTTATAGGTAAGGAAAGCAAGGTTCACATATTTGATGCAGAGCAACCAACTTCATTGGCAGGGAGGTACAAGTACTCACAACTCAAAAGAATATGGGCCTTCCCCCATGCACTCTGCATAACCAACATACAGCCTGACACTCTCTTTCTCACAAACCGCTGAGCTGTTTCTTACCACTAACCCACTGCAGATGTCAGTGCCCTGCATTCAGGTAATATGCCTGCTTGGCTTAAGGGGCTGTATAATGCCATTTCCTTCAGGAGCAGAAGGACATTTGAATGTGCTTGTCTGCAGAAACAGGCTCTATCTCAGTCAGATTTGCATAGCAAATATAAACCATATATAAACTACATAAAAGGTGATTTGCAGTTATTTAAATAAAAAAACAGTGTAAATTGACATACTAAAAAGTCCTAGCCTTAGGACAAAGGTATCTGCCCCTCTACTCCACTCTGGTGAAACCCCACCTGAAGTACTGAATCCAGCTCTAGAGTTCCCAACATAAGAAGGATATGGACCTGCTGGAGCAAGTCCAGAGGTGATCAGAGGGCTGAAGCGTCTCTGCTGTGAAGACAGGTTGAGAGGTTTGGGGTTGTTCAGTCTGGAGAAGAGAAGGCTCCCAGGAGACCTTATGTCACCTTCCTGTACCTAAAGGGGGCTACATGAAAGCTGGAGAGGGACCTTTTAGAAGGGCATGATGTGATAAGACAAG
This sequence comes from Margarornis squamiger, assembly GCA_035222235.1. Taxonomy (NCBI): domain Eukaryota; kingdom Metazoa; phylum Chordata; class Aves; order Passeriformes; family Furnariidae; genus Margarornis; species Margarornis squamiger. The sequence goes on from JAWWTY010000037.1 coordinate 53,970,343, forward strand.
GGGTGATGGCCTTAAAGTCAAAGTAGGTAGACTCAGATCATATATAAGGAAGAAACTCTTACTGTGAGGGTGGTGATGCACTGTAACACGTTTCCCAGAGAAGTTGTGAATGCTTCATCCCTGGAAGTGTTCAAGGCCTAGCTGAATGGGACTTTGAGCAACTTGATGTAGTGGAAGATGTCCCTGTCCATGACAGGGGGGTTGGAACAAGATCATCTTTAAGGTCCCTTCCAACCCAGGCCATTCTATGTTTCTATTGTATGATTTCCACTGTAAGTGATGTGATAAGTTTCACAAAGCAAAATATCAGCTTTTATTTTTAAAGTGAGTAGATAATCTAAGCTTGTGGCAAACTGCAGTAGTCTGCTTGAGTCTGTGTAATGTATGGGGATTTGACATCCAATTACATCCCAGGACATTCTAGGAACAGAGATAATGTTTCTGGTGCCAGGCCAGGTTAAATGCATCTGGCACAATAGGCCCTGCAGATGCTCAGTTGGACAGATGCAGAAACTTGATGTTATCCTATTTTCAGATGCCAAACAGAGCTTATTCTGTTCTTACAAAGAAAGGACATAAGAGACATGAAAAGGAAGTGGTTTACCGCAACAATGGCATTCATGGCTTGTAATGCCCTTCCAATTACAAGGAGCAGACAATTGTTCATCATAAACATTAGCAAGAGAAAGCTGAAAGAAGAGAAAAAGCAGCCTGCCATGAACAGGAATAGAAAGGCTGTAAGTGAAACTGCATACTCTTATAGGCTGATGCACATCTGGCATGACTCTGCTGTAATCAGCAGTTAGCCTGTACTTGCACCCATCCACACAACAGCTGAATCTAACCCCAAAAGTCTCTCTCTGTAATTGTGGCAAATACCACTTCACCAAAAGCTCGCTTTTGTTCTGCCTAGAACACTGGGTCCCTCCCTTTCCAAACAAATCTTTGCCTAAAAGTCATAACAATAAAGCTTATACGCTTTCCTTGCTCGTCTGACACGCAGTCTATTTGCTTAGGAACTTCCTTCCAGGGTGGAGGGACCTGAGGATGGATTAAGCATAAAGAAGGCCCAAACCCACAGTGTTTTCAAGCTTCTTCAGCCAAATGGTATGCACCACAGGGGGGAAAAAACACCCAAACCCTAACCCCTGAGGTTTTAGTGAGCCTTTGTGGGCCTTCTCATGAAAGTGGCTTTCTAGACATGTCTATGGGGTTACCAATAAGATTTGCTTTAAATGGTTGTTCATTCAACTTTGGTAGGTGAAACTGACATTCCTAATTTCTCATTTGTCTGTTTCTGGTGAGACATGCAGAGTATGTTAGGTTAGGGAGTGCCCCACCTTCAAAACACAAATAGAAAAACCTCAGAGAGCTTGTCTGCCCCAGAGTCATGTGTGACCATAGCTGTGTTATGAAATCACAATAATAATACCTTCCTACTGCATCTTACCACAAAGCCTTGTGACTGCTGGAAAACACATGTGGGCAATGATGGAGGTGCATCCAGAAGGGAGAAGAGACAAAGAGCCATAAGTTTCCTGCCACCCAGAAACTGCAGCTGCTTTTTAGCAACTCTAATAAATAGACATCTCCCATTCCAAGGAAAAAAACCCATACTAATCATCAGCAACAATGAGATGAAAAATGTTGATTTCATGTGTTAAAAGTCTTATTTTACATGAAACTACTCTGATGAAACCACTTCTTTTTGTTATATTCTTAGGTTTTTCTGATGAGGAAACTCCATGAGAGACTTACCTTTCTCATAGTGTGGCACCTGAGGACAACACCAAAGCAAAGGAACCATTGTATTTGCCAGTGATCCCAAATCTTCCCAACAGCACCATAAGGAAAAAAGGCAAAGTCATGAGCAGTCAATCTCTACCAGGTACCCCTTGGTACAAGAGAGCAGCTGTAATGCTGCACTAATCTGCACAGGGCCTCAGGGAAATAAATCTCACTATTTAGACTCACACCAGCCAGAGGCAGTGCGTCCAGTGAGATGCAAAAAGTAATGTATCAGTAAGGCACTGGATGCTGATGAGATAAATTCCTGATAAATGAGTGGTCCTTCTCCGATTAGTGTGAAAATATGGTCAAATCTTTCTAAAAAAATCAATTTTTCTTAGCTGGTTGATACAAAAGATGGTAGTTTCAGTCCAACACAAAGCCATGAATCAGAAGGCATGAATCAAATGACTATCCACAAGAGACAAATTTGGTATGATCTTCCCTAGCTCAGCCATGCCAAACAACTTCTGAGCTTAATAACCCTGGTTGACACTGGCATCATCCCAGTGGTTCCCAGCTCTTCCTTATTAATGTGAATGTTTTTGGCTCAGCACTTCCACAGTCTCATAAACAATGAGGCTGACATAATTTAAGCTGCAAAAAGCATTTATAAGCATTAAAGATCAATAGCAAAGCTAACCTGAAACTTGAGCTAAGCTTTGATTTATGCACTCAAGGTTTCTACTAACCAGGCTACAGGATGCCTTCAGCACAAAACTGAAACTTTCATTTGCTTCTTTCTCTGTAATAAAGCAATGCCTGGAACCAAATCATCAACCTCCAGGTTTGAGTTGTTCTGTTTGGGTTGATTTCCTATCATTCTGTAATGGATGCAGCATTAATTGCTATACTGAAGGTGCATGGAGAGGTTTAGAATAAGGGCAGCTTTCACAAGGCAACTCTCCTAGGTTGCTGCTAAAATAACTGTCTCCAGGAAATGCTTGCTACCACTCCTGAATGTTTAGGGATGTGAGACAGAACCAGACAAGATGGATTTCACTCTTGTAACATCACTCTTGTCACCAAGGATCATGCACACCATCTACTATGCCCAGAGCATTAAAGCAGCATTTGTTCAAAAGCAATGCCAGATTTATGGCATTGCTGCAATAACTGTGAAGGAAAAACAGTCCCTCAAGATTAACTATCTAGGTCACCCGTGGTGACCTCCATACTCATGTCCCTGAGTTACAGTAGATAACCAGTTCCCTAGTGCAAACTGAAAACTCCACCTAGTTTTTCCAGCGAGTGAAAATGGCCCTTCAGTAAAGAAATCTGATCTTACAGCTTTTCCTTTCAAATGTAACTTCTTCACTGAAGACTCAAAATGTCCATGTAACTCATCTTGCTGAGTTTGACTCAGCAATTTTATTTTTGTATCCCTTACCTGCCAAATTAAGGAAAAATATTTCTGTGAGAAAAATAAATGTCTTCCCAACACATTTACAAATAAATGTTCAAAAGGTATGTGTGGTGCTGACAATTCAGTATAAATAGACTAGTACAAGTCAATTTAATAGAACAGGGATAAGAAAGAAAAATGCATTTGGGCACACTACAGAGACCCTGGGGAAAGAATAAAGCAGGGTGGAAAATGGCAGAATCAAAATGAAAGAACTGATGCTTCCCCTATTGCAGGTATTTGCTGGTGGGCAACTCTGTACAATAAATTTTCTAGCACAGCACTTTCAGTCTCTGCTATAGGCAAAGTAGAGCAGTGCTGTCAGCACTTTGAGTACCTTTGAACACCTTTAGTGTTATTCTTCAAAGTGCAGAGAGACAGGAATAGGCTTGCAGCCCTAATGGTTGCAGTGTGAAACAAGAAAGTTGTAACCTAGAATGAAAAGTCCCAAAAGTCAATGAAACCACTGCATAGGATGGTTTGGGTTGCTTTGAGAGACCCACAAACATGCTGTTTCAAGTTTCTGGCAATAGGCTTTTTTTCTCCACTGTGCAAACTCCACTTCATTAAGAGCTGCAACTGTGATGTAAAAATTATGTAAGTTGGTGCTTACTCGGCACCACAGTCAGTGGCCGTGAAGTTGATGCCTCATCTTTGGGCTGACCTGATGTACATCAGTGGATCAAAGCTGTGAATATGCACCACTGGCTTGTCACACGTGCTCTGAACACCCATCAATGGGAAGACAGTGGTACCCTCAAGCTGTTTCTCTTCCACATTTTGTCTTTCCTCCGGCAGCATTGTTTCCCACAATGAATCTACAGAGAGATTCCTAAAAGTAACACTTCCAAATAGAAAGTGCAGGCTTCCCCATGTCTGAACCAGATGGGAGGTGCACAACAGAGATAGAGAAGGGTCATATTTGATTTGTGTTATATGAAACAACCCTCTGTGACATATTCTGAACCATCCTTCAGCAAGAGACCTGGCACAAGGCAGGTGGGGGAAGTGGACTGGGCTGAAGTAATAGGAGCTGTGCTTCCACAGCACGCCTAAAGGGGATGAATGAAAGAATATACCTCAACCTAAGTAGGAGCAACTAGTCCAAAAAGTCTTCATCTATTATGTTGAGGAGTCTGCTGAAGAACGGGAAAGGAATGCACAATCAGGTTTTGTCAGGTTCAACTCCATCAATCTTTCTGCTGCAAGTTCTGCCTCTCAGATTTGATACTCAGGGCTGGCCACAAAACAAGAATTTTGTTTCACAATTCAGAAGGAATTAAAAAAGAGGTTTTCTAATTTAAGTTTTTCAGATCTGTTTTCATTATGCATCAGAACAAAACCACTATATTTCCAAAACCTTCATATGTAAGGCCCAGAAAGAAAAGAGAATGGAAGGCCAAGCAACAAATAGGCTACTGCCTTGGTGATTCCCCTCTGGAGAGGAAAGCCTGGCTCCCAGCTCACAACTGCTGCCAGACAGGAGAGGGACAGCAACTTGGACTCCCCAGAAGGCCATGGATGACCAGGTTTTCTCCCTGCCCCACAGACTCCTTTAGTTAACTCTCTCACCTTCTGCCCCCATCTCCTTGGAACCTCTCCACTCCATGTAAATAATTACATATGAACTGAGCTGCAGAGAATGAGAGTATGCAGTCCAGTGGTTTGGAAGTTCCCGGGAGATGAAAGGGAGCTGCAGATTCAAGTTCTTGCTCTGTCTGATTTGAAGCTGATTTCAATTAAGTATTCATTGGAAGAAAGAGAAAAGGCCAGTGTAGCTTGGCGGTCAGGGAACCACTCCAAATCAGAGCATGGACTCAAACTTGGGGATGCACTTCCCAGGGAAACCTCCTAACCACTGGCAGATCAATCAGCTCTCGCACGTGAAGCAGGCGTGGGAGGAAGGCTGAAGCACTCAGCCAGTTCTGGGGGAGCTGCCTCTTCTGGGGCCTTTGCTCTGAAAGGAAAGCCATTGGAAGGCACATATCCAGCCAGTGTGCTAGAATCATCATGTGAACCGATGTACAGGCATGTCTGTTCCCCCCCAGCCCCACCATGTAGGCCCCCACACAGACGGTCTCCCACCAGAATTTGAAGAAGTTGACATCAGGCATCTCCAGAACAGGACTTGTTTTCCCGCAATTCCCCTACCAAACTAGGGAGGTTTTCTGCTGACATTATAGTTGAAACATACATTCTCTCAACGAGTTGCAGAGAAGCATCATTTCCAGGTGGAAAAGCTGGTCTTGAATTGTATGGGATGGATCCAATACTATTAAAGAACAGCAAAATTGTCAACGATAATGTGGAAAAAGAAGAAGTACTTGACAAATGTTTCTGTTTCAGATTCAGAAGGAAGCAGAATGATATATTCAGAACCTAACTTGATAATTACTGTTTCACTGGCAAATAGCAATGATGTTAAACAGCAGTCATTAATAACAACATTTGTAAACCTGCAGGACTTGATTACAGTCTTGGTGAAGATTGCCAGCTTGGCTGACAGGAGTAGATGCAAAAAGGAAAAATATTTAGATCTTATAAGGTGTTTAGCTCGCTCCCACACAACAATCCATTAGTGCTAAATGGCTTAAAAGCTGTCTAATGAGTGTATTTCTAGAAGCAATTTAAGCAGAATCACTCTCATTTAGCGAGGTGTTCCATCTGGAGTTTAGAGGGGCTCTATTTTTCATGCCAGCTACTCCTAACAATGGCATCTATACCAACAGTGTAGACAAAATCAAAACCACCATGGTAGAAGTTTGAGACAACACCAAAGGGATTACAGGATAATAAAAGTGATGGGGGAACAAGTTTGTTATAAGGATTAATTGCTTGTAATTTCTATTACTTGGATTTTCAGAACCAAATGCGAGTCATACATCTTGCAACAAAAGCTTTATGTCACACTTTAGGCTATGAACCAGCAATTCAGATATAATTAACTTTGCATAAACTTCATGGTCACACTAGATAGTCAGCTGAACATGACCCTCCAGAGCAATTCTGATCCTTAGATAAATAAGCAGGGGAGTTTGAAAGAGTCAGTGTATAGCTCTAGTGAGAATATTGCTGAAATACCACATGCAGTTCTGGCATCCAAACTTTACAAAATGCATTCAAAATTTGGAAAAGATTCAGAAAAGAGTTACAGGAATGACCTGTGGTCTGGAAATCAGACTGAGACTAAAGAAGTTTAATCTGATTTATCCCAGAGCAGTTTAAGAAGTAATATGATCACATCTCACAGACACCCAGATGGTAGAGTAACTATTACAACTATGAGAAAGAAATTTTTAACTGTAGGTGTCATATCTAGTGTAAAAGGCATAATGAAATCCACTATGTAGAACCCAAAACTGGACAAAATTTCGCATTTGGGGCATATATTTTCTTTAAACTGTGAACAGCATAGGGACTGAATATGAAGGACTGAATATCACAGTCTTTAAGGAAAGGCTAAAAACTGTCCATTATTATGGCCAGGAAAATTCAAGAGGTGCTGTGATGAAATTTGTAGGTGTGTCATACAGGAGGTCAGACTAGAGGGCAACTAACCTATCTGTGTTTAAAAATCTCTGAATGTGTGGCTATAATTGCCTCATTTTTCCTCTTTCTGATAGAAGATGGTGACTGGCTTTACTATGCAATTTCCTAAGTGTCAGCATCTGTCAGTATTGGACAGTTTGGGTATATAATTATGTAAGAAGAACCTTGTTAAATATCCACTGCTAAAAATAACTTTTAAGAAGCTTTAGCTCTCTTATCACAAGTTCAATAAGAGTTCTGCTGCACACTGCAGAAAGACATTGCTTATCTTCTTGTAATAACGTGGAGATTCTGGGTCAGTCTCCAGAATATTCATTTGAGTGGACTCTACTGATTTTGTCTTTCTCCTCAACTAGCAAAGAAGGTTTCTGTTTTTCTTTAAACCAAAAGGAGGCTACAAGAATTAGTACAGCTGATTTTTATAAAGACCAATATCTCTTCAGCATATTTTATATGGCAAACAGTCACATCAATAGGTCAAATGAGATTCAAGGGAACTCAAAGATATTCTCTGTTCATTTCATCAGTCTTGCAGGTACCATCAAATGTTACCTTTCTGTGACTGTTATCAATGCACAGTAGGAGGAAGTTCCATTTTCTGTAGGAGATGGCTACTTACTAAAAGGCTGAGCAGCAAGAACTTACTTAAAAAAGGATGTTGGTGCAAAATAACTTCAATTTTAAAAAAAAGCAGCAAAAGAAAACATACCTGAGCTTGTGTTTCTCTAGGAATTCTGTTCTGGTTCAGTAGTGTTCTGTTCACAAACACTTCAGGAAATCTCAAATGATTAATGGCTTTTCTTGGCTTCCAATACAGAGCAGATGTGTCCTTACAGTTGTAGCCAAGTCTTCCTTTGATTTTTGGGTTTCATTGAAACCAAAAAGGTATCTAATGCAGTAGGGAGAAAAGAGATGGTCCACTGATACTTTTAGCAAGAAGTTTCCCCCCCTATTCCCCTCCCTGTGGGCTAATAGTCAAAGCAAGTGTCAATGGTCTAATCTTGTCTTACAGTAACATAGTGCCTTGATCTCATTACTAAAAGCCTTGGCCTCACAACAGATGCCATGTCGACACATCATCCTCCGTATAGGACACTAACAGCTTGCATTTAGTGCTATAGTGGCAACCAGCTGAGTCAGCATCTGCCAGTTATCATGGTGCTCTAATAAACAAGAGTACCACTTATTCCTCTCTAAAGCCTTCCTAGCCCCCATATCTAGGCGAGAGAAAATCCCAGCATCTCTAACACTTTGATAGCCAGGACTAAATACTGACTATTAAAAGTGTCACTTCTATGTAGACTTCTGCCTTTGTTCTATATGATGTAGATAGCATAGCCTTCTTCTCATGACACTGAAACATGGGGCCAAGTCTTCTGCTTGCCTTTCAGCTCACTTCCAAGGTTAAGCATATAGATCTTAATTTAGTTTCACATGTATAAACACCTTCCAGTATGTTTTGATAAGCATAAGAACAGCACTTTCACATTTTGTTCAGAATTTGTGCCTGGCACTTTCTACTAACGCAAGGTTATATTTGTCCACATGCTCTGCTGAGGAATAAGGTGGATCTAACTGGCTCTAGTCTAGCAGATTAGAGCTCCCTAATATTCAAGGAGCAGCACAGTCCAAGACAAGAAGAGGCTGCTGTACCATTGACTTATAGAGCATTGCTCCTAAATGGATAGAAACATGGAATTGCTACTGTGCAAAAATTAAGGCTATTAATTGTATTGCACAGTGGTAGTCTCACAGAGGGATTAGCACTTCAGTGTATTTGGTATTGCACTGTCTCATACTTGCCTAGTAATTAAACTGTGTGTTCCTCTTCTGCTCCTTCCACCTCCCAGTAATGACCCAGCACAGCATCTGTAGAGGGCAAATATCAGACTGTTCTGTGAAATTTTGAAATACAAAATCATTCTCATGAGATGGAACAAAGTGAAAGTTGAAGATTATGTATGATAAATTCAACATGCCATAGCAATATTACCTGGCCAGTATATTTTTGTTGCCCTCCCTTATCATTCTCTTCTGTTCCAGCATGCCACATTCCCTCACTAACTCAGGAAAAAACCCCAAAAGGCTATATCTTCTTTGCAGAGCTAAACAGGGTGTAAGACTGTCTGGGCATGATCAACTTGGATGCTGCAGGTCCAAAATAGTAAAACTAGCATATGCTTAGACTGCAATATCTGTATGGATGTATTGCAAAGGTATCGTGCCTCTCAGTGCTAAGCTGACTCGCAGAGCACCCAGGGCACTTGGATTCGGCTCTTCTATCCCACTGTTGCCAAGGATGGGGATCAGCAGCTGGGGAAATGTTCCTGATGCCTGGGAAACATGGCTTGTCTGGAGACACAGTGCCACATGCAGCACATCGCCGTGGCTGCCCTCCAGGCCGGGGCCACCACGCTGCAGCGCACAGCTGGCGCAGCCTGCAGCAGGAGGGGAGCCTGCACCGCAGACGGAAGTGGGGGACGGGCTCTGAGAGCATCAGTCCTGTCCCGACAGCCTTTGACTAGACAGGTCTGGTTACAGCAGCTGAAGATCTGATCTGCAACACACAAATCCGGCATGAACAATGTAAAAATGGAAAGCATCCTGTGCTAGGGGAACATCTGTTTAGGCGGTGAAAACCCCTTGGAGTGCATCATTCTGGGTGAATCAGCACAGATGAGACGGCTGTTCAGCTGCCTGAGTGGCTGATTTAATTTTTTCCCAGCTTAGCTTTGTGCCATCACTAAGATTTATTAGCTGAAGCACTGTACAGTTCCAGGAGGTGCGGTTATCAGGAAGTACTTGGCTCCCCAGCTCTGTTACTGGGCTTTGCACTGCATAAATTACAAGGTGTGCACTGACTAGCAGATAAGCAGACCCTCTGTTATGCCCTGTGGTTCTGAATTGTCATTCCTCACTGTATCTCCACGTTGGTACTGATAGCACTGAACAAGATCGAGATTCTTTACTGGTGCAAATTGGCATCAATCTGTCAAAATCAGTGATGCAATGTGCATCTGCCCTTGCCGAGCATCTGGCCCATCTTCAAAATTCTCTGGATGAAAACTATTTGGTTTCAGAAACTGAAGCTCTGATATTCCCTGTAATTAAGCTGACAATGTGAATTAGGATTGTCTCAGCCCTTGATGTGCTTCTGCAGTTGCTGTAAATGGGAAGAACAAATCTTGTTCTTTGGATGTTCCTGTTCTTCTCTGACAAAACAGAACTGTGGTCACTTGACACACTTCACAAGCTTATGAAAATGAGTCCAGGAGAAAGAGAAGACCTAGTCCCTGTAGCTTTGAAATGAGTTCTGAAAGGCTCTATTGCACCTGCTGCTCTCCTGAGGCTGTGCTATCCCACGGGTGCTCAGACAGAGTGAAAAATCACAGTTATATTTTCTTCTCTGTCTAGGCAAGGCAGTGGTTCCCTTCTGATACAGGGCCAATATTGTGCCAGGTCCTTGTAGGTCAGTTGGCCAATATTGCTTTTTCTTATGCATACCAAAAACTTATCAGCAAATTGTGATAATTTGTGATAATTGTGAACAAAAATGTGCTTGTAGAAAATAATTAAGAAAAAAGCAAACCTGTTTTGTGATACAACTCAGAGAACCTGAACACTTTACAATATCATCTTTTACTAAAAATGTCAGTTTTCAGTTTATTTCTGAGCAAAAAAAAAAATATTAAAACACTTCCATACACAGTAGACACTTCTGAGGTCTTGAAATATCACAGGAACTCCAAATCTCTGTCAAAGTTGAAAGTTATGAAGCAAAATTTTGATAGGCTCCACCTGGATAAACCTTGAAAAAATAAATGTGTGCCATTGTTTTCTTATTCATACCTCAGGAGTAGCCGTTTTATGACCATGGATACAGAACTCAGGTGTAAGCCAGGATTCAAAGAATGCATGAATCTAGTCTAGCTCTGAACTTGGCCATAAATCCCACCACCTTGAAAGAGACATGAATAACCATTTTTCTCCCTCTGGCCTAACCTATAGTTATAACCACAGCTTTGGGAAGAGCAGACTACAACAAAAGATGTTCCTCATCTTCCTCAGTAAATATTACCTTCCAATTCTTTAATTAATTAATTCCAATCAGCAACCAGTTTATTGGTGACCTGAGACATAGAAAACATGCAAATATGCTGCTCTTGAAGAGACTGGTCTTTGATCTAATGACAGCACAAATGGTTGGTTGTACAATACCTATCTACCAGTATTGGAATATTTGTAGCAGTATAAAGAATAAACCAGTGCCCAAGTAAAATCTGGAAAATCAAACAACTACCACTTGAATAAATTTTTAAATCAGAACAATAATTTTGCTGAGAATATTTTATAAATGCCTCTGCTCCATCCATGGAACTGGACTCTAGTTCCTCGCTATGACCTCTGAAACAACACTCAGTCCTGTTTTCATATCTCCCAGCTGAACATCAAGCAGTCTGTTAAAAACACCCTACCAATCCAGGGTAAGCTTGGAAAATACTGATATCTGAAAACATATATAGCCTTGCTCTAGGGAGAGACCAAATCTCCAAGACCTAAACATTTCCAAATTCTCCAGAAGAGACAGAAAAGGGAACAATACATTTTTTTAAAAGCCAGAGGATGGCAAAGAAAGCAGCTGACCCTAATCTTGATGTCCTCCTTCAAACAGAACTCAGTTCTTGGCAATTTTATCTGACTTAGTGTTAAACAATTGCTAAGTAGAAATTGAATAAAAAGATCTGGTTGTCAGCTCATAACAATAAGTTGCTAAGTCTTGGCATACAGTAAAATCCAAATTAATGGGAAATGATATAAAGCCCACAGGACAGTCATCTATCTATCAAACTGACACTTTGCTTTGCAAAGTATAGTTTACCTTATCTATACTGCTTAACATGGCTTGAGTAATGTGACTTCTCAACCTAAGGGACAGAACTTCAGGCCCTGAGATCACCTCCCTCCTAGCCCTTTGCTCTGCTGTTTCTGAAAGCAACATGTTGAAGATGAATACCTGCTTGCATCACAACCTAAGGGCCACCACCTTAAGTCCAGAAATGGGATGAAGATTACCACAGGGCTTATTTTCATCTCCTACAAGGATTTTATCTTCCCAAAGTTTTGCGTTACTGCTCAGCAGGATGTAACAAGTAACTCTGACAACAATATAAATGTGTTATTGTCATGCCATACTATTGTCATGTTATTATGTCATATTTCCAAAATAAAAACTGATTGGTTACAAATCACAAAATCAATAGAAGATACTTGCTATTAAATCACTGTGGGCAGAAAGGAATTTCTTTTAGAACTGTGTGTTTTCAACAAGAGTTCCTGTGAAGAAACAACTCTTAACTTTATTAAATTTAGTGTTTGAATACTTTTCCCCTTGGTAAAGACCTTTTATCCATTAACGCTGGAAAACAGCCTTTTGTGGGATTCATTCCAAATCAAATTTAGGGGAGAAGCAGGGATAGTGTGTTCACAGACACATATGTGCAATTAAACGAGTACATGCTCTCATAACAAAGAGCCAACTCAATTACCTCCCAAGTATAAAGCTTACAAAGAAGAAGATGTGAACCTTATTCCAGAAGGTTTACTGAGCAAACATGAGAGAAAGAATGTGGAAGAAATTTATGTGAAAGCAAATACTTCATACCTTATAAAATCCCTATTGGCTGATTACTAAAAACTCCTGGAAATGCCAGTTAGTCAGGTGTCTCTTTGTCCTTTTTAATTCTTCTACCCTTATTAAATCAATATCTCAGACAACTTATTGGCTCCCCAAAGTCTAGGTCAAACAGAGAGGCAAGAAGAGGTGGAATGAAAGTCTGTGCTTAATTTTGTGCCATGACCTAACTGTGGGTGAGGAGAGAAGGAATAATTTAGCTTGATTAAATAACTAAATATACAGTGCCTTTAAAGAAAAATTTGCCTTCATTTACAAAAGTATCGAGATAATCCCTGACCAAAAACCATTACCCACTGCTGGCTGCAAAGTTGTGACAAATTCTTTTCAGAGGCATTTCATTTTTTTCTGCATTGTACATAGGGACTTTTATGTCCTCTCTGATAGCACCATGTGAAGAACCTCAAGACTGGGTCATAGCCCTCAGTGCACCCAAAGAACCCTCCACGTTCATGGGCTAGAAAAGACTCTGCTGCCCACAAGTTGCTGCTTGTTTCAGTCCTTTCCAGCAGGTGTATGAAATCTGGCCATGGCACACAAAGGAGAGCAGTCACCAAAGACTTCTGTCAGATTCAGGATATGTGGGAATTTGGAATATCATAGTGTGGAATACCATACATTACAGGGAAATCGCATAGGTGGGGCAAAAATGTTCTGACTGAGGAAAGTAAAAATGAGGAGTACCAATCTTATCCACAGCAAAGGTTGGAAGGACAGAGCCTGAGTTGCAACAGGGTGAAACAATTCCACTGACCTTGAGAGAGGTACCAACCATTTGCATCAGCTGGAGACCTGTCTAAGGTGTATTACAGGCCACTACTTTTTAAAATGATGGTGTTGGGTCAAGGTAAGAACTGAACTATCTGTTGAATGTGCTGTTTTCATTCCACTTGATTTGACAGAACTTTAGAGCAACAAATCTCTTAAATTAAAAACTTGATATCTAAAGAGGGAATGAGATAATTGCAACCAAATCATACTAAATCCTCTCTTCCCATCCCCTCAAGAGTGCTTACATTCTTGCTAAGAAAGCAGATCTTCCCCAGCTCAAAGAACAGATTCTTAGGAAAGACTGCTTAAAAAAAAAAGGAGTGTAAGTATGTAAAAATAACACCATGCATTTCTGGGAACCTAGATTTACATGCTTCTCAGTAACACCCATATGATAGGAAAATGCTTAGAGGTCCCAGGGAAAACAAGAAGTGGGAGTATGCTAATTAATGAATTTTTATCATAACACTTTCTAGTGACTAAAAGCAGAGAGCCTCACCGTGCTAAAAGGGCAGAGAACAGGACAGAGAGGGGCAAAAAATACACAAAACCTTTCCCTTGATTTTGGAGATCAGTCAGTAGCTGAGGCAGAGCACAGAGCAAAGTAGGACAGGAGGAACATTATGACTGCACACGTCTTTGCCTTGATAACATGACCAATGGCACCACAGGGCACAAGAGTTAGATCAGGGCTGCAATCAGAACAGGAAACCTTTTTGATTTCAGAATTTTATTCTCATAATGCTCCTGTAGTGCAAACGAATAGAATCATATTCTGTTTGGAAATTAATAAAATAATATGCAAAGTGATCCAGGCAGGTTTTCAAAGGCTAATCTAAATCATTTAGAGTGCAATCCACATCAAACATCACCAAGTATTCAAGGAAGCCCATGTGTAGAGCTTTTGGGGTGTTGTGTCTGCCTACTGGTAAGATAAATTCTAAGAAGTACTAATCAAGAATAGTTTATTTGAAAGTGATCTGAAACAGTTCTTTCTTTTCCCTAGCTGCTTCACTTTTACAATGAAAAGTGGAAGTTGAGGAGGGAAATGACTTTATTAGGTTGACTGCAATGGTTTGGTTGACAATGGTTTGGATAATTTCTTAAATTATTGAAGTGAAAAATTAGCACCGAAAATTAAATTGAAAAATCAAAATACTTCACTTAGAAAATGTTATTGTGAATGCAATTGTTTGAATGGCTAGAAATTGGTTTCATAGATTCATACAGTTATCAAGGCAGAGCACCTTGTAATGCAAATCCCAGTTTTTCATTAACAACATGAAAAAACTGGGGAATTTCCACTATGTTTGAGCGAACAATTATGTTTTGTACTAAAGGGAATGCAAAAAATAATTCTTGCCATTTTCATCTCCTTGCCTTTAGTCTGACTTGCACATTCTCTGTAAAGCAGTATAGCAAATGAACTTGATCAACAGTTTTCAGTGTACGTCAATGAACGTGGCCAATTCATGTTTACTACAGTTCTCTGACCTCTAGCACTTGATTTGGTCTGTACATCTCCTAATATTTCACATGCTGATGACATGGACCAAGCAAGGTAACACAGATCTCTCCTCTCACTGGGAAACCATTAAAAGGGTTTGTATTCCTCATTTGACCAAATCAATTAATATTTAAGGTCTCATGAGAAAGTAACTGTTACTTCTTTTCTAATACTTTTGCCTATTAGAACTTTAATGCATGTGGCACAATGAAAATTATAGCAATTTCAGTGCCTAGGGAGTTTCAGCTGTCAAAATAAAAACCTACACCTGCACAGTCCTAAGAAAGTGAGGTTGCACACCTTAGGGGGATCATTCTCCATGGCAGAGTTTCCTGGATCAAGGCCATTGTTTATTTTATATCCATGGACTGAAAATTCATGAATTCTTCTACTTTGCTTTCTATGAGCTGCAGCAGTGGATGAGTCATTTTACCTCATACCTAACATGTCATTTCCCATCATCTATTGAGTATGCAACCGCAAGAAGATGGAGCAAAAACACAGCTATTTCTTATCTCACAACAGTGTTTATTTTGAGCTAATCAGTCATACTGACATCTGTTTGGCCCTAATCCTGATTTTGTTAATAAACCATTTGTGTAAATCTGTGCAAGACCATGCCTTACTGCACCCTGAAGACTGATGAATGCACTTTGGAAGCCAGTAATACTTTCGGATAAGCCCACATTGAAACTCCAGTAATCTTGCAATAAATGTTGTCCGTGAATGAGCTCATGAACCTCTACTATGAAGACCAACTTTATCTCTGGGGTCGAAGTCATTCAGTGGGCAAGTTTCCAAATAGAAAAACAAAGCAACCTCCTTACTCCCCAACATCTTCCTCCAATCTCTGCTGCTGCTTAAAAAAAATGGTCCATTCTTTGATGTGAGCCCTTGCAAATACTGTGGTTATTTAATTATTCTGTCTCTTGTCTCATGGTAATTCTCCTAGATCCTTGCTACAACAATGGTTCATATTTCCAAAGGCCAGAGCAAACCACATTGATCATCTGGTCTGCCCTCTTGCATAACACACACCACAACATCTTACTCTCTGATCTCTGAATCAAGCCTTGTACCTTGCAGGAGTTCCAGCGTATCTTGATTTTGACTCCAAGTGCTGTAGAATTTACCACATCTTTGGTTATGCATTCCAGACATATG
Source organism: Margarornis squamiger (assembly GCA_035222235.1). Taxonomy (NCBI): domain Eukaryota; kingdom Metazoa; phylum Chordata; class Aves; order Passeriformes; family Furnariidae; genus Margarornis; species Margarornis squamiger. The sequence goes on from JAWWTY010000037.1 coordinate 53,986,219, forward strand.
CTGCCTTCATGGTTAGGACATTTCCAATTTGGATTTTTCTGATTTTTGACTTTCAAGTCTTATGCCCTGTTGTGGTCAAGGCACAGTGAGGTCTCTTTGGTATCCTGTCCTTCACCCCATGCAAAGACTTCAGGTTGAGACTCGAGCTCTCTCTGTCTCCTACTCAGATAAACAGCTTCTCACATCTTCAGCTGTCAAAAGTGGATTTAACACCAAATTCTCTCTGGTAATTCCTCTCTGACATCTCTACAGGTTCTCAGCATTTGGTCTGAGGGCAGAGACCACTGTGGGAGGCAGCAGAACGAGGCATTTTTTCCTGAGCAGTTCTTCGTGGATGCAGCCTAGCCCTGTCTCCCTGTTCCAGCCTCACTGCCACCTCAGGACACTGTTGCTCACTCACCCTCCCAAAGGCACTTTGTCACCACTACTCAGGACACACTATTTCCTCACCTGATCTGCAGTGTTTATTCCTCATCTGCCTATTGCTTCATTCCTCCTCTTAAAAAGCATGTTTTTTTCATGACTGGGCTTCCTGGACAGCACTGTTTATGTCACTCTGGGTACTCTTTCAGCTATTAATTTCCCCAGGAAATTCCACATCACCTGGAAATTTTGTATTTTCTCTGTTACAAAAGAAAGCTTACAGTAATGAATACTTATTTCTGTCAACTTCCTTACATCCTTTGAGAGGGTCCAGCTGCAAAATGGAGTCCAAAGGCAGACTTCTCAAAAAGTCCATACTGTCTGGCTCCACAGGCTCCCAAAGCCTTTGGGATGTGACCTTCACAGCCATGTTTCACAGGGGGAGCACAGAGATGGCTGTATAGTTATAAAGCTATATCTAGACATTTACTTTTCATTCATCCTGCAGTGTGGCATAACCTGCATTTGTAGCAGGCTTCTGTGAACACACAAATAAATATGTTGGTGAAAAGTCTGGTTTTTTGCCATCCTGCTGGTCTATGGACCCAGAGCAATCCCATGAAATGTCATAGGGATTAAGCTACTCCTGTACTCTCTCCTCCAGCTGAGGAGCAGTGGTGGAGTCTCTTGCTCCAAGCCAGATGCCTACTTTCCAGAAAATCCCAGGACCTTAGCAATGCTGAAGTCTTCGTCCTTCAGCTACTTTGGCTGAAATAAGTCAACCACTTCAAAAATCTCTGAGGGAAGGAGGAATGACATGCAGGCAGACAGACAGTCACACAGATGGACAGTCATAGGCTAAGGAGGTGGCGGGGGGGGGAGATAAATCATTTATGTTGTGGGAATTCATTCTCAATAACCTTACCAATCTTCTCCTCCACTTTACAATCTCTGCTGTGCAGTTGCTGGCTGCTGACCCTGATGCACACTGAGACAAATCTTAGCAGCTTTTTTACTCTTCTGGCAGTCACCTGGCTAGAAGGATTTCTTTTCCTGGGAAATTCATATAACAGGAGCCACTGAGAAAAGCTGCAAAAAACCTACGATTTACTGTACCCATGCTCCATCTGTTGCTCTCAGCAAGTCCCAGGAAAGTACTGACAGGCTTAATTTGCTCTGAAAGACCACTGAAATCTGAGAGATTCACCTGAGGCAGTCCACACCCTGCGAGTCTGAAGACCCAGAAAGCATCCCAAGAGCTTTATTTGGGACCATGCTACACTAAGCACAGCCCCAGAGTGGCTGCTGCATGCTGACACCAAAATCAGTGCAGGAAGCCCCAGGGTGCCACTGAGGAGATCCCACTCAGTGGGAAAGGGACAGCTATGTCAGCTTGGGAAGGGCTTCACCTTGGCTTGCCTACTCCCAGATGGTTGCCTGGCCAATGTCGTTTTCCAGGGTGTGGATCTTGCCAAGCATTTCACAGTCACACCAATGTAGGCTGGGATCACACCACCTCTCTTTCTCCCTGGGGCAGGAGTGCTGTGGCAACACCAGGGTGGCAAGGACAGACCCTGCAGTGGGATGCAGAGAAACAACCCCCACTAGGTGCCAGGTTTGCTTCTCAGGCATCGTTAGTGCAGTTAAAACACCACGAGCAAAAAACAGGCTGCATGCCCAGAGTATGGTACAAGGCCTCCTCTATCAGCCCAGTGCGAATTTGCTGCTCTCATGGGAAAAATCAAAGGGCTCAGGGCAGCAGACAGTCTGTTAGTAAGCTACAGAAATAGTGAGTGGCTGATGTCTAGACTCAGGAAAGGAAATTCCTGTCCGTGTTTAGAAGAGCCACACACATACACATACAAATAAAAAACAGGAAGGCATGTGCTGCTGAAGTCTTTGATAGTGGCCCAAGGGAAATGGTGTAATTTGGTAGAAGAAGCAAAGAAGGCATCCGCTTAGACATAACCTGTCAGGCCTACCAAGGACGGTGCTCTGACAGACAAGTCTTATAGAAATCGTATCTGGCACAGCCACACAGAACTGCCTTTACAATAAATGCAGGGGACGAGGCCTGGGGAGAGAGCCCAGGGACATCAAACAGATCAACATCTCTTAACGGGAGAAGCAAAAGGTTGCAAGTTGTCATATTGCCTGAGAGAGATGCATAGTTGGAGTTGTTACAGCTTCTGTCTTTTGGCCTGGGATCCCATCTGTGTTCAAATATATTAATCTCTCTTTGAGAAGGGAACTGGGTAATATGTGCATACCCACAAGACACTAGAAAGTCCCTGGCCTAGACATATTTATCATATTATAATGACCTGTAGAAAAGCCAGTTTTTGGTGAATACTATGCAATGTGGTTCCAGCCATAGGCTTTATTTTTCCACCATGATGAGGACCACAATCTGTTATCTGAAATAAATAAACAAATGAGAAGGGTCAAGGTTCTGCAAACCATACCGACCTGGTCCTCAAATTCATAGCAATACAAAGAGGGTTTTTTTTCTTGTCCTTTTTACTTTCCCCCTCAGATATTTGCTACTAGACTGAAGGGCATCCTGCTCCATTTAGCAAGGACCAGAACAGATTCACAGAGACATGGCAGGCCTCAGACATTATGTGATGTGAATGCAATTTCTCCACCCAGTCAACAAACACTGTATGTTTATTAATTTCATAAGAGACTTGTGAGGATGCAGGGAGGGAGGGAGGGAAGCAGAGAAGGAGGGAAAAAGGAAGAGGGGAGGGGAGGAAATGCCCTTTGACCAAGCAGAATGTTCAGTGAACTGTTGCTAGCACAGCATGCTAAAACTAGAGCTGGGCCATGTCTTTTTATTTCACAGCAAAACTTGCCTTAGGACTGGAAAACAAAATTTCTGTTCCACTGGGCTGGCACAGAGCATATGACACAGGCAGGAAGTGAAGAAAAATTTACCAATGAGCGGTCAGGGGAATATAATTTAAAGCATCTTTCTTTTACGAAAGAAGAGAGTTGGGACAATAACTCTGCCCCTGCACCTCACTAAACTATCTGCTGGCACACTAAAGCCAGCGCAAGCCCTTCTGGTTGGCTGGACCACCACTGCAGCCCCCTCCCACAGACAAGCTCATTGTTGGAGGGCAGCTGTGAGCATGAGCACGCAGGCTGGTGCCCACTGGGACCCTCGATGCACGAAGAATGGCCAGGACTGTCAGAATGCCACCACAGCAGTGCCCACAGCTCTTGGGCAAAACAGGGAGCATCTGAGTGGATCCTAAAGGAAAATAAAGGTCAGGAGAAAGAGACTGCCACTCTCATGGCAATTCATAGTGTCCACATCCTGTTTCTCCCCTGGCTCCAAGTAAAAGAGTGTCTGTAGAGTCTGCTTAGCTTGGAACAGTTAGCTCTGTGCATCCAAGCAGCCTTGCTGTAAACATTCCTCTTGTGCCTGATGCCTCACCCTCTTCCCAGATTGAGCGTCACTGCAAACTTTTGAATTCATGCTTGCTCCTTCCATCTCCTACCTTGGCCAAAGGACTACGTATCACAGGTCTCCTTCCTTACCTTGCCTCCTGATAACTGCCTTCTTGGTCCACATTTGAGAACTTTGTAAGGACCCATCAGTGTTCTGTTCTTAACAGAAGAGACTGTGAAGAAGATGTGGATGCACTTCACCCAGCCATATCCATGTTAATGCAAGCTGTACTTAGCTCAGTCTGTCCCACCATTTCCCTCCCACATAAAAGAGGCTTTTTGGCTGAACATATAAATGCTTTTGTTCGAGGCAAGTATTTGGATGAGAGTGTGAGTCACTGAGTGAAAACATCATAGCCTGCACTATGCAGAAGAGGCTAATGGATCTATCTAATTCTTTCTTTTCATCTTAAATTTGCTAGATCTTGCACACAGGGTTACATCTATGTGGGACAAAGGAGAAAGATTTCAGATAGCTCATCTACCAAAAAAATCCTGAGTAACATTTCTCCTGATAAAAACACCACAGCATTATATGTGCACAAAAGGTAATTGATTTTTTGTAAATTTTAGTCAATATAGAACAATGTGTTCCCCTCGGTCTGGTGCCCCAAGCTTTCTCTCAGGGAGATTCCTATCCAGGAGCTAATGCCACAGTTACACTCTTCATTGATGAAGAGTTACACCAAAAGGATTTCAAATACCATGAACCATAAACCATAAACCACCTCCTTGGAACCTATTCCTAGAAGCAGATGGCTTACACTGCTTGCCAAAACTTTTGTCCAGCATGGAGAGCATTCACTGGGTGCTAAAACATAATAGGTGATTTTTTTCCCCCCGTGCCCAAGGAGTTTGCTATGAATTTCTGCACTGAACAGCTTTCCTCTCTGTTGTGAGACAGATGAAGTCACCAGAATTACACTAAATACTGAGCCCAGAAAAACTGAATTTCATGTTGGTCTATCATGCTTCTTACTTATCAGTTCTGCTCATGTAGGTGACAGTGACTATTGAACAATTTGAAGACTGTGAAGTCACAGACTAATTGGAAGCTTGTTGAAATCTGTCAGAAGTGTCTTCCTGATGCCTTGGGCCCCCTATCACACTCGATTTTAACACACACTGTTTGGAAGATTCAAGGTCAGCTAGTACGAAGAAAGAAAGAATGCACCTGGATAATGAAACACATAATCTGTTTATTTTCTTCTTTCTGTCCTTGCATCATATTCATTTCCTAAGGGGTAAAATATTTTTGCAGTCCCTTAAATTCCACATTCTGCTTCTTAACTTTTTTTTAACTATATGGTGCGGCCAGGTGGTGAACCAATAACATTTTTCACCTCGACTGACACAATTAAACACTATGATTTTCAACCACCAAGAAAAGTTGGCTGGTTGAGTAAGGGCAGTTTGACAACTGAGATATTTATGTACAGCCAAAATGAGATAGTGCCCTATATTTTAAACAGTTCAAGTCAGAGGAGAAAAATGTAAAATTGGTTCCTAGATAATAATGCCTAATCTTTGTTTTTATGGCACATTGCTGTGCAATTAAGGTTGGCTCATGAAAGCTGTGTGTGAGCTTTCAAATTGCTGAATGGTCTCATAGATGGCAGGAAGGAAAATAAATATTCTACTGTTTATACTTTCTGAAGTAAAGTCTTTGAGATAAACAGTGTGTCAGGCTGACAGGTGTGACTTCTTTAGCCTTTGCCTGATGAATTTTTCATTCATAGCTGAGACTGATAGCCTGAAACTGTTGATGGAAAAACCCCACTGTTCAGATTTTGATGGGAATATGAATGTCTCGGTTTTAGAACGGTCTGACTTCTGTGCAAAGAATTACAGACACACTGTTGTGAAGGCATGGAGGAAGGACGGCTTTCCAGCCATGCTGCGTCAGACTGGTGTTTTGTTCAAGGTGAGCAATAGAAGGGTATGGAATTTTCTAGGAAGGTGATCAGATGCTTCTCCCCCAGGATACTTGGAAAGCAGAAAGGTTCTTCAAAGGCTTTTCCGTAATTCTTCACAAAAATCCCAAAGCCATGCACTACCACACCATTCTTGATTTTGGTAAGTTCCTCACTTGCCAATGTCCAGTTCTTTGTGGAATTGCTGTTTGTAAGCAAGAGACAGAAGTGTTAGTAGCATCTTCCTCTGGCTGGTTGTGCTTGGTTTGTTCAGGATTTTAGCTTAGGTCAGCCTGGGTCCAAGGAGGACTGAAGCATGGATGGAGAGAAATGGACTTGTATTGAATACAATGAGGAGAAAAAGATGAGCAGGGATCATCTGTACAAGCAAATTCACATTGTAGAAGAAAGGCTGCAATCTCCAGGCTAACCAAATGTGAAAAAAGGCTTGCTGAGCCCATGCCAGTACATGGAAATTCCAAGAACAACAAGCTAATCCAATAAGATCCAATAAGACATTGAGATTGAGAAGTAGAGAGACAAATTGTGTTCATACTCCATGAAAATACAGAGCAATTGTAAGTCCTATAAACTCCTCAAGATTATTTTTCCTGTCCAAGAAAATCACTTCTGTCTCATATGGCTTGAATTTAAACCAACTAGCTTAAATCCTCTCCCTTAACTCAATCACTGAGAAAATAAAGAGAAAGGAGGATCGAAGTTCAAAGTAAAGCAGTGGGGCAGCACATGGAGCTGGGCACAGGGATGGCGTGCCAGGCAGAGACAGACTCCTGCCCCACCACCCCCACATGGGGCATGGGCCAGATGGGATTTGTTACCTTAAAAAGCTGTAACGACAGGAACCAAAGGGGAACCCTGTCCCTGCCTAGGGTTTCTGAAGGGCAATCACACTTAAGAGGACTTGTCAGTGGTCAGTGGCTCCATGCAGATGCATGACAAGTCCAAGATGTCATTTCTGTATTGACAATCATCTGCAAGTGTTTGGGAAGAGGAGTAAGAATATATATAACCCTTCACTGCTTCTCTTACACAAAACTTTCTACTACATATTAGCTGCTTCAGGCATAGATAATTTCAAATTTTTCAGAGTAATTAACTGCACAGTCCCCTTTTCCCCTCTGAAACAGCTGATTTATAAGGTGATGGCAAGACTGTATTCCATCAGGTTGTCTAACAGTGAGGTAGAGTTGAAAACTGACTCTAAAACCTTTATCATTTTCTAGGTGGTAAGTTATAAACATTGCTGAGGAAATACAAAAAGATTGGAAAGCTCTGAGCATGCCTCAATTGTAAAACAATGGGAAAATCAGGGCTAGGCTATGATTAAATTGCACAGGAGTCTAGACCACACACATGCACACAAAATACATAAGCCAGTTCAGAGCTTGAAGACCAAGTATGGGGTTTTTTCATCCCCACAGATGATAACTGGGAGGATCCATTCTCCCCCAGAAGTTAATTTTTACTTAGAAGAGTGACTGTGTAAAATATCTGCTTTCTCTGAGTGTTCAGTACCTACCATACTTACTCCAGCAACCATATGTGCATTAGTTTTTGCTGTTGTTAACAATGAACAGCCAAGGGAGTCATGAGAGTCAATTCCAAAATGTAAAGAAAAGGATTTGCAACCAAGAAAATATTGTGACCAGCATACTCCTTACTGCTGGTGGCAATTCTTTGCCAACACAACTGGCAGTGACAGGAGTTAAGTATAGGGAATGAAACAGAAATCCTCTAGCCTTCTCCATTTACCACATTTAATCCAGGCTTGGCAATGCCCAGTCAACACAGAACTCCACATAGATTTTTTTTTTTCCAAAAGACCTGCTGTTCTGTCCACAGCACAACACATCAGACATATATAACACTTCTAGAAGGGTGTACATTTTCTCATTTCTTTTTTTTAGGACTAAGCTGTTTTCTTCTTCCTACCTTAACTTTTCCCAAAGATTAAGCTGCATAATATCTCCTTTGATATGTTTTCTCATTTCCTTAAAAAAAATAATTTAAAAATAACCAAGAGGAAAGAGATTGTGTGTCTCTACAAGGTTATTTTTGTAAGATATCCTGTTATAAATTTATATGCATGAAACAGTTAAATAAAAAGGCTAAAGTTCAATTTAGAGGCCTATGACACAAGAAAATGGAATCACAGTGTCAGTCATATTTCCCCAAATGAGAAAACATTTGGTATAAAGAGACATAGAGGCAAAGGGAGAAGTAAAGACACTGTTTTTTGCTTTGCAGAGCCAGGGAGCACCCAGCTGAGCAGGGTGGGGGGATCTGAATTCCCAGCTGGGCATGAGGCACAGCATGGCTGGCAGCCTTGCAGTTTTCCTGCAGCCATGGGGGTGTTCCTAGAACATCTAAAAGGAAAATTTGGAAAGTAATATGGGAGCTAGATGCGAAGGGAGAAAGATAATGGATTAAAAATGATCACTTTTCAGAAATAAAACAAAAACAGCCACCAATTTGTCCCTTGCATAGCAGAAGACATGGGGATACAAATATATATCAACAGTGAAATACACTCACTCCCCATTCATGTTAGCTTGCACTGGCTTCTTCACTATTTATCAGAGGAAAAGGCAGGAGTTTTGTTTACAGAGTGATATAAATAACAAAGCCTGAAACAAGGAACACGTTGCCCCAGCTCTGCAGTAATGACAAAAGCAGTGTGGCTGGCTGTCAGGCACGCTCCCCTATCTACTGGCACCACAGTGATCCAACACTGTGCTACCCAGGGCTGCAGCCACCCACTGCTGGTGCAGGCAAAGAACATGACCTTTTCCTCTATAAATAACAGTACTCCATCCAAGTTTCATTATTAAATTCCTTCATATGTGATGCAAGCCATCCCCAGGAATAAATAGTCTAGTGCATGATTATGCAGGATGGTTTTATAGGGAGACAGTTAATGAAAACACTGCCCACACCAGATTAGACTTGGACAAATCAGAGAAAACTGTGAAATAGCATGCACATTTTTAAAAGTGCTGCATTAAACACACTTCAAAATCCTAAGATCTGACTATCTGTATTCTTTTATCTGATGCTCTGTAATCCCTAGCCTTAGGTTCCATCAACTGAAAGCACTTGAGCCTCAGACAAAATGGTATCAGCCCCACCAAAATTCCACCAAATGCCCAGTTGGAGCTGATCGGGTGAGCATGTCCAGTCAATGCTAACTCTAATCCCACGAGATGCAGCCAAGGACTGCTCTCCCATAATGCACTAAAGCAAGAATTTGCCAAAGCACTGGTTTGCAGTCCAAACCAATACTCAGACAAAAACAATCTCAAAGTAGAAACAATGTCCTAATTATATCTCCCCTGAATATGAATAGAATATTACAGTCATTAAAAATAGATCTTTCAAAAAATCAAGGCCTTTACAAGGTCTTCAGCCACAAGCATCTCTCTCCCACACATTTGTAATGCTCATTGCCTTTATTAACCGGTTGCCATCCTCAAGCTACAAGAGGTCATGCGTTGGTCCTCCCCAACCAGAAGGGATACAGGGAGGTTTCCACTCATACACAGGAGGGATGTCAGATGAGATCTCTTATTTGGGGAGGTGAAGGGAGACTGAGCTTCCTGGCAAAGAAGCTCAAATCACTTTAGCATTGCCACGTACTTTTTTTTTTTCCCCCCAAATTCCTGTGCTTTAGGGAAATTTAGGCATCAGCGAGCAACTCTACCGCTCATCATATAATGCATTGTCCATATGTTTCTCTCTCTCTTTTGTCCGTACTTTAGATGTCTGGGCAGGGAAGGGAATTCTTTGTTTAAATCAAAAGTGTTTGTAATTTTCAGGGTCCCCTTTATGCTTTTCAAATGCCAAAACCAAATAAATATATTTCTGGTTTACCTTTCTGTGAGGACACTAAGGTAATTCACTTGCTGCCTGCACTAGCACAAAAGGGAAAGAAGAGTAGTACGAATGAGCATAACCCCCATGAGAGGGGATTTCCCTTTTACCTTGAGTCCTCTCACTTCCCCTGACACTGTCATTGCACCCACAAGTCTCTTATAGGGATGAAGAGAACAACACTAAAGTAACAGATACTGTCACCCTGACAGTGCATTGCTGGAGGGTGTTTGGATGCTGCCACATCTAAAGCCTACATAGGAGAGAACAGCACGTGGGGGAATAGTCCCAAATTCCTCTTTATGGGAATGGGCAACAGAAAAATTATCCTAATGATATTTGAAGTAGTGTCAATGTTTTGACTGAGGAGGAAGCCTGATCAAAGATACAGTAACATTCTAGTGGAGGGACAGTAGGGGTAAGAGCATAAGGAATTCAGAGGCATCAGATAGACATTCAAAAATCTACTACGTGGTCTCTCTAGTTCATTGGTTCATAAACTGTAATGGTCCAGGGAATATTTTACAGCACTCCTGCCCCCTCCCCGATTTGGCTTGAAAGCAGTATAATATTTTGATCTCTAAGCTGTGCCGGCTCAAACATCTGCTGAAGAAAAATTAAGAAAAGACCAGCTGTGTAAAGGATAAACAACACTAACTTTATCATCTCTGTTTTTCCCTCCACTAATATTTTGTTTATTCACAGAACTACTTTATTTTATTGGAAATTCTGGTGTTCAGCTGGTCTCAGTGTATACAAACTGTCTTCTTCCAATGGCATGACACTGATGTGCGCCAGCTATGGATCAAGCCCAGTGTGTAGGAGACATACTGCATTTCCTGTTTTCTGGCCCTTGATCTCTGGGTTATTATCCATCCTAGGTTTGCCAGAGGTGTCTGCTTGCCACAGAACAGCTTTGAACTCAGGCTGAGCAACTGCTTGATGCAGGATGCTTAACATGTATGTTCCTGGCCCTTGTATTCACTTTCACATGAATTTTTCACCCTCTCAGCTGATCATCACTGTGCCCATAAATTTTCCCTGGGACATGCTGTGAGAGTCCACAGAGGCATGTGAGCTAGCTTCTGAAGCAGCACAGTGGCTGACAAACAAGCAGCACTTCTCCCCTCAGGTGGCCTGCTCTTCCCAGTCGGTTGCACACTGTGGGGAAAAGTAGCTAAAAAGCAGCTGTCCTGCCAAAAAGGACAAAAGAATTTCTTGCGGGCAGTGTGGCTGCTTTATTTATTTATATTACCTATTTACCACACTCTAGTCACAAGCTTGATTTTTCCCTAATCTTACAAGTCGCCTGCCAAGGACACAGAGCATCTGGCTTTCTTCAGCAAATAAACTGTTTGCCATGTGTCTGCTGTCCAAAAAGACATGCTGCCCCCAAGTTACAATCCTGAAAAGGATTCTGTCAACATGTTTTATCAACTAATAATAATAATAAAAAAACCTCCTGTGTTTTTCTTGTAGCTATTTATAAAATGTCTCTAGAAGCCAGACAGTGAATCAGCCTCCTTATCCAACTTTTGTTTCTACCCATGCAAATACTCTCGGGTTTGTTATTGGAGGGTTGTTCAAAAACAGCTGGGCTGCTGGCATTCAAGCTATTCCTTTATTTAAGGGGTTTTGTTCTGAGTACAAAGACGCAGATTCAGAGATCATTCATGGACTTAAAGTCAAGCATATACTTAATTACTTCACTGCACTGAGGCCTAAAGCATTTGCATTAAAGCAAAACTGCACACAGCCTTTCCAAACAAGCACACACAAGCACCCACAACAGGCTGAATGCTGGCAGAGCTGGTGCTGTGGTAGCTGAAAGGGGGCTATACATTCTCCTCACCCTGCTAAACTGGAGTGAGTCAAAGTAGTTAAATAAGTTGGGGCAAAGACTGTGTATGCACAGCTTTCACTTGGAAGGTGGCAGCGGCAGAATATGGAGGGAATCACATCCTCAGGGATTTCCACACAGGGACTGGTTCCACAGATCATGCTCAAGCAGAGAGCACAGGTAAGGAATTTTAGCCCAGTGTTTTCCAGCCAGTTGTGTTGCTCCTGGTACAAAGAAGCCAGTAGCAAACCAGCACAGTTACCTCCGTCCTTCCATTCTCTGTCCTCTCTCCCACCAGAGCTGCATTTGCCCAGGTTAGTAAGTGCTCACTCAAAGAGTGAAGGTCCCCATTGCATTTAACAGGACCATTGCAGGGAACTGCTCAGCCATGAATTTGCTGTGAGCTAACTGGGTGTACTAAAGCGTAACAAGAATTGTTGCTAAGTCTCATTAAATGCCATAGGAGGATCTAATCCATCCCACACTGGAATCAAGGCAAAGACTCCCACAGACTTAAGTAGGCATTAGATCAAAGTCTCAGAGTTGTAAAATCTTCAGGGCAGGAACCATGGCTTTGTTACAATGCACAGTGTGCACTTAATGTACTCTCTAAGTAAAAATAAATAAGAATTTGGAGGTAATGTGATGGTGGGTTGGGAAGAAGTTTCCAATGCTTTCCAAAGAGCCTTGTTATCCCAGCATACCAATGTATCCTACCGAAGCTGTGTTAATCTTTTAAAATATTTTTGTACAAAGACTGTAAAGTCCTGGTTGGTTATGTGGGTTGCAATCATTCTGCAGCAGCTATTCATTTCACATTAACAGTTCAACTTGCAAAAAAATACAATAAAAAGCCTATCTATTTGTTATTATTCCTTTGCACATAATTAATGGCTTGCTGCTAACCTCTGCTGCACAAAATCTTCTAAATTTTTTTGCTCCCCTTCAACTGCTTTTCCTCCAACATGAGTTGCAACTCGAAGAGTTATCTTCAAGTTCAGAAGTCAACGAGCTGCCCCTCACTTTCAGGCCTCTGCAGAGGAAGACAAATAAACATAGGAATGAAGGGACAATGGAATCTCTAAAAAACACCCCGTTTCCTTTGACTAACCAACTGATAGACAAGAGCTGGCTCTTGAGGCTCACACTCGAGGATGACTGTAAAAACTTTTGACAGATAAATGAGTTGGGGTGGTTTTTTACATAAAGATACTCATTTAGGACTGTTTCTTCCCTGTGAGTAAGATGTTAGCTCTGCCAGCTTTGAATGAGACATAGACTGGCCCCTTCAGTCTTACCTGGGAAATGCACAGGGCCACTGTCTGCTTTGTGTTAGTGGCAGACTTTTCCTTTCCTTCTCTGAAAGACCCTCAAATTTAAGTTCACTTGCTGAATCACCCTAAGAACAAAACTTAGAATTCAGCCTGAAATTTTGCATGGAGGATTTAAGGAAAGTAACGAGCAAACCCCAGACCTGCCATATCTCCACTGCTTGCTGTCAAGCCGGGGGATATATTTATTTCACTGGAACTGTCATCCCAGAATCTCTACTGGGATACCAACATTTTGCAAATGCTTCCTCTGAGGTACACTTATCAGTTTGCAAAACAGGCTCTTTGAGTGCTCTCGTCAGTTCTGGGTACAGATAACCAAAAATGACAAGTAAGGCAAAGCACAACAGATAATCAGTTAAGTGGGAGATGCTGATCTCGTTTACAGTCACAAGAACTCTGCAGTAACTCAGCTGGTCTCTGTCAAATTGCCCTCCACAGATGTCACCGAGTTCAGGCACTGTCACAGGAGGGCAGAGGACTCTTGTTTTTGCAGCTTTGTAAGCCCAACTGTGCACTCGTAGGTATGAGCAAAAGTAGTCACAAGTCCTCTTCTCTCTTAGCAGGACTCTGAGGGCCTTGCAGGATAGGCTGCTGTGTGTAAGCTGTCTGCTGGAGAAAGCATACAGCCATGATCAGCAATGCAAATCTGCCTAAAGCATCAAAAATTGAGAAGACAGAGTAATCTTCACTGAGGTCTCCTGTATAACTCAGTGAAAATTTTGCTCTTCTGCCTAATTGTTTTTCACCTGAGCAATTGCAGTCATAACATCATCTGAAGCTGAAACAATGGGATGTGTGCCCCTCCAAAAGCCCTCATTAATGTTCTGCACATGTCACTTCACCGGAGGCAAATCAACGTTGTAGTTTTCACTCCTTGTTTTTCCATTTAGCTATTCTGAAAATACAGACCTTTCAATCAAATGGAGGGTTTAGACAATGTACTGAAAGCCTGTCATCTGACCTTCATTACAAAACTTAAGAAACTCCGCAGGTCATTTCTCCAGCTACCCCACCTCCAGAGCAGTCCCCCAGCCAGCAAAGCTGCAGCAGCTGAGGATGAAGCCCTGTCTGAGATGGTGTTAGAAGTGTTCCACACACTGTTTGCAAGGATCACTTCCATTACCACAAATTCCATAAATTCAGAGTTCAAAGATGTCTCAAGAAACACCAGAAAATGGAACAAAATTGGACCCTTCAGTAATGAAAAAATCCACCCAAACCTCCCATAAGGATGAAGCATACAGTTAACCTCTAGGCTCATATGACATGGTCTGCTGGAATTCCTTAAAAATACTTCCTGCCCTCATTCTTCTTTGGGATGCTATTTTTGATTCAACCTAATTCTCCCTTGATCCATTAGTGTCTTCCAACCTTTACACCAAGTTTTCACTGGTGAGCCAATGACTTCGACCAGCAAGGTCTCTCAGACTCGGAAAGGAGTTTTTGGATGAGAAGAAATATCTTCATACAGATGATTTCTTCTGTCTCCATTCTTGCTCAAGACACCACATTATATCCTCACTCTTCGAGCAGAGTTCCTTACACTGAACCGTATCTACAGATAGAGCCATCCTGATCACTGCACCAGAACTAGTTTCAGCTGCCAGCTGCATTACTATGCTATTCCTCATCTTAAACTGTAACATCCTCTTAACCCTAATTAGAATTCTCCCAAACCTCTCTCCATTGACTCACCCTCTGTCTCGCTGTCACCCCTTCAGATGTGTTGTCTGCTTCTATCAGTGTCTCAGTTATAGCTATCCTTTCAAGTTTTAATCCCTGAAACATCCCTATTTAGGACACCCCTGAGTAGTAGACTGCAGCAAGGACAGCAGAGCTTTCCACCCCGCCTCTCCAAGTATCTCCACGGGCTGCATAATTGAACTCAGTGCAACAGAAGACTTGTTCTCTGCAAGGTAATGAGAGGTTAGTTTGAAGGAGGCTTGTGTGAAGTTAGTTGCAAATATTCCCCTCGTGATATCTTCAGGTAGAGTAGGAATCATAATTTCATCTTCTTGAAATTAAGGACATACAAAAAAAGAATTGAACATGTACCTTCTTCTGTCACAGAGAGACCTTGTGTGGTTGAGTCATTGTTCCTGAAGGTATTTAAAAGACAGGATATTTAAAAGGCTTAGGTACATGGTTTAGTGGTGGACTTTGCTATTGTAAGTTTATGATTGGATTCAGTGATCTTAAAAGTCTTTTCCAACCTCAGTGATTCTAGGACTCTGTGAGTGACTGCAGTAGTCAAACAAGGAGGTAGAAGGAGGTTGCAGCATTACTACCTCCTTCTGCCTCCAGCCACATCCTCCTCTTTATCTACAAACTCATCCTCTGTTATCAGAAGTTTGAGTGGCAGCAGCTTTATCCCCTCAAGTGGTACAAAGGCCATTTGTGTTAAGAAGGAGATGGAGCTCAGGAAAGCTCAAGTAAGAGGGAGGTTGAGAAGGGTTGCGCTGAGGTGACTTGCTTATTGCCCCATAAGAACTTTGTGCCAGGATGCAGAACAAGTTCTCCTCATCTGAACCCCAGCCTTCATATTTAATGCATACAGATCTTTTTATTTTTCATCTATTGCTACTCACTCTGGTGTCTGGGCTATTTTAACAATATGTATAGTTAGACTGAACTATCTGTCCAGAGCAAAAAAGCTGCATTGGCAGATCTGAGCTTGGCTTTTATGCACACGTAGGGAAAATGCTTTGCTATTCATACATCATTCAGATGGTTGTGAGCATGTTTCCTCAAAGAAAATAAATACAAATATTAGCTGTCAGACAGGGAAAGATTTGCCCAGTTTGGAGAGCTATAAATAACCTTTCCCTAAAGGTAAAAGCGCCATGAGGCTGAAGTGTTTAGACATGCTAAACAAAAGTTTAAGCACATGACTTTGGAAGGAAGAATCTGTCTTTCTGAAAACAAAATGATGGGCCGGGGTGGTGGGGAGAATGGTAAGAGTTGAATCAGAGCAAGTACAATACAGCACTCACTGATTTGTGAGCTTCCCAAAAGACTTCAAATATCCAGCACTTGTCATGAAGCCCAGTGAGACACAGAAATCACTTACTAGACTATAATAAATGTGTATTCACCAAAGCAGGTATTGTAGTTACCATCTGTATTTCTTAGTGGCACATTAATGAGAGAGATGTCTCCTGGTCACTCAAGTTTGTCTGCATCTCTGTTTTTGGTCCATATAGTAACTGTGTTTAAGATGAACTAAAAAGAAATTTGCAACCAGTCTTCCAGAAGCAAAGAGACAGTTATTACATCTTGAAACACTCTGCAGTTTCAATCACAGAATCGTAAGATGATTTGTGCTGGAAGGCACCCTAGAGATAATCTAGTTACACCCTCCCTGCCATGGGCAAAGACATCTTCCACTAGACCAGGCTGCTCAAAACCCCATCCAACCCAGCCTTGGATGAAAGTTTCAAAGCAGGTTTCATCACCTACCTATCTTAGCAGCAGGTATATCTTATTGAACACTCCTGGCTTGGCTGGGTTTCTTTAAGCCTGACATTTCACATCCCAGATACCTGACAGTGACAGATTTGCTTATGTCAGCCTTTACTTTTGAGTGGGTTATTACTGGCACCTCTCCTGAGATGATGTACCCTGAAATTGTACTTTAGCCCATGGCAGTCCATTTCAAGATCTCAGAAGGGTGACAGGACTTCCCCTCTGCTTTCTCCACAATGTGGCAATCTGGAGTTAACCTTTCAGAGAAACAGGAAAAAGGGGATACTGCAGAGCTTTATTGTGGGTTTCCAGGAGGCTCAGTCTTGCTGTTGCAATGATTACCCAGCAAGCTTGGAAGGCATAGGCTGTTATTATATCTGACGGAGGCACAGGGGTTTTTATTGGGACCAGGCACAGAGAAGAGATCAAGCTGGGACATGGTGCAGAAATGCAGGCTGGTTCTTAGTTCACCACTATGGTCCACAGTGTGTACACAAGTTTGACAGGTAATTGCCACTTTTTTCCCCTACATTGCTGTAACATTTTTCTTTTTAAAGGGAGCTACATAAATACCTGCTCTTAACAAAGCTGTCCAAGCTTGCTAGCAACTGTTGTTGCCAGTCCTTGTCCAGAAAGAGCATGACAAGGACACACATTCTTGCAGCGCTCTGGTGGGAAATCCCCTATTGAAAAAGGAGCCCATGTTTCCATGCAGGACTGTTTATGTACTGATGTGAGAGATATGATATACACAATCAGCCTGGCAGAGGGAAGTGCACTTATTTATTCTGTTTATTAATATTTTTCGTGTACCCTTTTGCTCCAAGTAAATGGAACTAACTTTAAAGCATTTGTATTTTAGGAGATGGTTTGAGTTTCTGGCCATGGCCCTGGATTTGCAATCAAGAATTTTTAATTGATTAAAAAAAACCAAAAAAACAAACACCCCAGCACCCCTATGATCTTTTAGATGCAGACTGGCATCAGAATGCCTCCCCAGGATCTGCACTCAGGCTGCAGATTGATAACTGGCTAATTGGCAAGAGCACAGCTCGGCAAACACAGCATTCCTCTAATGGATTTTTGGTGTGCATTTGACTGAGCTTTTAAACCACTATCTGAAAAAACAGGCATACCAATGAATTCCAGCCAGAGCACAAGAGGGATGGTTCAGATAACCTCTCAGGCCTATTACATTTTGAGGTGGAATCACTGTGACCTTTAAGTGAGTCATCAACAGAGTAGTCAGACTCATTATGCTGCCCTTTGCCATGTAGCAGTAGGGAATTGCAGAGAGCCACAGAGGCTCTTTTCCTTTGGTGGATAAGCTGCAATAGGGAACAAGGCCCAGATGCTGACTTTTCTGATGCACCTAAGCCTGATCTCTTCTTTACTCTGCTCCTTCTCCATCTCAACTCCTTTATCCATCCTACCCCTACCTTCCTCCTATCCCAGTTCCCAACACCAGTCACACCCTTTCTTCTTTCTCCTCACCTGTATGAGAACTGGTTTGCCTTTGCTTTCTCATCCTGCTCTGCAAGTGAGTCGTTTACCATTTCTGTAACTGTGTGATTTACTTTCCTCTTTGATTGAGACTCCATGAGGGGGCTCATTTGAGAGGGCTGAGATATTTTTATTGTATCACACCTGTGTAGTCAGCAGCAGCTGAGAAGGAGGGCCACTGACCCCAAATTATGCACTTCTCACCAGTTCCTGAAACCGCTGGACAGACCTTTGCATATTCATCCCTGTCCCATGCCTTTCACCTTCCCATTTCTGGCATAAAAATCAAACTCCATATACAACTCACAGTAGCGACTGCAGGACTACTTGGCCTCTTCTATAAGAAGATTCATCTAAATATAATACTGTCAAGTTTTATTGTTTCTCAAGACACTTCTTCATACAGGCACAACCGTGCAAGCTAGCTACTAGCATTATTAAGCACTCTTCTTTCTCTGACCCAGGGAACAGAGGCTACAGACTGGGTCAAACACTGGTGCAGATGCAAAGATAGGGACCTGCGAGCTCTCAGCTTCATTTTTTAAGTCTAATGTAAATAGCCCATGGCACCTGGAGGCTGGTGGGATGACCCAGGAGTCAAGAGGAGGAATTTAGGTCAGTTTACAGCTCTTATTTTCTATTTGTTTTCAAGCCACTGCTTTCAACTTAAAGGACTGCTGTTTTGGGTCAAGCAATAACATGTAAAAGATACAGCAAACCCAACATTTGATTATGCCTGGAGAGCTGAATGTAAGCAACTTGTTAAGGTTCTCCCCTCTGTGTATCACTTCTGTCAGACTGAAGGATCCCAAACTTAATAATTTAGATAATTAGAAGTGGTGAGGGGAGAGGAGAAAAAATCAATTATTGAATCCCCCAACTGTCAATCCTCCTTCAGCTTCACGAAGAGACAGCACAAGGGTGCAAACCCAATTTAAAAAAAAATCCTCTGCAGATCTTGGTACGTGTGTGCAGGCTAAAGAAAATTGTGAAGAAGATTGCAAAGGAAACTCTACAAGTCAGAGGAAATGACAGCATGCCATTTGCAGATAGCACTCTTGCTTCCATATCATCATTAATTTAACATACTGGTAGAAGCTGCCTGGACAGTGTGTTAATGAGGTCTGTCCCTGTCAGACGACATGGAAAAATGACTACGGTCCGACCCCTAGGGGTCACCAATAATCCCCCAGCGCTTCTCAAAACAATATCATGTTAAGCCCCGTGTCATGGGCAAATTGGCTTTATCTACCCAAAATTTAAAATATCAAACAGCAGCCATCATTTTAACAAGTTTGCCCCTCCCAGACCTTGATGGTCAGGGCCACTGTTAACAAGTGATAAATTAGCCTGCTTAAAAGCACTGATAACAACATTTTTGTGTCAGGGTGAAGGGAGGACTGACTGCCAGTACCTCATCTCCCCCTTACTCACGCCATAATTTCTGAAAACTAAACAGCTGGAAGGCTGGATGACAACAGCACTAAAGCTTCTTGCTGGGTTTTCAAGAAGCACTTGGAGAAACTAAGTGGAACTTTAAGACAGGTAAGGCTGAGGAGTGGGGTCAGACCCTCTTGGTGCTGCTGGCCTTGCATGGGAACCAAGCCATTCCAGCTCCCCTGCTTGTGACACACCTGCCCCCTCAGGACTCTGCTGATGATCAGCCTTGGTGGGATTTGGGTTCAGAAAACACAGATGGAAAATACCCTTTTACGCAAAAGATTGAACCAAGGGCTAACGCTACTTTGGCAGCTGGGTGCAGATTGCAGATCCCAGCCTCACTGTGATTAGATTATTTACTCTTCCCATTGCTGATCTTCCCACTCCCATCAGACACCTTCTTTACTCTCAGTCCCAGGGCTTCAATCAACATAGCTTGTAGGTTCACCTTGCTTTATATCAGCTTCAACTGGGCACTCCTTTCAGTCTTCTTAAGGCAGAGAAATGAAACCAAATTTTGCCCTGGTACAAGAAATGCACCTGCTGTGCCTGCAGTTTGGCTGCAGCTGGATGAATAGGATCTAAACTCAGACTTGTAGGCTCAGGGCCGATCGCAAGCTTCATGGCAGCATGGGCAAATTGCATCTGGCATGGGAACAATGTGTGTCACCCCCTTTTACCCTAAATTCTTCCTCATCACCAGAGCAGCAGACTGCTAAGGCAGGAAGCTGCCTGCCCTGACAGCCTGTTTTCTTTGAATATTTGTCCCCATCTACTCTGGTATGGACAGCCTGGTGGCCAGGCAGAGGCCATGCTTAGGGCTGGGTGCACTTGGGTTCCAGCTGTGGAGTGCTCAAGACTACAGGGCCAGGAGTGTTGTAATCCCAGCTGCAAGGCTGGGACCTTGGTTTTGCCTTGTATTGTAAAATGCTTCAGATTATTCCTGTTCTTACAATACAGCAGAAAGTTTCTTAATCACACAGAAATGTCTGGGACCTATTGTTTGAGGTTTTATAAAAGAAAACTGCCTATTTAAGATTTTTTTGTTCAAACATGCTGGTTTACCAAGCCAAAAAACCAGCAGATCTGTAGAGGACATCATATGATGAGATCTTTACCTGGGTGAAGATCTCACAAAAACAAAGAGCAAACAAGCTGGCACAGCTGGGGCTACCACATGGCTTTGCAGTGTTCAAGGAGACACAGAGCAGCAAGCAGCAGCTCAGAGCCACAGCACCCTGCCACCTGCTTTTGCTCTTCATTTGCAGAGGAAGAATCACAGTACCAGACCTATGCCTGACAGTACAAGTGCCACACCTCCCCGTGTGCTCTGACTCTCTTACAGCAGTTTGAGCAACACAGGGACAGAAAATAGGTACTTCTCTCCTTCCATCCCTCTTGTGCCTCCAGATACAGGAAACCTGGACACCCCATGGATGCTGCTGCCTCCTTTTGGTGCATCCCTGCACCAGGAGAAGCTGACGCAGGCAGTAATAGTACTTCGTGCATATGCTCCTGCTGGCTTGTGTACCCCACTATCCACTCCTGAACTATCATTATACCTAAAAACAAACAAGACCTTAGAAGTTTCTCACAAACCCCGTTTTTAACACAAATTCTTCACTGAAATCAACAAAACAGAATGCTAAGCCTCAATTTCACTTTTCCCTTTAAGTTTCCCTGGAGAAGGGCTGTATGAAGCCCAGCATATAAAGTCATCCTCAGGATGTCAGGCTCAGAAACACAGTATTTTCTAATAAAATACAGCTAACCAGGCCAGTTCAGGCAGACACCTACCTGGGGGAGAGGCCTGAATCCATGATCTCGTTGCCAGCTAGAGTACTGAATGGTGCCTTAATGCACCAAGAAGTCATTTTTATGAGCATTTCTTTGCAGTACAGCTGCATCTGGTCTCCACATTTGCACTAATTCCTGCCATTTCTGAGTAATTTAAAATAACTCCTGTTACCTCACTTTCTCCCCTTCTGCCCATTACATTTTTTTAATCACTGATGTCACCTCAACTCTTTTCTTCAGTCACAGCAGAAACAGTTTCTCACTCCCAGTTTGGCTTCTCAGTTTCCAGTCTTGTCACCTCATTCTTTCTCTGTTCCTGAAAACTTACACTAGTTTGGGCTAAGCAAGTTTCTTTTGCTGCCACTTCTTACCACCTCTGATTTTTAAAAACGGACTCTACATTGTCTGCCTCTCCTTGTCCTTCCTGGTGTGCCTCTGAGAAGGTGCTCTTTTCTTTCTCAAGGCATGTTCACTTATTCTTTGATTTTTATACAAGAGGATATTATGATTCATTCTCAAAAACTACCTATTTTAGACTTAAAGAATATGCTACTGAATGCAAAATCAGCTCCTAAAATGCTGGCAAGATTTATTAAGTAATGTTCAGAAAGAGATCTAACAAGACCTCCCTTACGCCATGCAAATGCTGCTGTTGCCCTTACCTTGAAAGAAAATAGGTGTAAAGTTACAGATGTGTTAGAGATGTGCCCACTCAGGCCTGGTTTGTCATACAGTTCCACCTCCTGTCCTTTGTCAACTAAAGCTGTTCAGTGTGTGTTCATGATCCCGCTTTGTATGTAACAGCACTGTCTGGCCACCAGACATGGAGCTGGTGCTGGAGGTTGCTTTCTTTCCAGCCAGCTATGACTTGGGGGTGGGATTCACACCAGCCAGCTTCTCACCTGCCCATGTCCAGCAAGAAGTCAGAGACTCTTCCTTCATATGAAAGGACTCAGTCCAGCTCCAGACTGGAGGCCACAATTTGCTGTAAAGCTAAAAGAGCTTTAGTTCTCTGAGGGCTCAGGAAGACAGTTTGAAAGTGGACCTAAGAGCCATCAGGTTGGAATTAGGTCATTGTGCAAGCAGGACTTTCCCATGGATAGCACATGTAATTGCCAAACACAACAGAGTTCTGCCTTGATGATCTCATTGCTGAATAATTCAGTGATTCAGTTAACATCAAAAGGGATGAGCAGTCTTCAAGGAGGGCACTGCCTCACCACAACCCTATAATAGAGTTATCACAGGTGTGGGGGCTAGGGGAGCATGGGGAAGACTAAGCTGACTATATGCTTTTCTGTGAGAACTTTAGAAATTAATCTGCAGGTCCAAGGTCACCCAGCCAGCTCTTTGAAGACCTTCCTCAGAATTGCTCTCCACACTACATCGGAAAGTGCTACAGACAGTTAAGCTGGCACGTGCAGGCATTCTGATAAATCACACAAGAAGTTAGAAAACAAATGTTGGCTTCTCCTTTCTAAATTATTTTACTCCATTTTGTTTAAATCTTAGAAGTTATTTGATTGTTTCTTTTAGTTTCTTTTTTGGCAGCCCTTGACAGTCACACAAACAGCTGCAGAGAAATTGCAAAATAAACCCTCCCTCTTCTCTTTTATTTTCTGGTAAGTTATGTTGGGAAAATAAATATGAATGGCACAGATGTTCCATTTTTCTCTCTTTATAAAACAGTTTATGACATCTTGCAAATGCTGGAAAAATATTTTTTTAAAAGAAAGATTTCTCTTTCTCAAGCACACTGTGTTTCAGAGAGTTCTAAGGACAGCTGTAGAGCAAAGCCTGTTTTTTTGAATGCCTTTTTCTTGTTTACTAATAACATCAGAGAAATAAACTGAATATTTTCAAATTAATTTTACTGATAATTATTTGGATTAGAAAAGCTATTAAAGTTTTCAGTGTCATTGATCAGCTGCAACAAATTTGTATATCTCTGTAGGCTTCCAACTAACAGACATAAGGCACAGAGTTTCAAAACAAATGATACATCAGCTGCAGTGGAAGATGTTAAACACAGAAAGTAAAACATTGCCAAAAAATTACAGAAAAAATTAAAGAAGGTAACTTTTTCTCTTTAATTATGTAAAACAAAGAGAACTAGAGTGGCTGAATAAGCACAAATGTATCATCACACTGTACCAAAATGCCCACAAGCAAAGAAAAGGGACCTAGATAAGGTACCATTCATCATGCATTTCCTCTGCTGTCAACTCACTGTCGCTCCCATCATAAGTAATTGGACCTTTCCCTCAATCACAACCACGTGGGCTGGAAAGGACCTTGAGAGGTCAGCTGGCCCATCCCTCTGCCACAGGGCAGAATCAGCTATGCTTACTGTCACTCCTGACAGAGGTTTGTCTAACAGCTCAAAAATCCTCCAGACAGGATTCCACAACAGCCCCGGGCGACCTACTCCCCTGTCATGGTCTCCTGGCCTTTGGGGAGTTTTGTCTGCTGTCTAATCTGAGTCATGCCTGTCGCAATTAAAATTCTCGGCTGCAAGGGCATGGAGGAGAGATGATTCCCACTCTCTTTCCATCATCCACTAACTGTGCCCCCAGCCCACAGATCTCCTTGCAAAAATCTCTTTCCCAGGAATATTTCCCATCCTCTGCATTCAGAAGGAGAGTTTTGGCACAGTAGGAATGAAGGTCCTGAAGTCCCCTGTTGTTTTCATAATGGTATTAATTTAACAAAGAAAATGTGAAAGTAAATGGATGGTCACTTTATCTCAGGGCATTCCCTGTTTAATAGTAATTTCAGTAATTTTTCACCCTCCTTTATCCCACAGCTCTGGTTCAACCAATTTGCTCATTTTGCTTTTCAGACACCTAGCAAACAAGAACTTATCCTCAAGTTTCAGAAAGACCTGTAAGAACAAAATAACACCTTGTTTGAATGGTACTGGTAATTAGCATTCCCACAGACTCCCTCCACACTGGGGTTATGTTGCAATCAGGATTACAGATTTCCATGGAAAAACATTTCTTGGAGGAAAAACTGTCTTCATCTAAGTCAGTGAGAAATGTTCTACACTGTCCATTTGTTTTCTCTTTGTATTAAGTTCATAGGTTTTATAAAGTAAATAGACAGCCTCCTTTTTTATCAAAGAAAACCACAGGATTCTGACAGTGAGAACATGAAGCAGCCTGCACTGTTCACAGTACACAGAAAACATCCACAGTGTGAGTTTGTGCCCGTGAATTTCCAACTTGGTAGTGAGCATTGCTTTGTTGTTTAGATCCAATCTGAATCAACTCTAATCCCATCCTGCTACTCACAGGTTGTAAAAAACTTACTGAGGAAAATCCTTTTCTCTCCTAGTAATTATAAATCAGAGTAATTTTGATCAGTACAGTAGTGTTGAATCCATAAGACTGGAAGTTACAATAGAGTTCACAATGACTACAATAATAGCTGAGAAAAAAAAAAAGACAAATCCTTGAAGGTGTTTGTTAACTGAATAATAATAATTTTAAGATTAATTGGGCAATTCAGTGTTAAAACATTACATGGACAGAGCACAAGACAACCATAATTCTGGTTTCCATATGAAAAACAAAGAAAGAAATCAAAGGCAGGAAGAACAATCATGGGAGAAAACAAACTGACAAACAAACAAACAAAACTTAACCAAAAAAACACATAGCTTCTAAAACCAGCTCTTTCTTTTAGCCAAGCTCAGACTGTAAAACAAGTAGAGCCTGATACTCTACACAGAGGTTCCTTATTTTTCAGTTAAAACTCTGTAAATATGAGGTTAAAAAGAAAGGTTCACTAGATCAAGACATTCCTGGGATTTAAATGTTTCCATCTGCAGTATAAATTGGGGTCACCCACTATCATGATTCACTAGCAAACAAGGAAAGAAGAAAAGGAAAATGTAATCAAGCAACCATAGCACAGACCATGAATCAGGTCTCATTATTTGGCTCTGCCAAAGGCTTCCTGTGGGAGCACTTCACTTCCCTACCCTCAGCTTCTTCCATCTGCAAAAGAGGAGCAATACCTCATGCTGTGAGACTTGTTTCAGACACTTTTGAAGCAGTAAGGCTCCCTAGTGCAGCAGTGTAAATGGCCATTTACTAATTATCAGTACTATTATAAAATAGAAATAATTTAACTTTTGCTGACATTTGATCCACACCCAAAGAGATCTTGCTCAGTCATGAGCTATACATCCAGAATAATTCTTGCCTTTTGAAAAATAAGCTCCTTTTTGAACCTCAGTATGTCATACTGCAATTTTTAAGGAACCAAAGGCCTTTGATGGAGCCCCATAAATGGACACAACAGGAGCAACTGATTGATTTGCACCTGACTTCTGAGTAATCCACAAGATGTTTCTGTTTCTAAGCCTGACAAACTTACAACTTTTGCAGAACCACTGCTACTCAAAATATTTGCAACAGAACACAAGACCAAGTTACATTAAACAAATTAGTTGTTTTGTTCAAATCCAGTGCTCAAATTAAAACCTTGAACAAAATAGATTAAAACAAAAGATAAGGTTTTCATCAATCCTGAGAAAATAAACCACCAAAGTCATCAGCGCATGAAATAATACAAACCTGTGTGGGAAAATACCCCACAACCAGCAACTTTTTAGATAACACTAAGGACAATTTTTAATCCACATATTTCCTTTGGCATCAAAATTCTATTACAACTCAATTGGGATTTAGACATAGCAACCAAAGAGGACGTAGGCATGCAAAACGCATCCCTAAAATCACAGATCAGTCACTGTCTACCAGGAAGGTGCCTAAGCTTCAACAGCCATGCAGTTTCTGATCTAAGACTTTCCCAGGAAATACATGCACTTGGGTGTCACAACCTTGACAGGACTGAGTCTCACTCCCTCTACTAAATACCTAAAAATCCTGTTAAGTTCTTCTGTTTATTGAAAGGATGAGGTTGAGCAGTTTTGGAACTCATAACATAAGCAAGAGGTCTGAACTCCTCACAAAATGCAGAAACAATTTTATTTTTTTTTAACAACCAGTTTTCCGTTCCATTTTACATGTCTTTACATGCAATGTTCCTGAATAGAGGGTTACTTCATCAACACGTCCTGGGAACATTATGATGAAGTGTGTTCCTGCCATTCTTCTTTCCCAAATTACCTACACTATTCACCATCTGTGAAGGTATGGGCATCCAATTAAGGAGCAGGAGAGAAGGAGAAAAGTAAGGAGAAAAGAGGAAGCTGCGAATCACACATTTCCACAAAGAGATGAAAGGAAAAGTGTATTTCATAAATTCCAGCCCCTAATACAAATTTTCACTAGGGCAATGGTTCTGCTCTTGAGTCTGAAAATATATGGTTTATGTGGAAATAACTCAGCTTCGTATCAAACAACATTTTTATTGAAAATTCCACTTATGTTTTCACTTTCCTAAGTGATATTACACAGGAAATGCCGGTAGCTGCATGGATCTTTGAAAGAGAGGGTAGATGAAATAGGTGAGAGTGTACATTTCAACAGACTAGACTTAAAATAATATGTATTATGACTTTTATGAAAAGCATGATACCTACTTATTTTGCACTGTTGTTTGTTTTTTTTTCATTCTGAGGATATGCAGCTTTGTCCTATTCTCTCTCTTTTCTCATCCCTCACTTGAGGTCATCAAGCTGGGTCACACACTGCCCATTACAAGGAGTGAGCAGAACCTTCTTTACCTTTGGGGTGAATTGAACAACTAAATTCTCATTTGTGTGAGGTTTAGTTTAAAATTCATTGGCTCCTATATCCCCCAAACCTTTGAGTAATTTGAAATTAAAAACTTGAAGTTATTTTTCATGAGTTAGAACAATAGTTTTTATATCTGTTGGCACATGTAACTGACAGGGTACTGGCAACAGGCAATTTGCAGCATGAGTTGCCAATGCCTGTATGCATATTTCTAAGAATAACTCAGTGTCCAAGAATTTGGCTTGTTATATCAGAAGCCAGGACTAGCTGACAGC
Source organism: Margarornis squamiger (assembly GCA_035222235.1). NCBI lineage: Eukaryota > Metazoa > Chordata > Aves > Passeriformes > Furnariidae > Margarornis > Margarornis squamiger. The sequence continues at coordinate 54,013,213 of JAWWTY010000037.1, forward strand.
TGTTTTAAATTACAGTGGACTGAATGATATTAGCTTTATTGTAGTTGGACTGATGCTTTGCTTTCTCTTAATCGTCCTAATGTTCTGATTTGTCCTTTAGCCAGCAGTTGCACAGCATTTATTTATAACACTCAAGGTTTAAGTCACAAATGACAGATTGGTTGGATTGTCTTGTACACATGGAACATGATCAAAGTAAAGGACTACACAGTCAGGGAAATTTAAGCTTCTTTGCAAGGGACAGCCTATAGATTCAAAGCTAGGATTTTCCTTGCATAGCAGAAAAGACTGGCTCTCAAACAGACCTGTTCTAATTTTCCTAGAAGGAAGGCATTTCTTCCAAGACTTGCACGCTATTATGAGCTATATAATCACATCCCACTTTAATTTCTTCTTGTGGAACAAGACAAAAGGTCAGACATGAACCTGTAAACTGCTGTGTACTTCAATTAATTACAGACTTTGAAACTCCATTATTATATCAAGCACTGTTGTCTACTCAGGGCAAAATCTTGATCACATTATAGACAATAGTTAATTTTCCAAAGACTTTTCCGGGACCAGAGTATGGTTATTAAATTTACTCACATGTTAACTTTTAACAGTTCATTAAACATTTCCTATTCCTTCAGGAGAAAACAAATGGACACATAATTTGTTTTGCCCAGTTGTCAAAATAATGAAAGAAATCATTTATAAGGACCGGCAAAAAAACCAAACTCGGGATCCTGATTCAAGGTACAGGGTGGAATTCTACTCTGCTTGCACTGGGAAGCTCCAGGTGAGTTTCTGTGTCCAACTTTAGGCGCTATACTTGAAAGGAAGATGCAGATAAATTTGAGAGTCCACAGGAAAGCAACAAAAGTAATCAGTCTAAATATAAGTCACATAAAGAAAAGAGAACTGTGGGAAGGAGATAGCAGAATAGAATACTACATGCTAACAATCTTCAACTATGTGAAAGACTTTGGTATGACAGGAAGGATAAGCCCATTCTCCTTTTCCAACAACACTAAGCCCAGATTTAGCAGGCTTAAACTGCAGCAACAAAATCAGATTAGACTCTTGGGATGGGCTCTCTCATGGAAAGGTAGCAAAGCAATGTAACTGCCTGGCAGAAAAACTATTTGTCCCTGCATGTTTTTGAGAAGTGCTTGATTACATCACAGGTGGAGAGATGAGTAAGGTGATCTCCTAAGAGCACTCCCAACTCCATCTGCTAAGATCCTGTGATCTGTAGGGTTTTTTATTACTCTTCTAGTTTATTTGAACTTAATACCCTGGGTAATAGCCTTTACTATTTGTTGTTACTACTTGAGTATACTTGGAGTCAATAAACAGAGTAATACTGTATGCAGAAATATATAAGTAAAACTAACAAAATGCCACACTTACAGGCTGATCTCAAAGAACTCCATTCATGGGAAGTTGTGGCAGACCCTTGTATGTCAATGATTTGAAGGCTGAGTCCTTTATTTTGTTCTATTTTATATTCAGCCTACAAAAGAAAAATTAAAGGAAGCACAAGACAGAAGCAAACATATGAAAATGACAATACCTGTCTCTTTATTTTGAAGATATTGCATTGGTTGAGCATTGGTGCAGTCAGGGTAGACTTGAATCCTACATTTAGCACCATGGTCTGCCTGTCTTGTTATATATAGAAAAGTCATTGTGTCCTATGAAGCGTCTGCTTAATTATACATTCTCAACTGTAATTTAGTAAAGTTGACTCTCAGCTAGCTGTGGAACTGCTGATATTTACTCTTAATAAGCAAATTTGTGGAAGAAAAAAGAGAACCACTTTTTTTAAAGGAAGTTCAGGTATCTGTTGCAGCCTCTGGATCCTTCATGGTCTCCCTGGTAGATGTACATGAGAGAAAAATTTTCCACATTCATACAGTAGAGTTTCCAGTGGTGGCTCTGTGGTCTCTTGCGTTACAAACCCAATGCTGCATAGAACATGACATGTTTTGTAAAGAGCCAAGAAATGGTCAGCAGAGCCTGCTACTTTTGCAAAAACAGCAATGAAGAATGAAAATAAATGAAACAATGCTACAGCGATAAATGGTAATGATAGTATTGGTGCTGCAGCTGTGGCCTCCTTCAACAGCACTCTCTCCACAGGTAAACCAGAACAGACACTCTTTTCACCAGTATCCCCTCTTTCACACACACACAGGCGCACACACACACCTTTTTTTTTTTTTCTTATTTACTCCTGTCTGAAAAAAAATAGTTCTTGGTATCTGCTTTATTCTTTTGGCTGAGCTCCCATGTCCACACACTTAAGTCATTATTTATTCCTTTGTTCCATTGTCTAGTGGGGATTCCCTCTAATTCAGTATGTAGGGATTGCAAGGGATTAATAGAACAGAGAGTAAAACATCCAAATCTCTCATGATTCCAGAAGTGGATCATTTCTCTTCATCTTTTCAGCTATTCCTCACTCAGTTGCCCATTAAAATAACCGCACTAAACCATTCTTCCTTCTAAAGGTGGTATGCTTTTGGAAAGGGCTTTATTTTTAATCAGTGCTAACAATCTATTATGGTCTACAGAGCATGCTCACTGTGAAAGGGATAAATCTTCAAAGGGAAGTATAAAAATCTGCTAACCATTATATGGATTTTGCGGGTGTACCCCCAGCTTGCCACTTTGAACACTTGCCCCTTTGCCTGTCTTGAACTAACTGAGGAATTTCCAGATCTGATGTATCATTAGAAATAAAGTACTGCATTGCACACTAATGGTACTGTTTGAAATTTAAACATACCAGACTTTCTATATATGAAAAAAGAAGTATTTCCAAGGAATGCTTAGAATGTATTCAGCAAGGAAATATATTTAATTATATTGAAACTGAATCCTAACTTTATTATAGATGACTACCCTTGCTGATAGCAAAGGACAAAGAAGCATTTTTGGAAAGAATTGCAAAAATATGGTTTAATGGCATAAGCATTAAACCAGGTTAAGGAAGAGAGGTGCTAAACTTACCATACTTAAGCCACATTAATCTTTTCATTAGTACATTAAAAAAAATAAATCACAACTTTCCATCTCAAGTCATTATGTTGATGGGGCATCTTTGATCTGAAAAAACAGCAATGATCCCAATGGGAAGCAAGAAGTGTTTTTGATTTTTATCTGTAAAGTCTAAAATTCCTCAGGTGAAATTCAGTATGAAATGCATCCATGCAATGATGAAGGTGAGTGAATATGTCAACATCTGTGCTTTATTAAAGCTGGACTATTTTTACTAGGCACTGAACCAGAGAGACCAAATACCCTGATAAAACCAAAAACTCCAGGAAGGGTTCTTTGAAGGTATTTCTTGCTGTCATGTAGCTGAAAAATACATCTTAATGTTATTTTCCTACATGTTTAATATAACCAGTTTGGCCCACTGCACATTGTGATCCAAAACTGTCATCTTCTAAAAATGTACAGGGAATGAGGTAGATTTCTCTTGCTCACCATGGGTGTCAAATGGATCATGAAAACGTGTTTTCCAATTCTCTGAGTAATGACATTTCTAATAAAATACAGCTAAGCATGGCTAGATCCAGAAATCTAAAATAAATAAACATAATTATATCTCACTAATTACTAGGATCTTAGGCTTCCAGAGATGTGATGAATGAATACTGTAAAGCAAATATTTTTATGTTCAAAATTCAAAGAAACTATACTGATCCTGTCATCTGAGCTCCTGTTCAGCAGAGATTACAATGTTCTGCCTAGTTAGCAAGTGCTGGAGTTAAGCAGACCCAGCAGAAATGCAATCAGCGTTGCTCTGGAGATGCCAAAGATGGCAATTTTACCAAGAGAAAATCGAGCACAAGCATAGCAGAGAAATGGGAAGTAGAGAGTGTGGAGGCTGCTGGTTCAAACTCCATGTTAGGGAATGGAATCATTCCTCAATCTAAGCAAGCTTCAAATTAGGCCATACTCACAATGCAGATGCTCTGTCTCAAGAAAGAGTAACTGCTAAATGCATCTCTGTGCACCGACGGTAACCAGAGCTTCATGGCTGGGGAAACATTGATAAATGGTAATTTGTGCATTTTTACCTCAGTTCACTTCCATTTCCATATATTCATATATGGAAGAATTCAATTTGCATTAAGTTGGCAAGAGGCTGAAAAATTAGGTGCCATGCAAAATACAAAAACCACTAAAAACTGCTGGTGACTTCCTCACTAAGCTATGCAAGGAAGACCCATTGTAAAAGAACACTTGTCATCTGTCTAATTGATTTTAATTCAATTCATTATTCATGGTACACTTCTGTTTATTTCCACAGAATTTCTCATGGCTCTTTGAAACTTGCTTATTAGCCATGCCTAGAGAACTATGGTGGACTTGCAAATTCTGTGAGCAAGAAAATTCTTTTAAATAAAGGCATTATTAACTCCAAAGTCAATTACAAGCTAATTACAGAAGCATTTTAACACTTCATAATTGAATATGGGTGTTACAGTCTGTCAAGAGGTAAAGAGAAGGAAGATTAATTCAGTCTTTCACAGTCCAAAGAATTTTTGTCCTATTTCTAGCAAATTGCTCCGATGGAAATACAAAAACATAAATCCAAAAATATAAATTGGTATCAATGTCACTATAATACTGTCTCTGGAAGTTCAAAGGAATTCTGAGACACATCATCAAGCCAGGCTAAGGCCACTGTATCTGATTTTAAGAGCCAAAGCCTCCTTTAGTCAGCACAGAGAAATTGCGATCATCTGTGGGTCCCTGATATTTTTTTTCCCCCTTGGATTCCCCATTTGAAATACACAGGGATGTAGAAGCTAAAACAGGAAAAAGATCCATCTTAGTCTTTCAGGCCAAACCTCGACCTCATGTGCTTAGACTAATTGCTGCTTGGATATGTATTTATCCCACAGAGGTCCCACCCAATTCCAATCCTCCACATGAATTTCATGAAGATTTGCTTCATTCACTGCTCTCAGCAGTAGGTGGACATATTTTCATTGTAACCATTGGGTTCCTTCAGTAGAAAATCCATCTGGGCTGTACAACTCAAAGCTAGACATAGGCAATACCAAAGTTCAGGATGGCACATACAAGTGAGGAACTGTGATTTCCATTCTAGAAAAACTTCACCTCTACCTTGCTATCAGTACAATCACAACGGAATTTACTTCCCCCCCCACTATTTGAACTTTTCAGAATGTCGTGTGGCCTCTTTCTCTGTGAGCTCTGGTGATGTGTCTCCTTTTCAAAAATCCAAAGCTCATTGAGGGCAACAGAAGTCTTGAAGACAGGTTCAAGAAGCAAAAGTAGTTACAGTGCATGTAGGTGTTGTATTATCTCATTTCAGTGGGTTTTCCAGAGTGAGATAAGGTTTGCTTTTCTTGTTGCAAACATGTTACTATCTTCTATCTCTTAACATACCTACCAAGACCTTGTACATTCCAGTGATATTTTAAGCCAGAAGGTCTTACAGTACAGGTCATGACACATTGCCCCAGAGTCATAAACCTCTTCCCCTTCCCTGTCTCTGTTCTCCCTCTGAAACAGACTTGCTTAGTCACTTGCACAGTCCTCCCATCCCAGCAGCACTCTATAAATCACTGTACCCATTCCTGCGTGTTTACTTTGAAGCCCCGTGGGAATCAGCCTGGAGGATTGTGGGACACATTTAAGAAGGTCAGATAGAAAATAAGCAACAGTGGAGTCACAGCAAGGAGTGAGGATGAGGACACCTCATCACAGTGATTAGCAAGATAGATGATACCAAAGAGCTCATGATCCAGTTAAGTTTTTAACCGTCCAAGGATCTCTGAAGGACACAGATGAAGGGAGATGTATCAAAACTCACTGGGAATAAGCTTCACAAAACTATTTTCTGTGTGGATCTGCCCCTTAGTGGCATGAGTTCTTGCAAGTCCATAAGAACTGTGCCCCCTGGTTATTATTGCAGGTTATGGAGAAAGGAGGACAAAAAGATATCTTTGGTAAGCTTTGTCTTCCTCTTTGATGCTCAGATTGTCAAGTGAGCAAATGATGAAATCACTTGTATCTGTTTAATGGTGCAGGTAACAAGAAATTCCCTGTACATCAGAGCTGTACATGCCCAGGTGCTCTGGTGTGTCTGGCTGATGACTCTCTGTACACAGGCAACTACTTGAGACAAGTCATGATATTGGACCCTAAAGAAAAGCTCTTACATTGTACCACACAGGTAGGTGGCATGTAGATGCCCACCAGCAGTAACTTGGATGTCATAGGAGGGGGAAATAAAAAGCCTGACTTTTGGCTAAAATGAAATAACATGGATGGAGAAAACAAAGTATGTTATTCTTGAAATTAAGTCCCATCTGTGTGCCTGATCCTGAAAACGTGCAGAGCTGCTTTCACTGGGATTGTTTTCTTTAGGGCTCTAGGCACTTGAATGCAACTTTCTTGACTTCTGTGTACAGACTGATGGCAGAAAAAAAGTTGGTTAGAGATGATTCCCTGTAGGGTGGTGTGGAAGACAACAGAGTTTAGGTTAGAGAGGTATTACTGCAGTCTTCTGGCTGTGTCACTCAATAGCTGTACAGACTTCTTTTTGAGGGCAGGTTATGTCTGAGATGTCTGTGTGGGAACAACTCAGAAGTGAAAGCCTTTCAACAGGGAAATGTTTGCAGAGAGAGGCAAAATTTTCTTATACCAATTAAACTTTACCTTATTTACATCCTTGGACCATCTTGGCTCAAATATTTTTACTACGACAGCAATATACTTAAATATTTCAAATTACAGGAACTTTTTCTGTACTTTAGGTAAAGAGGGACACTGACCCAATAGTGTCCCAAAGGCATACATCTGCTGCATCTGAGACAAGATTCCCTTGCATCGGTGAAATCCAAAGGCATTTAGTAAATCTGATTGAAGCCCCAGCCTCACATCAGGGAGGGGTTAGTCCTTCTTTGTTTGAAATTCAGACTAATCCAGCAGTGTGCTTCAGAGAAGCAACCAACCCACAGCTGCTTTAAAATAATTTACAAAAGAATTCTGCATTTGCAATGACAAGGTTAAGCCACTGGTACATGCAGTCACTGCTTTGCCACTGACATAGGTCCTTTTTTAAGCACAGTCCAGCTCACAGTTCTAGGAGAGTGTATAATGATAACTTGTGGCACCATTTAAAAAATAAAAGTCTTTGTCAATGGCAACCACAACAACCCTAAGGCCTGGAGTGACTGTGCTGGAGAAATGACCACTTTATTATTTCAGCGACATCTTGCAATATTCCTGCCAGAAAATACTGACCTGAGCAGAAACACTGCTGTCCTGGTTTGAATTTTCCCCAAAATGCCTCTATCTTTAAGTAGGCTTATTTAGTTCATATTTCAAGATAAATTAAAGCAACTGAGGAAAATGATGCAAAGCCAGATCCTGCTTTCTGAAGCATGGATGCAGGGCACAACTCCTCTTTTCTGGAAAATTTTAAGAAACACCTAGGATTTAATTCTAAGAAAATCATGTAAATGTTGCTCTAAGTTGATCACTTGGTACTGTGAAACTACTGGATCTTTATTTAACTGGTTTTGTAATTAAATCACAGGATCAATAGCAGGGTGGATCCACTTCTCCTAGCGTGATAAGTGCTTAAAAGACTGTTTTGAGAAATTATTTCTGTGAAGAAAAATATGGTAAACATGCAACCTTTTAATGCCATTAGAAGGGTAAAACTGAAGCTGGGGATGTGATAAAAGGGAGGTAATGCAACAATTGAGTTGACTGCCAAGTCGAGGCAAAGCTACTGATTGCTGGCAACAACTCAGCAAGCCAGAAGTTATATTTATGCCTTTTGGCTGGTCAGGAGGATTACATTTGAAGTGTTTCTAGAACTGGGAAAGGTGTAAAAACAGTGTCTCTTCAGTAAATCATGGTAAAATAGGGAAGATGATCTCAATGTACTAAAACACCTAAAAAGAAAGAAAGGGAATAAATTTATTTTTAATTGGTGATCTTGTATCTGATGGCAAATTTTGCAGTCCTCCAACCCCTATAAATATTAGATTGCTTTTATGTTGTTTTGAATTAGTTTGGATGATTAGCAGACAAATTTTTGCAGAATTTCTTATACATACAAAATGTTCTCATGGCCTGGAGTTATTTACTGTGCTCCATAGTCTTTGCTAGATGAACCAAAGCAGGAGCAGGGCTGAAAAAGAGTCAGACGTTATTTTGACACTCATCACAGCTGGCCTTACATTAAATCATTCCTCAAGTTTTCATGAGGAAGTTCTTGGTACAAGCTGGAGGAATTGGTGCACACAAGGTTGACTCCTTGAGTGCTGACCATGGAGGAATTGCCATGTGGACATCCTTACTGCTGTTTATTGAAACAGGCATGGTAATCATAAGTTTTGGATTGGTGCCTACCTACCCACTTCTGATGTAAGTTAGGGGTGTAGTCAGTGTAGGTATTTGTTGAGGGCTTGTCAGCACCTTAGGCACTCTAATTTGTTCCAAAATCTGACTCACTGTCATCAACACTATAAGTGCTTTGTACACTTACTAACAGTGGATGATTTCTGTCCATATACATGTACTGGGTAAACTGGGTAAAACAGAGCACTGTGTACACCAGGCACACTGCCTATACCCACCCACCAAGAAAACTGCTGGGGGATCAGAAGAGCATCCCTTTGGCTCCAAGTGCCCCAGGCTACTCTGGGCAGTGCATGGCAGCATCCTCTCCTGCTCCAGGAGATGGAGATGCTCACTCCAAACTTGACAGTCATACTGACCTTATCCTCACTTCGTGTAGGATGGAGAGTTAAATAAACTTGGTGAACAGCAGAAAACCTTGGAGAATAAGTGAGGTTAAAATGAAAACACCTTGGCAGCCCTGCTTCATCCTCAGCAGTCCAATTTTACCTCAAAAACTGTGCAATGAGTCCCAGGCTTGCCCAGGCTGAGTGCTGTCAAGAGGACAGAGTTATATCCCTGATGTAATGGCAAGAGTGAATCCTTGTTTTTGGAAAAGAGTAGGGGATAACCCTTCAATTTGAATATACATGCTTTTTTTACACACTACTGCATGTCCATGGAATAATTTCCCTCATTTCTGCTGTAAGCTTATGTTGTTTGAGCCATTCCCAAATTTCTGTTCTGAAGTGCCAAGATAAACAAGAATTTTCTCTAAAGACCTGGTATATCAACTTTTCAAGGTTCCTCCTTATTATGGTTATATAAAC
>JAWWTY010000037.1:54041322-54065596 GCA_035222235.1 Margarornis squamiger
AGAAGCACAGCCATGGATGGATGAAGCTCTTCAGAAAGGACAGGCAGCGAGGGGTTGTGGTCTGTGCAAAGGAGTAGCTCAAACACACGGAGCTTTGCCTTGGAGCAAGGAAGGAGCCAGTCAAGAGAATGTGAGTACAAATCAGAGAACAGACTAACACAGGAGATGCCTGGGTGTACTGGTTTAGGCTGGGACAGAGCTAAATTTCTTCATAATAGCCTGTATGTGGCTATGGTTTTGATTTATGATGAAAACAGTGTTGATAACACAGGGATGTTTTGGCTATTGCTGAGCAGGGCTTACAGAGCATCAAGGCCTTTTCTGCTTCTCACGCTGCCCCACCAGCAAGTAGGCCCGGAGTGCACAAGAAGTTGGGAGGGGACACAGCTGGGACAGCTGACTCCAACTGACCAAAGGGATATTCCATACCATACGATGTCATGCTCAGCAATAAAAGCTGGGGGAAGAAGGAGAAATGGGGGGACATTTGGAGTTATGGGGTATATCTTCCCAAGTAACTGTTATGTGTGATGGAGCCCTGCTTTCCTGGAAATGGCTAAACACCTGCCTGCCCACAGGAAGTAGCGAGTGAATTCCTTATTTTGCTTTTTGCACGTGCGCACAGTTTTTGCTTAACCTCATGAATTGTCTTTATCTCAAACCACGAGTTTTCTCACTTTTACTCTTCCGATTCTCATTCCCCTTTCCACCAGGGAGGATTGAGGGACCAGCTGTGTGGGGCTTAGTTGGTGGCTGGGGTTAAACTGTTGACATGGAGGTGTCATCCAGGAGGCAAGATGAGCTTTCAGTATCCTCAGGAATAATGAAGATTCCTAAAACCATCCCAGTCCAAATCTCAGGATGATACAGTGACATGTGCAGTAAACACTCCCCCTAGAGAATGATCAGGCAACTGAAGTTGAAAACAAACAGTGCTCAGGATAAAATGTTCTCCAGTGGCACCCTAGTTTTACCCTAGCACTTTGGGTAAAACTTAGTCTGTGGCAAGAGTTTTATGCCAGAAGGTGAACTCAAGATAAAAATGGCAAACAATGCAAGAAATGTTGAAAACTATAATGAATTACACAGTCTTACAACAGAGGAAGTATTTTTGCCAGTGATTATTTCAACCAACAGGAAAAAAAATACTATCATGTTTTAATGAAAATACTTGAAAGAAGGAAGCATGAAATCTAATCTACATTAAATTGCTAAAGATTTAGATTAATTTCAAGTGTATGAATATATATGTCCCCATGATAGAGCGAGTCAATACCATTTATCTTGTGGCTTGTACCTTTGAATCAGAATTGTCTGCAATTGTTTGCAGGGAAGGAGAGGTAGATTGTTTTGTCTCACTGGCTCAGAAGACAATTTGGCTTCCTCTTGAAATTCAGAGAGAAAAACAAAATGCTGCTCTTGAGAAAACCTTATCATAAATCAAAACTTATTTTCCAGGTAGCAATTTTCAGGGTTCTTTTCACTGGAAATCTTAGGTTTCTCAAGAAGCAGTGCTTCTACAAGCAATGATGCCTTAAACAAAGATCCTTTAACAGTGCTGTGTAAGTTCTCCAGTCATTATTCATCCTATTAAAAATAATTTGGAATTTAGAGAACCTCCATCTCCCCTGGCTGGCACAGACTCCTTATTAAAAATTAATTCCCTGCCAAAAATATTTTGTTTTTATCCAAAGCAGTTCCTTTGTAAAACTAAAATTTAATTATTTATTAAAATAATCCACAATTTGGAAAAGGAAAAACAAGTAGGCAACTGGTTTTATATAATACTTGAAAGATGAAGTACATTGTTGTAGTAACCAGATATTTGGAGTTTGATCAAGTTAATCCTATTTATACATTGAGATCTGATTAAATCTTTCAATTTTAGAAAACATCTACTGGTTGATTTCCCAAAAGTATGTGAGGCTCCTACAAAAAACCCAGGTAGTAGGAGTCCTTCCAAGGCTTCCTTACAGCAATATCATTTGGGGAATGCAAACTCAGCTGTAGGTAAATATTCGCAGCTTTAAGTTACAGTCAGTGTGCAGTATCTATAACCATAAACATGGTATTAGATATAAGCTTAAAGGTATGCATTACCTCCCTGATTTTGTTTATTTATGTGTGTAGTGTTATGTTCGCATACTGCCAAGAAAAGTTCAGTAGTGACACAGTGTGGACTCTCTCCAAAGTTTGTATACCTTCCTAACTGCAACAAAGTCTTAGTATTCCCCACAAAACAGTTATCAAATATGACCTGCCTCTAATTAACATGTTGTTCTGAATCACAGTAAGAATCCAGTGAGCTCAGCATTTATGGAGCTGAATCCTTCCTGCAGGCAACACTGAAATTTGGCCAACATAAGAAGTGGGTAATAAAGGCAAAGTGTGGAATTTAGTATTACACATTACTGCCATCTCCTCTAACATAGGAATCAAAGGCCAGAAAGGAAACTCTGTGAGTGGACTGATAATCTCCAGAGTACTAAAAAGGGTGCTATGACCATACTAATCACTTGCACAATGATTCATTAGTTATACGAGAAATCTAAAATACATGGCACAACTAAACCAAAGCTTAGATTCTAACTCTACACTGTTTTTCAGATTAAGCTCTTGCTTCATTTGCACGTTCTGTAATCTTTTCTTGTACTAATCCTGTTAATTATTTTTACATCTTGTGTATTTTCTCAGTCTGCATAGGGAGACATAATCTAAGGAAACAGCAACAGAAATTTTGAAAGAGACGGCAGGATATTTATATATCCTGGTAACACCCAAAAGCACCTATAAGATTCATGGGTTCACTACACTGGCCATGAGGCAAATAAAAAATGAGACAAGTTACTTCCCCAAAGGTTTGCAGTCTCAGACATCTGAGGGTTGGAACAAAATGATAAGCCAATCCCCATTTCTTTTCAGTCTTAAAACAATTTGGCAGTGGTTGACTTCTTGCTCTGTTTTAAGAGATTAGAATCACAGAGAAATGGAGTAGATAATTAAGGTATTTCCTTTTTTACATCATTTTCTGTTCCTAACCTCTTTCTACATCTGTCTTCACTGCATAGTATTATAATCCTCATTTTTCTATGTGTTTCCTCCTTTCTGGCACACAAAGTGGCCTTTCATCCAGGCTTCATCCCATGGTACCTTTCTAATTTTTTTCTCAGTACAGTTATTCTACTGAGAGTTTCACTGCACTTCACAGAATGATCTGTTTGACAAGCAGGGTCCTATCTTCAGCTATAGGCATTTTAATAGTGACCAGATAGTGACCAGCATACAGAAACTTCCACAAGATGGGTGATAGGTTTCTGCTGTCTGGGAAATACTCCTGTGTTTGAAACCCCTAGAATTACAGCAAAAGTTGAAATGGCTCCTATTATGATAAATCTAAGTTCTGTGCATGTTTGTTCTTAAAACAATGGTTGAATCATTTAGCCCAGCCTCAAAAGGTTTCCTGCAATACTGGCACACCATTGTTCTATGGAAAGTTTACAGAGACATTATTTTCTTGGTCTTGTTCTAAATACGCTGCAAAACAAAAATACTCCAAAAATCCCCCTCCTCCATCAATGTTCTCCATAAAGCCAATTCAGCTGAAGTGTTTAAATTGCTGTCAGTAGGAAGCAATGATGATGTACCACAAAACACCAAGAGACTGTAACCAGGTAAGAGCTTCTTTTAGTGGGTACACACAACTAAGAAACTGTAGTAGCAGTCCGTAATAATTGTCACTTCTGATCACCATGGGAACCAAACAGAGGTCTACTTTGTAGAAAACAGATCAGCAGTGACTCACCGACTGCTTGGGAAGCATCATTACTGAGAATTGCTAGACTTGTGTGGGTGACAGGGAATAGTGATGCCATTTCAACCACAGTCTGATACAGCAGAGACTCCTCTGCTAGACAGGCAGGATGAAATCAAGTAAATTAGTACTTTGTCTTTATGTTCATTAGAGACAAATTTCACCTTTATGATTTTCCATAGCTTCAGCCTTGTGTGGACTCTTTGCTGTGAAAGGATTTAATTTCTAGTGAATGAAGTCCTAACTGAGCTTCCACTGGCCTTTAACAGGTCTTCTGCAACCCTGTTAGTGACAGATTTAACCCTTAAGTGACACAGAGATTTAGAACTATGTCACATCCTCTGACCTACGCTAGGATGTGGATGGCACACACAGGATGGGCAGTATCTCTGTCTGGACTAACCAGATACTGGAAAGTGGTGCCCTTACAACCAAGCTCCAGGTCCTGCATTAGGAAGAAAGCAAAATAAATGCACTGTCTCATTGGCATAATTCAAAAGAGTGGTTGTCTTTGAGGAAATAGTTTGTACTAGACCAAAATTTGCAATGCAAGGTATTTTGATTATTTTTCAGCTAATCACAAACTGTAATTTCAATCCTATGCTTTCATACTCCAGAAGTTTTCAAGATTCACTTCTCTGAGTTACGTGAATTCAAGCATAGTATTTCTGGACTGTCAAAGACTCTCAGATCGGAGATTTCTGAGATTACAAAACCCAAATTCACTCTTTGCTGAACTATTTTCACTGGCTCCCCAGCTCTGGCTGGAGAAAGAGTGACAACTCAAAGGCAGTGGTATTACAGTGCCAACATTTAAATGTTTCTTCCTCATAAATGGTAATTTAAGCCAAAGTATATTCCTTAATAATAACTCTGTCGTTCAATGGCTCCTTGTGTTCTGTTCTTAGTTCTTATATTGAGCCACCATTTGAGTGCCTAAATATTCTCCAAGGATAGTATCAAATGCACAGCTGGCATATAGGGTTTCTGTTCCTTCTCCTAATATCCATAGATTGTAAGTTTTGAAAAAGCAGATACACTCATTTCTCCATGACATATCATGTGATTTTATTAACAAAAGCTGCTCACCATAGAGGAATTTTGATGAGCAGAAAATCAGTTCCCTCAATGGGATTTGGCCAAGACAGAATATACTGTCCTGTCAAGCAGTTTCTAGATCTTGTCCTTGGGAAAAAAAAAAAAAAAGACAGAAGTCTGCAAATTGAAGACAAGGGCACGGCCCCAGCTATTTAGTTTGACAGGTACAGGCCCGCATAGCACAAATAAATGTAGATCTATTTTAGAGACTCCAGTCCACAATGCTGAACATTTGTCAGTTGATCAGTAAGCTTTTGAGACTAAATGATGCAGAGGAACAAAATATTAAGAAACCAGTATACCTCCCACACATTCAGAGGATGAAACATTAAAAGACCAATTCTGCAAAGTGCTCCAAGCTTCTCTGTAGCTCTGCACAGGAAAAACAAGCAATGGCATAAATCAAGAAAAGTACCTTTTGCAACTGTCCCACCACCAACTGGTGGGAGCTACTTGTTAGCAATCACCTCTTTCTTTCCTCCACCCACACATATGGGTTCAGATGTCAGTAGCAAAACAAGTGATGTTCCAGTTCAGCCCTGTCCACCTTTTTGTTGATTCTTCCCAGCAACTGAAGGATAGAAGTGGACAAACAACTGGGTTGATTACTGGCATCTGTTGTTGGCTTTTCGAGCGCTAGCTGAATGATGATGTATCCTAAGACGACTGGTGTTTTTTCTGCTTTGGGAAAGGCAATCGTGATCAGGTCAGGCATGGGCCTAATTGCTTTGTACTAAATAAACTTGTGCTGTGCAAACCATTTAGACCATTTGTGGAACATGTGAAATGGAAACTACACCCTTATGCTATGGTAAGCAGGTGGGAAGCAAGCCTGAATGTTTATTACTCAGTGCTACTTGAGTTCTCATCAGCTTGGCTTGCAAGAACAAGACTCTGCATATAAAATCAACAGACATTCATTCGTTCTGCGATATTTTAACACCACATCTTAATCTTCAAGCTTATTTCATCCTGGATTGAGGTCGAAGGGGTCAAGAATGAGATGCATATTTGTCTTCAGGAGCTGGAAGCCTGAAATCGTTGATAACCCAAGCAGCAGATTTCTAGAGAATAGCAATAAATAATGTCACAAATACTTAAAAGAGGACAAGCGAGGAATATTTTTAAATATCTCTTTTTGAAAGCCTCACATCAAACTACCACTGTTTAAAAGGCACAGCTGCAAGTTACTGGAAAACATAGTCAAAGGTTGTTTGTTGGTCACAATATGTATTGGTTAAATGGGCAGGAATTTCATGGTTCACAGTGGTTTACTTCTTCATGTCCAAATTTTCTGTTTTGCTTTTTTCTTTTAATTTTGAAAGTGCTCATTAATCTACAGTAATATATTAATGTGGTGTGGTTGGTCTTTTTTGTTTATTTGTTTGTTTAAAGTGTATGACATATCATATCCCATAAAAAAAAGTTTTACTAAAGAATTTAATAATTTAAATACTCGTTCAGCTACATGGAAATGTACAATCTGTTTCATGTTCTGTGATAAACTTACAATTGCTATTAACTTAATGAACTTTAAACCCTCAACAATTTGCTAAAGTAATAACACTCATTCTGTTTCAATCTGCCATACTGGAGATGCTTATGGATGAGTCAGGGATACAAAAAATCTAATAGTGAACACAAATCCTCTAAAGGTCAGGAGGATGCAGCACTGGAGCTTAGTCCCACTACCTCTGAAACTACCATCACTCAATCCTTATGCAAGGACATGTCATTATAATATTACAGGGAATGGAACACATAACATAATAATTCAGTTCATTAGTATTTTTTTTTACATGTAATGCTTTATAAAAGAGATATAGCTGAAGAAAAATATAAACAGAGATGTAACTATTACGATGAAGTACATTCTTCTCATTGAAATAAATTTCCTTGAGCTGTATCTTTTTAAAAGGTGAAAATTAAACACTAATATTTATCTCACTGTATAAAAATGACAGTAGTGATTATAAAGAACCTGATGGTCTTATGATTATTTCATTCTATTCTTTTCACAGCAAAAATATTAAAATTCGCAATATTACCAAAAAGATGCAAACCTGTCAAATATATTACTCTGAAGTAAATTAACAATTAATTTACAGGAACCTACCATAAGAACTATTGAGTGGACAGTAGTGATGGTTTTCTATATAAAATCTATCAAAAATTGTTGGAGAAAATATACGAAGCGTAGCTGATAGCTGATGAAATCTGCAATATGGCCACAGAGAAATAAGTTGCAGATCATCAAAGTTAGCTCTTGTGCAGAAACACCCACCATGAGTTCACTAATTTCACTTTTCACTGGAGAACAGCAGGAGGTTTCCATAATGCAGCCATCATAGGAAACTGATTCAACGCTGTACTTTAAGCTTTACCCGTAGTTGGAACTTGCAACAGTTTAGATTTTTTGGTGCTCTGATCTCTCTTGCTCTCCAGAAGGCTATGTAAATATAAAAATCTTCAGCACAAAGACAGCTCTCTCTAAAGTACTGGCAACTGGTCTTAGCAGACTGTTCAAAAAAAAAAAAAAAAGAAAAAGAAAAAGGAACAGATTTAGGTATATTGGTAAAGCAATATTGGTAAAGCAAAAAAGGAACACTCTATACATAAAACAGAGAACTAGGTCATCACTAGAAGCTGAGAGGTTTGTAGTCTATGACCTGCAGACACACAGGCACATAAAGGTGCTCAGAGGACCCTTCGTAGATTTAAAGCTGCTCATCTGTGTAAGACTTGAGTCAGCTGCCAAGCTCTGATCTTGCATGAATGAAGGCAAGGTGCATTTTCAACTATTCTTAATAGCAAGAAATGTCAAGTGATTGGTACTACCCAACCTCAGGCATTTAACTAAAGCACCTAGACAAGGACCTAACTAACTCAGGCTCGGTTCATAAACCACAGATGGAAAGCTGCAACCTGAAGAAGGTGTTTCAGCCTTGTCCTGGTCAAGGGTGATAGCGTTCCCAGCTTAGACACTTCAGCTGAGTTACTGAAATTAGATGTGAAGACCAACTGAAGATCCTCCTGTTTAAGACTGGTCCCAGAAGAGCCCATGGAGCTTTAACTATCCATATGAATAAAGACACTCACTGTATGTGTGTTCTGCTCTACAAGGCCTGTGTCCAGCACTGGGATCAGCCAAAACTGTTTCTGGATCTTCACCTAAATTAGGAAAGGGTTCTGCTTCTCATGGAAATTGTTGGCAGCTGCATAATTTCCTGCTCCCCACTGGTTAGACATCAAAACAGTTCCCTATCAAAAACTGTCAATGTTTACTTAGTTCAAATTCTGAACAGAAACTTAGCTTGTTTTATTTTTCTGCAGATGTGAACTTACAAAAGACTTCTTTTTAGTTAGTTAGTCAAAACTCTTAAGTCAGGAGCAGAGGCTATAAATCTTCAATGCCCTCTTCTAGCTGGTGGAAAAGGAAGCCCCCACAGATTCTCCCATTTGAAGAGGAAAGTTCCAGTACATTACTTAGTGGGTGACATGCTTTGGTCGTCGAAGTTCTCCCCAAAGCAGAGAAGATGTTTTCTAACTGCAAACTACTCATTCCTGGAAAAAGCTTTGTCTCTACAGATACTGTTGATGTACCTCACCTGAGAGCACAGGGAGCATTGCTACCTTGCTTCTGTTCAACGAATACATGCCAAGCACACAATGCACATAAAGTTAAGACATACTGTACCTCCAGCTGTTTGCATCTTGATGTGTTTTTTTCCTTCTAATCTTAATTAGAAAACAAAAAATAAAGATGGTTAAAACATTGTAACATATCACTAATTTAGAATACCATTTTTAAAAAACCATGCAACAAAGATAGTACTGTTCCAAAATCAGCTACTATTATTTTGGTTAATAATGTTACTGGTTTTCATTTTCTTGTTTTGCAGCAAATTTTAGAAGCACCAGTCAGTGACTAAACTCTGTGCTGTACACATGTGACAGCAGCATTTTGCTGTATTAAATCAAAAGAATATTACATTATTTCATAATCATATGTTTATGACTTTTCTATTAAGTACCCATAAATGTAATGCTTTTTCCCACTGTCCAAAAATATAACATGGAAAAGAAACAGTTTCTGCTGGCTTTCACGTAAGAACAGAAATAAACCTGAAAGCAAGCACTTACTGTTATTACTGGAATTCACCACAATGCAAGCAAATATCTTCAAAACTAAAAATAGCACCGAGGCTCTGCAAGTGCATCTATCACAGCCTCCTAGTCCTAACAGGGTTTTGTTTTCTTTCAATTCACAAAGCACTCGGAGTGAGAGAAGCTGTTCTGAAGACAGTGTACCCTACTGTCAGCATCTACTCTTGGATCCTTCTGCAAAAGCGTGTTAAAATTGAAATAAATGGGAACAATCACTTTGACAATTATAAATAGGCCCACTGCCTTAAGAGGCTCCAAGGTTAGCCAGTCTGTCTGAAATAATAATTGATTTTTAAAGGATATACTAGACAAAATTAACTAGAGAAAGCAGAAGAAATGCAATACACAACCTTTCAATACCTTTCGGTGCAGCCTTCGTCTGACTGGAGACCATGGCAGCTGCGTCTGAGGGTAAGCCAACATAGACACCACCATAGTTCCTGGTTTAAAGAAACATTCAAAGAGACATCAGAGCTTAATTGTCACACTTCTCCCTATAATGTCAAATCACACAGCAGCATTACAAGGCCATGGACAGTCAGAGAGAGATGAGCACCTCTGCACAAGCATCCACAGAAGAATGGTCCTTTTCCCATGGACATGGGAGAAGTGCATTTTAAGTGCCACATGCTTGCTAATATGGTGCCATGCAAAAAGAACAAAAAATCCTCGAGGCCAGCTCTTACTCTTAACTAGGACTCAAGCCTGTGAAAGGAGCTATTTTTTTTCACTCAAGTTCCTGATATTTGTCATTAAATCCCAACTGTCTTGTGGCAAAAAACCCCACACGCCCAGCTTCTTCTAGACACTGAATATATCCCACCGAGGGCAGAGCTAATCTCATAGCAATGTCTGACACTGGGACCACTGAAGCACCTCACTTCAAACAACACACACCAATAAAACAACATTTTGACCTCATTAATAAGCACGACCTGCTTTCCCCCCTGCTTAGGGTCACACTTGGAGAAAGCCATTAGTAGGAAGAAGCACAAGGGTGTTAAGTACTTTCATAGCCCAACCCTCATAGCCTCGCAGAGCATACTGTCTGGCTCTGAGGCCTGTATAAAAAGCAGGAACTGACTGATGCAGGGAGGTAAAATACTGACTCATTAAGAGCCTCTGATGTGCCTGGAGTTACTTGCAGAGGCTCCCACTACACTGCTCTGCCCCGTTAGGTGGCAAATTAATCACACTTGCTTCAGCTCCTGGGGCTCTGAGTTGATTTCTAATTTGTTTGATGCTAGACTCATACTTCCTTCAACTTCCAGCCCTGCAGAGATCTCCCACAAGTGCTAATGGCATCTTCTGTGGTGGGGCTGGTGTGAAGGCAGAAGCCACTGGCCCTTATCCAGCACGTCACCTACAGCTGTGAGATAATGTGCTCTTTCTGCCACAAAGTTCCCATCTCTCCAACTCAATAACAGGTTGGGCGGACTCATCAATACCAGGCTCTGTGTGAGATTTCCTGGTTTCTTTTCTTTTTTTTCTCTGATTTGTTGGTGGGAATTAGGAGGGAAGGATGTACATCAGGTGGCAAAACTTACTGCAGCCCATTGCAAATAAAGCCAGCGCCAGTCAAGTACTTACCTCCTTTTGTCATCATCTGATACAGATTCTTCTGCTCTGCAACATTAAAAGATACAAAAAGCACATTAGCAGATTGTTTCTTGCAGGTGCTCTATGACCATCTAAGTAGGTTCAGGAATAAGGGAAGAAGGGGATTATTACTGACCCAAGTTCAATTCAGGTCATCCACCATTCAATAAAGTACTCACACAGTTACAGAAAGAGTGACAATTTTCCAATCTAATGTACAGAAGAGAGAAAGAAAGGATTGAGAATAAATGCAGCTTATTTTTCATGACCCCTACCAGTGATGCCTGAAAGTCGATTTGGGAGCTGAAACAGGTAAATTAACACTTTTGCTGAGTGAATCCCTGCACTGCCCCACACTTAACAGGAACAAGCCTGGCATGCTATTCCTGCAAAAGAAGACTGGAAGGGACTGGGTGTCCCTGCTGGAATGGGAGTTCGGATGAAGAGAGATAAATTTTCACAGCCCCAAGAGCTGCTACAGGGCCTCTCTATAAAATGAGGTACTGCAATTCCTGGTCCGTTGTTTGCAAACCAAATGACTATTACTAATCCCTTATAAATGGGCAATTACTTATCTTTTATCTTTAGAGTAAAATCATGGGTCAGTCTGTAGATCCATAGGGAGTCACAGAGGTTGGATTCCTCCCACTGAAATACTATCCAGTGTAGCTGAACCAGAGCAAAAGGTAATCAGCATTGATGTGAAGGCAAATGTAGTATGGAAAACAAAAAATTTATTCTTACTCCCTCAGGGTATACTACCTGTGCTACAGTCTCAGTCTGTGCCCCAGCATCAGCCTCCACACAAATCACTCACCCACCTTTGATTAAATATTTCGATTTTGTGCTCTGCTTGCATGGCTGGGTATGGGTGGGGCAGCAGCTGCACTTTCGCTTGGTCTGTAACCTACCAACCTAGTAATAAAAATAGAGGCAACACAACCTGAGCGCCCTTAAGTCCACAGACATCCTTCACGCCTTCCCTACAGCTGAAGGCAACTGTGACAACTGCCCAAGAAGGAATCATACGCTGCAGCAGCTCAGGGAGCCATGAAACACGGCCACAGTGGTGCCTCAGGGAAGGCTGCAAAGAGCAAAGGTACACCATGATCCAAGGAGGGCTCTGCTGTGGAAATGCTCATGCACAGGCTGTTCATCCAAATAGCCTCACTTGAATATTCCCACTGAAGGACTAATTGCCTGGACTATGGGAGCAAAGCAAAGATATTCCCTTATCATGAGCTGACCCATGCATCTCTGATCTGCTCCCAAGCAATAAAATTGAGAGCTGGCCTTTACCCAGCATTAGGGCTAAATCCATACTGTAGCCTTGAAAGACATTTCTGAACTATGACCTTGAACAATAATATATGATTTTTTTTACTGTAATTTATTTATTCTAAAAGGTTGATGTGCCTACTGTTAAATCATTGGGGCTGTATGCCCTTATGGACCTGTGAAGTCAATGGGATTTTGGTCTGAAGTGCAGAGAGTAGCAAGATGAAATCTTAAATGCGAGAAGATGTCCTCAAAACTCACTCAGCACTCTTCTGCAAGGGCAGCAAATACCTTAAAAATAGTGCTACAAGTTGGAAATTTTCTTACATCTACCTTCTTTCTAAGTGGCAGAACAGTACCAACTATCCTTTCTGCATCAGCACAATGAGTAAGAGTACACAGATCCTTTTAATAGTAAAGGTTTGGGGCAAATCTAATTATGCTGCAATTTTGCTAAATGATATTCAGGGCATAGCACTGAGCCTTCTCATCTGCTGTCTTTGCCTACATCTTACCACTCAAGAGAGACTGAGCAATAAACTCCTTATTACCTGGCCCTCCTGCCATCCCTCCCTGGAAGAGCTAGTGCCATTTCAGAAGGCATTTTCCATCTCCTGTGACCCCATAAGTCACCTTACAGTCCTCATGCACACAGCCAGAAGAATGCAGAGACAACTTTCCTTGAAGACTGTGAAGTTGCTCTGTCCTAGTGTGGGCCAATTTCTCCTGAAGAACACGGAAAGCCTCTGTATATCACTGAGTAGTAATGAGGATGTATTTTTAGGGAAAAAACCAAAACAACCAAACACTACTTTAAGAAAGGGACTTTGAGTGCCAAAAGATCACGATCGTTTCTGTTGAAGCAACTGAATGTGTCACAGGATTGATTTTCTCATACAACTGGAAACATTTTCTATAATCCAGGTTAACTACTGTCCAGAGAAAAGAATCCTTTAAAAGCACTGACAACTTCATGCACTGCTTGAAGCCTCTAAAATGGAGTTGTAAGAATAATAATCAATATTGTCCAACAGGAAATTAATGTTTAAAAAAAAAATTCTACTAGGCAACAGGGCTATTTTCTTCTGTTCCAGAAATGTTTTGTAATGGGGCATCACTGACCATTACTGTCATTCTCTCACCAAAATAAATTATTCAGGTCTATGATTAAACAGATGAGGTTTTTTTAAACATTTTGCTCTATTCCTTTCCTCTTAACAGATATAAATCAAAGTCTAATTTTGCAATACCTTTTCCTTCAAACACACAACAGCAAAAATAATCTGGGATTATACTAACCACAGCTCTTGGGCTCAGTAATGATTGGGTGCAAACTTGTAGTCCTGCCAGGAAAGAGGAAGTGAGCAGAGACAAAAGGGATGTGGAAGTGTGAGAGGGGAAAGAAAGAAAGAAAAGTTCTGGTGATGGCACTTAAGGAAGAAACCATTTTCCACACTTTTCTGGGGACTGCTTTCCAAGCAACACGGGAAGGAGTGCTGCTCCAGTTTATTTATTACACATATTCACACACCTCTTGCCTTCACACACATTGTGGCTCAAGGTCCCCTCTTGAAAGGTGCCCACTAATTTCACGTGTTCAAATGTGTGCTGAGCCACTGCAGTGGGTGCTGCTTCTGTGCCCAGGCTGGGTGAACGCAGGTGGCTCTGAGGAGCAGAGCTACAATGGAAACACTCGACCACGTGGAAATGAGAATGGAAAGAAGCAACTTTGGTTTCGGCAGTGCTCCCATCGCCACATCTCCTGGACTCACAGAAAGGGTACGGGACACGGAAGTCCAGCAGTCCTCCAGGAAGAGCAAGCTAGAATAAGCTTTTCTGCACCAGGAATAGACAGCAAAAGGAACTTAACAGTCCAATGTGCTTTGTGCTGATCTGCTGCTGTGTGGCTGCCCCTTCCCTCAGATGTTTGCATCTTCTGCAGAGGAACTTTCAGCAGGTAGCATAGGTGAAGTCCTGTAGCCAAATTTAACAGCAAATCCACATAATGGCATTCTATTTTCAGCTGAGTAAGTGTTTCTTTTTGTAGGGTTTTGTTTGTCCCAAGAGGCTTCCTGTCACCCAAAGTCTGAAAAACACACTTGGTTCAACTGTCAGCTTTTACATCCATCAGTCCTATGTCCATGATGGTAAAAGAAGCTGCCATTTCTCAGACAATATTTTAAATATCAAAAGACAGGCATTCATGCTAATTCATTCAACCCACATTTTTCCTACCTCAGCTTTCATGGCTCTGTTTGTGCTGACCATTATACAGACTCTTTCTAGCCATGCTCAGTAGTCCCACCAGAAATGATTCACTAAACTTCGCACAAGTGACAGACAATTACTCCTCAGATTCCCATTGTTTCTTGGGAACAAGGGCCTGTCATTTGCCTATGATGGATTTCCTGTCAATATGTTGAAACAGGCTTGAATTGCTGTGTCCTTTTCTTCCTACTGTTGCTAATTGTCTCTCAGACTCAGACAAGCTCTGAATACCACAGGCATTGCAATACTTCCTGGCACATACTTTACCCTTGCTATACCTAAGTTCTTCCAGTCAGCAGTGAGGTACTTTTCCTTATTAGAGGGGCAGGAGCATGGGCTGAAGCTGGCTGACAGATTCTGGGTTGGAGCACACAGGTGACATATGTTCTCAGACTATATGTCCTTGTTGTCACCACACAGCCCTCAGTCTCACAGAGCTTTGCATAGGAAGATCATATCATCATCCCTACCCTACTGGTGGAGAAACTCCAGGACCAGAGGGCAAAGCAGCTTCCCTGCAGTCACCCAGGAGGGCTCAGAGCAGGATCCAGCCCACCCTCCTTCCACCTGGCTGCTCACCCCAGGAGATGCTGGTGCCTTGGCAATGAGTCACAGTCAAGAAATGAGAAATCCTGACTAGATTCTGTACCAAAAAGCATGCTGTAAGTAAGGACACACCTAAATGCTTTTCTGAACCAGAATCAGTATGACTGAAATTTCATGGCAAGAAATAATGTGGATTTTTTTAAAAGAGAAACTTTTAATCTTTAGCTGATGAAAGTAAAAAGGTGTAAAATAAAACCTTTTGTGGATCTATAACAATAGTTAATATACATCTGCTTTGTTCACTTCTATGAAACTAAAGTAATTTTTCTGGTATTTTACTTCCTTCATAAAAATCTGCTGTTAAATATTAGAATTACTGATTTGGGGCTTTTGGCTCATCACAGCCGTTCCTGATTGGCAGATCTGTGTTTCTCGTGTCTGATGAGACAGAAGATTCAACCATGCTATTACTCACAGTGGATGTTTGGCTGGCTCCACTAATCTTAATCTGAATGAGTACCTTGAGATTAGCTCAGATGGTTAGAGCATGGTGCTACATAACACCAAGGCTGGGAGTTAAATCCCTGTATGGGCCAGTCACTTAAGTCCTGGACTTTGATGATCCCTGTGGGTTCCTTCCAACTCAGAAAATTCCATGAAATTTCTGAGTTCTGAGAGTAATGGCTCCAGGATTGACCTTTTCACTTTGTAGAAGACTGCACTAGTAATTAATATTTTTCTAAGTTATCTCAATACTATTTTGAAACATGACAGATGATCTCACACTAATAAGTAGGATACTCACATTTTAACTCCTGAAGCCTGGCCCTATAAATGCTTACACACATAAAAACACAGTTCCATATATCCCCATACCTTAAAACACAGAAACATGCCTACTAAATTCATAATTTAACAGTGCTTGTGGTTTTGAAATTTAAAACTACCGATGAGCAAAGAGAGAAATGCAGTTCTAAGTCAGTCCTCAAATCATCTAAATTAACAATAAAAAAGGCCCTAATATAAATTAAATCAGTGGGTTTATATATCTAGAAGTGCTGAGGGCACCGATACTGCAGGCTGCATCAAGAGGATGCTCCTCACAAGATTGTCTTCTGTAATTTATTTATTGTCTGGCACTGCAAACCCAGAAAACAGACTATGCAGGTAACACAGATCTCAAGAGTATCTCTCACAACAGTGTTCATCAGCCAAGTGACACCTGTTGTTAGTTCTCAGCCATGCTCTGTAATAGCAAGGACAAGCTTGTTGTTAAGCTCTTCTCTCCACTTGTTTATCTGACTTGACAGCCCTCATTTCTACACCAGGATTCCTCTGTCTAATTAGAGTAGTTATTCTAAGCGAGGTAAATAAAAGAGAAGAATGTTCCTACTGCATAACAACAACCTTTCCCAGGTCCCTCAGTTGCAAACTCTAGTGGAAGACATCAATTATATGAAACAGAAGAAGACAAGACCTCGGGAGGAGTTCTTTAATGTTTCCTTTGATAGAAAAATAAATTTATGGCTGAATAAAGCTGTTCCCGTACATTTCTGCACCAGCAAATTAAAAATGGGCTGAGAAAAGTTGATTTTTCACTGCTGCTTTTCTGAAAATCCAAAGTTGACATGAGGCAATAGGACAACAGAGGTTCAGACCTTGTACATTTAGAGAAAAACAGGATGGGTAGGGCTGCCCTCTGTTACCCAAGTGTCAAAAGGATAGATACTATCTTTAATGCGGAGAACATCTAGAGAAGGTGGGTACTTTGAAAAGGAAGTTGGATGGGTGACTGGGTCTCATGCAAAGAGGGGAGATTTCTCTCAGTGGCTCTTTAAATCTCTCACTGGGCCCGGTGGAAATTCCTGTGGTGGCTTTGTACAATTACATGGCCTTAGGAAAAAGGTGTACTGGCACACGATGGGGAAAAGCGGTCTGAAGTAATATAACCACCTCTGCTAGACAACTGTCGCAACAGAAGCAGACAAAAGACATTTCTGTTAGAGAAACAGCAAGGGAAGAAATCTGTAGAAAAGTAAACAAGACAAGGACTTGTTTTGTGGAGATGGAAGCTGTCACTAAAGACAGTAAACATCTGGTTGTGTTGATTATATGTTAGGAGCCAGATGAATCATGTGTGACTAAAGTATAAGGCTAGTAGGACTGAAAATAAGTTCAGAGTAACATACTTGAAAGAGAAGAGCAGAGTAAGTACTTACACATCTTTAGTAGTCCCTGTAGCACCTAGGGAAAAAAAAAAGTACATTTTTACCAGATAATGCCATAATCCTCAAAACCAACAAACAGCACAGCAAGCATTTCTCTGTCTTTCTGTCCTAAACAATGCAAAAATAGCAACAGAACTTCGCTATTGTCAGAGAACACATTTCTCATGACTGTTCAGTTTATCCTTAATGATAATCCATACCATCCCTTAAGTTCATCAGCTCAGATCTCAGAGAGACTCTCAGTGTGTCAAAATGCTGGTGCTATGGACCAGTGCCCAGGTGCCATCACTCAAGATGAGAGCAACATAACACAAAACTAATCTTTCTGAATTTTATATGCTTTACTTTGCTCACTCTTCTGGTGGTTTTGTCTGTTATGAAGTTGCTACAATTATTCAAGTGGTTACTCCCGATGCCTGTTTATTCTGCCATTTGATGCAGTTGTAGACTTGGCACTACATGTATAAAATGCTGCTTTGTTTTTCCTGGCAGATAAATGAAGTTTTATAGAACAAGCAGACAGAATTAATATAAACATTGGGACACAATCCATTCAAAGCCCCAGACATCTAAAGAGATCAATCATCCCTTAATTCATCTTGCTATTTAACAAAAAAACCCAAAAAGACAAAAGCTACCACCAGGCTGCCTGGTCTCTGTGATTTTTTGTTTTGTTTTGTTTGTTTTTGTTTTTGTTTTTCATTTTGTTTTTTTGTGGCTCAGATGCTTCTTGCTGGGAGAGAAACATTCACTGAAGTATAAAGTCTTTCCTGTTCCTCCCAAGTTATAAATGTCATGTTGCTCTTGCTGGTATATAATTCAGCAGAGTAACCAGCAAATTATCCCTTCTATTAATTACACAAGCTAGGGCAGACATTAGAAAAACCTTTCACTTCTCCTTTCCTTTTAGTACTTAGCTTGAATAGGTGATCTGAAGGAACTCCAGTTGTCAATCCAAAAGATTTTATGAGTTTGAAAATAGATTGGGGGTTTTTCAGCCATGGTACCTCATTTCTTGGAAACTTTTTTTTTTCCTGGGCTAAAAAATATACATAAATAGCAAACATCTTTTATCTCTCTCTGATGTGTAAGAATATGCCTTCTGTATTCTTATTTTAAATGGAAAGAGGAAGAAGCAGTCCTGCAAGGCTTTCCAGATCTGTATTCCTGAATGGATTGATTGAATGGCAGGAAACATCACCCTTTACAGCTAACTCCTGAACGTATTATCATTCCCATTTCCTCTAACTTGACCATCCCTCCTTTTCCCAGCAACAATGTAGACTAGACTTATATAAGACTGTACACATTTCTTCTGTTAGTCTTGCTTCCAGAATCAGCAACATCTCAGTACTGCTACAAGTATCAGCAGAAGCTCTTAATTAAGTTGGAGGGAGTATCTCTATTCACAATAAGCTCGGGCCCTTGTTTTAAAACTTTATTCTACCAGGCAGCTTTCTGAGACTTTTTGGCTTTATGACGTGTCTATGAAGCACTGCACGTAAACCTTTCAAATTCATTGTGTCCAGGTGGAAGGTTGGCTTTGCCATGCTGTATGCAAGCTCAATCTCAGCCAATGAAGGGAGACATATTCTGCTACCAAGGCTAGTCCATTTAGAGTCAGCTCAGTTATAGACCTCCAGGGCACCACCCTGCACATCTAGATGGAGTCTTCACATCAGCAACACGTCAGACAACGTGTGTTTTGAAAAGCTTAACTCCATAGCTGGAGCTAGCAGGATTTTTAATTTTTTCCAGAAGAAACTATTCCTGTGCTATCCCTGTTCTGCACCAGAACCATGACTTTTTAATTGTCTTAATCTAAGCTCACTGCAACCAAACTCAGTTTCTCCAAAAAGGTTCATGGTCCTTTGCTGAGACTTTTTTAAGGTCTCAGCACTTTGGACCCCCATTTGAAAAACTAATATCTCCCTCACAGGAAGTATACCAGAAGTGTTTGATACACACACTGAAACCTTAAACTGACTGAAAAGAACTGTGTGCCTACAGTACTGCTACATTTCACAGAGGTGATACTCAAGTTCCAATCAATCACCAGGCACACTTTAAGGCCATGCCCATGTTCAATACCATACCTGCCTTCAGTGCATTATGTTACACATACATTCTCACTCTGGGGACAGCAGATGTCACTCAGACACATCAACTTAGGCTTTCTGTAGAGCTATACAGCTATAAACCTGTTTTTGGAAATGTGCCACTAACATTCACACATGGCAGCACTTGCTTCCTTTGAATATGAACGAGGGTACCACTGCTGAAAAATGACTGCAGCATTTTGAAATGGATTTCACACAAAACCATTGAGAACTAAGCATGATAAAAACAAATCCACTTTTTAAGAGATCATTTTTACTTTTATAATAAACACATATAATAAAAACCCCACTATTTTCTACTCTTTTATAAGCACAACAAATCAGGTTATCCCCACTTTCATTGATGGGGTTTCATTGATTTCAGTGGTCTTATTTCTCATTTCCACTAGCAAAAGTGAAACAAGTGTTTGGTTCAAATTCACTTAAGTACCACTAAGGTACCTGACTATAAGAAGTCATAAAAAGTATTTCCAGTTCAGAAAGCAGTTTTCTTCCTGCAAGAGTTCTAAGCTTGCAAATGAACATAATTTTATTTAGGTGGTGCATAAAAATATCTCTGTGTAAAAACTTTTAAGGTCTATCTTCATTAGGGAGCCTGAACACTCCTTATGCATAGATACTATTTCACAGGGAACCCAACAACATAGCTGATGTTCATGTTTGTTTATGAAGTCCAATCTGTTCACCCTCACCCCATTTCTTCACTGACATATTTGTCTAACTCTTGCATGTTTAGTGAGCCACACATAATTTTAGAGCTACTCAAGTTCCTCCTGCCAGAAGTTCAGCCAAAGAATCTTGTTTACTACTGATCCACAAACACTGTATAGCTGTTCCACAGCAGCAAGAGTCAGTGCTGTTACAGATATCTCATGATGTTTTAGATATGACTTTAGAAAAGCCTCACATATTTGAAAGCTTGTCCATTTTTTCCCACTGTATCAGCTCGGTCTAAAAAAAGGCAGCACTTGACCCTACAAACCTTGTCTTGTTAGGATCTTGTTAATTTGGTTTTCCAAAACCTGCCTAACCTCAGCAACAGATTGAAGAGCAGCCAGGAAGCTGCATCCACAAAAAATAGGCAGTACTGACTCGTCCTGAATAACCTCTCTGCTCACACCATTCTACACAGCAGGACCACAGGTGCATTTTGGAATTTTAGAGCTGCAGAAGGAGGAGTACAGCCTGCAGAATAAACTGCAGCCCCATACTGCTCTAAGCCCAAGTGATCACAGAAGAAAAACATTCTGCCTAGAGTAGTAGAGCTGTGATCCCTCAAAAAAATCCACAGCATTTAAACAGTCACAAATCAAGAACCATTTGTTGAGAGGGGGCTTTGAACTTTCAAAACAACAGCAGCTTGCTATCTGCAACACTGCAGTATTTCAGGAATTGCAGGCCAAATGCAAAAGACAGTTGAAAGACATTGATAGCCACAGACAATATTCCTTTGTGCTGACAAATGCATCATGAATGAAGGTGAAAGACAAAAGCTTCAGAAAAATATAGAAAGAATGAGAGGCAACGACTCACATAAATAAAATCCTGGATACAAAAAAAATGCCAATATCTGACTTCAAAGCAGATTACAAAACATTTTCCCATTTTTTTAAAAATTAACTATTTCCTACAATATTTTCTTGTACACACAATTTTTACAAAAAACAAATAAACCCCCTCAAAATTATGCATACATCTAAGCAACTGTTATGATTTCAGATAATTTTTTACTGTAGGCTCTTTTCTGATGTGCTCCAAAAGTCAGCAACATGGAACCAAGTCCTAACATCAGTAAATTTATTTTATGTATATCCCACTGTAACTCAGGACAGAATTATATCAATTTACTTCAAATTGATTACTTCTTCAACTCATCAGGTGGGAGTTCTGTACACAGACTTAACCTGATCAATAGAATGGCAGGATGATTTCCTGGGCATTCCACCAAACTTGAAGTTAATAAATCTGTTTAAACTTGGTGCGAAAGTTCTTCATCATAACTCAACTGTATTTTAAGCTCTCCACAGAGTAACAGCTTCTATGTATATTTAAATTAAGGCTACATTGACAGCTTCCAATGAGTACCATCATTAAAGGGGCTGTCATTGCTACTACAATACATATGGAAAGGAGAAGGCAATAAAAAATTGTTAGTGAAGCAACACTAGAATGTAGAACTCAGAAGAAAAAGAAAATTAATATTTAGGAGCACATTTTTGAAAGAAAAAAAACAAAACCACAAACTATTTTTGAGCATCTAAAATACCAGGAAATAATATGAAAGAAGGATATGTAAAGTGAGGTAACAAAACATATGGAAAATAGCAAGTTGAGAAATTTAAAAAAATAAGTATAATCCATAGTTAACACAAACTGTACAGGTGATTTAAGAAGGCTGTGTATACATCCGTTTACTTGGATAACTGAAGTTGCCATTTCTTAATTCAGGAGCCTTTTGCTTTTGCCTGATGCTCTGGAAAGAACATTTAAACTCTGTGAGTTATACCGGTGTTCTGGAGTACCACAGACAGAAATGTTACTCTAGATCATGTCTTATTAGTTTAGATCTTACAGGCCATAGGGCTGATAACTCCTCTGATGTCATTCTAGCTGTGCAACAGAAGATAATTTGATTAGCTAAACTATCACTATATATACATCTGCTTAGGAAAAATCCAGCCAGGCTACAATAGGAATTTTACCAGAGTAAGAAAATGGGGACCGGCTTAACACATTTAATGTATTCTGAGAATACAATATTATCCTTGGTCTTATGATACAACAGATTGTTACAGGTTAATTGCATGTTATGTACCTGTAGCTTTGACATTACTGACTGCACAATAATCATAACTTTAGCACTAAAGATGTAGTCATGCTGTGCATGCCACAAAATTAATTTGTATTTAGGCAGTATTCAAAACTTTTGGTAAAATATTGAGTTGCACTTTCCCTACAAGCTTGAGGATTCAGAACAAAAACGGTATGTCTTCTTCCATATAAAATAATTTCCATTAGACACACTTTGTAAGGAATGCTAAATGAAGCAAATACATAGTAGACATCTGACATCTTACTTTTATTACCAGTTGTTTGCTATTTTAAGATCACAGACTTCACAGAGTACTTCCTGACTGACCGTGGTGAAAATGAGAAGAGAACTGGACCTTTCAGAGCTGCATTTGCTTTGGAAGGGTCTATTAGTGCAACAGTAATAATTTCATTATACTAATGATGTGGTTTACATGGCATTTTTTTCACCCGCACTAAGCCACTGGAGACCTGTGGGCTATTTCTAAAGAGCATGCAAAAGGTTGCAAAAAAAAAATGCAAATTCAAATATATTATCAATAACAGTATAATTAAGTTTAACTATCAAAGGGGTCATATTTTCAGTGAAAATACTTTATCTACAACACAAAGCCTGAAAATAACTGCCTTTAATGCAACAGAACGAATTTAAAAAAACCTTTTTGTTCAAAATAATTTGCTAAATAAAACTGTTGTCCAAGTTAATCCATTTGACATTTACCCATTTGTACCCTGGTACAAGTTCCACAGGGCGTCCAGACCAACATTCATTTAAGAACTACCACAAAGGGACTAATAATGAACTCCGAATTTTCCTCTGAACTTCTCTGAAGCTTGCACTGATGCTTTTACCCAGGAAGCAGAAACGGGATGTGAACAAGCATCACCCCAGTGGTATGAAGCTAGACTGGTCATACACAGAAAGAACTTCACTCACTGCAATGCAGGAATCAACCAATGGGAGAGAATTCACGTGTGCAAACAGGACAGCTCTAATAAGAACACTGAAAGTTCATGCAAATTCACACAGTGCATTCTTTATGGATGAGAGAGGCCTCTGATAGATAACAGATGATACCTAAAACCTAATTTAAAATCATTAATAAAAAACAAGTAAGCTATAATGGCAGAAAAGCTGTTCTCCTGTGAGCATGAAGCGCAGAGTTTAACAGGTAAACCAGCAACACACCACACAAACATACATCCATATGTGCAACTTGGAGAAGGTATCATCATTCACACTCACAGGCATGATCAAGTCAGGATTAGCACCACCCAAGGCACCACTGAAGCTCTGGACAAAGTAAGTCAAAACAGTGAGACATGGAGACCCAGTAATTCTAACTGGTCCAGCCACTATTTCGCTGTGTATTTTCAAGAGGTTATGAAGCTCACAAGTACATCTGAAAGACTTAATACACGTACTGGAACAGGTGGCAATGTTTGTCAAGTGCAGTTAGGATGAAAAATGGTTGAGAAATCCTCGTGTTATAATTACATGGTGAAGGTCCACTTATCAGTTTCCAGGTACTTTCCTTTTCTGCGGGGGTTGGGGGGAGGAAGAACACAACAGCACCATCTTCTCAGATCTTAATCTCTTTTGAAAATAGCAACGAACAAATAAGGTAGCCGGCTGGACGCACCAGCCACCAGTACACATTAATATGCATGAAACCTCTATCATGGAATATCCTCCAACTTCTCCGACAAGCAAAGGAGAAGATGTGGCACAAAATCATTTCAGAAGTGGCATTCGTGGCCTTATAGGGAAGCAAAGAGGATGGAGCTTACACCGCCGGCGGGATCCTTACGTCCAGTTCCCGGCCTGTGCTCTCCGTGCCTTGGGCAGCTCCTGTCGGAGGTGGTGATCCTAGCGACAACCGGGCACCAGAGAGCCGCCGGTGCCCGCGGCAGGCCACACTCCCCCCCGTCCCCTGGGCGAACGGGGCAGGCTCGGGAAAGGAAGATGCTCCCGCAGGAGGGCGGGCAGCGATACCCGCGGCTGGGACGGGCATCCCCCAAACCAGGGTCTGCAGCCCCACGGCGGGCGGGTGTGTGCCCGCCGCAGCCCCCCGGCCCGCAGCCCCCCGGCCCGCAGCCCCCTGGCCCGCAGGGCTGCCCAAGGATGCTCACACCGCCGCCCACCCACCCATCCAGCCCCGCACCGCCGCCCTACCTCGCCCGCCCGCGCCGCCGGCCGTGGAGTTGCCGCAGCCCATGGGCGCTGCCCTGCCCGGCGCTCTCCTGCCCTGCCCTGCCCTGCCCGGCGCTGCGGTGCGGTGCGGTGCGGTGCGGTGCGGCGCGGCGCGGCGCGGCGCGGCGCGGCGCGGCGCGGCGCGGCGACGGGA
>JAWWTY010000037.1:54065696-54091483 GCA_035222235.1 Margarornis squamiger
CTCCTGCGCTCCCCACCCATCGCCCGGGAAACCGCCGGAACCCCGCACCGCAGCCCCGCACCGCCGCCCCAGGTGGTCCCCGAGCAAAGACACCGCCGCCCCCCGGGCTCTCCTCTCGTCCGGCCGCGCTGGAGCCGTGAAGCCGGAGATGCGGCTCAGCCCAAGCACAAGCCTGCAGGACTCCTGGTGATCCCTGCCCAGAGCCCTGCCGGGCAGTGGAGATGCTGCTCCCTGGCTCACGCGTTTCACGGGAGGTTTGGGACACCCCTGATTCACCACGGGAAACACCAGTGTAACTACATGTCACGGCTGCGAATCTTACATCTGCCATCAGTAACAGCCCGTTCACTATTTTAAACAAAGATTTGTTGGTTGGTTTCGGTGTTTCTCTGCTTATAAGAAACATGATGGTGAAACTGAAGACCCCCTGGGTAGAAAAGAGCTACAAATTTGTTTTCTCCCAATATCAACAGCACTGAGAAATGTGCAAGATAAGTTTACAAATTCTGCAAGCAGACATTTTCATTCAACAATTGTATAATTTACCAAACAGAATTTGACTTTCTGGTAGCCTAAACCTGCCTTTCACGCAAAGTAAAATACATTAAAACCTTGATGGCTTGCTTACTCTTACTCCACCCATTTAAATGACCAGGGAGCTGAAACTCAATGGATATATCCAGGTACAACTACAAATACTCTAGCTAGATATTATTGCTTCAACCAATCTGTTCAAGGGCTCAGAAAGATGCTTTAGCAGTGCATATGACTGATAACTGTCTACTACAAAAGGTATAAAGACATAAAGCGTTGCTGCCTGATCTTGCAGTCTGTTCAGAGAAGGGAAAAAACCACATCATAATTCTCTTACAAACCTCCCAAAAAGCATATATTAAAACCCAGCAGCTCCAGAAGCAGCAGAGTCAATAACATCCAGTCTCATATGGATTTTTGCCCTGGGGACGCACTCCTACATGGACTCACTGATGTTCACCTTGGAACAGGATGTAGGATCTCCCTGTTCTGGCTCACCACCTATATCCATGTCATTTGTAGAAAGTCAGTATTTTCAGGTCTTTGTCAATATCTTCCTGAAAAATTGACTGAATCTGATCAGTTTAAAATTTAATAAGACAGGGCTAACAGGCACATAGGCATGACCACGCAACTCCTTCACCACCACAAGCCCCCAAGCAGACAGGCAGTACAATTGTGTACATTTTGCTTCAGGAAAAAATCTCACAAAGATTCACAGTCACCTCTTTTTGATGGTCAGTTTTCTGAAATTCACACATAGAAAAATAAACCCTCAGGCTGAGCTTTCAAGTGCCAAGTATAAGCCAAAAATGAATTTTTAATGGCAGAGTTAGGAAGAAAGAAAGGGTGCAAGACATGTTGCTTAAGATCCCATGTGGTTTTCTAATACAAAAATAAACAAAAAATCCCAGCAACCCACACTGGCCATAGACTTGCCACATTTGGAAGTATCTATGAACATGTTTTTAATCTCTAATTTACCTTGGAGGAAACAGTTGTGGTGAGCACAGAAACCGAGCCATGTCCTCACATATTAGAAGAGGCAGCTGGGAGCTAAAAATCCCCTGGAGATGCCTTGACCTCAAGCCATTGCCCTGGCCACAAGGATAAGATATGGGACTGGTTCAGAAACCCGCAGTAGTATTAAGAATGACAGAGAGATGCTGTAACTTCTAAGCCTCTCCCAAGTTCAGTATAGCATGCATAAGCCAAGCATCCTGTGTGCACAAACTAAGGGCTGCACTGAGTTCAGTAAGGCAAGAAACTTCCAGCACACCCATCCAAAGCTGGAGTTAATAGCAGTTTCAGGGAATTTAAGACAAAGGAAATGTGATGTATTCCTCTATATACTGTCTGGGATTGTAATGAGTCAGCAGCCCCTCTCTTGACAGCTCTATTGTAGGTGCCTCCTACTTCAAACGCTTTAGTTTCAACTTTACTTGTGTTTTACACAAACAGAGCATTTCACTTTATTACTGAAAATAACTGGTAGCAAAATATAGTCACATAAGCATGTTAATTAAATGAACACTTTACATCAAAGGAAAGGAGCCACGTACTCCGTGCATCAGCAAACTCTCATGCAGCCTGTGTACTTCACCTCCTCTGAGGAAGAATGGGAGATGTGTGGATGTGAGTGAGCGTCTCTGAGTATTTCAGAAGGTGTAGTGAGAAACGATTTTGTTACTCTCTCCCTAAATCAACCTAAATTTTACCCAGCTTGGAAAATAGTTTGGTTAACAGGATTATCCAAATCTGAAATTCCAGTGATTTTCCCTTTTTGGACAGTTTTGCTAGTCTGAGTGTTTGAAGTCCAGACAATCTGTCCATCAAGCTGGTATGCAGGTCTACGGAAAAGAATTTTTAAAACCTATAGTTACTTCTGGGTATTAGGGAACAGCCCTTATTTGCACAATAACGTATACTTCTCCAAATACTTTTTAATCTAAGTATCCTTATAGAAATCTTTTTCACTCATGATTTTTTTCTAACAAAATATTTGGTTCCAAAGGCTTGGATCTCATCTTAGGTAAGTGTAAGAGCTGGACTTCAATGATCCTTGTGACTCCCTTCCATCTCAGGATACTCTATGATTCTATAGAAAAAAATAGAGTGCTAATTACCATTACTTCTTTTGACGAGTGTTTTTTACATACGTATGTTCTCAAAACCACAAATGTTCTGAAAAAAATGTCAGTTCTTCATCAGTAGGTAGCATCCTGAGATTAATTTTTTCCTAACCAAATTTACAACAGGAATTCAATGTAGACAAAATTTACCTTCTTTAAGAGTTGTGCTGCAAATCTGTGGTCAGAGTTAAACAGTGCAACCACCTTATTCATGGTAAATTCTCAATTCCAGTGTTTCCAGGTTCGGATTCCTGTGTTTTCAGATGATCTTGTATTATGTTTCTCCCTGGGCAGTTACAGTCATGCTACAGCACTGTTATTCTATAGCTGGCAACCTCAGCTTGTAGTTTTCACTGACTTGCTCAAATATCATGGTGCTGCATAGACAGTGGTTGTGATCACTGAAGGACAGAGAGTTAAAACCCAGTTTCCCGGTAAGGGAAGCAAGGATCATTCTGCTTGAAAAAAATCAGTATTTCAAGCACCAGTCTACAAAAAAACCCCAAACAAACAAACAAAAAGCACTCTTGGGTGAGCTGGGGGTTGTTTGTTTTTACACATCAGTAAACAAAGCCCAATACATCAAGGTATTATTTTCATTGATACAAAGAGTGGGGGGGAAATCAAGAACTTATTACTAAAAGCTATCACAATTTCACAAGCCTCAAAGTTGCTCACTACATGACAATGGGAAACACTGAGAAGGACTCTACATTGCTGGGAACATTTTATTCTTAAGAAAAAGTGCTAACAAATTTGATTTGGGATGCAGAAGGCAAAGGACAATTATAACAAAACCCAGAAGCCAACAAAAGAAAAAACCTACAGCCCCCCATGTCTCTACAGTATTTCTTAGTAATGCTTACATTGTGAAAGCACTTGATCACACCAGTCTGACCCCAACTGTACAAGGTACCATCTGGACATATAATGAATGTTCATCTCTGCTGGCAGTCAGAAAGACAAGAAATAGCTGATGGGTGAGATAATAGAGAAGCCAAAGTAGGAAGCAGTGAGATAGCATTACTATTTTAAAAGAGGATGTGCCTAACAAGAACATAAAAAAAGAGCTGTATCAGGTCAAAGGAAAGATCCACCTTGTTCAGGATCCTGTCTCTGACAGCAGCTGAAAGAACACAGGAAACTCATATAGTACATCCCACTCCCAAATTCTCCCATCTTCCAGCATTTGCAGATCATAGTCTACCTGAGACAGACATGGTCACTACATATCTAGCAATCCTTAATACATTTCTCTTCTATGAACCTGTCTCACCCACCCTTGAACCCACATAAGCCCCTGGCACCCAAAGCATCCTCTGTTCCTGTTTCTCAGCCACATGTGATTTGAAGAACCTACTTTTGTTTGCTTTGTGCCTGGCTCCTGCCCACTTCAGCTGTTGATGGTTTGTTCCTTGTATCAGGAGAAATACTGAAGAATCAATTCCCTACTTCATGCCATTCATGATTTT
Source organism: Margarornis squamiger (assembly GCA_035222235.1). Lineage (NCBI taxonomy): Eukaryota > Metazoa > Chordata > Aves > Passeriformes > Furnariidae > Margarornis > Margarornis squamiger. The sequence continues at coordinate 54,069,835 of JAWWTY010000037.1, forward strand.
TGTTCTTCACAGTACAATAAACACCAAAGAACCAATATGCCATGTCCCCTATCCTAATCTCTAGTTAGCAGCAGGGATAGCGAGTTGTCATTTTCTGGCAGTTGATCAATAGGTACTTTGGAAGAGATTTTCTGTGAAAGGGTTTAGAAACCCCTTTCTGCAGACGATATTCTGCTAGTAATACCAAGCTTATGCAAGAAGCAGTGCAGGGACCCTGCATGCTTTGCCCACCGTAGACTTGCTGTAATCCATGCAGTGTGTGTTCCCTTGCAGTCCTTGTTAGCAATAAGAAAATGCAAAAAAGAGCATTCTATACCATCCCCCTCTTCCTTTTTCTGGCTGCCTGGGAAGCCCATGCTCACCATGGGAGCTTCCTAGCACAACCCCAAAACTCCTCTGAGCCCTGAGCTGGTTCCACATGACATTATCTATCACAGCAACACAGCAAGGAACAGAATCCACTGCAAGAACTTAAGAGGAAGAGCAATTTGTCTTCCTCCTTGCAGTGATAGTGGAAAATTTGACTTGAATATTTCATTTAAATGAAAATGATGACTCCTTCTATTTAAAAAAAAAAAAAACAAACAAAAACAAAACAAAAAACAAACAAAAAAACCAACAAAAACCAAACCAAAACAAAAACAAAGCAAAACAAAACAAAAAAAAAACCCAAAACAAAACCAAAAAAGTAGAATGTGTTGCTTTATAATGGTCCACAGAAGCTGACTTCAAAATATGATTTAAACACCTAAAGCATAAATGAGTATTTGCTAAGACCAAGGGGGTTTTTTCATCCTAAGTCAAGAAGATTTTCATTTATCTATCCGTTCCTGTTCTCATGGAAGTCACAAAAAAAAATTCTCATTATTGGGCCAAATCAGACATGAATTGAGAAAAAATCAATGACATCGCCTAAAACACCTGGTAAGAAATTAAGTGGTCAGCCATGGAGAAACACAATCACATCACTATATAAAAGGCCAATAAGTAACAAAGAAATGCAAATATTCTGTCAGCGGATATGCCAGCTTTACAAAAAAGTCCTCCCCACCCAAATCTCTGACAGAATAAATAGTAAGTAATTTTGCAATAATTCTTTCTGAATGTGATTATTGTCCATAGTCATGAAATCTCCTTTGTTTTTAAAAGCCAACAGTCCAGCATATGATTCTTAGCTGATTCACAAGGTAGAAATGGAGTTCAGGACAAAAACTTTAAAAGGCATATTCACTGGGAAGAAATAAGTCATAATTCAACACCAGTATGTTCACATTAGTGCCATGTTTGTTCCTAAAAAGTCTGGATTTAGCACAGAGACCTGAAGCATTTGCTGCTGAGCTCAGCTGTTACCCACTCCCTGCACAGATTTTTCTTTCAGAGCTATTTTCAGGTGCCCTTGAAAATAAAAAATGGCCAAATGCTTACACTGGATATTCAGAAACAGTTTTGAATCCTTTCTATGCCCAAAAGGTTAATATATATAATGTATTAAATCCTTCTATTAGAGGTTTTACAAAAATACAGGCGGTAAGTAACAGTGCTTCTTACCTCTGAGATCATTCAGGCTTCATTTTATTCTCTCTGATAACAAACAGTCTCCCAGAGCTCTGTTCCAGAGAAAAGCATCTTACTCTCTTATTTTAATATGCTATGCAGACACAGTAATCTCTTTCCCATGTCTCTCACTTTTAAATTAATTTGCAAGATGCAGCCAAATCAGCTTTTACAAAGACAGGATCACAAGATGAAAACATGGAAAAATGGCAAAATGCTACAGAAAGGATCTTTTCACTGAGATGTCATTAAGATGTCAGTGCAGCACTGCATCCTTTTGAAACAGAGTGTGGATCACTTCAGGGATATGTGTACCTACTACACACTTTCTCTACTTGATAAGCCTGAATTAGTACTCAAGTAGCGTAAGACAACTGGATCTAGATTTATACAAGCAAACTCTCTTTGCCTCAGAACTGTGTATGAGAAAGGCACATGTCGCAGGAGGTTCCTCTGCACAATGTACCAGTCTCTCATATGGACTCCCACACTTTTATTTCAAGAGAGGCCCTTCTGCATACATGGCTCTTATTTGCTCAGTGTTATGGGAAGATGGTATCCCTGCTTTTTTTTATTATTATTATTTTTATGCACCTTTTCCAACATAAATTCTGTCTCGTTGATATAGATTTCCATTACAGTTTTCCACACATAATAATTGCTTTTGCCTTGTATTGGTAATAATGCCAAACAGCATCATTGCTCCCTTCTTTTTGAATGCAGTGTGCCTGCAGATCATGGAAAAAGGAGATACATCCTCATGACATAAATGTCTTCATCAAATCTGCATATTTATTCATCTCTGCTTAATTAACACTTTAGCTTCTGAAAACTTAGGGAGGCTAAAATTTGGCAGTATTTGTACAGTGGCTATATATAATTCACACTGGGTGAGACTTTCATAACTTGCATGTGCCATTTTATTGAAAATATAGAACTCTATTTCAGCAAATAGCAGCCAGGTTAAAAAAGATAAATAGTCTATGTCCATCAAAACAGCACCTCTTCATTTAAATATTCATTTAATACAAGAGGATGCTAATCATTTTGATGAATCAAAACTTCTGTCATGTTAGGCATACAATACACAGAAGTTGTTTATAAAATTAGCAACATAGAAGCAGTGTTTTAGGTAATTCGAAAAGAAATCCACATATAACAATTATATTATTTTGCATTGACTGACAAAGACCAAAAGTATGTTTTTAATACAGAGTTTTAATCAGAATGTAGTTTTTGACAGATAAAATACCAGCGATTTTAAGCACTTAGAGAAGGCTCTTGTATACATAATGTCAAGTATTTGTAAGAGCAGAGTATTTGTACCCATGAAATAAAACAAACTGTAAACAATCAATAGGAGTAGTTACATGATGTTCTCATAGGAGGCATCCTTTTAGCACCTATATAGAGGTGACAAACTGCTCACACATATCAATAAAGATTAAGCAATTCACCCTTGTTAAACATGGAGTCAGATTATGGATCCACAAGTAGAGGCAAAGGTTAGAGAGACATAGAAATGGACAGTTTGGGAATTTCTGTCTTAAGACTTTATCTAGTTTCATTCATTCCAGGTTTAACAGCAAAATGAAGGCAACACACAAAAACCCAAGGCTCGCTGTTCCTCAGTATGTCCCTGGAATTACTCCCAAAACAGTGGTATTTTGATCATTAGTATTTCCATCTGTAAATGTGACCTAAAATCATGACTTGGGGCTCCTAAAATGCATGGGATTGTGTAAAAATTATGAACTTTGCTTTAAATAATTAATTTGCTTTAAATAATTGCTGTGGAGATTTAATTCTTTGGTGTCGGATCTGTGAGTATTTAGGTTTCAAGGCCTTGCTTGCATTTCTCTTTCCTCCACAATGAGAAGGACTAGTCCTTTTGCAACCAACCCAAAATCTGTTTCATCTCATAATAAGAAGCACATGTCACACAGGAAGTGGTGATGGGGAGCTGACAGCCCTGGTAGCCCCTCACAGCAAACCTGCCCTAGAAGGCTGTGATATGGTGAAACCACAGGTGCTGGCAGCACTGATCCAGATGTATAACAGTGTAAATAAGAAGAGATCTGGACTCAACTCTAACAATAACCAGAGCACTTATTTGAAATGAAGCCACTCTTTCTTGATTTAATTTTCAAAGTACTAAGCATTGCTCCATTTGGCAATGCTATGACCTAGTGTAAATCAAATGTAACAAACCTTTGAATTTCTGTATGCACAAGCAGTTCTGTTCAGGCAAGGGATGAAAAACTCTGGTGACTTTTCTCTTGTCACAGATTCCATTCAAAGCAATTAAGTTAAATACTGAGAAGAATATTTTCCATTGCATTACTATTCATGTTCTTACAGTCATAGATATGACACTGCCCTTCTGTTTAGGGCTTTTTTCTGTTTGTTATTTCATACAAGTTTGATTTGAGAGGGTGAAAAACTAATTAGGAACCACTGGTCCCCTCTAAGAAAAACTTCTGCGTATTATTAGGTCCTCTTGACTCTGCAGTACATGCTGTTTGCATGCTTCATGGCTTTCACAGAGAGATACTTGCTGACCTAAGATCTTGTCAGCACTTATGTTTATAGAGTGTTTAAAGATAATGACTGTATGTGACCCTTGGATAAATGTTCTGTTTTTAAAAAGTGAAAGAAAAACAAAGAAAAGCAATGTGTTACCATAAATGAATTTGAAAGAACTGGAAAACTATTTACTGATCTGGCCAACATTTATATGCCTGATTAATCTCCAGGAATTTGACAGGCTAAACATAAGTTCCTATGTTTGCAGGACTGGACCTGGGTTGTCAAGTGCACAGGTAGCATATGGCACTGCTACAGGGGTCACAAAACACCTGCCTGCATGGCAAATCACATGGTGGAAAGAAAAAGGGCAGGGCAGCTTCTCTGCTGCAAGGCAAATTCTACAGAAGCTGAGGTGCTTGAACAGTCACATATGGTGGGCTGTTTATAGCAGAAAGCTGCTCACAGCCTGGTGAGATAGTTCACCTTGCTTGTACCTTGGCTCACAGTGGTCTTTATCCTGAGAAAACACTGAGAGAGGTTTGTCATCTGGAAAAGTTATTTTGCTAACAGCAGCAGTCTGGCCCTGTGTCAGCCTTCCTAGGGGCAGTGCTCTCACCCAAGTTGTGACCAGCACAATTCTGAAAAGACACTCTAAGTGCTACAATGCTGTGAAAGGCAATAGCACTACGTGGCTTGCAACCTTTCCTATAATGATTCAACTCTGCTCCCCTTGTACTCCTGACTGGCCCCTACTAAACCAAGTTACTTACATGCCAGGGTGACAACCCTGCCTCCAGCAGCAAGGCTGGATGGAGCATCTCAGGTGCACATGCTGCAGAATTCTAGCTTTCTGGCAAGCATTTCATTTGCAGCAGTAGGTCCAGTCATATGACAGGAAAGGGTTTCCAGTATTTGGCTTTCTCCAGACAGCAGAAGAACTTCTAAGTAGCTGCCACAGGAAAAAAAATTGGAAACATCTGATCTTGTGACACTGGAACCATCTGAGTGCTGTGGAGGAACACAGAGCTTAGTGAGATAGTTCCTGCTGAGCCAGACTGGTGATGTCCAAACCTTCTGCCTGGGCAGCAATGCAATCTTTTTCTTCTATGCCAGCACTTGCTTGTATATGTATGCTCCTGACTATATCTTGGCAGCCTGCTGGCAGGAGTCCCTCCCCATCAGGAAACAAACATGTATGGGTGCCCATTTGGGCACCGCCTCGTTTCCTTATTGCTTTCCGTATCTGCTATTTCTCTAAAAAACCAAAATGACACCGTATTGCACCACCACATCCTGCTCTGCCTTTGCATTGGGCAGCGCTGGCAGGCTGCGCTCAAGTGGGAAGCAAGCAAGAGAGCAGTTTGGGGCCTCTGTAGTCCGCAGTAGCCTGTCATGGACCGGGACCCTTGTGTGCTACACCATATACACAGAACAAAAAGAGCCCAAACAGCAAACAGGGTCACCAAAAAGGATATAGTCACTCTTGCAGACTTTTGTGGGCTTCAAACAGATCTTATTGTATGTTCTGCTATGTACAAATGTTAGACTTTATCATCCAGTGTTTTTAGCCCAAGCATAGACAAATGCAAGGGAAGGTGAATCAAAGGAAGCAATCAGAGTTAGGACAGGAGGAATTTTAAATTCTGTTGTTCAGAAATAAACACAAGAGTGCAGAGCCTGATCGGTTCTGGTAATCTTGTGATAAAAAAATTAGACTAAGTGCTGGCTTTAGACACAGTGACACCATTAAAGTTTCTTCTGATATTTGTATTGATGTTGTAAAGACTACAAAAGCAGGGCTCTCAGCCAGTGTCCCCTCTGACACCAAACTGACAGTCCTACCTGCAGGTATTCTGTGGTATTCTGACTTTTGGTAGCCTTTATGCCTAGCAGGTTACTTAATAGCATTTCATAAAACAATTGTATGTCAGGCACTAGATGTCTCTTATTTTAGTCTACAGAATCATACAACTGCTTTGATTAAGTACTTGTATTATTCTGCCACTTGTCATATTTCACCCAAAGATTTTTCAGCATTCCTCAGACACCCTAAACTCCACTGGACCACCACCTGAAGTGTCTTCCAGGTTAGGGAGAAACATACATTACAAAAAAACACAGCTAGAAGGAGAAAGGAACCTGTATTTTAGCATTTGCACAAGCACTGCAAAACTGGACAAAAGGTATTGATTTTAGCTTCAAATGTTCCAACAATTCTCCCTACCAATGAACCACCCATTCTCTCATTGTTCCTGTTCCTTGCAAAGCAAATGCAAACTCTCCATCAGGCAGGTCCCCAGACAAAAACTCCTGCCAACACTACCTGAGTCCACACACCACAGGGCAGAGGCAGGTGTAGGGAGATGGTGGCAACACCTCTCACTGGTACTGTCATCAGAGGCTCTGGCTTTTGAAACCATGTTTTTATTCTGGATCTGGATGGAGGTTGCTGCTGTACTCAGTTACATGAGGGAACTTAATTGTCCTTAAATTACATGAAATTAAAGATGGCAGTTATACCCTTCACCTTCAATGAGATTTTAATTCGATCCATCCCAATAGCCAGTACATCTGTGCATATCCATTTTGGCATATTACTAATGTGTTTAATGGAAATAAACAAAGCCATGTGTTTTGCATTAAAACAAAATTATATCTTGGTTACATAGCAATTAATAATTTCAGTGGAATTTTATTTCAATCCAATATTATCTTGTGGGTCATACACAAAATCACAAGATATTCTTTTTCTATTTGTCCAAGACTTCTTTACATTAGATGCCCTATTAATTAAATACATAATTTATTCAGATACTATTTAAAAATTTGGGATGCCTCTGGTAGTGAGAATAGTAAGAGTTTTTTTCAAATCTTTCACTTGTATTCATTTGAAGCAATTTATTGCCACACTCATATAACATACCCTCTATATTTCTATATATTTATACAAAAACAGCTGCACAACTTAGGGTAAATTATTACACCTCTAAAAGTCATCTGTAGTTCAAAGACTTCTTTGTTACTGAGCACGAAGAAAAATATTAGACACTGTGTTAAATGCATAAATAGACTCAGCTGACTTAGCAAACATGTGACTAGCACAGCACTGCTCAGAAATTTCTTGTAAAGTATAAGGTAGGAAGCCAAAAAGGAAGTACAATGCAATATGTTCTTTAAATTTAAAATGGAACATATGAGAAAGAAAACACAATGTAGTATGACTTACTCTGTAACTAATCTAACCAGAAAAAAATAATTATAGTCAGCTCTCCATTAATACTGGGTGGATTATCAAATTTGGAAATAAATTAGGCTAAGGATGCACAACAGCTGCCTTGTTTCCAAACAGGCCAATTAAAGCTGACAGGACTTATTAACTCATGCACAGCACCATCCAGGCTTTGCACTGCTGCTTCCAGCCCAGAGCTGGTGCTGGGCAGTTAAGGGGGAAAGCATTTGGGCAAATTTGGAAGACTGGCACTGAGACTCTCCAGTCCTGCAGAAGGCACAGGCCCAGCTGCCATCTCACACCATGAGCCCTTCTGCCACATGAGCAAAGGCAGTCTGGGGAGGACCAGACTTTACTGGCTGGTTACCAAGGGATGTTCCTGATGATCTTCAAACAGAAACAAGACTGTCCTGTGTAAAACCTCAAATTCAGGTTTGAAGATGCACCAATTTCTGTGGAAGATTTTACATCACTTGCCGGAAAGATTTATTTAGCAGACAAATCTCAAACTTACAGAACAATTTAAACTTCCTTCTTCTTTCCTTGAAAATTGCTTTCTCTCAACTATGAAATTTTGGGGCTACATTCAGACTTTTGCTGGAAGGAAGCATCATCTTTTCTTAGAAACAGTATAATTAGTTCATGTAATGAATTACTTCATACTCAATGCTCAATTATTTATTGATTTTACTTGATTCTATAATCTCTTAATAATATGTATAAATACAAGCATATAATATAGCATATAAGCAATATGTATAAATTTAATTTTGGTCATTCCAGGGTTTTTACCTTTTCACATAGTAAGAGGCATTTTTCTTAACATAATCTGTAGGTTACAGGATACACACATACAAATTAATTGATCTGCTTCCTGGAAGCGTTCTCCAGTTCAGGCTTCTTGAACATTCAGGTGACTGATTCTGGGTACTGTGTTTACTGTTTCCCTATTCTCTTTCCATATGTACAGTGTTTCTAGAATGGCTGTAACTTTCCACTAGAAAGATTTTTTTGTAGTATCTGAGTATTGTATTCAATACCTGCATAAAGAACAGAGGAGCTGAAGTCTTCAGTCCACTGCATTGCCCAGTGCAGTGAGCAGCTCCCAGGCCACAGGACAAGACAAATGCCATGCCACTTGGCTCCCAGATGGCAATAAAATACTGGGTGATGTAAAGCTACTGAAACAGCTCTGCAGAAGCTCCCTTGGGTACTAGTTGCAGCACAGGTACTGCAGAGTGCCTGGGACATGTGTCACCTGGAGTAAGACTGGCCAGGCTGCTTCCAGCATGCTTCCGAGGCCTGGAAGCCCAGCACTGCAGCACTGCTACCATGCACAGAAACCTGTGAAACCCAGAAACAGCATCTTCTCATGTCAATGGTTTAGACACCCCCTACCTAAAGGTCTGCCTTTTTTTTTCATAATACCACTACTGTTGTATAAATAAATTGTTGGAATGTTCAGTGGTAGTACTACAGGTTTTTTAAATTATTTTAGAAATATTGTTTGGGGTTCCCAAAACTGAAGAATAATTCCTGAGACCTTATAAAACCAGGTGATTGGGAAATTAATTGCAATTTTCAATAATTCAGTGAAAAGGTAATTTCAATTACTAATAGGCACAGTATCTTTTTTCTTTTCTTTTTTTAAATTCAAACCCACCTGGACTGTATTGGGAAAATTCAATAAAAATGTTTTGATTGCTAAAAATAGGCAATCCACCAATTTCATAGCTGTGTGAGGAATGATGCAACAAAGAATGACAGCTAGTAAAAGCATCACCCTTCAGTAAGTTACTGAAGTGCTTTTTGTTTTATTTAAATAAAACTAGTAGAACCTGTTCTGAAAATAGCTATTCTCAAGTTTGGAATGACAATAGGCTTCCACACTTGAACCTCAGACTAAACAAAGCCATCAAAAGGAACATGATAAAACCTTAAAGATTATAGCTCTTGGGATGGAAGATGATGTGAAATAAAACCACAAACCACACTGATGCTTTCTAGGTGAAGGAAATGCTTCAACCCACAGGGAAGAGCTGTTGCTAAACTATTTCAAGACTAGAAGAGGAAAGAAAAGGGCAGAGTTGTAACAGAAGTATTTGGGAAATATTAAAAAATGCCCTGAAGCTACTTCAACAAATACAGAAGCATGGTCTTGTTCTCCATGAATTTAAATACTGTTTTCAAAATCTCTGAAGAAAGAAAAATAAGACAACATAGACTGATCAAATTGGCTCAGAAGCAGACATGGATTCTTAAGTCTAATGCCTAACTAGTGACTTACTTCACATTCTGTAGAAAAAACCCCCTAATTCTCTGACTGCTTTTCACCATTCTAAAATTCTCTGAAACATTATTATGATAAAGCCATGTCTATTTTTGTTTTCTCTTTATGTAAATACATACTGTCATACTTGGTATTTTTGGTTATTAGCTAGAGATTTTTATTATGGGTTAGTGTCTTTATTCAGGCAGGAAAAGGGACTGAATGTAAGAACTCTGTTCTGACTCCAAGGCCTGGAACAGGGAGTCCAGCTCAGTGCTGGTGGAGCAGTCACACCGTTACAGCTTGGCACATTGGGTTAAAGGTCCTATCACAAGCTTCAGAAACAATATCAATCAATGTCAGACACACAAATATCTTAGCCAAAATCACAGGGTTCAATGGTAATTTCTCACACATAATTAGAGCAAACAATCATCCAGCTGATCTGCAAAATGTTCTTAAAGCCACCTGCTTGTGTACAGTCTTTTAATCAGCAAAAAAAAATCTTTGTTAGCAATCACCTTGTCATGTAAAATGTTTGCTGTTGTTTAAGAATGACAGAAGTGGAAAAATCCACTGGGATTTAGATGCAAAAAAGCAGGCCAATGTTAATGTTTGGAGTTCTTTTACACTCAAGTTGCATTTTCTAGGATTATTTTTCTTCTTTTAAGAAGGCAGCAATGTGAGTTATCTGAAGACTGAAATTTCTCTGAAAACGACAACATCTTACAGCATTTTTGTTTACACATTCTGTTTAATTGGCAGGATTCTTCCTAAAGTCTTCAGAAATGTGTTCGGGTTTTTTTCCCCTCAGAGTCTGGTTTTGAGTGTCTCCATGTTTGTCTCAAGGTATGCTGCAGCAACAAATCTACAGCTGAAAAGAATGGAGCAACTAACCTGCAAGATCTGTGACTCTGGACTTTTAGAGAAGCTAAGGCATCTAAAAGCAGTGGCCACCCTTCAAAAACATAATATTCAGGGATTGAGAAAGACTGTGCTCACTTTGAAAACATTAGTTTTGTTCAACTAAGCACATGGATTGACATCCAAACGCTGAAGTTATGCAACACAATTAAGGCAGCACCTAGACAGTAACAAAACCCTTGCTCAGTACATGAAGGACTAGTAACTTAGAACTTCTGGCATCCTCAGTGTAGGGCTATGTCTGAGCAGGGATTGCCCTGCCTGGAGCACCCCGAGGTTTCACTCGCAGAGCTTTCTGTGAACAAGAGCCAATGCAGATGCCACTGTGAGAAATAAAAGAACATGGTTTTACTACAAGCAAATAGTTCATTAACTCAGGAATTATTTTCTTTAGGCGTACCATGGGAGTTGGAAGGTACCAGGTCCTGTCTGGAACTGGTGCCAGGGACAATGTGCATTCGGGAACAGGGAATTATGAAAGTAGATAAAGGTATGGCTGAAATGGGTCCCCGCCACATGGCAGGTCCTTTGTGTGCAGGACAGTGGTCATTCTGACCAGAAGACCCCGTCTCCCTGCACAGGGGGCACACCAAACCCAACCAGAAGAGGCCCACTCCTCTCATTATGCTAACAAGGCGGGACTGGGGACACATAAAAAGCATGATTTTTGGGGTGTGGGTGTGCTTTTTCGGACCTCCGTGGCCGGGGCACCCAGCATGTGCTCCAATAGAAACTTTCCTTTTTCTGCTAACCTTCTTTATCTCACAGATATTTGTATCTTAACCAGATTGAGTAAAAGCGATTTTTCTCACACCACGAAGGAGGGTGGGTCGCTGGCACACGGGTCCATCCCAGCCAGCATCCCACAGCCGGGAGTCCCTCCGGCCTGGGCTTGTGGGGCTGCACGGAGGGTGTGACCCTGGGCAGGATCGCACCCTCACAGCGTGGGAGCCACTGCAGCCTTGTCACCCAGGGACGGGGCCGGGACGGGGCTGTGGGGGGCACTGCGGCCCTGTCACCCAGGGACGGGGCCGGGACGGGGCTGTGGGGGGCACTGCAGCTGGCGAGGAGGGGAAGGGCCGCCCTCCCTCCGGCCGCTCGGCGCTCATGGCGGCAGGGAGCCACAGACCTCCTCCCGTGACCCGCTTCCTCCGGCCGACGGGAAATGGGCGGAGCGGGCGGCCCCGGCCCCGGCCCCGCCAGCGGAGCCGTCCGCCCGCACAGCCCGCACAGCCTGCACAGCGCCGTGGCCGCCCCGCGGGGACCGACGGACGGAGGGAGGGAGGGACACACAGACAGAGGGAGGGAGGGACGGACAGACACCGCCCAGCCCCGCCCCGCCGCCGGGGCGTGCCAGCGCCGCGCTCCCCGCACCCCGGGTCCCGCACCCCGGTGCCCGCACCCCGCACCCCGGTGCCCGCACCCGTGTCCCCGTCACGGCCCCGCCGCAGCGCCGCCATGCCCGCCGTGGACAAGCTGCTGCTGGAGGAGGCTCTGCAGGACAGCCCGCAGGTGGGGAGGGTCTGGGGAGGGCCGGGGCGCGCCCCGCGGTGTCGGGGCCGAGAGGGGGGTCGGGGGGTTCGCCCTCAGCAGCGGCGGGGGGCAGGCCAGGCAGGGTGTGCTCCTGGGGGTCCCCGGGGAAGAAGGCCGTGCCCCGGCTTGGGGCGCACTGCGCCCTTTGCGCTCCCCGCCCTCGGAGAAACCCCCGCCGTGGCTTTCTCCTCGCAGTGCCCCGTCTGCCCTGGTGTGCGGGCGGGGGCTGCCAGGGCTGCCCCGGGGAGGCGAGGCGTGCTGGGGAAGGTGGGCATGGCTCGGCGGCCGGGCTGCCCCGAAGGGAAGGGGACACCTGCCCGCGGTGAGTCACCTGTGCGCCGTGACACAGCCGGGCCGCGGCGCCGCCACCGCCCCTGCCAGCGCTGCCCAGGGCTGCGGCTCGGGTACGGGAGCGCCCCGTGAGGATGGTGTGCCGGAGGAGCGTGAGAAGGGACGGCAGGACAGGGCAGGGCAGGGCAGGACGGCCCTGCTGCCCCCGGAGCCGGTGGGACACAGCTGCGGGGATGAGGGCTGGGCGAGCCCCGCGGGGAGCAACACCCCATGCCATAACCTGTCCAGGGGCGGGGCGGGGGTGAGGCCTCCAGAGCCGGGGAAGGAAAAGTTTGTGTGGAAGAGGGAAATAAAGGGAAAGGGAAGCATTGGAAATGTCACAGGGGTGGGGAGGGTGCACTTGAGGAGAAATGGTGGTGCAGCTGGAGATACAAAAGTAATGGGTTAAACAGGGAAGGAAGAAGGGAGGGTGGGGTGGATCAGCATGGATCCTGCTCCCAGGTAGCCCTGTGTTGTAATCTAACTCATCTGCTGATGGGTCAGGAGGAGGAATGAACAGGTAAGCTGTGAAGCATAGTGCTGTCACGTGTTATGGAGAGTCTGTCAGGAGGCATTTTAAAGGAAAGATTGGATGTGCACCTGTCAGGATGTCATGAGCCTTGGGGCTCATCTTGATCACCCCTTCTTACCCTGTTTTCCTGAAATTTCATGAAATCCTGTCCTAGTAAGAATGATTTTCATCATCTGTTTGATACAGTATATGTGTAATCAACATTGGAAATTGTAAAAACTGGACTGGAAAAAGTCATGAGTAACCTGGTGTAACATCAGAATCAGCCTTGCTTTGAGCAGAGGTTTGGACAACGTGACCTGCAGAGTTCCTTGCCAACCTGAACTTTTCTGCGTCCCACAGTGTACCAAAATGTGCTAGATTTATTATAGGCAGTTACTGACATTTTTAGTGTTAACCTCCCCACCGCATCCTGAAGCTGAAGAACTTGACACGCAGGATAAGTGAACTCATTTACGTCTTCAGTCAACACTTCCTTCAATGATTAAAAATGTAACAGTGACTGCAGGCTGCAGAACAATGTGCTGAATTGAATTTGGAGGTCTTCATCTTTCTTCTGACCTGAAATGAAGGCTGTTAACATCTCCTTTGCAATTACTGGAATACTGGGCCGTGCATAAATTTGCATATTTTCAGGATGTTTTGGCTTGATTTAGTAATTAATTTTTGTTCAAGTTCTACAACTTTGGGAGGGAGGAACATTATTTAATTTTTGTAACAGCCCAGTGTTGCTAAAATATATTTTTTTGATGAAGGAAACAGGATTGGTTTTTTCAGTCTTTTATATTTTTATTACTTTTTTTTGCGTGGGAAGAGCTTTAGATGGACAGCACAGCAGCGTCATTCTGTGCCAGGTGCTACAAAATCAAGGCAAAAAGCCATTCTCTGTCCCACTGAAAACGCAGCATAACATCTTATGGGATCATTTACTTCTGTGTAAAGGAACCTGATTCTCCTTTCTCTGTGCAGTCTCTTAAAGCAATAGTGCAGTGAGGATATAACCTCACTTGGTATAAACTGTGTGAAGTATGTAAATTACTTGCAAGACAAAGGAGAATTCGGCCAAAGTTATTTCTTCATCAGGTTTATGAAACTTGGTTTCTCTCCCCAGCAGTACAGTACTTTTGTCTTGATTTGCGTCCAGGCACTGGCTGAAAGAAACCATAAGAAGTGTCTTAATTTTGAAGTGTTTGGCCACAAAATGGAGAGAAATTTACATCAGCAGTCATGCTAAAACCAAGGGAAATACGGGAAAGTAGAAAGTTTTTTCCTATTTTTCCAGAAGCTGAGATAATGTTGCGATTAATGGGGCCTCCTAAATATTAGCTTAATATTTGGATTACTGTTTTATTTTAGCAGCTTTTGTTGCAGTGATATAAAATGGTAGTCTTAAATGAAAAGGTTTCCAAGAATAACTTCCAAACTGCCTGAATCATTTATTGTTTTTATTATTTTTGAACAATATGCTAATAACAGAGGCCAAGACTTTCAGAAATTATTTCCCAGAGCTGTTCTACCTCAATCCATATTTAGGCATCTGAAAAAATGAACCTGCAAAAAGTCAGTAAGATTTATGAATGTAGCTGGCATTCCCGTATTTGAGAACCTTTTACAGCGTGCAGGAGTGTGTGATTTGTAGCCTACTTCAGGGAATTTCTTTGTAACCTATTAGTCTTGGCTTGATATTTGTCTTGGTAAACATTTTGTCAAGTTTTATAATTTTTGCTTTCCCCAGATTTATTTTTTAACCATCTTCGTGCCCTTTGCATTTCATGTGCCATTATAATACAAAACAAGGGAGCTGAGCACTGTGTAAATACAAGACCATTTGTTGACATTATTTTGTTCTTTTAACACATCATTGAAGATAAAACATTTGAAACCAGATATTTTTGAAAAGCAATATGTTTTCAGTTATTGAAATAATAGCTTGATGTGGAAAACTCTTAAAATCATACCACTGTCCTTGTAGGGAAGTTCTGCACTAAGTATCCTTATATGTTTGGGTTCTTGGTATCCATTTCATTGAGTTAGCCTTCTCTCCATTCTTTGGTTTTTCAGTTCTCTTTATTTGAAAACAGTACTTTGTTTTGTGTATTCCCTTACATGCTAAGATCTAGAATTACTTTCCCAAATGCATTGACTGCAGTGTCTCTAAGGTAGAAAGTATTGTAGCATCTTAGCGCATTAGGAGAGTGAAATGTTGAGAACTTTTAGAGTTACTCAAAGTAAGAAAGTACTCCTATTCAATGCTCAGAGCAGAACCCAAAGACTCACTCCCTAGTCACGTATTTTAGCTGCTGAGCAATACTAATTTCTGGCTTAGATACTTCTCAGCAGAGATGAAATGATAGTTAATCGTAGGCCAAGATTCTTGAAGGATGCTGATGTTGAGTTTTTCAGGACAAACAAAGTCTGGGCAGAGAGTTTTGCAGAGAAGAATAAAAGCCTTGGGGAAGTGCATGTGTCTTTTGTTGAAACAGTGAAGTATCTTAAGACTTTGAAATCAGTTTCCCAGATTCGGACCTGGATTTTTCATGTACATTAGAGATTCCTGTAATAGAAGGATAGATAAACTACTTTCTCTATTACAGAACTGACATGATTATGAAAGTACTGGAGTTTATGCATGCCCCTCATGTAAGCAGATGAAGCTAAGTAATGTCATGTAACTTAGATGTACAGATGGAAGGACATTTCCAGTTAGCATCAAATAGATTGGATTTATCAAAGTTAAGACTAAGACTGGATCGTGACTTTGTTAAAGGGACAGCTTTCCTCTTTAATTATTGTAATGATCTAGCAAATTCTGAAACTTGGCATTATTCTGAAATATCTTTGTTTCCCGTCTCAGGAGCTACATAGTCAGCAACATAGTTCTTTGTTCCTGATGATTCCACCACAAAAAACCAAGGGAATTCATGTCTTTAAGATAACACAAGTCATTATGTCCCCATTTGCTGACAAGGAGGAGTTAGCAGAATGGAGAAAGTCCCGGGTATCGCTGAGTGGGTGTATACTTCTGTGCCTGTTGTTGTAGATGAACACTCAGTTGTTTGGTCTGGTTACATCAGCTCACATTGGTGGTGGCCCTGTAAGAGTTGCTCAAGACAGCTGAGAGTGAATAATACTGTGTAAATTATCTCATTGAAAAGGGGTGCTTTTAATGCAGTCTGACATTAGAGAAGTGAGCAAGCAGTGGCTTTTGGCTCAAGAGTCCTTAACGTGGTTTGAATTACTGTAGTCAGCAGACAGATACTCAGGATTTTTTGCATTCCTAATTATGTTGGAAAGTTGGAAGGACTGTCTCTTAGTTGGAGCAAGAGACTGGGAGTCAGAATTTGGCCATAGCGTTTTACCACTTCTCCTAACGTCTCAGTTTACCTATCCATAATATGAGAACTAATTTCTTCGTGTTTTGAGATTCTGAATAAACAGCATCATGCAAAGTTAAAGGCTTATTATTTTGGATTGATTTTTGTTTTTCACTAGTTGCTTATGATTCTTTTTAATATTTCCACTCAGGATTAAAACCATTTGCTTTTTTTCTTTTATTGAAGACTCGGTCTTTGCTCAGCGTCTTTGAAGAAGATGCAGGAACCCTTACTGAATATACAAACCAGTTGCTTCAGGCAATGCAACGAGTCTATGGCGCTCAGGTAACTTCATTTGTGTTTCTTTTGTTCAGCGTGGGGTAGAAGATAAATCACTGTTATGATGCTGTTATTTACATGAAAGTTGCAAAGTACCTGTACCTCTTGCGGTTTAAGAGGAGTTACGAGTGTTTTTCATCTGGTATCTCAGCCCCTTCCTGCGTTGCTGGTCAGAAAAGTCATATTCATGAAAAAGATGTAGTTTGCTTTGTCTGTCTCCAAACAAATCATGAAAGTAAAATTGTGGCATGTTCTTATCTTATGGTACATTGGAAGGCCAGCCTCGGCAAAATTGCTTACTTAAATGTAGACAGAATACGCAGGTATTCACACTGACTTAAGGCACCTGACTTTGATGCTGTGACTCCCCTTTTGGAAGAAGCTGTCTATGTCCACTGATTACAGAGAGAACGTGCACTTCGGATCATACTGAAGTCAAGTACCTACAGTAGCCAGTGTGAAAAGTATAGGAGCAGGAGCAGAAAAAATAACTTTTTCTAAAGTACTTACATGACCTAGATGACTAAATCCCTTTGAAAGTAGAACTTGGAAAGTAAATTATATTCAGTGCTTTGGAAAATGTTACTGTAAATCTGAGTGATTTTCAGTGAAGCTGATTCCCATGTGCCTAAAACTAGATATTTCAAAATACCATATCTAGGTCTTGAAAGACATACACAGTATGTCACGGAATTTTTGAAAGTATTTATGTAGGTTAGATACCTGAGTTCCCTAGAACAGCTTTTCTGTTCTTAAACCAGTAAATCAGAGTACTCAGAATGTTGAGGAGAATAAGGGTATTTTGAATTTACTGGAAGAGTGCCTGTTTCTGAGTCTTACATTATTAGGAATCAGTTCAGCTATAAAACTATTTCAAGTGTGTGTCCCTTTGGAGGGATTATGCATTGAGTGACTTAGAGTTTAACTTGGAAGAACTATTTGCCCAGTACATAGCTACTAACATCTGGAAGATTCAGCTTTGGAGGGCTTCAAACTCTTCATGTCCTGAATCTTATGCAAATGCAGAGCAATGAGAGGTTTACAGTACAGCTTAGGTGCATAGAAAACAATACAGCACATAGCTGGGGCTGGAGAGGTGACACGAAATCAGCACTGAAAGTCAGTGGTGGGCATTTTGGTAGAGCCACTGAGCTTTAAGAGTAGCAAGAGTGGGGACATGTTAGATGGTAGGAATCTGACACCGAAGATCAGGTAGGATTGAAATGGATTAAAAAAGGAAATCGGAAGATAAATTTGATTTTCAAGTGTCCAGCTTGTGGACTACATGTCCCTTTCCCCTGCTGATGATAGTTTTGGGTGGCATTTTAGGAAGTGGTTGCTCTGGTCTGTGATTCAAAAAAAAACACTTTATCTGCTTTTGTTTGAGTCTTCCTTTTCATACTGATTTTTAGCCTTCTCCATTCCTGTTGCCCCACGGTTACAACATTTCCTCTTTCTTCTCACTGTCTCAGCGCATTTACCCATCTGTGCTTTGCAGTACTACTGAGTCTACTTCATTTTCCCAGCACTTCCTGGCCCCGGCTTTAGTTTGATATAAATATCCAGTCACTTGTGAATATTGGATATGTTCCTTCTTTGGAGTTTGATGCCATTTTGAGATGTAGAAATAAAAGGATAATGCTGAATTGCCTACTAAACCTAAATAGTCAGTTAAGAAAAATCTGTGTGTAATATTTCTTGGCTGCCTATTCACAATTTGAGAGAAAAAGAGTTTTTGTTCTTGTTTTGTTAGGCTACATGTTGTCTGGGTCTCAATAGCAGCGTGTGCTACCAACCCTGTAAAAGCTGAGAGTATTGAGAAGCCAGTTTCTGAATTTGCCTTTTTGTTTTCCTGACTTAAATTTTGTCTCTGCAAAGTCAAATTTTCTCTTTACAAAGTCATTGTCATCCCCTGCTCTGATTTCCTTATCTGTAAAATAGGAATTACAGTTACTGACCTAGTTTAAAGCAATGGCCATGAAAATTACTAGAATCACAGCCGTGGCAGACAAAACAGCAATGGGTTGTACCAGTCCGCAGTATTAAGAATTCAGGGTTTATGCCCCCTCAAAACAGTTACGACAGTTTAAAAAATGTTAATTTTGTTTTCTTCCTAACTTTATTCGGAACTTTAACATTCCCCAGCTGTCTTGACTATGTTTTTAAGATTTTTTTGAGTAGTTTACTAGAGTTTGGTGTTTCTTGTGATGAACACTCGAATTTTCACATAATTCAAACCACTGTAGCTTATGATCACATAACAATAGTTAATGGTTCTGAACTGATTCAATGCAAAGTCTCAGGGGAGTAGCAATTATTACCAACTGCATGCTGTTATTAATCCATGTGGTTATAGGCATGTAGTTGTCTCAAAACACTGCTTTTTGTGCAGAGCAGCAGTAAATTTGTAAATTGACAGCTCAAGCTGCTTTGAACTCGTGTATCAGTGCATTTGAAAGGAGTGTTAAAAATATTTGCCCAGAGTTTTTAAAAACATTTGGAAAATAGGGATCTTTTTAAACATCTTTTCTGACTTACATGCATTCAAACAGGACTTGAAGAGTGGAAGGAGGGATCTGCAGAATTCTCTCGCAGGGTGTAGCAGTGGATATGCTGCCTAGGCACCTGGAGCCACTGGACACGAAAGGGCTGATAACACAATCTAGGCTGCAGCTGGATGATGCACTGCTACCAGGTTGCCTTTGGATCTAAAGCCCTCCCAGTGTGATGAGCCTCTGGTTGCTCTGCAGGATGAGGATGGTGCTCTCAGCTCTTTGGGTACCCACACCAGATGTGTGAATGGTAACTCTTTTGGAGTGGAGTTCTTCAGTGAAAAAGAGGCTGCAATGCTGCAAGGCAGATGGAGTGTATGGTACCATGATTAGAGAGAAGTCACAGGAACCCAAAGCAGTGCTCAAGGAGTGAGGTTTGGTTGATCTGGCAAACCCATGTGTGTAAATATAGTGAAGCATTTTTATATTCATCAAATAAACCACATCCTTGTAAGTACATATTATACTTCCTGCTGTAGTTCTCCCATCTGTGTTGTGGTACCCTAAGGTAGTTACCGTGATAGCGGTCTTGTAGAGGAAATGTTCTTTACAGAGTTTGTTCCTGTAGTTCTTCCTCCTTGCAAGCAAGTCCTGATGCTGCATCTGGCATTACTGCTGAGTTCTGTGAGTGTTGTGTTTGTTATTCTGGACATTTTATTACCTGAACAGTATATAATGCAGCAAGTAAAGACTATTAGAAAATTCAGTTTATCCAAGTTACAATGCTGAGGCTCTTGCAGTGGTGTATGAGCAAAGCATGTACAGTTTGCCTTCCTGACTTGCCACTGTCACAGTAAGTTGTTCTCAGAGCTTTTACTATCGTTTTCAGTTCTCCATCATGCTGTAGAAATGGCTCAGGTGGGATCTTCACTTGAAACAAGATGCCCTTTAGGAGACTCAGGAGACTGTTGTGTCTCTACTATTAGAAGGGATCAACAGTTAATCAGGTTAGAGGAAAGTAAGATGCAGCATTTTCTCCTTGTAAATAGGTTTCGTGTCACGAGTCCTGACACAGCTGTCTGGATATTAGGGGCAGTGATGGCAGAAGAGGAGCAAAAAGAGATAGAGGCATGATGTCTTTATATCCAGAGAGGGGACAGCATGGGAACTGTGAAGCATAATTCTGTTCAACATCTTTGTCTCTTTGAGCAGTCATCTTGTGATTCCAGGGTGACACAGGCAAAGCTGCAACAACCTCTTGGTCTCACTGCCTTTTTATTGTCCAGAGTCTTGACAATTGTGGAATAGTCTTGGTTTATAGGTGCCACGTTACGTGGGTATCAGGACACCTTGAATCTGTCCAGGGCTGGTTTAGGTAGTGCTTCATAACAGTGTTACTTGTCTCCTGGAATTCATGACACCTCATATGTCTGCATTTTTCAACAGTGCAGCTTGTTTGATTTTCCTGTGCATTGGCTTCACTAGGCTGTGACTCAGTAAACAGCTGTCAGGCTCTCTAGGGTATGCATGGATTTTCATATTTATTATATTGCGTGGCTAACCCCAAGTGTTCAGAGTTCTTAAATTAGTTCTTGCTTAAATAGCAAGTAAGCACTGATACAATTTTTCTTTTAATTGCTTTCTTTTAATGTGTAAGGGAACTGTTGTGTTGCCTTTTCAAATAAGACTTTTTTTCCAAAACCTTTTAAAGAATAAAATTTAAGTTAGTGTTTTGTAAACTTTCAGTTCCACGTAGAGAAGCTTCAATAGATATTAGATAAAACATTTGCACTAAGCTGCATGTCAGCACTGACTTCTGTGAAATACTTTGTGTATTATTGTTCTATATCATTGTAAATTTGAATTATATATCTCTCACCTTCTTCAGACGTATTCACCATATGTTACTAACAGAGATAAGCAGAACATTACCACGTAAGCACTAAAGTATTAACAAAGGCATGGGAGTTGGTTTTAATATTGTCTATAAAGTTGGAGTTGTTAACATTGCACTAAGCAGGATTTGGAGATTTGGGAAGGCATAAATGTACCTTGCTGATAGTAATTGCACTGATAGAAACTGAAGAGATTATTTCCATACTGAACTAGCCATCCTATTGTAGCTGCTTTTGCTGTTTTACAGCTTTCGCTGAGCTTTGTCTAGGATGTTGTTTCTTGAAGCTATTAAATGATCCTCTGCTGAATTGTGAGGATGGAATGCTGTGCTGTGAATCAGCAGCAGGGCAAGCCATATGTTAGCCTGATCTTGTAAAGTGCTGTGCAGCCTGAGCACCCTGGTGAGGCTTAGTTTCTCACAGCCCTGGATTCATGTTTCCAAGCCATTTAATATGCAAACCTAAGCCTGTAGAACTGTGCCATTTCCTAGATTGCTGGAGAATTCTATTTTGTAGGATGATGATAAGCACATGTAAATAGAACTGCATAAAATGGTTGTATCAAGACCCAGTTCTTTCTTGCTGTGCCTGATTTGAAGGTAAATGTGGTGCCTGCATCTCAAAGGAGAGGAAGATTGCAACGCCCTCATGGACCTTCTCCTTCACCTGTTGGGGGGGGGGGGGGGGGGGGGGGGCGGGGGGGGGGGGG
>JAWWTY010000037.1:54091493-54135404 GCA_035222235.1 Margarornis squamiger
TCCCACTTTTCTCCCCCCCCCCCCCCCCCCCATTTCTGAGTCATTAAGCTTTCACAGATTTAACCCAAATTTTATTGTGTGTCATTCTGCACATACAGAGTGCATGAAAAATACTTTTACCAGTATCTTGCTTGTTTACCCAGAGAAGCCTTTGCCAGTCTGGTGTGCAGGTTACTTGCAGAATTTTTGAAATGCCAACTTTAGCTGGCATAGGAAAGTTGCTTTGCAGAAAGCTTTGTTATACTGGGATTGAATTTGGACATGCTGGAGTAGTTCTGTGTCTGTAGAAGTTAATTTATAGCTCAACTTAATCTTTTACATGCCCTCAGATTTGTAGTTTGTTAGACAACTCTCTACAGAAATATCTTTAGACTTCAGCAGATTAGTCGTCAGAGTTTATTACAGAAAAATACAAAAAGAGACCCTAGAAATGGATGGGCAGCTTCACTGGGAAATGGTTAATGGCATGGTTATTTTATTACCAAGAGGTTATAGAAAAGTCATACTCTCTTCTGATATGACAGCTGGGTGGATAAAGGTGATAGCGAAGAAGGTGGAATCAACACAGAAACATCACAGGCCTTTACTCTGGCACTAGATCAGAAACTAAGTCGGACTTTGTTTTTTTTTTCTGCTGACTTATTTAAAGGTAGGATGAGGTACTGAAATAACTTGAGAATTAAACTGGTTTTTTAGTCAGTTCTTAATTTTTCGTAAATTAATGATAGGTTCAAGACACCATTTCCATTACCTTATCCATTTGTATTGGACTTAGTGAACTTTATAAAAATCTATTCCTAGGGTTACCATGCCAGCCAAGGTTAAAGAAAAAAACAAAAGTCAGCACATCTCGAGTCACTACTGATTGCTTTATGCTTATTTACATGCAGTCTTTTCTTCCTTCCAGTGATGTTTTCCCTGTTAAATAAAAAATTTTATGCAAATGAATGTATTTGCGAGGCCCAGTACTGGTTAAGTTTGCCTTAGTTTAAAATACTTCCATTTCTGTTCAGGATTTTAGTTTCTGCCTGATATATCATTTCATAGATAGCTCTCCCACTCCATAAATGTGTGATGAATTCTGAAATGTCAGGGTAATGTGGAAGAGATGTGTAGTAAGGGTTGTATCATAGTTTTTCTCTTGGTATAGTAGGCTGAATTGCAGTCAGTTCAGGATACAGGAAATGAATGCTGCTGTATTCCGTGGGAAAATGTCTTGCAAATAGATTAAAACCTGTTAAAATAACTTGCCTGGATTTAGTGGATCTGTCAACTGAAGCAATGCAAATTCTTCTAAGACTTCTAAGTCTTGAGACTGATTGGTAGCGGAGTAGGGGGAAGGGAAAAGGCTGATTAGGAAGAAATGGGAGGAGGATTAAACCAAACTTTCCCAGATTAGTGTGCTTAGCAATGCAGTATTACCACTAGGTCAGCAGAGCACTTCGCTTGTTTCCTGTTCCTTATGCAATGGACTGTGTTTCAACTTGCTAGCTTAATATGATTTGTTTACAGCTTTTGGGTGTGTGCCTGTGTTTGGTTTTAATTTTTTTTTTTGTTTGGTTTTTTTTTCCCCTAAGTGATACAATGAATGATTTTGTAGTCTGAATGGGAACTAAGTCTGGCAGGTGTTGGGAGGGAGGATGAAGGACCCAGGATTAACTCTTCCACACGGGTAGTGATTGAGTAACAAGTTTGTGGTGTTCTAACACAAAGAACTGAAACTATAAATGAGAAATGTGACCTGCTGGTAGCAATGGTTTATGAGTGATGCATAGAACTGTTGTCCCAAAATCAGCCTAGAATGCCAAAGTTTTGTGTTAGGCACATCTGTCAGTTGGTTCTGTATCTGGAGTAGCATGCTATGAATGTCTGCTTGAGATCTGTAGTTAACTGCTGTTACCTGATCATATACTTGGTAAGGTGTTGTTAATTTGCACCCCTTTGAGATCCTCAGGGTTTATGTATTCCCCCATTATCCTGCCACATACCGGATACTGCTCGTGGGGGGAGTAGTGATCACTGGAAGTTGCGTAATCCACACACCTCTTTGCATTGCAATCTTCAAACTGTTGAGCGCAAATGAGTAATAATGCTCTTAGTTACTCTTTGGATATTATGTGAGGACTTTGAGGACTGAGTCTTTAAAAACTAAACTGGTAGAAGCTTTAGGGATGGCTAACACAAAAAGATGCTTTTGGTGTCAGCCTGTTATTCTGAAGCTTCTTCCAGTGTTAGCAAGTTTAAGCCAGAAACATATATTTTCCAAATTCATAGCAGATCACACAGTTGCAGACTTTGCAGGAATAAGTAAAAGTAAATAATAAAAACTTGTAGGGTGCGGGAGAAATAGGCACATTTCTAACACTCAGTTTATTTGAAAAGATTTCTCTCACCCTGACCCACCTGTATGCCTTACAGGTGGCATCACAGTTGCTATGTGAGGACTTAGTCTTCTTGCAGTTCTTACTCAGCTCTATCTTTAAGTTTGTGTTTATGAAAAAGATCCTAGGCCTGACAACCTCTGCTTCTTTTTTGTAACCTTAAATTTCGTCCACATGCATACAAACAAAAAACAAACCCTTTTAATGTCATATGTATACATGCAAGGAGTCCCATCCTTTCTGTCATGAACTCATTGTTTGCTAGCTCCACTGTGAAGGTGGTGAGGTCTCTCAGGTGTTCTTATAGCTTGGGGGCAAATAGTTAGGGCACATTCCTATCCTTGCCTGAGCCCTTAACAGAGTTTCTTTTTTATTACAAGGCACAACATCCATTTCCATCTTCTGGCTTGGGAAATACTTAAATACCAAGTGTTTGTGTGAAGCTTTTTCATATTAAAAATAATGCAACCTGCATAACCAAGCTGCAAATCTTACAGGAATCCTTGGCATTATTGTTGTATGAAAGTGTAATGCTTATTACTAACTTATCTGAGACAAGAAACAAGGTCAGTCCGTCATTGTGAAGTGAGAATAGTCACCGGGTGCGCATGATCCAAGTTTGGACCCAGATCATCTCAGTTCTTTAAGATGGTTAGAATTATCTCGCTCAGCTTTTCCTGCCATGTGTTCACATACAGCTGCTGTTGCCTGGGCTGTGGCTGGCTGGTTTTTCTGAGCACCTGGGCACACTTAAGGCTGACTAAATGTTTGGGCCTTGGTGCCCATATTAGCCCTTCTTCCTGTCCTCCCAAGGCAGTGTGGAAGCACCAGGCTGTAATACAGTATGTCAGAGGTGGCATCGGGCCAAAGTAAAGGGTGTTTCAGAATCTCTGGCCCAGATAGCTTACTGTGCTGTGCTCTGTTTGCTCAGGATGACAAGAGACAATAAGAGAGCACACAGACTCTGCCCCAGTTTTAATGGTTTTCTGTATCAGCCCCAGTATAAAGAGTTCTATTAAAGCAGTTCAGTGATTGCCCCTAGTTTTATAAAGTCTCTATGGCCTTATGTATTTGGAGACAGGGATAGTTTACAGTAAGATTAAAATTAAATTAAAATTCATTACTTTTCTGCATTACTGAGGAAGAGAAAGATCTGATGGGATTAAGGCAGATCCCAGTTAGCCCCTTCCCCTTTTTGTTTTTTTTTCTAGTTTTAAGTCATTGTTAACAAATCAGGGGCAGAGCAGTTGATATAGTAGTGTTAGGAATACATTGGTTAAAGATTGACACATCCAAGTACTTGTCTGGTTTTTCCAGCTGTCAAGCAAAATTATATGCCTTCCCCACAAGTCTTGCCTTGAGTAAGCACATCTTGAGGATGTGTGTACTTTCATTGGCTGACATAGCCACGAGAACAGAGATGAGCTGTTTTGTGCTCCTGCATCCACTTAAAGCACTGTAATTACATTGTCACATTCCCTGAGCATGAATGCATTTTGAAGGCACATCTACTGGTTCTCTTTATTGATGTAGATTTTGGGGAAAGATGAGTAACAAGTATAAAACATTCTTATGCTGGTATGGCAGCTTATGTGTTTGAGGTTGTTCTGGCTTTGTTATTTTCTTTGAGTGGGAAGAAGCCCAAACCCAAAACTAACCCCCAAACCTTAGTCCTACTCAGAGCAGTTAAACTGAAACTGTGTGTTGATTAGGTCTGAAGTGTACCTGTTATTACTGCTTCTCTATGCAGGTATTTTGAGATGAGTTGTTTACACACAACTGAATGTTTGTGTAAGTAGGTTCAAGTTCAGTGAAGACACTGGTAACAAAGTAGTAGTAACAGCAGAGCTAAGGGCCTGTCATTATTTTTATTAATATGTCTTTTTTTTTTTCTGTAGAATGAAATGTGTCTTGCCACACAACAGCTTTCGAAGCAGCTCCTTGCCTATGAAAAGCAGGTATGTCCAGCATATGACTCTGATTTCTTTTCTGCCTCAGCACTTGTGAAGAAGTCTGTGTAAATACTGTGTGTTCCAGAAGTGCTCAGGACATTCATTTTACTTGGTTTAATGTGAAGGCTGTTGTAAAATTCCCTGGGATGTTCAAGGGAGTTAGTAATTTTTGAGAATCTTAGAAAAAAACCAACCAAACAAAAAAAAATAAAAAAAAGGCACAAAACGTGGGTTAATAAACTTACCAAGATACAAACCAGTTTGCTCCTTTTATGTGACTGTGACTTTAAAATTAGTATAATAAGAATTAAGTGTTATCTAAAATCCATTCATCTAAAACAAGAAGAGCAGGGTAAAAGGATGTGTAGTAATGATTTTCTGTTTTTCCATTTAATCATTTATTGCAAGAGTTTTTAGGAGTATTTATTAGCTTTGTAGTAAAATACATGTTGTATTTTATATTCACCTTTATTGATTTACAGACCAAACATGTGTTTCTATTTCCAGCATTTTGCCTTAGGTAAAGGAGATGAAGAAGTGATATCTACCCTTCATTATTTTTCGAAAGTTGTGGATGAGGTAATTTGAGTTGCTAGTACTCTGTTTTTACACTATAGAGTATTAGGGATTTTTCTTTGGGTCTGTCCTTTTGATTCTGAGCCTTTCCATTGAAGGCTAGACTGTGCCTGGGTTTTAGATAGTCATTTAATTCAGGATAAAGAAGTACAATATCACCCTTCCGTAAGGGTTAGAGCAGTTTCTGTGGCTTTGTTTCACATGCTATCCTCGAAGCAAAGCTGAACTTCTTAAGGGAACTTAAAAAGAGATCGAAACAGGATGTGTTATCTAGGCTGGGGGAATTTTTTATTTAATTTCATTTAAAACTTACATTTACATTTCTAAGCTTTAAACACTGTAGTTTGAGCCAGAACTTTCCAGGAATGGATGCAGCACAGCTGCGAATTAGTAAAGTTGCAGTTTAGTTGCTGTGAGATCATGCAGGATCCAGAGATGTCTGGGGGAGGCTGCAGTGCTATGTGGTGAAAACAGGTTAGGTACTGCAGCTGTGTGCACTGAACATTTCTACTCCCTGTAGGCTTCTGCTAAGTACTGGAAGTCTTTCTAAATGCTTCTGTTGAGCTGCCCATATAACATTTCAATATAATCTTAGTATCAAGGTCCTTCTTGCTTAAGTATCATTTGTCACATCACTCTGCTGTGAGCAGGACTCTGCCGTCAGAAAAGTGTTGTTTTTGTTAGTCTACTTTCAACCTTCATTAAGAAGGCAAAAGGCTGTTCTGAAGTCTGCTGTTTGGGAGAGGTGATGGGGTTGTGGAACAAAAAATAAGTTAAAAACTATAGAGGCCATAGGTAACTCTAATGATACAGTGAGAGGAATCCCAGAGGTTAACTTTTTCTTTAGGCTTCTCTTGCTGCACTGTGTGCTCTCAGGGAATACTTGAAAGGAGCATTTGTTGTTCCCTGTTGTGATTGTGTCCCAGGTAACCCTCATGAATGGAAAGAGATTCTAGTCATCATGGTGGGAATGTAACTCCATGGTGTAGAGATTTAACAAAAATAGGTTAATAAAGACTAATTACAGTTTAAATCCTGTTGGGTTAAGCATTTTAGAATTAATGGTCAAGTGAACTGCCCTAATACATTATGCAGGAATTGAAAAGTTCTTGGATCCTTGAAAAATACCAGGCAGGAATTAAGCGTTTAGGAGAAATCCCCATCTGTCTTGGATATCTTGAGAAATGTATTTTAACCGTTAGTACATTATCTGCTTTGTTTGTTTTTTGGGTTTTTTGTCTTACTGGACATAAATGGCAGACTGTGAAGTGCTGGGGTTTTTTTATTTATTTACACTGTGTCTTAGAACTTTGCTCTGTTCTCTGTTTCAGCTCAATGTTCTTCATTCTGAACTGGCAAAACAGCTTGCAGATACAATGGTTCTCCCAATAATACAATTTCGGGAAAAAGATCTCACAGGTAAATTTTATTCTAGGTTGTAATTTTCCTCACATGTTCCTTCTGCTTATTTCATCATAAACTGAAACATAATGCCATATAATAATTTGTTCTTTGGTGATTAACAGTAAAGTTTCTGTGTTACGTTTTTTTTTCTGCTACAGAATTTCATTGACAGGTGCATGCTTTTATTCAAACAAAAACACTTCCGAGTTCACCAGGTAACATTTTGTGCACCATATGGTGGAAGCTTGAAAATACACAGCTTTGTTCTTTGCTGGATCACTCTGCTTTTACACTAGCCTAATTCTGCTGAAGTCATTGATGCTATAGTTGTCTCAAGAAAGGCAGTTTAGCTGTGAATCTGGCTTGCAAACAGTGTTTATCCCACTTCAGAAATTTGTGGGTGTTTCAGAAGCACAAGCAAGAATTTTTTTTTTTAACTTCAGAGAACAATATATTCCCTCCCTTTTAAGGAAAGAGTCCTCTTTAAATCCTTGCTGTGCAAGGGTAGTTCCAAGTAACCTGATTGCGCAAATTTGGAAATTCATTACTTGAACAACAAAGTAGTAATGCAAATATTTGGTATGATTTCAAAAGAAGCAAGCTCATTTTCAAGGTCAAGGACTCTCTTACCTACTCATACAATAGAAATATGTGGTTTTACTGCAGCATTTTCTTTCTCTCTTCCTTTTTTTCAAAGTCCTCTAATCTCAGTCCCATTTATGTAGTTTTTATAGACATAATTTTGATGGGAGACAAAACAACTAGGAAAACAATGACTTTTAAGATCTTAATAATACCCCATTTGAAATTGTGAGGACATCCAGGCATCTGTGTTAATGAATATCTTGTTTATAATATAATGCCAAATACAAAGCAGGATTTGGACGGTGCAATGTTGGTTGTATAAACACTTTCCCACCTGTTTAATGTGGCTTCACTGATACAGTAATTCTGTTTCTATTTTTATGGATTCTGCCCTCTCATTCATAAAAAAGACATGAGAATGCATATGAAGCCTGCAACCAAAGCCTCAGCTACTTCATGACAAAAAATGAAACTTTCTTCAGTTTCCCTGAATGTCAAAAATTTTTTTTTTGTTCTATGCATCACAACCTCCATTTTTTATTGATGCAGTCTGCAGAACACCATTTTTAGTAGAGACCTGGCCCTACTGAAATTTCCTTGAGGGATTGAACTAGGAAGCAAGGAAGATTAACTGTGTTATTGTTTTTACTTTTGACCTTGTTACATCTTTGTATTGAATACTGTAGAACCTCTAGGTACAAGTTAGTCACACGTGGAAAGAATTTCTGTCTTTCTGCTTTAGAGTCATGATGAAATGTTCCAGGGAGAAGAAATGGTGTGAAGGTGATTAATGAGTAGGGAGTTAAAAATAATCAGAGACCATGATGACATCCTACAATTTCCCCTTAGTATTTTCACAGTTGCATAATGTCTGTTCTTGTGAATGTGCTTTCTTTGTAGCTTTCTGAGCGAGTTTTGCCAGTTGCAGCATACGTTGGTGTGGACACTGAGTAGCTTGTGCTCAACACTTGTGAAGCTGAGTTGCCTCTGTTTAGTTTGTCTTCTTAATACCTGTATCAGAAACTCATGGTCAGTTTTTTATGTAAGCATCATAGACAGTAGTCAGATGTGTTATTTCTTTTCACAGAGAAACTTAGCAAAAACTGTTCCCCTTTGAGGAAGATTCATGTACAAGGAAAGGGGCTTTAGTTCATGTGTCTCTGGGTCTTAGATTTCTCAGTATCACATATGCATTGTCAGGAAGTTGTTCAGAACTGCTGATCCTTCTTATGATAGTGGTCAGCCTTTTGTCGTAACAAACATACTGAAATGGTACCTCTTTGGGTAAGTGACACTGGCAGATAAGGCCACTTTTCCATAGTGACAGCTTGCTCAATAAACTCACTTCACCTTTAATTTGCTATCTGCCTAATCATTCCTCTAGCAGCTGATCTGGTTTAGCATTTTCAAGGGAGGCACAATGTATACATCTCTGCTGTGAAAGGGCTGCAGCGACTTGGGCAGTAAATGTGCTGTAAATGGTCCCAGTTGAACAAAGTGTTTACAGCTTGTTTTTATTTTGAATATTTGATTTCTCTTTTCCAGAAGTAAGCACATTGAAGGATCTTTTTGCCCTTGCTAGCAATGGTATGTGTCCCTGTTTTGATTCTTCTGTTTGTGTGCACCTGTTATATCACAAAGACATTTTTAATCTATGCACACACACATCACATTTCTAAAAAGAATAATATTCCTTGTCTACAGAACATGACGTGTCCATGGCAAAGTATAGCAGGTTACCGAAAAGGAAAGAAAATGAAAAGGTAACAAACATTAAAAGAAAATGTTTTCCTCAGCCATTCTGTCTGCATAATTGTTCACTTATGAACTTTGGAGAGTTCATCACTTAAATTCATAGTAGCTTGAGAGTACTTGTGATTTTGTTTCCAAGCAGACACAAAGCTTTTAAACATCAGCTCATCCAAGTTACACCTGTTTTCTCCAAGTTAGACAAGTGATCAAATATTGTGCTGAACTAGAGCCCTTCAGGACTATGGGAGCTTTTCAGAGAGAGGCAGTCCAGATGGCTATAAATAGATTTGTGTAGGCCTGCTGTTGTACAGCTGAGGTGATGATGCAGTATCACTGAATGCAATTCATTGTGAACTGTCTTGAAGCCTTGTGTCTGCTGTTTCTAAAGCATTCCGTTTCTTCACATCTACCCTCCTGTTAAATTTCTCTGTATGGATTGTCGTTCCACTTAAGAGTACACAAAACTCTGTTCATGGGATTGTTCTACATTTCTTCTTCTTTGCCCACTGGACCACTAAACCAAAATATATCCCTTTATGCCAAAAAAGCATGTGACTGGCCCTATCCTAAGAATGAATCAGTTCTACAGTAAGGTCCTTGAAAGGAAATGCATTACAGAACAAAATGTGACATAGCATATGGTGAATTACTCACCTCTGAGTTCTGCACTTGCAGACTTGTCTTGTGATCTCAACTGCAAATAAATTTCTTGCACAGAGATCAGATCCAGATTTTCAGTTGTGGTCATTATGTAGTTTGTAGTCTCAGGGGCTTCCTAAAAGCACGAGTATCTTGACAGAGAAGGGTTTGAAGTACTTGCTTTGGGGTTTGGATTTGCTTTCTTTGTTTCTTATCCTTCCTTTTAACCTGGAGAAGTTCTGTAAAATAAGAGTTATTTAAATATAACTAGAAAATAATCAGTAAACATATCTATATATGCAGTAACACTTTGTCAACCTCTTTTTATTCAGCTTAAGGCAGAAGTGGCAAAAGAAGTGGCAAATGCAAGAAGGAAGCAACACCTTTCATCCCTGCAATATTACTGTGCCCTGAACGCTCTGCAGTACAGGAAGAGAGTGGCAATGATGGAACCTATGCTAGGATATACACGAGGACAGGTATGGACAGTGAAGCAACCATATCATTTAGACAGTTTTCTGTGAAAAGTTAAACACTGTAACTTGAGATTACTTTGAGAACTGACAAATTACAATGGGGTGTGTGTTGAGGGGAGTGGAGGAAAACAACTTGTGTTCAGCTTACCTAGATTCTAAAAACTAATTTTGTTTGTGGCCAATATATGAATGTTTAGATATTCAGAAAAGACGCCAATGCAAAAAAACAATCCAATACATTTATATGCAAAATCAGCCCGGGGTTAGTTTTTTCACAGCTAAGCTCTCAGTTCAGTAGCATTTACTTGCACTGTTTACTCTGTCTGCACAAACTCTCTTATGTAGCAGTTCCCTTCCTCGCACATAATGTTCAGCATACTGATGAGTGTACACGATAGAGAACAGCGCATGCTCTGGAGAACTGGAAGGGACAGAACAGTAGATAGGATTGAGCATAAGGCTGGCAAAACATTTTTCTAATTTTTGTTCTACCAGTAGCTTGTCAGAACGTATCTCAAGTCTGTAAAATGCAGTAATACTGATAATCTGACTCTCCTGGATGTCAGGAGGACTAGTATTTTCACAGCACTTGATTCTCACTATCACCCATTTTAAGGGTTTTCTGTTCTTTAACATTGATTAAAGAAAGCATTGGGAAAATGAAAAACAGGTTGGAAAACAAGAAAAATGGATGCAGTGTTCTGTTTGAGACTGCAGTGTGGATCATCTTCTCCATTGTCCTGTCTTTTGCAGATCATGTGCCCCATTTAAAAGAGGTAGAAAATGAGAACTCAGTCACTTTCCCCACCATGGGACTTCACACTGCTTCTCTGCTGTAACTATCCTAAGTGAAAGAACTGCACTGGTTTCCTTTACTGGAAGCCAAACAGAACTTTCTTTCTCCACTTTATCTGACAAAACTGCTGTATCTCAGTGCTTTATACAGGAAAGTCTCAAGTTGTCGTGGGAATGACTGAGTAACTAGAAGCCAGTTGATACTGATGCTTAAATATTGTGAACTGCCCTTCATCCCAAGTACATTTTTTTAATCAGTTACTCAAAACATGTCTCCTGTTTCACATTTCCAACAAATGAACAGTCTGCAAGGAATTTTTTGAAGGAGCAGTGGCTAATACAGGGTTCATTTGACTGAAAACTGACATCAGCATGTAAGCTAGGCATGTCAGTCTATCATCAGTGGAATGTAAAGCTCTTCCCTCATGAACTAGGCTTCAGAAATAGAATAGGTGAATCATTCTTTAGGAGGGCATGATTCCTCTCCTTTGTCTGTAAAGGGAGCCCTGTGGCCAGTAAAACAGTTGCAGAAATATTAGTTACATGTAAGAGGAATCTCAAATCCTAAGGTCAGGGAAAGGGAGTGAAATCACAAGTAGAAGTGGACGAAATAGCTAATAAATTGCTTAACATCCAAGAATTTGCTTTTACGTCTTTTTCCACCGCAGTTGGTTGATTTTTATTTTTTTTTGAACATAATTAATTGCACACATGCCAGCTGTGTTCATGTTTCAGTCTGTTGCCAGTAGGCCCTAATGATGACTGTGTGCCCAGCAGCAGGTAATCCAAGGTCAAGTCTACACAGAGTGCTTTGCTGCTATTGTGAACCTGCTGAGCCATACCAGCTAAGAGAATTAATCTTCTGTCACAAAGTGTGCACTTTGACCATAGTAGCTTTTTTTAGCTCCTTCAGTAGAACAAGACCCATGGTAAATCTGTAGGTGATACAAACAACTGCCCTGGAGGTTTCTGCTGGCACAGCTACATTTCATCACTTTC
Source organism: Margarornis squamiger (assembly GCA_035222235.1). Classification (NCBI taxonomy): domain Eukaryota; kingdom Metazoa; phylum Chordata; class Aves; order Passeriformes; family Furnariidae; genus Margarornis; species Margarornis squamiger. The sequence goes on from JAWWTY010000037.1 coordinate 54,103,053, forward strand.
CTGACTGACTTTGCTATAGCACTTTAAAAATTTTCATGTTGGAGTTCGTAGTCCAGGTTGGACTACTAAAAGCAAATGGATGCTTTGTGTCCCATTCCCTTTGATATGGTGGCATTGCATGCAGCAGTTCATAACGCCATGAGACCCAATTCTGCAGTGCTAATATGGGAGAAGTTACCCATTCCTTTATTTCAGTCATGTAGAAAGTTCATTGGAAACATACCTGTTAGCAGCCAACAGCTTATCTGTTTGCGAAAGGGTGGAAAGTTGCAAAAGTGGGAAGTACAAAGAAAGGCAACGCAGCTGTTTGACCATGTGTTTGATCGCCCGCCAAAAGTATCTGTTGTAATGGGATCGCTGTTAACATTCCCCACAATCTGTTACTTGTCTGCCAAAGCCAGGAGAACTTCCAATGTCTTTCTTTTTTTGGTATTTTTCAGATCAACTTCTTTAAGAAAGGAGCAGAGATGTTTTCCAAAAGAATGGACAGCTTTTTGTCATCTGTTTCAGACATGGTTCAAAGGTAATCTGGTACTTTGGCTTCCTTTTGTTGTTCCAGTGGGTTCTGAGCAGTAGTGCTCTAACCTTCAGCACAGTAACTGTTTCTTTCTTATGAGGTTCCTTCCATGCTTGCATTGCATTGTTGAGCATATTTTGGTAAAGAAATGGGTAGAAAGGAGATACAGTTGTACTTGGACAGGAAAATGCTTTCAGTACACTACAGAGAGTACTTAAACAGTATAGTCAGAAATTATGTAGGGTAAAGTGTTCACATGCTTGCTTACATCCCAATGTCTCTTCATAAACACAAAAGAATGGAATTTGAGCTACAAATGGGTTAACACAATTAATAAAATAGACCTAAAGTGCTTTCTGAATTAGAGGCATTTATACTTACTGGATCCTCTGTAATAATACTGTAACAATAAACTATTAACCTCTCGAAGGATTTAGGGCCTAAAGTGTTCGTTGTAGCTATGCAAGGCAAACAAAACTCCTCACCCTAGGGAACATATTCATTGCATCCATTGTAGGCTGTATTAGTCTACTAAGTCCAACCTGGTTTGGCCAAGTCCTAGTTTCAATAAACTGTCCTGCTTTTGTACTCCTAATTTTGTAATAATTTTTTCTTATACCTCTCCTCCACTTCTTCTTGTAGTCAAAATTGACATTTTCTTTATAACTTAGTCCCTGTAAGTGTAGACTTTACATTGAAAATGTAATCACAGTAGATTAATTACAGAATCATAAAATGTGCATCTTAAAAGATCTCCTAGCCCCAGCTGAGTCCTTGACTTTATTGCTTCATACACTTCCTATCAAACTGTAGTCAAATCATCAGCTTTTCTGACTCTGGTGGCATTTTAAATAATGCATACTTGTTAATTCAAGAACTGTGTTGTAAATATTGGTATCATAGATCCTTTCACTAAATGATTCTTTCTGTTCTTTTATACTTATTTATATATCCTCACACGCTCATTTCTGAAATAAATCCCTCTACAGTCTACACAGCGTTTTTACAGATTGGAGGACAGCTTTTAAATTCCATTGAACTAGTGCCCTTTGTTTAGTAAATCTAGAGCACCTTGCTTGTGTCTTACAGAAACAGTGAGGATCCTGCCATTGGAACCTCACCATAGAATAAGCCATAGTTTTCTGAAGTCTCATGGATTTGGATTCTGGACAATGTACAGTAGTAAATGCAGTACAGCAAAAATAAGCTGCTTGGTTATTTTGCTGAGTCTGTTTTTTGTGTTATAAGTCTGTCTCACTAAAGCTTGAAAGTACAACTCAGATGTGACTAGTGAAGGAGTGTGACATCTTTGGCAAAACCAAAAGAGAAGCTTGTAAAATTCTGAATGGCACTGTGCAGCATAGTAATCACTGACACAGGACACGGTTTCATGACTTCAGATTGTGCAGCCACTGAAAACTGTGCTGCCCACTCCACCTTTAGTGCTGGGATCACAAGGCCTCAGTGAGTCAGATCTTCTTGCTAATCAAGATAAAAGCCTTTCATTTGTCAGAGTTGTTCTCTTGGAACAAGAAGCTGATGCATCCCATTGTGCAGCTACAGAGTTTCAGTGGCAATGTGGTCTTGCATCTCTTTAAGTTCGTTGTGAAACTGAGTCTTCATATTTAAAAGCATTTTCATTTGTACAGTTAATATTTCTAACAGTGTGAAAACACGAGAGGAGATAGATCACTAACACATTCTCAGTAACCAGTTGGCCTAATTGCCACAAATGCATATGACTTCAGATTTGTCAGCTTTTCTCTCCTTTCTGCCTTGGAGACAGGAGAAACACATCTTAGGAAGAGGAATCTGGTCTTGGGAACCAGGAAGATGGCAGGGAATTTCTGTCAAAAGCATTCTGTGGTGCAACAAAAATAACTGATCAAAAGATTCATTGAAGTAGAACTTAGGTAAAAACTGACAGCATAGTTCCATTTTATTTAAAAATGGAATTTAAATAATTCTTATTCTGACATTCAGTGATAGGGCTGAAAGGCACTGGCTTGCAAAATATGGTCTAATTTAATTCAGATCTGATGTTACTGCTCAGCCTTTATAACTCACCCTCTCATGTGATTTGGCTGGTTGGCAAGATGCACTCAGCTGGTCTCATTGTGGGAGTGATGTGGCAGCTTAGGAAGTCTCAGCTTTCTAAAGATGTGGAAAAGCCTCAAATAAACTAACATGAAACAGACTAACACCATGATGCAAGTTGGCTCTTCATCTCATCAGTCAGATACTGCTTAGTGCTGACCTAAATGCAGCACTGTGTCTTCAGATTCCTTCAGCAGTTTACAGGATATCACCAACTTCTGGAAAAGACTGGGGAGGAAAGTGGGGGAAGAATCATACCTACTTGCCTTGTACTTTTTCCACAGTCTTGGCCACTGTCAGAGACAGGATAGTGGACTACATGGATCTCTGGTCCTGCTGTGTACACCCTGTGTTTTGTGCTCATGTTCTGCAAAAAGTTTAAACACTTGGGTGGGAAGTAGGGAGAAAATTTTTTCTGGCATAGCTGCAGCTTTTAATGACTTTCTAAGGTATGCAGGGGCAAGGATCCTGATGTTCTCACCCATGAATTTTCCTAGTATGCATCCTAGCCTGGATACAGTTAGTAACTCCTCAAGTCTGGAAAAATTAAGAAAGAAATAAAATATTTGCTAGTATTGTTTTTCTGACAGTCAAAGAACAGTGCTAGATGACCTAGGGAGGTGATCTAGTCCACTCTCCTGCTGAGAGCAGGGCCAGGTAGAGCAGCGTGATCAGCACTGTGCCCAGTCAGGTTTTGAGCATTCATCTCTGACTCTCACACATGGCACACACAGTGTCTAGTGACAGTCTCCATTGTCTCTCCTCCTGTCACTGCACACCTCCAAGAAGGGTCTAGCTCCATCTGCTGCATACCTACCATCAGGTAGGTAAGCTGGCTGTAAGGCCTCCCCCTTAGCCTTCATCCCATGAGGCTGAAAAGCGATTCCCACAGCTGCTTCTCATGTCACGTGTTCTGATCCCTTAGCCATCTTGGTGCCTCTTCACTTGACTTTGGCTCTGTCTGTCTTGTGCTGGGGCACCAGAACGAAACTCAGTACTCCTGTTAGAATCTCAAAAGTGCTGAACAGATTATTTCCTCTGACCCATTTGCTATACGCTTTCTCTTGTAGCCTAGTTCTTCTGCCACATGAGCATGGTGCTGGCTCATGTTTGACTTGTCCTCTAGAAACACCAGGACCTTTGCTGAAAGTTGCTTTCTATCCAGATGACTTCCATCCTTTGCAGTTACATGGGATTATTCCATCCCAGGCAGGACTTTGTATTTTCCAGACTTCACAAGGTTCCTGCCTGCCCATTTCTGCAGCATGTCAGGGTCCCTGTGAACAGCAGGCCTCCACTCTACCAGATACGTCAATCAGTCTTCCCAGTTTAGTGTCACCTGCTCCTATGGCTTGTCCAGCCTCTGTATTGACCCATGAGAAACATCACTAATTGCTGGGTACCAGTTGGGCCCTTAGTGTCTTTCTGATTATGCCCATTGCATTGATGTGTATGGATCAGAGGAGACTGCAAGTGAAACATGGACTCAGTAAGGTTGACGGAAAAAAGGCACGTTTATTGGTCTGATGGGACTATCAGGTGGTCTGTGGAAGCTTCTGAAAATTAAGTGGCTCCCCATGATTTTCTGACAGTACAGCTGAGAAAAAATGATGAAGGTATTTCATTGGCATGTGATGACAGCTTTGACCTCTCCTTGCTTGTTCAGTAAAACAGCCGCTCTGTTTCCCCCTGTATGCCAAGTGTGCCTTACAGGAAGATTATGAACACATTATTCAACACTGCAGCATGTATCTATATATATATGTACTTTCTGGGCTAAATTTTCCAATCAGACACCTCTTCCTAATTACCACTTTCAGCACACTGGATTTTTACTGACGTGTTCAAGAGCTCAGTTTAGCCAACCTGCACCAAAGGTATTTTCTGAATCACAGCAAAGTGGAAGACAGTATTATAAATAAAAATTAAAGCTAAAGTTAGACTTGAGCTATAAATTTTGTATTGTTCTGAAATCATGGAAAACTTAGTGTTGAAAATCTGACCAATTAAATAGGTGATCTTGTGGCAGGAATTCCTGTGTGGTACAGAGTTGCAGGAATTCGACAAAGTTCTATGAAAGAAAGCCAAGAGATCCTGCAGTATAACCTACTTTGAACTGTGCCACTATACTAGGGCAATGCCTATATATGTTCAGCAGTGTAAATTCATGGAAGCATTGCTTTTAGAAGCTGTTTCTCAAAAAATAAACTCAGCTCTTCTTTCTCAACACTTAAGCATTCCTCCTATGCTCATTTCAGTATTATAAAACAGTATTTACTATACTTTTAACTTTGCACTACTCTCCAGGATAATCTCCGCTGGTATTTTTGTTCATTTTGGTTTAAAGGTGTTAGCTGTATCCTGGTATAAAATGACTAATGATGGCTTTGGGTTTCTTTTTGTGTTGTTTTTTTTCCAGCATACAAGGAGAGCTGGATGCAGAAGCTGAAAAAATGAGGGTATCCCAGCAGGACTTAATTGCACTTAATGAATCTGTTTATACCCCAGATTCTGATGTAACTTCACCTGCTATCAACAGAAATCTCATCCAGAAGGCTGGCTACCTTAATCTTAGAAAGTAAGAATATTGTTGCTGTCTGATAGTTTGTTTAGTTGCTGACCAGGTGGTACATTTTTGGGGGTTTTTAGGTCATAGACTCCTCAGGTAATGACTTTTGAGGCTCCTGAATCAATGTGGTAGTCCTACTCTTCAGCCCGTGAGTATCTCTGTCATCTTTGGAAATGTGTTTTAGAATCTTAAACCAGTTTAGAGACATTTGAGACTATTTTCCTGAAAACAGAAGTTTACTTCTGGTTGAATTCACCTACAAGAATAATTTCCTGCATTAAAATGGCTAAAAATTAGAAACTGATGGGGCTGGATTCAGATTGTTCCCAGATCTTAGGGCTAAACAAAACATAGTGTTTACAAAAATAAACAGCTAATTTTTGTAGTTACTACATGTTTTCATAAATGACCTCTTTTACACAAATAAAAGCCTTATGGACAATGCAAGTGCATAACTTTGAATGTGTCCCACACGTAGAGTTACCTCTACAGATTTTCCAAATAAAATCTTCCATCAACTTCTGCAGGAGTTATGTATATTGGTGGCATATAGTAACCCTATTTATGTGATTGATTAAGTATCAGTTTATATCTGTTTTACTAGTATTTTTTTCTTTGTGGGTGGACACATTAATTTCTCATAGTGTTCTAAGAGCTGGATTACAGTATAATAGGACTCCATAGCTAGGGAGGAGATGGTCTTTGAGATACTATTTGCAGAAGAGTCTTCTTTAAATTATGATTCTCTGTGCTGAAATTGCTCATGCTGCTCTTTAGCTTGAAAATACTTTTATTTTAATCCAGCTTCAGAGAATCACAGAATCATTTAGGTTGGAAAAGACCTCTGAGATCGAGTCCAACCTTTGGCCGATCACCACCTTGTCAACTAAACAGCTTAATAGTATTTTACATCAGTTACTCAATACTCTTTTAGTCCTTAGCTAGAAAGTACTGGTTTTAACCTGGATGTTTGTAATTAATTTAATTCTTCAGCATTAATTAATGATTAGTCTTTGCTGGGAACCAGGTGCTGCATTTTCTTCTTAACAGAGATCCATCATGAAAAAAATGGCAGGGTGAACATAAAATTCTCATTAGCATCATGATATGTTTGCAATTTCATACATGTTTGGAGTTATTTCTGAATAATAATGAGTCTTTATCACTGCATCTTCTCTCCAGTAAAACAGGTCTGGTGACTACAACTTGGGAAAGATTGTATTTCTTCACTCAAGGTGGCAACTTGATGTGTCAGCCAAGGGGAGCAGTAGCTGGAGGATTGATTCAGGACCTGGACAACTGCTCTGTTATGGCTGTAGACTGTGAAGACAGAAGATACTGCTTTCAGATCACTACTCCTACAGGAAAAGCGTATGAGACAGGTTTTATTTGAGGACAGCCAGTAACACCTACCCCTTCAGATGCTCTTTCATGTGAAACAGGCTTGGTATAGTAGTAAGCTTTTCTGGGTTTCCAGAAGGGTGTTTCCAAATTAAAGGCATGTTCCTTCCAATCCTCGCCCACAACTGCCTGTACAGCACATGTGTTATCTTTTAGTTGCAGTTTATTCATGATTTTTGTTCCTTTGATGGAAATAGATACAAAGCTTGGGGATGTTACTATAAGCCCTGGAGTCCACTACTAGCACTTACACACTATGCTTATATTCTAGGGGTATAACCCTTCAAGCAGAAAGCAAGAAAGAATATGAAGAGGTAAAAATATTTTCTTAATGTTGTTATTGTTGTATGCAAGTGAACTTGAATAGTTCAGTTTCATTTTTACCTTCCAGTGGATATGTGCCATCAACAACATCTCCAGACAGATCTATCTCACTGACAATCCAGAGGTGGGAGCTTGTTTCCATCTTTCTGCTGGTTCCTTCCAACTTGCCCTCCCATTATTTTTTCCATGGTAATGTGAAATATGTGCATAAAAGAACTGCGGTGTCTTGTGTTCACAGGCAGCTGCAATCAAGCTGAATCAGACAGCCCTGCAAGCAGTGACTCCCATTACCAGCTTGGGGAAAAAACACGAAGTTCATCACCCCAGGTAACATTCTCCCTTGCACGTGTGCAGTTGTAGTAAGCCTGGGGCCAAGTGGTCTTAGTACATCAGGATTGTCATTGACACCTGTAGACACAAGTCCAAGTCTGTGCTGGTAATGCAGCTGTGAACACGGACATTGGAAGGCAGGGAGACAAATGGCAACCTATTGCTGAAATTCAGCCCACACTCAAGAGTTGATCTGCATTCAGGTTTAATATACCAGCATTTACTTTTTTCCTAAGTAATAACAAGTAGAAAAACCCCAGACAAACAAATAGAGATTTTATTGGAGTCCTCAGTAACAGATCAACAGGAAAATATCTTATTTATGTGTTTGTAGAGTGGTTCAGTCCTGCTTTGGACTTTTGAATAATCTTGTCTCCCTTCCAGAGCGAAAGTAGCTTGTCACTGACTGAAACATATTTTTTTTTCCATTTTCACTTTAGCCAGAAAGTAAAGAATATGGAAAATGATAAAATAATTCCAAGTGAATCAGCAGGCATTCAAGACTCCACCCAGCTCATTGCTCCTGGAACACCAATTCAATTTGATATTGTATTGCCTGCCATGGAATTCTTGGACCAGAATAGAGGTGGCAGGTATGGCCAGAGACAGTGATTGATCACTTTAACAGCATGATTTTAGGAGAGAAGATGAAGTATTGCAGCATGTGTTTGTGGTGACCAGAATCTGTAATTAAAGTTTTAATTCTTATTTCACAGGCGTGCAAATCCGTTTGGGGAATCTGAAGACAGCAGCAAAGATGAAGAGGAAGGTCAGTGTTGCTTTTTCCCAGATAAAATTAGTCAGGATTTTAGAGTGTCAGCTACCAGTCTCTTACGGAAAGCACCATGCAGCAATGGTAACAGATCCATAGACAGCTGAAGGTAGTTACCTTTCAGAAGCCAGTCTTTTAAAGCAGTGCTACCTGTGAAAACAAACACCTTTTTTCTTGACAGTCCAAGCTGTATTCCATATTAGGTTTATTTAAAACATTCAAAGGCAAAAAGATTTTCTTTGCTTTTCATCTCCCTTTTTTTTTTTTAAAGTAGCTTTTGACTTCTTTAGAAAAGGGGTTGATGGGAGTGTATTATAATTCTGTTCAGGTTTGAGGCTGCTTTGTAGCCATTCCTTACTGATGTGTACTCTGAGATCCACAATGTAAATCTCTGAGGCCCAGCATAATGCTCCTCCCAGTGACATGCCAGTAAAAGACAGCAGTTCTCACCTTCACTGAGCACATGTAGGGCTGGGCCCTGGCTGTTCTCACCTTTGTGCCAGTTACAAGCACTGTCTAGAACCCACAGCCCTGTCAGAAAACTACTCACAGAACCAAAGCAGAACCTACTGATGTGAGCCCTCCCCCCTGCATGTGCTGTCCCCCTGCGAGTTAGGCTGGCTGCAAGGTGCAGGCAGAGCTGTTGTGGCCTTTGAACAGTTACATTCAAAGGACCTGCTTTCTTTTGCTCACCACCAGCTGTAAAGGGAGCCTAAAAACTGATGGCTTTGCTGCAGAATGGCTGCTTCGTTGTAAGTCTTACAGTGACAGTCAGGGAACAAGGGGGGATTTAATGAAAACCTCCTTGGACCCAGCAGTGTGGAAGGTCAGAAGGACAGATGAAAGTGAGGAATGTACAAGGCTTACAGTTTAAGAGTTAATTTGATGGAAGCCAAGGCCTGGTGCAGAGTCATAAATTAATCACAGAGTACGTGCACCTGATAGCAAAATAGGCAAGGGAATTTTACTAGCTAATCGAGTAAAGCTTAAAGGACCAGTTACACTTTTAAGGCTCCCAAGCAATTGCAGTCATTTCCTTCCCCACCTCCACACTGCTGCCTGTTCACGCACTGTTTGAAACTGGGTCAGGGCACTGTGTGGCTCATGGCAGGAAGCCACCACTTAACAATAGTCACCAACCACAGGCTTGCTGTTGAATTTCCAAAGTGAATAAAATAATTCCATTCATAACTTGAGCTACTGGAAAATTGAAGTAGCACAGTGAAGAAAGTCATGTCTTTTGTCTTCCAGATTTGCTCCTGCAGCAGATGTTTGTAGTTCGGTTTTTGGGATCTATGGCTGTTCAGTCAGATGCCACGTGTGAGGTGATTTATGAAGCTATGAGACAAGTGTTAGCTGCTCGTGCCATCCACAACATATTCCGTATGACCGAATCCCATCTCATGGTCACCAGCAAGAACTTGAGGTACTGTAAAACCTTTACCTTGTCAACATTCTGTTCCCTTCATACAGCTTGTGATTAATAAAAGTAATTTTGGTTTTGTTTTCCCAAGACATACATCCTTTGAGGAAGCAAGATCCCCAGATTCACTTTACTTAGAAAAAAATGTATCTTTTCTTACACTGTAGGATGTAGAAATCATCCTCCTGACTAAGCTATAAGAACATCCTACCAGATTTTAGGGGATGCCATGGGACTATAAGGCCCCCCAAAGATACAGAAAAAAAGAGAATGGATTGGAAGATTCTCTTTCCTTATCCTGCCCTATTGTCGGTACTGACGCTGTAGAATGCAGAGATGCCAGATGTTCCCTTTGGCTGGGGTGTGTTTATGTCCCTCTGCATTATGTGTTAGCCCATGCACTCAGGGTCCTTGTTGAGTGGGTGATGCAGAAAGGTGTTCTGACCTGTGCAGTCGGGCAGCTGAGAGTCAGGGTCTAGAGTTGAGAACCTTGCCAATCACAGACAAAGCATCTGATTCTGGGCTTATGTTTTCCCATCTGTAAAACTTCTATAGTGATTGCCTTTCTATCACAAAGCCCCTTGAAATTGCCAAGGATCACTCTAAAATAATTTTCTTTCTTTTCCCCTACATATGTAATTGTAGGTTAATAGATCCTCAAACCCAAGTTACACGAACAAGTGTAAGTAAATTTTCTTTCTTAATATTGTTTCTGACTGACTGCTTGGTCACATGCACTTGAGCTCTTGACCAAGTGAACTGTATGCTGGTTAAAACAAATTACTTATTTTACTTTTCCAGTTTGAACTCACCACTGTGACACAGTTTGCTGCTCATCAGGAGAACAGGCGACTGATTGGCTTTGTGGTGCACCTCACTGAGGCTCTGGGAGAAGAATCCATGAGTGCATACATTTTTGAGAGCAACACAGAAGGGGAAAAGGTTTGCATAACATTTAATAAAATACTTTATTTAGAAAACAGGTCTTTGGCTTCTTGGCTTACACATCTGGGAAACTGTGATAGAAGCAAGAGAAGCTCAATTTCTTGCCAAGAAAATGTGTTAACATGCAAGCCTTTGATGGCTTTTGTCTAAAAAGGACCAAATTTACAGATAATGCAGCAGCATGTACAACAAGGAAGAAAGGATGGGATTGCCAATACCAGCATTAAGAACGAGGGGAAAGTGTGCTGTCCAGCACCTGCACTAACAAAGAGGAATGTTAGCTATGTTGAGACAGGTACATGGGTGAAGTTTTCAAAGACAAGGCAGCCATACTGTGCTAACACCACGAGGTGTTTGCTGGGTGCCATAACAACTGAAATACAGAACGCAGTGGGGAATTTTTGTCTTAACAAACAGTAACAGCCTTACATGCACTCTCCCAGGTTTGGAAATAAAGTTTGGTGCATAAAACTAAGTGAGTTGAGCGCAAAGATTTACCAGCCTCAGAGAGAGTTTTATTTTTCTGTAATTAGCATAGCGAATTGGTAATCACCTCTTTTTAGGCCTGGATTTAAAATTAAGTCCTAATTAAGGAACTAAAACACAAACCAAAACTGAACTGAACTTTACGTATATTTCTTTTTAGATTTGCTATGCCATTAGCTTGGGGAAAGAAATCATTGAGGCACAGAAGGTAAGTTTGTTTCATTCCCTGTATCTGTGTGGTGATGTATCATGTTCTGCTTTTTGGGTGCACTGTGCAGGTACCTCTGGTGTGCAGAAGAAAAAAGAACTGCTACTTCTTCTAATGAAAATGTCTTGCAGACATTTTTTTGCTGTGTAAAATAAGCTGTTTATTTCACAGTAGCATGCTTTGAGATAAAATGTGCCACCCCCAAACCAAATTCAGAACTATACAAATTCAGTCGTTCATCTTTGAAAGGAATCTGTGAGCAGTTTTCAAAAAAACAAACCAACTCTTTGGAATGAAGTGTAAATCAGACACAGCGCTGTTTCACTTTTAGAAACTCATATTCTTTCCTCCCTTAGGGATGAAAATCAAAGTGTTTTTCCACTTAAACGGCAAAGTTACCTGTCCCTTGTAGGTAACATTTTATCTGTATAGACATGACACTAGCTGTATATTTTTGCTGCTGAAATTTCAGAGCAAGTTGGGGAATGAGTTTTTAGTCACAGGCAACAAGCATGGGTATAATAAATAAATTATTTAGACATTTATTTTCCTCCTTATTTTTCAGTAACTAAGGACCAGCAAAATAAAGTCTCAAAATTAATATTTTTTGTCTGGTATACCCAAGGGGCATTTTTACTTAATCAAAAGATATTACTTATGTTTTAAATCTTTAGAATAAAAGTGGTCAAAGAAAAAAGTTGCAAAAAGTACTAGAACTACTGGGAAACCTGTATGCTCCTCAAGGGCTGCTGCAGCCTGCTGACCTCTCTTCTTTTTCTTCAGGACCCAGAAGCATTAGCTCAGCTAATGAAGTCTGTGCCATTAACAAATGATGGAAAGTTCATGCTTCTGAACGACCTGTCAGAAGAGGATGGAACCATGCATGAAGGAGGGGAGGAATCGGAAGCATAACAAGCTCCTGTCGCTTCCTGCAGCCTGTGTAGGAGCAGCCAAAGCAGGGAGCTGTTCCGCAAGAATCTGGTTTTCTGTCACCTGCGCACACCCGGGGCCAGCTTCTCTCCTCCTGCTAGAGAGCACACGGCGTCTTCGCAGCGGAGTTCCCTCTGGATTTGCAGTGGAACGGCAGCAGGACTTGGCCTTCAAGGCATTTTGCATTTGTGAATGTGTAGGGTTTAGCTGTGTCTGGAAAGCTGACAATCTTCAGGAACGTTTCGGCACGAGCCCCTCGCTGCTGGTAGGAGAGTGCAGCTGTCAGCCACCGAGGGGTAATGGCATTTCTTCACGCACACACAGCCAGCAGCCTACAATTCCACTGAAATTAGTGTGAGCTGTCAGCTCCTTCATCAAGTATCAGGCCTCAAATTTCCTACCATAGTCAGTTTTCATAGTTTGCATGATTATGTGCATCTGAATGAAGGTTAAAAATGCACTATCTACTTTATTTCAGATGAAGTTATTTTTAGTCTAGTTGAAGTGTAACAAGACTTTGTTAGCCTATTTACAAAACAATTTGCTAAACACTAAATTTTTCCTATTAATATAATCTATTTTTATATTGCATCTAGAGTAAGCTTACAAAACAAATCTTAAGTGCCTACTCCTGCCTTCATGGGGACCACACTCACATTCTGTAATTAAGTAATGGACATAATGTACCTCCTTGATTTATTACTCTAAATACCACTGACATGCAAACCTCAGAAGCAGACAACAAACGTGGCATGTTAGTTGTGTGCAGTTTCTCTAGGGTTAGGTTTCTTAAACGTTAAGTTGCCAGAGATGGTAATAGTAGGACAAATACGTACTTTTATAGTAAGAAGTCTCTGTATTTTTAACATTGTTGTGACATACAACAGCTGAGTTTACCAGCAATCTTTTATTTTAAGAAACTGAGCAATAAAATGTTAGATAAGTCCACAATGCATTGACCAGTCTCATAGTACATTCCTGAGATCAGACACTGGAGACATTTGGCTAGTAAGTTTACATTTTTTCCCTCCTGAAAATATGAGCAACTGTACTTTGCAAGAACAAATAAAAATGAACCAAGTAAACAGCTGTGTTTGGGGGGAAAGGGTGTGATCTGTAGCATAGTTTGTATTAATCAAAATGAGGTATCTAGAAAAAATGGCTGAAACTCCTCAAACTTAATTTAACTCTTCTCAATAACGAGGAAGCTAGATTTTCCATAAGGAAAATCTGTGCAATAGTATCTGAAAGATCTCCGTTTGGAATTGTCTGATGTGGAATAAATTAACTGGTTACTGAATGTTTAAAAGAACCCTGGAAGAAACCTGTTAGTAACTGACAAAAATACTTCTTTGTAAATAAAAGCTGAAGCTGTCTTATTAAAAACATTAACGCCTGCTGAACTGGTGTTACTGAAGACACTAAGAATGAGGTTCTCAAAATTGCATTTATTAACACAGTTTTATGTACATAATGTTCTCTACTCACAAACCAAAGAGACTTAAGTAACAAAATACCCTTTTGTACAATGAGTTAGGAAACATTAAGTATTACATTTGGTCCTTTGTACCTGAGAAGCTGAAAACAGCTGTTGATGGATATCTGATGAAACTCAAATTTACTTCTGGTTACCGACTGCATTAGGACTTCCGGACTCCACCCTTCAGCACCAGCCAGGTGCTGCTGGGGCCGTCACTGGTCACCAGTCACTGCAAACACCTTGATCTTGGGGCTGGGAGGGAGCTGGGTGTCTGTGCTCTGCTCCCCCAACCCCCATCCTGCGAGGGGCACGGGTAAGGCAGCCGGGGTCCCCTGGCATAAAGGGCACAGCACAGTCGGGAGGAGGGTGCAAGACCTCTGGCAGAACAGCTGCTGCCACTTCCACATGCAGCAGCCTTGGCACAAGACTGAGCACACAAGGGCAGTGGTGGCAGCTGCCCTCTGGGGGAGAGAGCCTGGCCCTGAAGGGAAAAAAGCCCCTGGAGATCTGTTGTATGTACCTGCAAGGCCTCCTCATCCTCACTTGCATCACCCCTGGGAATTTCAAGTGAGCATGTTTGGTTTAGTTCTGGGGATTATTTTTTGTGTTAGCTCTGTCATCTCATCTCCAGATAGGTGACCCATTAAGGTCCATTTTGGTCCTGTAACTGGAACAGGAGGGCAAAAGCAATGAAAAGAGTAGCACCACAGCAGGAATTTTGCACCCTCTTCCATATCCTTGTGGGGAGAATAAAGGATGTAATGGGATTCAGTGTCACGTGTGACACAGTTGGGGGGGTATGACATCCAAACCAAAGTCTGCACGTATATGCTGCTACATGACAAAGAGAAAAGGAAATACAAACTACAGTCCTGTATTAGCAAGAATAGCTCTATTGTCACTGTACATGTTTGTGTATGTATATATTTTTGCCACATAGAGTATACATTCAGGTCTCCCAGATTAAACAAGCTTCTATAAAAATAGGCTGTCTTTCCTCCAGAATTTCCATCCCCAGAACCACATGAATTTGTTAACCACCATACATTAAGACAATGCTCAGTTCACCTTATGTTCAACTGCAAAGTCTGACCTTTCCAAGACAGTGTGTTTCCAAAACAAAAAAAACGGAGAAGGGAGAATAAAAATGCAGATTAGAGTGTGGGTTGTGTCTTAACTGTACACAGCTACGTAGTGAGGCCAGCCCGAGGAAATGAACACCATCTACATATGACTCTGCTGTCGCTGTGGAAGAAGGAAATGTAGTGCTTGGCCATTCCACTCCAAGAACTTAGATGAGACAGGAATATGGAAGTACGTGCACAGCAACTGCAACAGTATGGAAATTAGCAGCTGATCTTGGCAGTGCTACTGAGCGTTCAGTGCGGGCACAGTTTGGTAAAAAAAGAAAACATACACAAAATAAAACATCAAAGTAAAAAAAGCAAAAATATAAATCAAGTAATGCAGCATTCTTTAGGGCAGTTATAATGAATTAAAAATAAAAACTTTAATGAGCCCAGCTGATTTCAACAGTCCACAAAGCTTCTGTGTCATGTTTTCAGAACCAACAAATGGAACTTTCATATCAGTCTGGTCTTTCCAGTTGTGACAAAACATTCATCCGTGCTGTCTGAATGTTGAAGTGATGGCAGGAAAGGGTGAATTAGAAGTACATCAGGAATTGTCTTAACCAGTGATCCAAGAGTGGGTGGAACTATTTGAACCATTAAAACAAGTGCTAAAGCAAGTATGGTCTAAAAATACAGTTAGGAGTGCCAAAAAAAAACACCCCAAAGATGATTCTCAACTGGACTGACTAGAGTAGGTTATTCTAGTTAGTAAGACCTAGAAGTGTTTTATGTTCTGGGAGATTAAAGCACACCTATATCTTTTAATGAAAGTGTTGCTTTCTTTTAAGCTAAGTCTAGCTACTTAAATTAGAAATCTGAGTAACTCTTGCACAATCTAGAACCTCTACCTGCAGGCATGAACAGATGTATAGAGTTCTCACAGTGTTCAGCAGCTTCTGAGCCTGCAGTGCAATTATTGTTAGTAAAGAGGCATGTAAGACTGTATGAACAACACAGACAGTACAACAGACCTACAAAGGCTGGAAATACAGAATTGAGGCTGAAACTTGCAATTAGGCACAACATATTCATGAACTGTAAGATCACTTAATAGTTACAGACACCCATCACAGTGTCTGGTCATAAAAGGAAGAGCTGATTGTGGTTCTGTCTTGGCTCTGGATTTCCTTACTTCTGTGGATGCAAATCAGACCTTCGGTATGAAATGAGAAGTAATTTGTCATTTTAACTTTTCTGGTTTTCCCATTTGATAAGGGGGTAAAAACAGCAGAGGAAAATAAATGCCTGACAGGATCCCAAGTTCCCACAGTACAAATTTTATCTATAATAATAATAAGGGCATTTGGAATAAAACAGCAATAAGGACTTTCATTTTGTGTAATAGATTTAACATGCATTCACAACATACACTGTTAAACCTACAGTGTAATCTGTGACTGCATCAAATGCAGCTGGACTGCACAATAACATGTCTGAATTACTATTTGGACAACAGATACACACAGTATCCTGATTCAATTATTTTCTTCTGGTTGAAGAGATGCACCAGTTCAAATCTTGGACCAACAGCCTATGAGTTTGGTTTTTTGAGTTTTTTTTAATGTTATGTTAGAGATGCAAGAATGCATCTAAAAATTAATAGGGTTTTTTTTATCTGCACATCTGTACTTTAAAATAACTACCTCAAGGGCAACATTTTATATAATTATTTTCAATCTAAAGAAAGTGCTGTAAATAATGTAAACTCCTGAAAAATAGGAGTTTCTACAAGAAATATAGATAAACACAGACCTAGCCTCACTGGATGCTAGTATACTACTATACATTTTCTCTTGGGTTTAACAAAGCAAGTAAATCAGCTCTAGAGCTTTTACCCCTACCGAGTGTTACTGATGATGACAAGAACACGGGTTATTTGAGTAAGTAATCACCACTCGTACCAGCCATGTCATTTCACAACAGGCTCTGCAGGCGTAGAGTTGGAAAGATCTCCGTTGCTTGCTTTACCAGATTCTTCTAGAAAAATAAAAAATAGACATGGATCATGTTTCACATTTTATTCAAAGCAACAAACCCCAAATCTTAGCATATATATATTGTGCTGTTGTCATAACAACACTTGATGCAGTATAGTATGGTCAGCATATGTAAACTGACCTTACAGCACAAAGGCTCCTGGCCCTATGAAGAAATCTGAATTTTGGGTGAAAGGTTCTGCAGTCAGCAGTACTTGTGTAAAAGTGACACTTCTATGTGCTCACACATTTTTCAGAGTCCAAATCCAAGTGTCACAGCATAAGAAAAAGATACTACAGTGCTTAAAAGCTTCCACCCTGATAGGCATTTCAAGTTTTTCTCACTGCAAAACTCATTTCTTGTGGAATTGAACAGGTATTACAACAGTGAATATTCAGCCTAAAACATAATTCAGTAACTGATGTTCTACAAAATGCTCTCCTACAGTCACCAGAAGAGCATGTCTATTCTGACCACAATGTCTGGAGTTGTTTGGTCTTTTTTTGAGTTAAATAATTATTTGAGCAACTTCACTGAAAATGATCAAATATAAATTCATGCTGAAAGATGTCTTTCTTTACAAACTGTTTTCCTACTGCAGAAAAAACCCTGATCTTTTCCTCCAGTGACTGTAATCTCAGATGTCACTTGTGCCTTTGTCAGAACTACAGTGAAAAATTATCTAATTCAATTTTTAATACACTGCTACCTGAGTTTCTAAGTAACTTGTGACTGAGCTGCATTTTTCTATCTTAATCCCTAGGAGCATGTATTTCTTTTGAAAGAATTTTCCCATACTCAAGAGAGAATTTCAGAATTCATGAAGGAAAATATATAAGTGAGAATAATAAATGCAAAAGACCCATGATCACCTAGTCAAGAGACCGTAACACAAATTAAGATCTTACCCTTTGAATATATAATTCAGTGGGAGACCAAAACATATCATAAACATCTGAATACATACAGTAACTGCATCATTTGCCTATGCAAGATGAAAACCAGCTCGTAAACAGCATGTGAACCACCACTTTATTTTAAAGGAGCTGAGGTTGTACAGAAATGGCTGTCATTGTCAACATCGGTAATTGAGGGGGTAAGTACGATGCTGAAGTTCCTGAATTTAATATTACCACAAGTATGCAATTCTTCCTGTCTCAGATTTTTTAGGGGTTGTTGGGTTTTCAGTGGTGTTGCTTTTTTTCCACACCCCAGAAGCCCTGTTTGAAATTCACCCATTCCAAGGAAGGCCTTTGTGAGTTGTTCCTGATTTCTCAATCACCCTTGACCCCATAAACCCCATTCTGGAATACTGAATCAACCCACTAGCAAGAAAGCAGATATGGAAAAAAGGAAAAAAAGCACCTTCCCTACTAAGGCCCACACTCCCGTGAGCCAAAATGTTCTGTGTGTAGCATTTGCTCACCTTCTTTTTCTTTCTTTTCCTGGCTTTCTTCTGCTGCAGTTTTATCTGCTCTGAAAAAAATTCTTGCACTACTTAGTGAGAAATAAAGGAGTTCAAATTCCTAAGGGAGAAGATAAAGAAGAGGAGCATCAGCGTATCACGAGAATGAATTTGTACACAGATACCAAAGGGATTTTTCAGGAGCATCTTAGGCAACTAGATCTCAGTATCTAAATCATTTAAATGGTCTTGGGGGAAAAAAAAATAAAAATAATAACAAAAATCTTTCTCCTTTCATACCTTATTCACATGCATTTTACAAAGCAAATGTCAGCCTTTCCTTTAAAGGGCAACAATCAAAGCAGCATCACTGCAATAACTCTGTCACTAATCTACTGAGGCTGAAAATGAGGTATGTGGCAGCAGGGAGAACTTACAGCAACTTGCCCATGGAAAATCATGCAAGCCAGTAATTTAAATGACCACAACCTTGATCAATTTCTGAACAAGGTTCAGTGATGTGTTCTTTTAACAGAGGACCAAACATAGTGTACACTCCTGGGAATCCTGAGAACATACAGGGCTTGATCTACTTCAACAACAGATGAGCTTTTAAAGAATGCAGGTTTCGGCTATGTAAATTGCCAACTACAGATTTGTCCTACAGCCTTCTCAAAGCAAGAGAGAGAAAGCACCACACCATAGAGGAAACCTGAGCTGCTATGCTTCAAAATTCAAAGGCATATTTCCTCTATTTGACAGCTAATGCATCATTCAATTTAGCAGCTCAGGATTAACACACAGGCAACTCTGAGAGTTTACAGTGTTATGTAAAATCTTTTGATAAGAAATTTAACCAAAAGGTTCTTCGCTCCTATTTAAGCATTTAGAATTTAGCTGCATTAGATTTTAAACTCCATGGGATAAAGAATTCCAATCAATCAGGTCTTCCCATTCCACTCAAATATCACAAACGCTGCTGATATCCCCTTCAGATCACACACCTCAAGTGTTTATACTCTTTTTGCATTGTTGCTGTAGACAATGCTTTGGGTTTCACTCTTGATGAAGCTCCATCAGAAAACAGACACCTGAATTGGGATGAGTAAGTGCTGAACTCAACACAGAAGAGATATTGTACCAGAACAGGTAACTAGGCCAATGCTGTACCTGCAAACAAACTTCCAGTCGCTTGTGGGTAAGGTTCATAGTTTGTAGTAGTTTTTCATCTTGATTACTGGACTGCACGTTCTGTTGCTTAGCTACCGCTCTTATTTCCTTCACATACTTCTCTCTAACAGACTGGAACCAGTGCAGAGAATCAAACTCCTGGTATTGATCCAAAAGCTTCAGAATGTAAGCCACACCTAGTCATTAACAAACCATGTACCAAAGTCAACATGCAATTTGCAAAATGTTTTGTGAACATCTTTAATAGATCAGCCTAAACTGACAATTTCCACACAAATGTAATTTAAATTGTAATTAATTTACAACTAAATCTATAATGCAAAAAATCACAATAAAGAACAAGCTTCAATTTTTTAAACCCTCGCAACCTGAATACTTGCATTCCTTTTCATCTGACTGAGATCCACAAGCTTTGAAAGAAATTTGGAATCACCAATATACAATAAAACTGCCTGCTCCCATACACAGCTATTCCATGCTCAGGAGATTCTGAACACAACCACAACCCTCAATTCCACTGTGCTAAAGCCAAGAGAAAGCAAATTTAAATTATGGCATTTTCAATTATGGGAACAGACAAAGTGTAAACAAATCTTTTCCCACAAATATCCATTATGTTGTCTTACCCAAAGGCTAATGAGTGTGCTGCAACTTACCCATGGCAAACCCATCATCAGTGAAAGCTGCTCCACTTTTGTTCTTCTTATTCAATTTCTCCTTGCAACTGATTGAATGCTCTACAAAATTGACAGTCTGAAAGAGTGAAAAGCTGCCTTGGAATCATAAAGAGAGACTCATAAATTTCACACAGCATTCACATACATGCTGCTACCTATAAATATAACTGCATGCCCAAAGCTGTGCTAATTGTGTGGCCCATCCTTAGGCATTTTTGTATGAAAACGTTCTTTTTCTAGACTTTTTTTTTTTTAAGAAGTGAAGCTTTGGAAAACATTTGCATATGTGTAAGTAAAAAAAGCAAAGGTAGATCTTAATGTTCACTGTTCTTGTCAGATTCTATGACTTCACATTCTCTTGGTGATTACTATAGGTAAACAAATGAATAAGGATAATTACACTCTGTTTAGAAAACAGTAGAAGTATTTCAATAGTCTTAAATTTACAATGGTGTTGAACAATAGATTCAGATAGTACTATCCAGTGATTGGTATGTGTCTGTCGCTGCAATAACCACTCTTGAGATGTGGAAATGTGAGTAAATTAACTTCTTGAAAACGTAGGACAGTTTCAAGTTTAACTACACTGAAATGCCTTTTTAAAACTAAAATGGAGGGTATATTCCTGAACCTGTAATTATCAGAAAAAAAACTCCTCAGAAGAAAAGGAAAAAGAATAGAAGTATTTGTCATGAGCCTTTACTTTTCCTCACTTCTATGACTTACCTGTCCTCTCACAGTCTTAAGTTTATGGCTCATTGACACTACTGAATTAGTTTCTAAAATGGGATGTTACACATCAATCTGTCTATGTAATTTTGGCCTTCAAACTGAACTGCTTTCAAATGCTTAGAATGCTGAACTCAAGTGTGCATCACCTCCATTTAGTTGGACTTTTTCTCACCAAAGCTTATTAGCATGAGCAGGTCCCACTGCAATGGAGAGGGTCCCAATTTTACCGCATTAGAATGTTACATTAAAAGAGCCTAAAGATACCCAACAAGATGCAAAAACAGCAGACACATAAGGGAGCTAAAGAACTTGTTTTAAACTCACTTCAAACTCTCTCCAAATTTCATTCAAACAGAGAAAGAAGTTTTTTAAGTTACCTTATGAGTGCTAGTACATGAATTGAGGTAAATAAACAAAAACATGTCTTTGGACAACTATCAACAAAACCACACTCAAAACAGTAACTGTGATCACCAAATAAAGTAGAACGTGATGGTGAACAGTCTAATACAAAATATTTAAACACAAAACTGAGCTTTAAAATAAGTCCTGGTGCAATGCAAATACTCACCAGTGGGGGAACAATTATGTAGAAGTTCCGCAAATGCATGTTCTTTGGACTGCGGAATTCTGGGGCAAATACATCCACAAGCATTTTGAAGTACTCTGTTCCTTCTGCAAAGTTACGAGTGAGGTCACTGAGCACAGAGTCCAACTGCCTGCAGAGGATAAACAATGCATTACGTGGTTTCTGCTGGAATTTCTTTGCATAGTCACTTCTTGGGATAACAACCCTCTCTTCACCCATTGCCTATGCTCACAATCCAGTATTTGGAAGAGTACCCTTTCTCCACAACCAATTTGAATCATGTTTCTTGATTTAATTTTCTCAAAACAGGTCTATGAATAGAATATATGCATCTTTTTTACCTGAAGCTCTGAACATTCTAAAAGTAAAAGTAAGACACATGGTGAGAAAAGCTTGTTAGCCTTTGAATGACAAGGATTTCATCAAGAAAACAGGTTCTAACAGTCTATTAGTATCAATGCCACTTCACATTTTCAAAACAACTGCTTCTGTTTTCTCTGCTTCAAAGCAAACATTTTTGCATAAAGGCAGCTGAACTTTTAACATACACAAATGAAACTAATAGTTGCATTTATAAATATAAAATTACAATTCTCTCATCCCATCCTTGCCCCAGACCTCAAAGGCTTGATGTTAGTGTACCTTGCTGCTTTTTGTGTTTCTTCTGAGAGTCCTTCTTCTTTCACCAGCTCTTCAAAGTTAACAATATCCTCCAGATCAGGAACAAACCTGAAAACTTACTGTTTATTAGGATTATGCTCAACTTCCTATGTTCACTGATGTATAAATTTATACATTAACTAATTTATAAATTAGTTAATTTAATCTTCTGGGCCTGAACTACTTACTTCAAGTTATATCATATCTGCCACACCATTTTCATCCAAGCACCGTTAATCTCCCTTTTAAATACACATACACCATTATTTGTACTTCTGCTTTTAGTTGGCTACCATCTCCTCTCTCTATCTTTTGATGTCCTTAATAACCCTAATTTACTATTATTTGCAAGAAAACTATTTCTCACTATGTAAAAGTCACTATGTTTTGATGACCTTCTATAAACACAGAGAACATCTATACAGGAAAAAGCAAAGAAATACTTTCTCCAAGTTCCTCAAGGCTTGTATTATTTTTCCTTAATACACCCTTGAAGTGATTAACATCAGAAATTAATGTGACTTACTTAAAGACTAATGTTTTACATGTACATTCTATTCACTTTTTTGCAGTATCTTTCCATAGAATTTGTGTTACTTTTAGAGGTTTATGGCAATGATTGTACAGTTCTGAATTCCAGCATTGTCTGATAATTCATCAATGAAGGCATATAAATAGACCTTTTCAAAATTTATTTGGGATAGATAAGAATCTAGGAAATATCACCAAGAACAGGAAGCAAAGGAATGAGGAGGAGTAAACAGAACAATGAAATAATTGTGGAAGTACCTAATTGCACTACTACAGCAGTGAAGTCCACCAGATCTTATCATTCGTACATAACCCATAGCATTGCCTTTAAAAACAAGAGAAAACAAAGAAGCAATTTGTAATTACTTAAATACAAACTCTCTTCATAGCTCCTATAAGCTCTGAAATGGAAGCTAATATACTTCAGCTGGGCATATTTTTTGAAACACATGAACTTAACAGTACTATGCTTTTACTAGGAAATACACTCAGTATGGACAACAGTCAGTTCCAATAACACAAAGAACTTAAAAGGGAACAGGAATCTATGCAAGCTGTAACGATATTTTGGATTAAGGGATGCAAGGGCCATTTATATTGGATGAGACTATTTATTTAGCATGGGCTACAAGTGAACTACTTTTCATCTGACTGAAATTAAATCTAGGTTTAGCTCAGCTAAAAGTTCAGTTACTAGGCAATGAAGATCTCTTCAATTTAATAACATTTATAACATCTTAAGCAGCACTTCATACCAATTTGACTTATGAGTTGTCTGAACTGGTCAAGATAGCTCTGGCCATCCGGGGTTATTCCAAGTTTTCTGATGCCACGGTTGAATTTATCTGCTCTTTCAAAGGGATACTAGAAAAACATTTTGGAATAATTTGTAAGAATAAACACCTACCCTTAGAGAAAAAATTTAGTCATTGTATCAATACAATTCTACTTGCAATGTAGTCTTCCTTCACATCTACAGCTTCATTTTTTCGAATAAATTATACACCTGCTCATGTGTATTAATTCACAAAAGTCATTTGGCTAAGCCACTTCTGCAAATTGACAAGTGAAATAGAAGTTACTGAGAACAAGAAAGTGTTGCTAAAAGAAACAACCCCTTGACATACAGAGAAGTTATCAGTCCATTTTACTAAATGCACTGTCTCTCACATTTTTGACATCAATTTTCTAGCAGGGAAAATTAGACCCTCATCCCCAAATCCTGACATACTGGAATGAGTGCTATGTGTTCACATCATTTTGGATTAAATTTGAAAAAGCTTATTATTCAAAATTGCCAATTGTTAAGCATGATTTGGACCAGACATTTAGAACCTCCAATAGCCTACTACTCCATCAAATCATCCTTTTCTGGTCACTGAGAGAATTACTTTAGCCAACCTCATATTTACAGAGCAGACAGAATGAAACAAAGCCATCCTTGGATATGGACATCCATAACACTGTATTTTGCTAGGACAAAAGCTCTGACTTTGTATGGAGATACACATTTAAATAATAAGAGTGGTATGGTTTGGTGCACCTTCAGTCACATGAAAGTAGCACTTCTTTTAGCAAAGTTACTCTCAAGCCTTCAAAAACTACTATACCTTGTGATCATTTTGATCCTTGACTTCCCTGAAGAATCTGATGTCTTTGATAAGTCTGGATTTGATATGTTCATCATACATGAACTGGCTAAAAATATAAAACTTTTTCCTCAAAAATTGGTAAGTGAAGTTTACCTAGAGGACAACAAGAAAAAAACCAGTCAAATCAAGAAAGTTAGCAAAGAAACAAACACATCTAACAGCCATCCAACAGTTTTCAGAAGATGCCTGAGTAACCTGTATTATAAATTCTCAATTTATTTCCTTAATTTCACTGGCTTAAAATAATAAAGAAAACCATTCTCCTGGAAGGCCCACTCTCTTTCAGGAAAGGCAGAGGGATCGAAGGATAAGTTCACTATTTCAGTCAAGGACACACCCTACACAGCCATTAGTTTGTCTGGAATATCCTGTAACTGTCCTTTTAAAGCAATATGAAGATTTCACGCTCAGCTTCCTCAGTCATGTCAAAGAATCTGCATAACCTCCTGACACACCTTTTTCACTTGCTCAAAGTTTTCTAAAACACTTCCATAAGGCAGAAGTACATTTCTACCCTACATATCTCAATACTTCTCACATCTACATAAGTAACTACTCACAATCAGAAGTGAGTAAATCTAGCTCACCAGGAAAAGTGAGTAACAGCATTTATTTGAGAAACTGAAGTCCCCACTTTCAGAAGAACAGTGCAAGAAATCATTAAAACCTTAGTTTTCTAATAACTTCCACTTTGAAAGTAATGACTTGAGAGTGGGTTCAATATATCAGCAAGTTCCTTTTTTTTTTTTTTTAATAGGGCTAGAAGAATAGAAGAAAGAAAACAACAAAAGGTACAAGTTAAACAGCAGACTGGAAAGCACCTGAAAATACCTTTGGCACTGTATTGAGATTATTGCATTATTAAAACTGCATAACGAAATAAACTATTAGAAGATGCATGATTTTGGAGGCTTTTGTACACAATTAAAAAAAATAAATCAACAACAGTGCACAAGATACTCACTGTTGTGTTCATGATTCCTGTTCCATGAGTTCGAATTGAATTAGCAATGTGTCGGATGTTAATGGTGTTCAAGTGTTTGTTATTACTTGTTCTTTCAATGAAAATCTGGGAGGCAGGCAGGGAAAAATAAAGTTAATTACTCAAAACTGGTTCTGTGATAGATTTTCAATCTAACTAGTACATACCCTATTTCTGAAAGCAGCTGATAACTGGTGATTAGGGAAAGAACTGAGGAAACAGAGCAGGCATAAACTTTATCTGGTAGGTTCTTCCAATTTCTACAAAGCTGTGATTCAACAATTCCAAGGCAGATGTTCCACTCAGACTCCCATATTTATTAAGACTATATCCTACATTAAGTGGTTTAACCTCTTTTGGCCCCGCTATTTATCATGGCAACAAATTCTACTACTGAGTTATGTGCTATGAGAAAAAGTATTTCCTCTTCTTTAAGGAAGCTGTTCATTTCTGCAGTCTGCTCCTCATTCTCACATTGTGAGAAACCCCTAAGATTTGTTCCCTGTAGATGTTCTCCATGTCATTCATTGCTTCATCTCTCCAATAACCCATTTTCAGATACCCACTTCCCAAGTTCAAAAATCCCATACGAAGTATGTCCTTACAGAGCAGCCAGTTATCCTTGCTGCCTTCTAGACTCACTGGAAAATTGACATGGAGTGATTCTACTGGCACACCACATCCAAAATATGCTCACACAACATTCTCCAAGACCAAGCTACAGCACCCCCAAAGATGTTTTTCCAGAGCACCAACAGCTATTTTACAACTTGTCACTGTGTATGTTCAGCCTGGGTTCTTCCTACATGTATGCTACTCTGCATTTCTTAATCCCTTCAAATTGTAGCCAAATACTGGGAAAAGCATGGGATGTACCTTACCTGATTATTCAGATTGTAGAGGTAGCGGGATACAAAAACATGAATATTTCTCATGATTTCCAAAACATCCAGACCCTGAAACAATATTATTTATTGATAATTACTATGACAAAACTCCTCAAGCACTACCAGCATGTCTAATCACTAAGGTGCAGAAATACTATTTCTGTAGTTACTTGAAAGTGTTTTAGAAAACAATGTTTTCCTTTGCAAAATTAAGAATCTTTTAACAATTTTATTTCAGTGTCTGTAAGAAAATGTTTAGAGAAGAAAAAAAGCAGTTCAGCCCACATTTTAACATTTATACTCCTGCCTGTTTTTTTCAGCTTCCTCAGAAAGTAAGGAATCCCTCCAGTCTATTCCACAAGACCTAATTAAAAAAACCCAACAAACAATAAAAATTTAATTTGGCTGTTTTCAGATTCCACAAAATGGAATCTTGCCTCAGAGATTTCTACAGACATATGGGTGCCTACAGAGACATAAGCAGCTAGCTACTTTTTTATATTGTTTTACCCAACCTGTCTAGAAGACTATTGCTATTTACAGGATAAATTTTACAATTATTTTGCTTGAATGTGTCCCCTGATTACCAATGTCCATAGAGAGGATTTAATTTACACACATTATTTCCAGTTGTGCCATGGATTTTATCATGATTTTGCTGGGGCTGAGGGGTTGTGGAATGTGAGATGTCTTTATTTTGAAGTAAAGCTTATAGCTGAATGACTGCTATAATGTTGTGAAATTATTTCTTTATAACGATGTGCTGGCCAAATATTGCCAACAGAAACCAAAAACTGGAAATAGAAACTGATCTACAACACTTTGGTACCAAAAAGCAGCTAAAAGTTTTTAGTTCTATGCCCTCCTTCAACTTAGGAAGACACAGCCGTCATGAACATTAGGAAAAAAGGGGCTGCATTTCTACGAGCTTTCACCAATGTGCTAATCCCAGTGAGGGAATGAAGCCAACTGCCAAAAAATGTCCAAGATACTAAAAGGAAGGTCTTCAGAAATATGAAATTTGTAGACCCTATAGAAGTGGATACATTCACCATTAACTTGATGACACTGCAACTTTATTCTGTATGCAAGCATGTTTAGCAGTTTTGAGGGAGTTCTAAGTTGCTCTCCTATTAATCTAAGCACAGATGTCCCAAAGCCTTCAATGTCCAGACTGTCAAACAGTTTTTCTTAATGATCACTGTGGAAAAATCTGCTGAGAAGCAAGCAATAAACCAAGGAAAAGACACACCATTCCAAAGTCATTCCAGACTTGTGAGAGTTGTATTCCAGATGCACTGCTTGCCAAATTGCTGACACTGAATTTCCAGGAAAACATTCTCTGACTTTGCATACTGTAGTCATTTCATTAAATCTTAAGTTAAAAAAAGTAATGATACAAGTCCAACATGAAATTAACTGATATTGGTGTGATCTCCAAAAGCAGGTAAAGATCCTATCTCACAAGTCAACCAGAAATCAAAGGTTACTTTTTCCAAATAGTTCTCTACTCTTGAGTACTTTAATTCCAATTACTCAGTCCTTTGAATAAGTAGCTAGTATGACAGTGGAATGGAACAAATTATACCCTGTGAGCACTGTACCTGTTCCAGAGTCTGGCTGGGAAGATGTGCCTCAGTCATGCTTAAACCATAGCGCTGAGTTGCCAGGTTTCTCATTTCACTGTAGGTGGCCCAGTCATGGAGAGCTACAGTTGTTAAGTTGTAGAAGGTCTTGTCCAAATAGTGAGTTACATGTGCTGTAAACACATAAAAGGATGAACTAAAATCATATTACCTATTTACTTACGGAAGCGTGGAAAGAAGTGAAAAGACAAAGAAAGCCAAAGTATAACAGAGATGAAAACAACAGAATCAAGGAAATGTGTAACTCCTCACCTTTTATGTCAATGAATCGATTGAAAAAACGTATGGGGTTCAGAAAGAAGAAGTGAGCTAGATCCTTCATGCCAACTCTGAAGGGGTTTCTGTCATCCAGCTTTAGGTGTGTATGAACTGATAAACGTAGGTCCTTTTCTATCTCTTTACACAATTTGTCCAGCAAGTGCTATTAAGGAAATTTAAAAAAAAAATCAAAAACCAAAAAAAAACCCCATGAAGCAAAACCAACAACAGTCATGCTCAGTGTCCACTTAAAATGCTCTGTTAGCAGAATCAACATTTCTTTCCACAGACAGGTAAAAGACTGATTAAACTCATGAAGACAGCTTTGCTTTGGCAGAGCCACACAAGTCAAAGTGAATCAATACTTGGGAACCAGAAGGATATTTATTTCCTGTGTTCTTGTCCTAGTACACTATAGCAAGAAAAAGCTACACAGCTCAGAAAATGTACAGTTTAACTACCTAATGCCATTCTTTACATGACTAAAATCTTCACATAGGAGTTTAACACAATTTAAACTTGAGTTTTCTCACTTCTTATCTTAAGGGGAACTAGGCTGAGGGCTGTCTGTCTAAATAGTTATGACCTAATTCATTGAGAGTCTTGCAATAAGCAATTTGACCTGATTATCTGAAGAATATGTAATGTTTGTTTTTTAATTAGTCAAATAAAAAGTGTGGTTCAAAGGTTAAAAACTAGGACTTAAAAAATCCAAATTTCCGTGTTCCCCCTGTCAAACCCCCGTTATAATTCTAGATATAATTCACTCAAGAGGCCATCTAGATTTGCAGATCCTTCACTACTAAAAGCCATGCATACATACTATTATTCTAAATATTCATTCAAGCAGAAGCTAATCTGACAAAAAGCACTCCTTTCTCTGTGTAGTCAAATCTGTAACTGAGGTTTTGTTATGTAATTTAGAGAGCAGTATTTTCATGTTCCCAGCCAACAGATACAATTAACAACAGGTCTTAAATAACCAAAAAATTGTCAGTCAAACCGAACACTTTCTTATCTATTAAAATACTTCACACCAATCTCACCAATCTCAAAGTTTTCTGTGCTATTTTTATGGATCGTATCAGGTTCGGTACAATAGATATTAGCTTGCAAAGACATTCCAAGCATAGCGGTGGCTTTATTTTCCAATCACAAATTACCTCATTGAGCACTTCCATGATTTCTTTGTCATAGCATTCCAGAAGCACTTCATGAGATTCCAGGTGCCTTGCATGCATCATAGCAGGTACACAGTCCCGCAGTGCACTAAACATATACTGACAAAACATATTATGCTTAACAGACTGACAGACATCACCAGCATCTCAAAAAGTGTTCAAAGCTAACAAAAATCAAAATCGCTAGTCTTCCCACGTTTATTAAAAATGGACTTCCTACACCCTGATCAAGTTTCCTGTCCTTAATTGTACATCTGAAGTATTTAGTTGCTACTGATCCGTTGACTGCAAAATCATAATTAGCTATTTAATCAGAAATTATTTGCACTATATTAATTTCAGTATTGTAACTGACCATGGCATGTACAATCCTGGAATAGAAGATTGATTTTTATCAGAATTATCATGCCAAAGCATAATTCACTTCTTCAGCAAATACACAATATTTCAATGAGGGAAGGAGAGACAAGGGGTGGAAAAAGCTACAGGACAATTATCCCATCCAGAATCACTGAACACAGTAATATGTGCTTTAGAAATACCTAATCACAAGGAGGAACAAAGGCTTTTACAGTTCAAGTTGGGCAAAAACTGTTCATTTCAAATTAGAATGAAGAGAGGAACAAAGAGACAGACGGATACAACAGAGACCCAGAGTTAACAATAGCGACCCATGATTTTTAGAGCAATCTAACAGGTATATTTGGATTTAGAACAAAGATTGCTTTTATAACCTCCAGATTGAAAATAAATTTCTGCCTTAATAGTAGCCTGGGTTTTGCCTTCTTTTATTTTTGTCCTTTAAGAGCTTCAGTCTAAGCTTTACCCTCCCTTATGTGAATCTCTCCCACAACAGTGACTAGTTAAACTAAACTGCTAACATTACTTACATGTAGTCTAGCAGAATCAACTGCATTTTCATACACATCATCTAAATAGATTGGAAAGACTGCTCGATGCCAGTATAAGAAACAACAGTCACATTGTGCTCGAACTCTAGAATATAAGATTACTTATTAGGCACAGAACTGGAAGAAACCATCCTTCTAACACAGTGATATTTAGCGTGTTAACTAAAAAACTGCTTTTCAAATCAAAGTTTTACATTGTTACTTTAACGTTCCAGGTGCACTGTCCTTCAAAAAAAAGTTCTTTATTAAAGAACTTTTTATTTCTTGTTTCCCACTAGTGTATTTATAAATAAAAGGTACCTGCTTTAGAAAAAAGGTTTACTCAGTCTCTGAAAGACTTAAATCTTACATTACAGCAAAACACTGCATAACTACTTTCTTATTACAGGCAATTAATGGCCTAGAGGTCAAATGTATCTTTTAAGTTTCTCCTGTAAGTCAAAGGAGAAACAGGACTCTCCTGATACTATACACTTATCCCAGGAATTTAACTGATGAGTCATGCACTGAAGGTGTTTGTCCCTCTCCATAAGGCATGCATGGAAACCACACATTTATCCAGCTTTCAAATGGCCAACATTATGTAACTTGAGTATCCACTGAAACTACAGCAGCAGTAAAACAGGGTGTCATATGTGAACTAACAGCCTGATCTCCCAAACAGATTGGTACTAACTAAATTTTAGGTATGGGTTAGGAGGAAGACTTTAGCTTATCATAAAGCCAAGTCATCCAAGGAAGTGACAGAATTTCCGAACAATCAGAGAAGCTAATTACCTACTGGGCAACAGTTAGGTAATATACGACTTGCCCAAAGATCAGTGAGCTTCAGGCTTAACTTTGAAATTCTTTCTGTCCATCCCTGGTCTACAAAACATGCAAAAGTCACCAGCAGCATGCAGCAATCAGATTTTGCCATTCACAGAGTGAAGATCCAGTTCCCCCAGAGACACTGTGCTGCCTTCTATATTCTACACACCACTGCTTACCGCTCTGTAAGCTCACTGATCAAGTCTAGTTTTTTCAGAACTAACTGGAGAGGAATGAGTTCTTCATCTTTGAAGGTTTTCTGTGAAAATGAAGGAAAAAAAAAAAAAGAAAAAATAAACACAAGATCACAAGATTATATTCCTTTATAAGACACTACACCAAACAAGTGAAGGGCTGAAAGACTCATTGCACTTACCATCTGTGTTCCCACACTTAGTGCAAGGGAAACAATCAGTCGCCTCTGTTTTGTACTTGGCCCATTGAGGGTGTTCTCAGCCAACACCAAAGCAGAGAGGACATCCAGGCGCTGCTCACTGTACTTTTTATCAGAAATTACTCTTTTCTTGATGAAAGACACAGAAATTCTGATAAGTTATTTAAGCCTAAAAGGAACAGCTTACTACTTCTTTCCAAAGCTTGTGAACTTGTCATAAATTGAGTAGTTCACCAAACAAAGTATGTTTTGTGAACAGAGCTAACTGAATCCAGATTCACTCACTCTGTCAATTCAGTTCATATTACCATTCTATACACTTGGAATATGTGCAGTTCAACACGAACACAGGTCCTACAGTATCCAAACACTGCAAGCTGCATGTAACTGCATGCCAATTTTAGTTTAAAAGGAACATGCAATTTAAATTTTTAATCAGCAACTCCCTGTTGTTGGTAACAAAACCCAGCTTACAGCTGAAGCGTCACAGAGTGTACACATGTGTAATAATGACAGCTTGCAATTTTCTACAAATTCTGATTTACCAGAAAGATTAAGTGCAAACAGATTTGCATGAACAAATTAAGGGAATCCAGTCTTCTGGCTAAGATGATGAAAACGAAAACATATTTGTGAATAGCAGTATAACTCAGATGAGCCTCAGTTTCATGAAAGAGTTAAAGGGAACATCTTCTGATTCTATGAAAGTGTGTTTAACGTGAAGCTCCCAACCTCACCTGCTATATGCCTTGTCCTTGCACCACTTAGAAACAAAGTGGAGCAGACAGAGTTGTACTAACGGATCATTCTACTTACTTAATTTGCTGACATTTGCCTTTCACCTATTTTCTGATAAGTAGTCAAAATATCAAGAATTGTTTGCATACGTGTTCTTTCTAATAAGCTTCAATACACAAGTCTTAGCATGTTTCTGTGCGTTTAGAAATAATTGCAATTAGAGATGTAATATGAAAAGGTTACGAAAATTATCTAAATATATGTGAACTTTTGGAAGATGTACAGTTTTTCTCAGTAGCTTTGAAGCCTGGAACAATGAGTTTTGTTCATGCTACTCCTTGTACATATAAATACATATATATATATATATAACTTTTTTAAAACTACAATTTTTTGTTACCCTAGAAAATACAGAGATTCCAGATATATAAATTGAGACTGCAGCCAAATAAATGTGAAATTTAACAGCTGCAAGGATAACAATAGCATATATCCTTTGTAATTCTGCTACTGAAT
>JAWWTY010000037.1:54135504-54156014 GCA_035222235.1 Margarornis squamiger
CAGTAGCTTTGAAGCCTGGAACAATGAGTTTTGTTCATGCTACTCCTTGTACATATAAATACATATATATATATATACATATATATATATATATATAAAAAACTTTTTTAAAACTACAATTTTTTGTTACCCTAGAAAATACAGAGATTCCAGATATATAAATTGAGATTGCAGCCAAATAAATGTGAAATTTAACAGCTGCAAGGATAACAATAGCATATATCCTTTGTAATTCTGCTACTGAATGTGATGAAAGAATAAAACCAATCAGTAATATATCAGAAAAGGAATAGTAAAAATCTCATTTTTCCATTTGTGCTGAAGTCTGAAATTCAAGATGATAAGCAAAAATGCCATTTTATCCCACAGTGAAACAGTGAATTCATGCCCACATTAGACTCCTGTAAGCCATCGTGTACTGCTATTTTGTCAAGCAGGCAAAGGTTTAAATAACAGCCTGTTTGCTCAGATCTGCAACAGATTGCTTTACAAATGTGCATCAAAAAAGAGGTAAGCAAAGGTCAGTTTATGAAAATCACTAGAAATTAAAACTAAAAAGAATACAAGAGGAAGATGACAAGAGATGCAGCCGTTTAGAGCAAGAAGGGAATCATTCTTGGTCAAAAAACAGATGACCAATGGTGCCGTACAGTTTTCTAGGATAAAGCTCTGAACTACTGGAAAGGTTATATATCTGTGAATTATGATAGAGCATTGCACTACAGATCTTGAAAAAATACTTTAAAATTAATATTTTTTAAAATACTTAGATAGGAAGACTAGTTATTAGAAATTGGATTACATACCTTGGCTACAGAAATAGAGTGAAGAGCCTGATACTGCAGATGCTGAGTGATGTGTGTCACTGAGTCTGCCACAACCATACTTCTTCGGTAAAACATGTGTTCTATTGCCTGAAGTCAATGCCAAAGCAAAATAGTTCATGTAGTTACTGAAATGGTTGCCTTTAGAATCTGGTTTCATGCTGGATGACTCATCCATGCTGCAAATACAGACTCTTTCCACTTTGCAATGTACCGTTAGTAATTGCAGTTGCAATTAACCCTTAGAAACTGAGAAAATCAAACAGGAGTATGGAAAAGTTTCAAGACTGATCTAAGGAATCACCCAGCTAGTGAGAAGCTTGGCAGAAAAGGACCTGGGCTCCAAGTTGAATGTGAGGCAGCAACATGTCCTTGGCACAAAGAAGACTAACGGTAGTTTTGGCTGCGTTAGACAACATTTAGCTGGCAGATTGAGGGAGGTAACCCTTCCCCTCTACTCAACACTGGTGGCTACATCTGGAATGCTGGCCCAAATTCTGGGCTCCTCAGGACAAGATACAGACACACTGGAGATAGTCCAGCTGATGACCATGAAGATAATTAACAGACTGGAGCATCTCATATGTGAGGAAAGGCTGGGAAAGCTGGGACTGTTCAGTTCAGGGAAGAAAGGGCATGGAGGGGGATCATATTCTTGTATATAAATGCCTGAAGGGAGGGTGGGAAGAAGATGAAGCCAGACTTTTCAGAGGTGCCCAGTGACAGGACAAAGGCAGATGGGCACAAACTGAAACACAGGAGGTTCCCTCTGAACATCACAAAACACTTTCTTACTGTGAGGGTAACCAAGCACTGGCACAGGTTGGTTTCCCAGGAAGGTTATGGAGTCTCCATTCTTGGAGATATTCAAAAGTCATCTGGACACAGTTCTGGACAAATGGCTCCAGGAGGCCCTACTAGAGCAGGGTTAGATTGGACCAGATGACCTCTGGAGATCCCCTGCAACCTCAATCATTCTGTGACATCAACTAAAGAAGCCTCTTAGAAGTTACAGGAAGGGAGGAATAAAAAAAAGAAAAAAATCAGTCCTAGCGTCCCAAATCTCCTATTCTCTACCCAAACCCATCTTGAACAAGAAGCCATGCATTCAAGAACTTTTCCCATCCCTTTTTTTAATATGGGATGTGTGATCAATGTCTTTCTAATGTCCTACATGAAATAAGGTTTTCATCCAGTGACCTACCTTCAGAAGTTCCACAAGTCTGCAGAGGGCTTTCACTGAGGTTTTGGTCATAGGTTTCTGCATTGACATGTAAAGATTCATTGTAGTTTTAACGATGGTGCTAAGACTGTATGCATAAAGAAAACCCTAAAAATAAAATTAAGGGGAGAAAATTAAAAACTATTTCCAGAACGTGTCAATCAAATAAGTCCTCTGTTTTGTTTCCTACAAGACAGACAGCTAACTTTTGCCTCTGCACACTAAGGAGTCCACCACTCCACTTTAATAAGCAAGCCTGAGATCCCAAAGCTGAATGAGACCCTTTCATTAGCAGACACATAAACCTATGACTCATTAGATCATCTGATTAACCTCTTCTAAAGCCATTCAAGTTAAACATAGGTTAGTAAATTAATTAATCACAGAGCCTAAAAAGTGTAATAATTTCAGACCTACTGTAAACCAACCCACCAAACAATTCCCATCCCCCAAAAAACCATCCTATCACAACAATAACCCAAATCTTCCAGATTCCATAGAATAAATACACTGACAGTATTTACACAGTTTTGCACTTTCTAAGTAGAAATAACCATCCCACAAAAAAGGAACCAATCATTTCTACATCAATACATGCTAAGCTTTTAAATACAATGTTGATTACATATAACATGACAAAAACATTATTAAACCTATTTCAAAGAAAAAATAGTAACAATAAAAAAAGACTAGGAAAATACAGCAAGTGTTGCAGAAAACTCAATTCAGTATGAAGCAAAATTTTAAGTCCACTGCAAATAATCCCAGTGTAAAAACCACAGATCCTAGTACACGTATGTCTTTAGCTAAGGGAGATTCAGGATCATGCTTCTTTCACACACCTATTCTCATCAAATTTCTGTCAGGCAGATAGATACCTATAACGCTAGCAAAAAGTAAATTCAGAAATAAGTTCCATCTTCCATTAAGACTACATGCTGTTAGTAGACCAAAAGAAAAACAGCTGTCTTGCAATGTAGTAAGATTCTTGCAAAGTACCATCACTAGGCAAAGCAAAACACAAACCCTTTACTCGGAGTATGTACTGTCCTAAACAAAACTAAATTAGACACTGGTTTAGTCCAATTTAAGTACCTCACGACTCAAGAGGGAAGAACCCCAAAACCTTTACTACAGAGAAAATGAAGCTTTCTGGATTTCATGAGTCAAGAGAAAAATCCAAACTCTTAGTAACTGAGTATTCAGTCAGATTTCCTTTCCCCACATCCTTTATGGAAAGACCTTTTACACATTTACTTAAAGAATATCTTCTGAGCACTAAAAGTTTCGTAAGAATTCCCACACTGTAAATTAACACACCAAAGATCACAGAACTCCTGTGATTTCCTTTTTATGTTCAACAACTTGTACCAAAATCAGTTTGCTGCATCACCACATTAAAGGACTGCACACCTGGATGAAGACATTGCAGCGGTTGGAAAGATCTTCAGAAAACTTAGTCATGCGTTGCTCCTTTGACAAGATAGATTCCATTTTTGTCATCCACGAGCTCACAAAAACATAGTATGACTGCATATCTCTGGGGAAGGAAACAGAACGCTGTTCACTTCAAATAAGAAGAGCATGAAGATTTTTTTTCTCTTTCCAGGACTTAATATTCTTCCAAGTGAAATATGTTAAATATTCAGTCCCCAAACTAACAACTCACCATTCACAAAAGTATCCGAACTGCACACTTATTTACATTTCAATTCTCTATAGGTAAGGATTAGTCTGCCAGTTATATCTGTACAATGAGTCAAAAATAATCTGTCTTTCAAGAGAACAAACAGCCCTCCTAGCAGTACATATACTACACTTCCTTAAATTAAAATAGTAAATAAAACTGTGTAGAAAATACTTTTAAAGAGTAGGCAAAAAAGTCCAGCGCTGGTGTTAAGTTTTTTCATCCAAGTTTGAATTTCTGTTGTATCATACACACACACACACAAATATTACTTGTTATTACATCAGTGCCAGACTGGACTGCTCTTAAGTAACATACTTCTACAGAAGTTTATCTGCTTGAATTACAGTAATTATAATTAAACCTGTAGAGTTCACTTTTATAAAAATCTTTTTCCATGCTATCAAATCGTGCCACTGCAATACAACTTATTGCAGCAGTTGTAGCAGGAACATACTTGAGCCATTGATTCTGTTAACAAAAGTTACACCTTAAAGAGTGCTCATATTTAAGGGAATAGTCCAATTATCAAAAGCAGTGCAAGGATTTGTAAAAGGGCAAGAAAAAGTTACTTGTACTATTCAAATCAACAGATACAAAATCTGGATTTTATTACAATATCCTTGAAATTGTGTGAAGAAAGTAGGGCAACAAAGCTGGTGAAGGGTCTAGAAGCACAAGTCCTATGAGGGAGCTGGGGTTGTTCAGCCTGGAGAAAAGGAGGCTCAGGGAAGACCTTACCACTCTCTACAACTGCCTGAAAGGAGATTTTAGTGAGGTGATGGTCAGTCTCTTCTCTCAAGCAACAGGACAAGAGGAAATGGCCACAAGCTGTGCCAGGGGAGGTTTAGATTGGATACTAGTAAAATTTCTTCACCAAAAGGGCTGTCAAGCACTGGAACAGGCTGTCCAAGGAAAGGGTGGAGTCACCATCCCGGTAGGCTTTTAAAAGCCACACAGATGTGGCACTTGAAGACATGGTTTAATGGCGGATTTAGAAGTAATTGGGTTAACAGTTGGACTTGATGATCTTGGAGGTCTTTTTCAAGCTCAATGATTCTATGCTTCTGTGAAATGTCTGAATACCCAGATGTTTTTCTCAACTTCTTAATCTTAAGATTTGTACCACTGCCCAAGACCAGAATCAAAGCAGCAGTACAGTTATGCCCCATCCAGGAATTAAAGCCCAGGAAGGAATGAATCAGAGCTCTTAAATCTTTCTGTGGATATAGGACATAATCAGGAAAAGATGAACTGAAAAAATGTAGTAGAGAAAATAATCTGTCAGAGAATCATGTAGGTACAGAGCTCCTTTTCCTCCTTCCCTCCAATTCAGTTCTGCCAGCTTGCTTAAAGAGCCGGAAAACAGTGTGAAAAATCTAAGTTTTACTGCTATGCCATAGACTCAGTTTCCACTTTCTTGTTTTGGCCTGAAATATAAGCAGAAACTTAACCTTGTTATCTTCCTATGCAGTACACTCGTTCTTAACAACTAAACAAATTCTGTCTTATCTTTAAGCATATTTTAGAAGAGAAAGATGTGAGC
The DNA here is from genome assembly GCA_035222235.1 of Margarornis squamiger. Lineage (NCBI taxonomy): Eukaryota > Metazoa > Chordata > Aves > Passeriformes > Furnariidae > Margarornis > Margarornis squamiger. Next base: position 54,140,784 of record JAWWTY010000037.1, read on the forward strand.
TGCAAACTACATGCAGAGCACAAGAGATGCTTTTTTCCAAATACAGATAATTTCAAAGACCACTAAACAAGCAATAAAAACAGTCACAAAGAAAGAAATGCTTGCAAAGAAAGTATCATCAGCGAGCAGAGAAAAACTCAATTATAAGCCTAATAGCAACTCACCTCCATAAACACACAGAAAGCAGAGAGCCCTAATAGAAAACAGAGCACCTTGGGTTACTAGACACTAGTTCAAAATATAAAGGAATTTGAAAGTATGGAAATAGAAGTAACTGAAACAAATATTTAGAACTTCCAGGAACATTGTTATTTTGGTGCCATAACGTACACTTTTCTGAAAGCATGACATGAAAAATAGATTAGTTTTGACCAAAACCTTTTGCAGCAACACTAACACATGCACACATTGCTGCAGTGAAGTAGAACACTGAAGCAGAACAGGTGATTAACACCACTGAGCAGCACCATACAACAGACTAGTACACTGAAAGAAGAAACCCAGAAACCCACAGTTTATGTACTATTTGCCAAACAGCACCATGAAGCAGTATTTAGGAAGCATACTTGGTAAGTGACTGTGCCCTCTGCTGTAGAAAGTTGTCCCTTTGTGTTTTAACTGTATGAATACTTTTCTTGTCCAGAAGTTTGGCAGCAGATGGTATCTTCTGAATCAGAAAGTTGTCAGCAAACCAGATAATGTTGGCTGTTAATGTAATGGCTGGCACCTGTAAAGACAAAAAGCAGGGAGGCAATACTACCAAGTAGCAGTAAACAAAATCAACTACAAAAATACTACGCCACCATGTATGTTTCTTATGCCTCTTTTGAGCCAAAACACACAATTCATGTTATTTTTGCATAACTGTTTTCTGCAAAGTATTGCATTCACATCAAAAAAAACCTTCTTCCCTAGAAGTCAACTTTGCCTGTGGTGTTTTAGTGATCACCACTCTCAGTGACTCTAAACAGCACTAGAGAATTTAATAATTTCTCAACACCACCCAATATGAAAAAGCCCCAATCATATTTGGACTTCGAGGTCTTCCAAAAGGCATGTTTATAGCCAAGATCAGAACACACAATATTTATTCAGCACCAGAGTACTCAAACAGTTTTTTGTCCTTAGTGCCATATTAATCTTGAAAAGAAACATTTTAATGGTAATTTCAAGTTATTTTACTTTACTGCTATGTGAGTCCACAAGTTTTAGACCATCCTTAGAAGAAAATGGCAGGGGGAAGTGAGTTATAAAAAGTAGAAAATTCTTAAATACGCTTTCTGACTTTTTTTTAATCATGTGTTCTTTGTTTTCCCAAGTCTGTGCTATGCTGTGCAACTAAGAAAATTATCTACTTCATTATTGGAGATTTATTTCCCCTCTTAATTATTGACAAAAGAATAAAGCATTCACCTTTTTACAGACATCCAACAATGACTTGTAAAATTTCTTGTCTACAGTCCGAAAAATCTGAAAATGCAGTACAAAGAGGCCACAGATGCCCACATACTTATCTCTCTGGTCAATCTCTGAAGGTTCACCTGCAGAAATACACCTTTTGTTAAGTCTACTCCCAGACAAAAAAATACAAACAATTTTAGAAACAGAGAAGTTGGAAGAAAAAGCATGAGCTTGTATTACCAAGTTTGGCTTCAACGTTTGCAAAAGCTGTTCGGAGAGTATGAGCAAATTCTTCAGCTAATGTGCTATTCTTCGACACTGATACTCCACCATTTAAGGAATCAAATTGTTGCTCTATACAGGCCTGAGCAAAAAGGGGGAAAAAGGTATAATGATAATGTCATGAATTCTGGACCCCAAAAGAGTACTGATTTTCAAGAGAAGGATACTGGAAGAGCACATTGATTTAAGACTAACCTGCAGTAAGTCAAACTTCTACAACATAGAGATTTTTAACTATGCTTACATTTTTTTAGTATAATAACAAAAAATATTTACAAACTCTTATACCTGATATTCAAACCCCCATTTTATTTATTTCCCATCTCCTTTAAGGTGCATTTTTAAAGAAAACATTTGATGAATAATTATATGCATATTTGTATTACTACACTATAATACCCTAACACTACACTACCCCTACTAACAATACCCTACACTATAATACGCTAACTACCCTTTACCTAAACAAGATTATCATGCAAGTTGCTTGTAGGATGTTGTTCATGATCTTGTAGCATAAAATCACACAGTACCGCTCGTGGTTTAAGAAAAAGCTACTAAAGCCCCCACAATAACTAAAAAAATAGAGACAGATTTCATACTTTCTAAAGATAATAGAAAAGTCTTTAATGGAATTGCATTTGAACATAATTTTAATGTATTTTTGTTAAGAGGAGGCATCTACAGCACAGTAAGGGAAACTTCCTGAATGAATACCAGTCAAATCCTACTGATGTGTCAACCATATAATGAAGTCTTTGTGCTAATGCAACATTAGGGAAATATAAGATGAAAACCACATAGCTGGTAGCAACGTTCTTTGAAAGAATAAGTCAAACTGTGCTTTACTATTTACCTACAATTTCCCTTTGGAAGGCTTTTACAGAACAAACCCTTCCTCCCTATACCATTGTAACCGCAAGAACCGAGCAACTGACTCTGCTCTGAGCAAATGCAACAACACTATCCTCTGCCCACTGTGCCACAACATCCAATTTCCTTGTCTCCAATACACACCTTTCTAAAAAAAAAAGATGGCTTCTTGTATGAACACATTTAACTGTACTGAAAGTGTAATAATCCTTCTCAGCCACTTTACATGTTTCAGGGGTACGTACCACTGAAGCCATTTCTAATAAAGCTACCTGTCTCATATGCTAGGAAAGATTTCACACAACACATTTTAAAGATAACTGAGGAGACTAATTAATTTGCAGCTAAAATGAAGTGGAACTATGCCATGTAAGTCTGCTCACTATTATGTGGACAAAAACAGACTTCCTGATAATACACTGTCCTATTGCCAAGCTGTCTGTGTTTCTCCAATTCGGCAAAACAGTCAGAATTTCCTGCTACCAGTCAAAGCTTGGCACAGTTCAAGCATATGAGAAGAGCAAGGAAGGATGTTACAACAGACCCCTTTTTCTCCTCCCATGCACAGATGTAAGAGCCAAATTCACACATCACTGTAATGGGAACAAAACCAAAATACAAGCAAACAAACCAACCATTCTAAAGAGAGTGTTGCGTTCATGTAAGTTTCCCCTGTCATACTGAGGAACATTAATTTCATTACCTGAAATATCATTCCTTCAAGTAATTGGCATTCCAGTTTTAACAGCAATTTTTCGAATGGCTTTAGTTTATCTTCCTGAATCCCAAACTTGGAAGGGTTGTGATGGACAGATTTTAGCAGCCTGTAAGGAATAGGTATGGAACACATACATACAAGACAATTAAAAACACAATTTTATCATATCCTGCACTATTTCAACAATAGATTGTCCACATGTGCCCTTATCAGCAATTTCAAAATTAAAAAAAAACCAACAAAATCCCACAAAAATCCACTAGGTCTGTACAAGCAACTTGCACTTGAGTAACTCCCACTTAAGTTCTCAGGAAACAGTTATTATTCCACTAATTTAACTACCTTTGTAATTGTTGACTCTTCAGCTTGTACTTAAGATAGCATTTCTTCTTAAATCTGCATGCCCATTCCCATGATCAGTATAGAACAGGTGTAGTCTTAGATCAGTTCTGTACACAACTAAATTTCTTACTGAATATACTTTAAACCCCACCAACTACTACTTTGTTTGCCAAGATGTTTACTGCATGTTGAAAGTGTAACATTCAGCACTGTAAAAACTTACTTGTGCCGTTAGAAGGACACTGTGGGGGCTTAGCCCTGCTCTTCACTGAAATTTCTGGAAAACTCTCAAGAGTTTTCCAAAAATCCATTTTCCAAACCTGACACTCCCACACAGACAGACATGCTTTCATCTTTTATGTTGTTGGGAGTATTTTTCACATCAGAGACATACCTCTTATACATGGTCCAGTGATCCTTTAGTGTGGCATGATTGTCAATTATTTCATCCAGAGTGATCAGAACTGTGAGTAACTCTCCTAGATGCTCATACATTGCCTGTTTGAGAAGAAAAAAAAAAAGAAAAAAAAAGGAAGGAGAAGGACTGTACTTATTAGAAAGTTTATTGCAGTCATATGTGGCATATAAAATTTCAGTTCCTTTCAATAGCTTTTCAGCCAACAAGACGTCAGCTAGACAGTTAAATAGGGGATTTAATGGTTTGGCTGCTTAAAGATTTTTTATTTCTTGTAGTGACACAAGGAACATAAAAGTGGTGTCTGCATACAAACTAAATTCACTGCTCTGTTTTGACACTGGAGATATGATTTTTAAAATTGTCTATATGCAGAACATCATACTGCAATAAGGGAATATGCAAACACTTTACAGCTAAGAAAGCTAGAACATGACAGAGATGGAGATACCAGGAGATACCAGCCTTCCCATATAAAGGCCAGAAAAAGCTGATTAACAAATTAAAACCTTTAAAGGAGATTCCAAATTGAAAGTTGTACTCAAAAGTCACTTGCTTGCCGCTCTTCTCAGGATTAATGATCAAGTCGTACACATATTAACAAAAGCAAAAGAGCTCCAAATTATTCCCACCTGAAAATGAACTCCAGACGTTTCTATAATTTTAGGTGCATTCCTATTAAAAAAATAAATATTTTAATGTCTTTTTAATCCCCAGAACAGATCATATTTATCAATTCTGTATCAGGTGTGTTCTTTGCTCCTTGGGGTACATTTTTAATCATCAGTATAGTAACTTCAGGAAACAAAAGAACCTCAAAACCTGAATAAAAGTATACACTGTGAAATTTGTGTATTATAATCAGATTCAATACCGTATTTTTAAATGTACAGCATGTGACTGGTTCAAAGCATCGACTGTATTCAGTGCATATGTGCCTCAGCAATTCCCAATTCAGTTATGCTAATGACAAGTACCCTTGATACACATAATGTTGGGGGCCAAAACGCAAAATCACTTCATATATTTAATCAAGCCATGTCCAAGTTACACATCCAGCACCACACAGAAAGTCTACCTTGTGCTGTGGTATAAGGCAAAAATAAAAGCAACGAATAGAACTGAGAAGAATGATGCTATGCTACTGGGGCATGGAGCAGGAATCAAGAGTCCTGCAGTGATATTCAAAGCTAAATCAAACAACTCTATTAAGAACTAAACCCTCCTCAGTTTTCAAAGGAGCTAAACCAAACAGTCCTTAGTAAGCTCAACTTCAGGTGTTAAAACCACAGTTGTTCCCTGGAAAATATATACCAAAACGTACATATTTAAAACAGACTGTGGAAGTGATCTGATTTTTAAGCTTCTGAAGCTACTGGTGTCTGCTGTATCAGACAACAGGAGGAAACTCAAACAGAGCAAGGATGAAAAAAACGAAATATCTCAAACGTAAAGACTAGCTGCCCCATCAAAAAATTGATAAAAAATAGAGTTCTTGCATCTCATATCTAAGCACTGTTTTTTCTGAAAACAAAACAAAACCACTTTCATAATATTTTACGAAGCTCAAATTTGCACATCAGAGAACTATCCATATCTCTAGACAACAATATTCCAAAAATGACCATATTTTAAATAGAAGATTCATATTTTATACATTTAACTATGTTATAATAATACAGCATTTTAGGGATTACTTGTTGTTGGTATATAGAACAGCCAACTGATGCACTACATTCACCACCACTTCGTAACATCGGGTAACAAAGCAAGACAGCTCCTGAAATATAAGAAAATAAAATGCATATATATGTATAGACCCTCCTCATACAAAAGTTGCCATTACATCAAAAATACTGAACATAAATTACTGAACTTGCAGCCCAAGCTCCAACTACATCCCTAATTCAAGTCAGCAGACAGACCTACAGGAAGGTGGTAAACATTCTACTAACAGCTCTGAAAAAGAATCTGGGACTAAGCTAAGAAACTACCAAACAGAAGCTTCCAGTACAACTTTGAATATTTATACTATTGCTTCAATTTATCAAAGACAGTAAGAAGTGACTTGACAACAGTGCCCAAGTACTTGCAAGGAACAATATCCCTGGTAGCAGAGACTGTGCTTTTTCCCCACTAAATTCAAGAGTCACTCTCTGGGAGCTGGTGATAGTCAAATTCAAATTAGAAATTAGCACAGAACACTGTACCTACCATGAGCGACAAGCCCCATAGTATTGCTTTAAAACAAACAAAGAAAGTCGAAGTCTTTGAGAGGTTTGCTTGACTAAAACAGAACTTGAGCTTGGTTACGTAACCCACAATGAGTAAAAATATGTTAATGCTAACCATGTAGAAGACTATCTTAATTTGTATAATGGATTTTAACATGGCATTCCTTGAGCAACAGGATAAATTAATCTGAGTTTCCCTTAACTGCAATAATACTTGGTCATTAATGCACCTTATAATCCCACTGGGGAAAAGTCAGTGTGTGATGAGTCTGGCCAGTCAGCACACAGATGACTTCATAGCAGACAGCCCACACTGGCTAACGAGCCAGCCTGCCATTCCTGCCAGAAGACTGGCTAACAGCTGAATTCTGTCTTCCTCTCTGTCAAAAATAGATCTTATTTGGGCTTCTGCCTTCTATTAGTCACTAGTTTTCACAAAACATTACTTCTTATACTTGTATCGCTCTAACAAATGCAGCTGAAATAAGCAAACAGACTCCAAAGGAATGGATTAATAGACAACAGAGATCACGTTTCCTGGGGAGGGAGCCCCAGCTGCCATTTTAAAATTGCCAGCAAATAGTCCAACTTAACAGCACATGCACATTAGCAACTACATAATACACCCAATACCGTTAATGGCTACTGCCATGCTACTGTACAGCAAGAAGAGAAATTTTAACCTTTGTTAAACTAGAATTTGTTTAAACATTCTAGAAGCTTCCTGCATATTCTCTGCTTGAACACAGCTATTTCATGACGAGCAATATTGCATAAAAATAGACACATTTTTGGGAACAGGACAGTCGCTTAAGTTATATCAAGGACAAAAAACTCCACAGTAGACTGAAACCCAAGAGCACAGGAAATCCTCAGAAGAAAAACAGATCCTGTTCTCATGCAAAGGACCCTGAACAGCCAAACTGTGTAAGAAATGAGTGTTCTTCCACAAAAACTTGGATAAATCACATGCAGTTCTTTTTCCAGGTACATGTTTTAATTTTGTTTTCTTCTATCAGCTAAAAAAAACACGTATAAAAAATTAAACCATTTCCAATGTTCAGTGAAAACCAAAACTGGCTAATCAAACCCATAGAAATAGCCATCTTTAACATTATCATCAAATGAAAACAACCTGAATTTATCTTCTCATACTGAAATTTTCTTAAGTAAATTCTAATTTCTTTGACCAATTAGACAAAGTGTAATTTCTTCCCTCATTAGACTTTCAGAGACAAGTATAAAAAAACCTCAAAACAATGTGTGATACATCAGCTGGTTGTGACAGGTCTGCAGGCAAAACATAGTAACATATCAAATGACTGCAATGCCTTTCAGCAAGATGCAGAGAGGATAAGGCAGACTGTTAAAACCACTTGGCAAGCAAAATTAACATTATAATTGCAGTCAAAAAATCAAAACATACTCTACCTGCAAGAAAGAAACAAATCTTCCCATCTGGATTTGGCAATCTCCCTCCACCATGCTGGAATCTGTGGCTTAAGAGAGAAACATTTGTCAACACTTTTAAAAGCCTGTGTTACCTCTTTTAAGATTGAAGCTTGCCCTCCAAGCCATTTGTTTGTCATACAAGTGGAGTGCACTACTGCAAGTGTATTGATGGGGACTTAAAAACTCTTAACTTTGCTTCCCTAAGCTGGACTTATTTTTGAAGTTTCTCATTGAAAATTGCATTGCTTATAAATTAGATACAAAACAGAAAAAAGCATCTTCATCATCTGGAAGAAAATAAAGAATACAAAACATAATTCTTTAAAGGCATATGCATTATGTAACTTCATACAAAAGTTTGCATGAAAGCACTAGGTATTTATACTGCAAGGAACATCCAGATGTTATTTATACAGCAAGGAACATCCAGATGTTTTTTACTGAAAGAATACACTGTGTGACTAACTAGAAGAAAAATCTTTCCTTGAGAAATTGATTTTCTTTTGCCTACATATCATCCTGCACAAAAGAACTGGCATATCACCATAGCTTCACAGCATTATCTGTATGACACAGAACACTACCAGAATCCTATGAAATACAATAATTACATCACCAATGCCAAATTCTTTCAGTCATCTGGAACAGTTTTAACACTACCTAACAAAATACTGTCTTTTTAATGTGATTACAGATTGATGCTCTAGACTCGAGATTTTTCTGTTGGGTCACTCTGAGCAAAAAAGACTTACAACTGCAAGTTTACCTGCCTAAGAAATGCAGGTCTTATTACTTCATAAAATAAGTCTTTTCAGAACAGTTAGAGATTAAAGGAGTCTCCATACTTCTCTAAGATGGAGTTCTGGGACAAGATACTAAATATTGCTTCCCCTTTACACATTTTACATCACCTTTACTGCGTATGTCCCAAAAACCCCCATCCAATTAACTATTTAATAAAGTTCCTAAACTAGCCCTAGCCACTGCAAAGACAAGATGGGGAAAAATTGTTTCTTTACAGGGATGGAAAAAGCCAGCACAGTATTTGTTTAAATTTCATCCATCCTTGAGCCAGTAACTTTGCCAGTTGTTTAAAGCAAGCAAGCTTGCTGTTATCAAAGCAAGCACTACAAGTAGGGATATGGAAGTGGAGCACATAATTTCTGCATTCCTACCTAACCCAAAGAAGGCTGACCTCTCCATTCCTGCTATTCCCAAGTATTCCCTGCACAACACCCACCAGAACAAACTGCTGCTGTAATATATTAATCTGTTATAGTCTGACTTTTGCACGCTAGAGACATGGAGAAGTTTTAAGGGATCTCCTAGCATCATTTTGGCAGCAATGACTTTAAAAACCTTTAAAACCATGTCTAATAAAACACGAGAACATGCAAAGAAAAGAAAAAAACCACCAAAAGAACACACACAATAAGCCCCCACACTTTTTCATGTTCCTTAACCACAAATCACCTTATATAGCACTTAAAAGAATGATAAACAGTCCCTAGCTCAAAGATTTCACATTGCCTGATATTTCTGTTACAGTCAAGGCTCTTGAAAAGCATTGAAAAAGGCCTTCTACAATGCTGCTATGAAAAGGCTTTATTTTTCCCCTCAAATTACTGAAATAGAAAATAAAGTTGGGTGATAGGTCTCTGAATCAACTCACTAATATATTCTGCCCTCAAAATCAAGATCTGTGCTTATTCCCACACTACCATCCTATAAGGTGAACGCTTAAGGCCAGTCATTCAGAGGAGTTACCAGTTTAAGTCCAAGACAAGAAGCAGCTTTCACCTAAAGCAGGATCTCATGATTTGTCAATTGAAGTGACTTGCAATAATTTGTCCCTGTCTTACATTAGGGTCTCGACAGTAGTGTGAGTACTGTTACCTGCACTTGAAGGGCAGGTGACATTAACACACTCCAACTTCTCTTGGAATAACCAATTGCATAAGTAAAGTAGGCAGGACTTTGGCCAAGTTATTTATTAATGGTTTCACTGTTTTATTACAATCAAATCACAGATGTATTGTTTCACTACAACCAATGTAAAACCTAGGCCCAGCAGGAAATAAGTTGGTTTAGGATGGGTTTACATGTGAAATACATGTTTTCAATGCTATACTTGGAAAAACCGCTGCTGCAGTAGATAAGCTGTATGTTAGACATCTAATACAACCTCAGCAGCCCACACTCCCTACTTCTCCTGTAAACAAGGCTGCAATAAGTTTTCCTGTTCATGTAACAATACTTAGTGCAGGTAACAGAGCTTTACTGATAAACCTTATTAATTATCTCAGGCTAACTCAGGACAGTTACAAGACACTAACATATATCCCTATAACCAAAAAGTTCATTATTTGGTGCACATCAGTTAAAGACACAGAAATCATGTATCCATATTATAAAATTACAGTTATTGTAGCATTGAATAACCTGAAGCAGTAACTTAAAACTACAAACTTTTTACAGTAAAGGGAGCTACTTACCTCCTTCTCCATAAAACAAGAGGCCATTATAAAATTTAGTTTCTGCCTAACAACAAAAGCAGAAATTTGTTTTTTAATAAATAGAATATATGTAATCATGCTACAAAAATTATTTAGACATCATATCTTGTTTCTTTACTGCTAAAGAATAAATCTGTACATCAGCTTGCCAATCTGCAAACATTTTCATTCGTAGTAATAAAAATTAGCTGAATTTACCTCATATTTTAACTTCTTGATTTCACAACAAAGAGCAGCATACACAGTTATTACTTTGTTTAGAACCTAGACTCAAAAGGGGAAAAACCACACAGATTACAAATATATTCACATTTAGAGGGCTTGGGTTTAGGTAGAATAAGTTTTTTCTCTTTTAAGCATAAAGCGCTTACCTTGTTTTCTGTCTTTATGAGCTCCAGTAGGGAGGACTGTTCGTATGGCAAAAGCTAAAATTAAAATTTAAAAAAACATAAATAAAAAGTCACAAACAAAACAAACAAATGAACAACTTTAGAACACATTGGTCGAAATTACATTTATCCAACCAGACACGTATTCCCCCCAATTTAATCTCAAATAGGGTCTGCAATAAGAGAGCAATAATTGCAATTACTGACAACCTGCACTGCAGGAAACCTTTGCTCTTCGCATTTACATGGAAATACCTTTCGCTCTGGACAGAGAGGCAAATAACTAAGTACACTTCAGAGCATTTTAAACAACTTACTTAAAAAACTTGAAAAGCAAAAACATATTCATTACGGAGTGTGTAGGGAAAAAAGAACTCAGGAAATATAAAACATGAATTAAGAATCCCAAATGCTCGAAATAGGAAGCAGAAAATATATCTGTGTGCAACCACTGGCATCTTCTACTGAAGTCAGCCATGATATTGACTAATATATATACATCCAGTACTGTGGTGGACCTACGTAATTTACTCAAATTATTCAGACAGACAGTTGCTTGAGAATGCATCTTCAGCACAAACAAGTTCCACCTGGCATTAGAAGTGCTTTTAAATTTTGCCTGCAAATTCAGTGAAGAGACAAAAAGAATGCCCCACAGAGGACAGAGAACTTATGACCAAGAAAACAGCCACCTCTGGAAGATAGCAAATACTCTACCAAGGCCATTAAGACAAAACACAAGCTATAAATATACACACAGTTCACTCTGTGGTTTTACAACTTTTAGTGAACTTGCTAGGAACCCCAAATGCCAGATAAAAACACCAACACCCACAGGGAAAAAGTTTGCTGGAACTAGTCTCCCTGACACATGAAGAATTAGAAATTCATTTAACTTCCACTAGTATCCAAAAGACTAGAAAATAATATTATGAAAGCATCTTCTCTTGTGATATGCAGCAATTTACTAATTATTTGATAATTAAAATAGTACTGGATAGATTTCTCAAACACAAAAGTCAAAACTTTAAAATCACAAATGCATCAAGCTTTTACTTTTCAGCTCTTTAAGGGAAGGATAAACTAGGAAAGTAACAGTTGCAATGTACATTAAGTATAAGAAGACCTTTAAAGCAATAGGATCAAGACTGAAGTCCCAAACATCTCCAACAGAGTCATCCAAAGCATCTTCAATTCTTTTCAGCTGAGATGTATATTCCTCAAGAAATTTTCCATAATTCTTCAACTGCACTTCAGCATGAATTTCTGTGAATTGATAACATTTATACAGTTTTATGGACAATTCAATAAACTGCAATACCAAAAAAATTATTAAAGAGTATTTAATCTGTTGCTATTTAGCTTTAGTCCTGTATTCCTCATTTTGATGCAGCTGTTTTCCTTAATAGAACTGCTGCTTTAATAAAAGGTTCTTACTTGTTTAAAAACTATCCTATAAGTTAGTGTCAGTTTAAAAGAAATTCAAATACTATTTAAAGAATATCAAACATCTAAGCGATGTGCAGAAAATTACAGAGGTACATATATTGTCAAACTAAGACCTTAACAATCACATAGGATGCTGAGCAAAGAAATGACTGTAGAAATTGTAACACAGCGGGTGATTCTACCCATCATCTGAACCAATACTTATGCAACTGTATTAGAACTTTGAGGCAATGGGTCTAATTATTTTGGCCTGAGTAGCAACTGAATTACCAGCAATCCTCTTTCCACTTCTCCCTGCTACATCTCAATAAGTTATTTGGGCATTATATGGGAAGCTTACGGCTTTTAATCATTTTCCCCACTTGCAAATTCACTGTCCTCAAGCAGAATTTTTCTACTGCTGGATGCTGAAATGCACAGCTGTCCTGTTAAGTGTCAGGGGCAAGGAGTCTAAAGCAATGGGTCCAGTAAGTGTTTCATTTCCTCTATTCTGATCTTTTTGTGTCTTCCCACATTAAGACAATCCCCACTACTCCCCAAATTATATACAATTACTGACTCAGCTGCATAATCTGAACTGCAGAGTGAACGATTACAGTTCAAGGCTTCTACACTCAGAAAGAAAGTACAATCCTTTTTCACGTGAAGACTAAAGTGTCTTCCCCATAATTAGACAACAAATCTAACAGCTTGTGATCTGCTATTTGTTGAAAATAGGATTATCTAAAAAAGTTATAAAATGCAGGTCAACTGAACATTTCTTAAACAAGAATTCAACTTTCACCTAACTTTAACATGTGCCCACTTCACATTTCAGCAAGTACACTGGTCTAGAAAGTTAAAAATAATATATCCTTTTATTCTGCACATTCAACCTCTTACTCATCTTTGTTGCAAATAACTGCGCCAAATAGTCGTTGATGGCTACTTTGTTGGGAAAGCATTGTTGAATCAATTATCACTTAAACATTTTGTGCAGAAAGAAAACATCTGACTGAGACACTGCACCAGGCAGAAGGGGAGGACTGAATAGACAAATTCCTAAGGAAAAGATGAGAAGGACTATGCAGAGAAAGGTTGAGACTAAGAAGGAAAAATGACTGCAGTGAAGTCCTGAACTAATTCTAAGATACTACTTTGAAAGCAGCAGCAATGCCAACCATAAGGACACACAGACTGCAAAGCCTATTCAGCCTAGACAGTACACAGGCATTGTCCAAAGAGGAGACAAAATTTCATGTAAAAAAATAAGAAAAAAGTAAACAAAATGCTCTCCTATCAGCAGTATGTACTCCAGGCACTGATGCAGAGCCCTTGAGTTCTATCATCATGTTATTCTATTCCATCCAATTCATCTCATCTTTCAAGTTCCTTCCAGTGGATCTTCTGGAAGCTCTGCTGTAGCAAACCAGTAAAACACCAAGAGATGCACAGCCCTGCTGAATGGAGTTTAACTAGCACCATGTCAGCTTCAGCACTTTACTGCTAGAAATTTTGGTGCATGGAGACATTAATACAGAAGTATGCTGTGATATTCCCACAATCATATCTCCTCCCTTCACATAAAAGACAAACTGAGAGCAGATAAACTGACAGTCTTTGGGGCTTTATAGGAAGAACAGAAAAAGCTTCCAAATCATACATGAGTAGGAAATTGGCACCGCTGTTCAAATCAATTCCCTACGAAACATCCATTTCTCAAACAAAACCTCACAACAGTGTTCTCCTAGACATCCACACTGTCACCTTTCCAGCAGCCAAATGATGGACCTGAACAACAATATAGTTCAACATAGCATTAAATATTTACAAATACTTAATTATTGATAGACATCAATTTGCCACCTTGTGCTGAACATCTATAAAATAAGAGACAGGTGTGAATAATTTCTCACTACCTTAGAGTGACAAGAGAGTGAAAGCTCTTAGCTAGCCAGAAATAGGCAGGGTTGAACTGATAACAAAATTACTTGGAGATGAGGGAAGCTTTTTAGGGTGCAGAAAAATTTTCCTAAATAAACTGGCTCATATGGATGAAGAAAAAGAAGTAATAGAAAGTAGATATAATCTTTTTTTTCAGAGCAGCATACATACTTCATGACACATAATCTGTTGACCATAAAGTTTGATTTAGTTTCTCCTCAGGTGATAAAGCATTATTGTTGAAACTGTGCAAGATATCACCTCAGCAGCACAGATTCCCCAACCTAGTCTTAACTTCTTCCATAAAATCACTAATATCAGTGTTCAATTAACTTATTGCCACAGCGGGATCTGCAAGTGCCATGTCCATACTTATTCAGGACAGAGATGCAACAAACCAGACTTACTTAGTATCTTGTGGCCACAGTTGAGAAGGTTGTAATTGCTAAAGGTTAGTGACACAAAGTGAAAGTAGACAACAACTAAGTCACATAATTTTTCTTTGGCTTTTCTCTACAAGAATGTTGTGTGCTGCTCTCGATGGAAGATCAGCCTATTCACCTTCAAGATGGTGGTAATGGAGCACATTACATCATGTAAATTTCTTGTAGCTGCACTTAAGGTCACGGTCAAACTAGTGGAGATCTGGCTTTGTGAGTAAAAAGCTGCATTTTCCTTTCCACAACTAGAGAACTGCTAAAAAGCTCAGCTCAGGGCAGCTTCAGTTTCCAATGAAATCCAGACTAAATGAATACGGCATAAACAGTATCGTACCTTGGGATAACATTATATGTGAAACAGTTGGGCCATGAGTGATATATTTTCACAGCAACACCTGATATAATTAATTTGGCACAGTTCAATTTACAGTGTGTATTACAGTGTGACAATCATATACATTCCCTGTTTAGAAAGTAGGTCACCTCCACAGGCTGAGTAAAACGTGGATTTTGACGGGCACACGAACCTGCCGCCAAAGACTTCAGCATCGCAAGGTCTTTTTATTTAACTATATTTAAAGGTTAAGACTGCAAGTGACCGCCGCACTCCATCCCAGAAAGCTGCACACGACAACTGACTGCACACAGCACATCTGGATGCGACTTCTCTAGATAACCAGGGCAGGAACTGCAAACATTTGTGTGCCACGAGAAGCGACGGGGAAGGAGAGGGAAGGAGAGGGAAGGAGAGGGAAGGAGAGGGAAGGAGAGGGAAGGAGAGGGAAGGAGAGGGAAGG
>JAWWTY010000037.1:54161031-54172894 GCA_035222235.1 Margarornis squamiger
GCATAAATTTATATTCATAACACTGGAGCTAGAATTTTTTTCCCCCAGGTTAAGAAAGTGGTAGTTTGCAAACTACTTTTCTGACTGGGATACAAAAATCAATGGGGAATACTTTGTGTCACTTTTTCCAAACAACATAAAGCCCAGACAAATGCACTGTAACTGTTATAATATTTGTCACTGATGTTGGAGTTTACTATGTCCCACGAGACCTATTGCTCATTCTCAGACAGATCAATCCAATAATTTTCTTATTGCCAAAAAACTTAGAATTTGAATTGACTGTAACTAATAACACGAATCCTTGACGTTCTAAATAGCTAATTAGTTAAGTGGTTGTTAAAACCCATGACTATGAATTCATCACTCTGATAAATAAGAAGCTGATGGTATGCAGATACCATCCTTGCCTGTGATTTAGCACATCCTTATCCCTGTTTGTCTCTATGCCCCTGTCATTACTATGAAATCTAAAGTAAAAGCCATGTCTTACTTCCCTTCTCTTCTTTATACTGTGATTCTGCTGACAAGGCACCTTCTCTTGTAATTTTCCCCTTTTGTCACCTAACATTTTATCAGTTTGTGAAGTAAATGGAGATATATGGTTCACTCAATAGGTTCGGAATTGTGTCTGGGGATGAAGGTTTGCCAAGTAATTAAACATGGTGCTTCACACCTGCATTGTTTTATTGTCTATGTTGTGTGTGTATAGGAAAGTTATTACAAATTGCTTATCTAGGAAGACCAGGTATTTTGCCCTAAGCTTGTATGTCAGTGGTTAAATGCCAAGTGTGTAATGTTCTAACTGAAGAGAGGATTTGGGATCATGAACCAGGATGTGAAGTTTCATGAACTTCAGCAATGCTTGAATCCAGTTCCAAACCTTGCATTATAGGACCATTTTGATGCCAGCTGTTATAGTAGAAGTTGATTGCACTCTTTGTTAGGGAATTTGTGCAACTTCCATCAAGTCAGAGGAAGACTATACACACATGCATTCCTTCTGTCAGAGGGAGAGAAATCGTTCCTTTAGTAAGGACTGTCTGTACATTTTATTTGAGCAGGTAGTGGATTTGATCAGTTGCAGAGCTGTCTTGTGCATAAGCATACATAGTCCCTGCATTGCTGATTGTTGATTCTGCTCAGTGCTGCCTATTCTTATGGCACTGTCAAGAGCCTTGAATAAAGGGCAGGATATAGTTTTGCTATACAGAAGTAAATAAGGGAATTAATATGTTATTAGAGTTGTAATGCAAGCCCTTGTATAACCTTACTCTGCAAGGTGATTGTGTTATGCCAACCTGGATTGCTTTGGGACTGGCACAATTTACCTCTTGCAGCACCTTTCCTTCCTGTGTCCCTGAACAGGGAGGGAACAGCTGTACTGCAGTAGTCCTTATCTTTAAGGTAGGGCTCAGCATTTGAAGTACCCTGAGAAAGAGGGTGGGAGCCTTGGAATTAAACCATGGGGATTACTATCACAGTTCTTTTGCAGGAACATATAAAAAAATCTCAGTGAGAAATGAATGTTTGCACATGTTAGGTAAGACTTTGTCTACTGTATTTTCTACTGTAGAAAGATCTCTGCAAGTCATAACTTTGGCTTAAGCGTTGCCACTGACCTCTCTGACATGGGTCACTTGGCCATAAAAAAAACTTTTCCATTTTTGCCTTCTTTGTTTTCTTGTATTTTAGTTTATTACCCACCCTTGTTTTTCAAGTGTAGATGGGGTTTAAACCTGACCCAATTTGCAATGATGCTGATACTACTGCCATGCTGTCTACTTTTAGTTTTGCTATTCCTGTACCTTTTGGGGTCATTTTCACTTGCTTTCTGATCAGTTTAGCACTTTGAATTTTTATTTTCAAGATCTTCTCCATATATCTGACAAGAAGATTTTGTTGTAGTTCATGAATTATATCGAAGTTGAAACATTTGTATTAATAGAACTCAGATCCTAGAAGATTTTAAAAAAAAATTAAGTAGAGTGAGCTGCTTTAAGAATACTTGGCATATTTAAAGAGATGGATCTCCAGAAAGTCATTAATGTTTTTTAACCTCGTTACTGGCAATTTTGGCATGAAATAAACTAAAAACTGATGTAATTAATCTACATGATCTTTGACTGCCACAGCAGATTCAAGGGAATGTTTCACCAACATCCTCAGCAGAGGGAACAAAGCTGGAAGTGAGTGGTTCTGCCCCACCTCGAGCTGTAAATGGGCAGGGCACTGCTGGGGGCACTGCATACACCTCAGACTGCCAAATGCCACCTGGGTGGCCGTGACTACAAGAAAGACAAGGGGCTACTGGAGAGGGTCCAGCAGAGGCCAAAAAGCTTATGAGGGGTCTGGAGCATTTCTCTTGGGAGGAGAGACTGCAGGAGTTGGGCTTGTTCAGTATGGAGAAGACTGAGAGGAGATCTCATTAATGTGTATAAATACCTCAAAGGCGGGTGCCTAGGGGATGGTGCCAGACTCTCTTCAGTGGTGCCCAGCGACAGGACGAGCATCAGTGGCCATAAACTAAAACACAAGAAGTTTCACCTCAACATGAGGAAGAACTTCTTTACATAGAGGGTGGCAGAGCACTGGGACAGCTGCCCAGGGCGATCATGGAGTCTTCCTCTTTGGAGGCAGTAAAACCCCACCTGGACGCGTTTCTGTGTAACCTGCTCTAGGCGCCCCTGCCTTGGCAGGGGTTTGTGCTGGATGATCTCCAGCGGTCCCGATGCCGTGGTTGCGGCTGACCCCCGCCCGCCGCCCGCCGCCGCTGAGCGCTGCCGAGCGCTGCGCTGCCCCGCGCCCCGCGCCCCGCGCCCCGCGCCCCGCGTCCCGGGCGGGGTTGCGGCGGCGCGGCCGCGGGTGCAGCGGCTGGCGGGGCTCCAGCGGCACCGCGCGGGTTGCATCAGACGAGGCACCGCTCCGCGCGCGGCCGGGCGAGCCGCAGGATGCTGCGCGCAGCCCCCCGGCTGCTGCGGACCATCTGCACCACGGCCGCGGTGAGCAGCGCGGGGCGGGCGGCGGGGCCGGCGCAGCCCCCGGGCCGGGCCGGGCCGAGCCGAGCCCCGGAGAGAGCGGGCTTGGCGTGCCGCGCCGGCTGGGGGGCGGCCAGGGGCCGGGCGAGCGGGGGGAAGTGGCGGGAAGGGGGCATTTTCCGGGATGTAATGCGTATTGTCTCCGCCGAGGTTTTAGTAAAGCTCGTACAGGCGCGGGAAGGTCGGGAGGGATCGGGTAAGGGCTTGGTGTGCGTGCAGAAGCTGCATCTTTCGCGGCTGTTCTGCGGGCGGGATCGCAGCCATCATCTGGGCGCCGCATCTCGCAGGGCTGTGCCTGCAGGCTGCAGGGAACGGGCACCAGAGATGCTGTGGCAGTGCCCAGTAGTCGTGTGTCAAGAACAATGTGAGTGTAGCTGTTCGCTGCCTCCCTCATGCTGAGATCTGCCCTGTGAGAAGCTGAAGGCTGCCTTCTCTGTTCGGAAAGACCATGCCCGTTCCTAGTGCCAGAGAGAAGCCCCCCGCTTTGGCCTAGGAAGAGTGTTTGGTTTGTGACCTTCTCACAGTCGGTTCCTAACTCTGGGATGGTGGGTTGCTCAGGGTTGAAGTTGGTGGCCTAAATTCCTCTGCACTCCATGGTTTAGTTTTTACATCTCTGCCATTCTTTATATTCTGTTAAATACATAGACTGCAGCACTCCTGCAAGTAACTGCTCCCTGAAAGCCTTGCCCAATTCAAATTGTCCAGATGTGTAGATCTTGCAAGCTGAATGAGGCGAGGAGATTTTTTTTCTTTCCTAGAGGCTGTTCTCTCTTTCACTGCTCAGTCTAGCGTGAGAACAGCAATCCTCTGAAGGTATCTACATGGAAGGTGTTAGAATAAGGAGATTTAACTCAGGCTTTTTGGAAATGCATCAGCAGTGCCAAAAAATGAGAATGAATGAGTGTGGTGGGAACACGTTGCCCGTGGACGTGTATGTAGCTGGAGGCGGGGCTCTACTATAGGTTTCTATTTGTAGGCACTGGAATTTTAGCACATGTAGGGGGATCTCAGTAGAAATAAAGATGCAGTACTGGTTTTCAAAGAAGGCATAATTCTATGTTACTTCTAAAAAACATGTAACATTAAAATGTTTATTACCTTCACTAAATTCTTAAACTAAGTAAAACACTGTAATCTTTTTTTGGTAGTAAGCTTCATAACCAGAGTAGCAGTTGCTAAATCTTAGTTTTCAAGAAATTTGATTAAAAACTGATAACCAACTGAATGTTAGGCATGCATACAAAAGAGGCAGTAACAGAAAATTATTTTTATCTATGAAATGAATATTCTCCTGTGGAGAGGTTCTGTAACTTTAGACTCTTCTTAGAGAAGAAAATGTAGCTGTTGGAGTTGTCTTCCATTTTTAGGAGCTAGAACTTGACAAGTTAGTTACCAACATTTGTCAGGCTGCTTATCTATGCAGTGCTTAATTAGTTTTATTTTTGGTTAAGTGTTTTGGAAGAAGGAAAAGAACCAGAACAGAATCAAGCATTAAAATACTGCACATTTTCTAATGAGCCATTGTAAAATAAATTCCAGTACGGAACAGATCGTGTGGGCACCATTTTTAAATATGGAGGTTAACCTTAAATCTGTGCTTTCATATTGAAGCACTGAAATAGATGTGGATAACTTTCTGACACATTGAGCATTCAAGATAAGATTGCTTGTACAAACAGTTCTCAGGTTTTGTGCTTCTAACTTTACCTTATTTTCTTCACTGAAATCATGAGTACTTGAGTCAGGGAAACGTACTGTTAATCTGTGTTATGTTATAAACAAAATGGAAAGCTAAGAAATTAAAAGTTCAGATGAAGAAAACAACAGAATTACAGTTGAATGAACACCAACTTTCTAAATTCTTATATTTCATCAGCACTGTCATAAAAAGCCCAGATCTTCCTAAGCCACCTAAACTGCATTGTTTCCTATAACTCAGAATTGGGTAATCTCATGAAAGTGCAGCAAAAGATCCACTCTGATGCTACGTGACCATGCACCTTCACATGCAACTGTTCATGCATGCTACGTGTTCATACTCAGCCAGGCAATTGCAAAAGAAATCTAATATAATTTCCTAACATCATTGTCAGAAACAATAAAAAGTTTAATCTTTGTGTATGTTAGTCATAATGATGGAGTATCCAGCAAATACATTATTCAAAACCAAGATTGTTTTGGTGTTCTTTCTCAAACTTATTTTCTACAGCTTCTTGATGAGTGCTAGCAATAGTACACTGGCCAAAACAAGGCATTTTTTGTAAGAAAGAAGACACCAAACTGTTTTTCCTTTATGTGTAATATCATAAAACTTTCTGGTTTAATTGTTAACAATAAATTCTTCTACAATAATTTCCCACTTTTGCAGATCTAACTCATTTTATATAAAAGTTCTTCAGGATAGTTTCCAAAAGAAGATACAGGGTGGCTATAAGATCTCATGCAGTTGCTCAACTAATTTTCCAAATGAAACAGAAAATGTAGGTCTCAACTTGCTGTTTTCTTTTCTTTGTTTTTTGCTCAGTAGAAATCCTGTCCATGACAGACTTGTGTGTTCATCTCCTGCTTGCTACTGATGGCAGTATATGTGTTAATGCACTGTCAGTCTAAGCCAGGTGTCATGCAATACACGTGTGCCACTCATTGGAGAGGTAACTCAAGAATCACTGGTCATAACACAGTTACCAGATCCATCTTGCAATTGAAACCTGTCCCCATTTGAGTTAATTTCTCTAAGTGTGAGACAGTAGAACTGATTTATTGCCAGGTTATTGTTTTTGTACACTACAGTGAAGAAACGGCACTTAAGTACTCTGCAGTTTTCGTAGTCTTGTCAGTTTTTATATTAAGTTTTTTTGGTTTTGCTTTTGTGTTTTGTTTGGTTTTGGTTTTGTTTGGGTTTTTTCATGGTGGGAGTTTGTTTTGGTTTTGTGTTTTGGTTTTTGTTTTGTTTTGTTTTGTTTTTTGTTATTCATTTGGGGATTGTGTTCTCTGTTTGCTTCTCACCGTTTGTTGACTTAGTTCCACAACTAGCAAAAATCAAGCATGTGTTGCTTTACTGAAACTATGTTGATTTAAAGCAACTCATGATTTGGAACCAGAACTGGTATGCCATTCCATGTAATATGAGAATCAGGTTTTTCACAGGGAAACATGAACTGAAAGTTTAGGAATAGAGGATGCATATGTTATTAACACTTTGTGAATAAAAGGGTGAAAAGGTAACTCCTAAAATGGTGATAAATTTGGACTTAAAATTAGAAGAGTGGCTGAGTATCAGAAAAGCAGTAGAGTACAGCAGTCAGTACTTTGAAAATACTTAAAAAGAAGGTCAGGTAAATTTATAAAAGCAATCATATGACATGACTGTGATGGCAGAGGACTGGATTTGTTAGCTAAGAAGATCCCTTCCAGACTTGTGTTCTTACTAACAGATGTTAGGAAAAGGACAGAAGTAGAATAAGTAACTCTCATCTGGACTATCTTTTGTGTTTCTTCAGTATACTAGTTAGTCTACCACTGTAAATTAACACAGTACAGAAATCAGAGGATTTAACACTGTGCCAGACATATTCAGTGATCCAGCAGGTTAATCTGTCTCCAACTTGCCTGCTATAATTAAAATCCCTGAGAAAATCTGATGTAAAGGTAAGGATATCCATCACAAAGCATTGCTAATGAGTGCTACCTGCATCCATTGGGCCTTGCTGGATAAGGATTGCAAGGATAAGTTGTGCTCATGGTAATTCAGAGCAAGGTCTAGACTTTATTAAGAACAAAATAATGGATGGACTATTTTAGGTATAACTGCTAGCAGTGCAGTGTTGGTACCAGTCTCACAGATGTTTTTTACCAGCCAGTTGTAACAATCTGATTTTGCAAGAGCCTGAGTTATGTCCACCTTTGCATTTTACTGCTTGTTTCTACTGCAGTGGCACTGGTGCTGAGTAATGCTGCAATGTAGGGACAGTTTTACTATGCAGTTTCATTCTGAGGGAAAATATTGTCACTGGAAGAAATAGTTGTTTCCTATTGTTATATATAAGAAGTAAAGAGCATAGTTCAATACTCCTGTAATGGAACCTACCAATTCTTAACTCCTTTTTCTAAGGCCAGTTGCAACAACTACAATGTAACTTGAAAACAGGAAAATACATCCATAATATGCCATCTGTGAAATAAATTGCAATGAATGGATTGTGGTTTTGAGTAACCTGTTTTTCAGGACATTTCTCTTTGTCATATGATCTGACGGCAGTTCAGACCATTCGTTATCCAATCAATAATTGGCTTAGTCAAAGTATCCTCATGTCCCAGCACCATAAGAAAGGGAAAAGAGGAGGGAGAAGAAAAACATACAAGTGCCAACATACAAACAAAACAAATGCCAGTGGTTAAGACATTCATACAGTGCTTTAATTCCTCTAATGGGTCATAAGGAAAAAGTGGAAGTCGAAGTCCAGTTGGGAAAGATGAAGTTAAGAATAAAAGTGGGGAGAGTGTGGATTTATTTCCTACCTTTCATTCAGGCCTCCTAAAAGGAGGCATCAGTACCCCTTGAGTCTGGGAATAGTTTGTACCAGATTTAGCCTTGAGGAAGATAAGTTTTCTGTTTATTCTCTGTGGATCTCTCCTTTGTAACCAGCTCCACTAGTCCATTTGTTTTTCAAAGGTTTCAAGTTTTCATTTCCCAGAAACTGACTATAAATGCAAAGGCAGTACATATAGAGACAGTTCCACCCTTCTGCCATGCTTGCATGCTCATTCCTGCTTCTCTGCTGGACCTATGTTAGGACTAGTGGCAGTGCAATGAACTAGATCAGTGAATAGAGCCAGTTAAGAATAAGCCACATTTCATCAGGTCAGTGCCTCCCTGCTTCAATACTCTAATCCAGTTTGTGCAGCTACAGGAATACCAGTTCTGGAATAAAGGAGGTAACAGAGGTGAGGGACTGGGGGTAGGGTGGGAGAGGAGCACAACTGTAACCTAAATCTAAAGGGACTCTGAAGGAATTCGTAGTTTTCTCAGGGTGCAATCACTTGAAAAACATAGCAGTGCCTGATATCCTGATACCATCATAGTGTTGTGATTCTAACTATCATAAACAAACAAACAAACAAACAAACAAACAAATAAAAATATGGAGGTACTTGCACCTACTCAGCTGAAGAAGTTTAAAATCACATGTCCAATGTACTGGGATCCAAACACAGCAGGCAGTGGAAGTCCAGCAAGGGAAGCTCACATTTAGAAGTATTTCCTTGTAGAAGGGTCAAATGGATGATCGTTCTTTTAACTTGGCAGGAACAATGCAAGCTTGTCTTCTTTAGCCTGTGCATGTTAACCACAGATAATACACCGCTGTTCAATTAGAGGGATTTAGAGGGGATGTTACAGGCATATAAATTACACCTAGAAAAAGCATTTTATGTACCTGTTTCAAAAAATATATTTTCATTTCTTGTCTTATTAGTTCTGACTATGAATAAGATCATGAAGCCTCTTATAAGAAGCAGTGGATCTATCTAATGAAAATTCTAGAAAAGCTGTATAACCATCAGTGACAGTATCAGATGATACTTTCATGTGAAGTATGGTCTCTCTGAATTGTATGTTGCCTGTCTAATCTCAAAAAAATTATTATTATTTCTTCAAAGGTTATTTTAAATCAAAATGAACATTGACAAAGAAAGAGGAGGGGAGAAATGTAAGCAACAATGTAAGATATTTTCTTTGCATCCTAGAACATGTTTTGTTTTAATTCTTTTTACCAGGTTTATCAACATAAGCTAAAGCTAGCCCTTATAGGTCAAAGTATTTTTGGACAAGAAGTTTATAACAAGCTGAGAAAAGAGGGACATAAAGTCGTGGGTGTATTCACAGTGCCTGACAAGAATGGACAAGCTGATCCTTTGGGTAAGTGTAACCTTAATTCAAATGTTAAAATTACAGGTATGCATAACTTGCCTGTTCGTGAGAAGGTGATATCTGTATGGGAATGACTTGCGTATATTGCCTTTATTGTACAGAATTCAGCACAAGAACTATGCTTTAACAAACACAAGTCCCAGAACTGGTTTAACCTTGTCAGTGTTTAAAAGTTGTTTCTACCCATGCAGGGCCATACATTGAGATACTGGAAAAATAAAATTAATTTGGACACCTTATTTGAATGTACATCCTAGAGGTAATTGTCCTGAACTAGGTCTGTATCTTAAAGCAAATAGCTGCTGAGCCTGTAGTCAGGCATAAATGTCTGTCACTTGCATCACTGTGCTGCCTGGGGCACTCAGGGCGTGGAGCCAAGGCCATTTGTCCCTGGATTTCTGCCCTTTCTGACAAGCTTGCATGTGGCAGTGTACCTGCAGAGCCTATTTTTCTTCAAACTGGAGTGTGGAAAACACATTAAAAAGGTTAGAGGAGGCTTTGCTTTCCCTTTTTCCATTGTCAAGGTGCATAAGGATTTTCCAGACTTCCTAAAGAAAGAGTTGTTGTTTGGCAGTTACTCGGAATTGTACTCATACAAGAGAACCCAGCATGACAAAAAAGCTAATGTGGAACTATCTAAATTGTAACTTTTATTTGGGTTTTTTTTCTAGCAGCACAAAGATAGTGAGTTAATATGACTAGCAAGTAGAAGTGCCAGAATGGAATGTGCCTTTATGGATAATCTAAAATTAAAACTACATTCCATGAGCTGTCTCAAGTTTCTTTTGGTTTTTGTTTTTCCAGTTTTGGTCTGGTCCTGACACGTTTTTACAGAACTCTTATGAGGGAAGAATCAAACACAAATTTTGCTTACCTGGACTATAGCACCCACAGACTAGCATATGATTCTACCTCATTAAAAGATTTAATCACACTTTGAAAGAATTAGAGGAGGCAACTATTAGTTTAGAGAAAGAAAATTTCACTATCTGGCTCTGGTTGGATTACACTGTATATAAATATTATATGTAGTATATTAGATATAATGTAGCATAATCTGGTTACATTATATAAATTATTCTTGTGTAGTTATTACGCTACCAAATGCAACTAAATAAATCTTCCAGTCTTTCAATTGTAGATTTATTTGAACTAAACTATTGCATTAGTTTATTACTCTCCTGAGTGAAAAAAAAAGAAAAAGGAAATTACTAGATACTTTGTACCTTTTTACCTTGAGATGACTCAAAAAGCTCAACTCTCAAGTAAAATTTTTTAAAGTTTCTGTATCCTCAGACAGCTACAGTTTTTGTTTCTAAAAGCTACTGCAGTACACATTAACTTTCATGGAATGATATTTAAGCAAGTGTTTACATAAGACTTAGGTTAACACTAAAGATGCTTCAGGTCAGTCTCAAGATCCAGTTTCAGAGGTGAAATAGAGAAAGTAAAACATAAGTATGTTTTTAGAAATATAAATAAAATTGGGTGAATTTTCCATACCTCTTCTTTTTTTCCCCTTTTCTTCCTATTGCCCATTAAACTCAAGAGATGTAAAATTTGACTTTACTGTCCTCTTGTGTGCTAATCTATTAAGTGGTTGTGCAATGGAATTTATCAAACATCTAAAGATTCTCTCTGCAATTAGTGCAGTTGTTTTTTCTCACCTTTGAGTCTAGTTGTGAGTGTAGCTATTGTGTCTCACAGAAAAATGAAAGCATATCCAGAAGGCATCAGTAAACAGAATTTTGAAGAAATTACTGAAGTCCACTAGCATCTGTAATTACTTGCACCACATGGCAAAATGCTGCTGACATGAGAGAATCTTAGTTTTACACAGTCATATTCACATAAAAATTGCTGAAGATGGAAAATTAAGTTCTGCTAAACCAAACCAGTTGCAGGCAAATGTAATGACTGGAGAAGGAATTAAGTGTTACTTTTAAGCAGTCTTTCATCATTCTTTTCTGCTTTCATTGGTACTTATTACCCAAGTCATAAGAGTGGACTTAAAGTTGAGAATGACATAAGGTATAGAAAGGAGAATCAAATACAGCATGAATAGAAGGACAAAGGTTTTTAAACAGTATACAGAACAGTACAAAGGGCAGTCTGTAATCACATACGTGATGATCTGCTTGAGTTGTCATGCCATATATCTCTTGATTTCAGTTTGAATTTTTAAAACAAAGCATGAATTAAAAAAAAATTGTTCTTGCCCCTCAGCACTGGCAGCAGAGAAGGACGGCACTCCTGTTTTTAAGTTCCCCAGATGGAGAGCTAAAGGCAAGCCTATCCAGGAAGTAGTTGCCGCCTACAAATCAGTTGGAGCAGAGCTAAATGTCCTCCCATTCTGTACACAGTTTATCCCCATGGATGTTATTGACTGCCCAAAACATGGCTCTATTATTTACCATCCATCCATCCTACCACGCCACCGAGGAGCTTCTGCAATCAACTGGTGAGTTTTGTGCTCAAAACTCTGTGTTTTTCGTGTTAGGATGTTGGTCTGCACCCATTACTCTTGTAAATGCTGGCACGCTTCTGTTGACCTGCAACTGTGCAGAAGGAACTTTTCTGAAGCAGCTGACTATTTGGTTCATGAACTGCACGTCATACCTAAGATTCATTATTATTTCCAATGCGAGTGCAGCTGCTGTTCTGGAAAGATCAGTGGTGTGATCTGTACATTCATATATTTTACTCACATAGGCAAATTGACAATCTGGAGTTTCTGTAAACAGGACACTGCCCTTGTGGCTCATCCCCCACAAACACTAGATAACTATTACAATAGGGTTTATGCAGAGTCTAAAATTTCACAAAATGGGAGAACAGAAGAGAATCCACAAGAATAAAACCTTATCTTGCTGTCCAATGCACAAGGCTAGGTTCA
>JAWWTY010000037.1:54172994-54203370 GCA_035222235.1 Margarornis squamiger
AAATCAGTCAGTCCAGAAAAGAAATAAAGAACCAACTTTTTAAGGCATAAAATTGAATAACAATTTCTCCCAAATACATTAAAGGTTGGAGGTAGGTAGGGTTATAGACGTGTTTGATTAACAGAGGTGCTTATGAAAGAGAATACCATAGTAGGAGACCTGTATTGGTATTCAGGATGAAGGAGGTTAAGATGTTTCTATCCTACAGCCCTTCTCTGTGTAGAGTAAGTAAAAACAATTCTCTTGAGCTGAAATGTGCGTAGAAGAGATTTTAGGTGAACTGAAGAATGAATCTCTTATTCATTCAGGACCAGGGAACTTTCAAGGAAATCTGAAGCTGCAGATTTGGGACAACCTGCAGCATTTCTGTTTCTTAAGATCACGTTGGTACAGGTGACTGGAAAAACAGCAAGAACAATGCCAGTTTTAAAAGGGCTGAAAGGGAAAGCCAGGAAACTTTAGACCAGTAACTCTGATTTCAAACTGTAATAAAGAATAGACTTGCTATGCAAATGGGAAAATATAGTAACGTGAGAGTGAGATAAAGAAAATGAGAAGTCAAATTCAAAGTTAAAAACAGAGAACAATGTACGCAAGGGGCAAAAACCCTGACTATATGTAAGCAGTATTGAAGTTAATTGTTGTAATTCAGAAAAGAGACCATCAAAGGTTCTTAAATACTGTCTGTTTCTCAGTTGGAACATGAACTAGACATCTTTCAAAAAAGACTGAGAAAGACAGTTAAAGGTATAGAACAGCTTTCACATGATAGGAGACAAAGTATGGAGTCTTCAGACTGGAAAAAAGGTAACTGGGAAAGAAGTATGTTAGCTGTGCATTAAGCACATGAAAGACATGGAAAGGTAAACAAGTAATGATTGCTCATTCTTAGTCAAAAGTTAGGGGGCAGCCAGCAAAGAGATCAGAGAGTAGGATTTGACAAAATAAAGGAGATACTTTTACTCCATGCAGTCTGTTATTAAATTGTGGAACTTCACACCTAGAGAGCTCCAGAAGGATGCTTTCATGGAAGAAATATTCCTCAAGATCTATTACACAGGAAGATGTAGATACAAACTCTCTTTCAGGAAGTTCCTGAAGTGAAGGTTTCTAGAAATGGGAACCTATCACAGTGTTGTATCACCACGTCTTGCTCTATTTTGCATATTCCTTCTGTAAGCATCTGCTCCTGCCCTTCCCAGGTAAAGGCTCTTGTCCCGAGGACTTTAAACTAAACTAGGATTTAGCCTTGGCTGACTATTCTTGCATTTCACCCTCTCAGCCTTTGCTCTCATCACTACTTCTTTCATATGTTGTGACTACAGTCCTGGTGCTGTTCAGACCCTTTATCTCAAAAGTATGACCCAGAAAACCTTTGGGAATTAGGCATGGCTAAAGGGCAACTCTGTTATCAGCAGCCCCTGCAAGTGGACAGAGGAGGGGGCACAGTAGTTCTCAGCCTGTCACCTATTCAGCATCAGGGACATTTGCCCATGAAATCTTCTCCTCCCGTGCTGTGCTGACGACATCCACTTCTCACCAGGCCTCTTGTTTGGAATTTTTACATAATAGAAAACAGAAGAAATGCTGCTTAAATGCGTGAAAGATATGATATGGGCTAGCCAAACTTCTGTAAGTTCTCACTTCTCTTATACCTGACAACTTCCTCAGTTGTCTTTGGAGTTTGTCCCTTGTTCTGCACGTATGTATGCTTTACATCTTTCAATAATGTAGGTTTCAGTGCTTACAATTAATAGTGAATTTTCCTGAGTATAAGCCAGATCTCGGATGATCCTGTTACAATATGAACTGCCAGGGGAATACTTACATGAGATATGCATTACTTAAACCAGCATTGGTGTTTGCAAGCAGACAAATAGTTAAAATCGTGCAGGAATTTTTTTTTTCTCTCAGCTTCTGGCTACTGCCTTAAACATGCTTAAGTCTGATTTTCCATCATTGTGAGGCACATGCTGAAAGAGAACTGGAAAATTTTAAGTGGCTGAAATTCCTTTCATATTCAGAGGCAGATCCTGAGCTGAGGTAAATCAGCATAGGTCCATTGTAAGCATTTCTATGTTCATGCACAACAGCTGAGAATCTGGCTGGATACCCTTAATACCCTTAACAGCTATTCTTTAAACGGTTGTATGTTCATCATTTTTCACTCTGAGCTTAGCTCTTTTTCAGCTGTGTGACAACTGTACATCTCTTGTTGACCTACAGATGAGATGTGAGGCTTGGCTAATTACAGTAAGAAACCAGGAATTATTAAGACAATATGCTGTTAGGTGCTTCCACCTCTCAAATTCTGTCATAATAATTGCACACCTTTTGTTCTGTGTGTCTTACCACTAATAATACTTTTAAAATCATTATCACAATGAACTGTGTGATAGACAGTCTGGGTTCAGTTGCAGAATTTTCATGTCACTTTGTAGAAACCACACATCAATAGTTCCAAAACAGTGAGTCCCTGACTGTCAAGTGAGCGATGAAAGTACGTTAAGGATGGTTAGGATATTCTTTTCTATCTTCCTGATGAAAAAGAATGTGTAACACATGAGGATATCCCTGGCTACTTTTGTATTCTCTGTATTTACTGTAAGTATGGT
This sequence comes from Margarornis squamiger, assembly GCA_035222235.1. Lineage (NCBI taxonomy): Eukaryota > Metazoa > Chordata > Aves > Passeriformes > Furnariidae > Margarornis > Margarornis squamiger. The sequence continues at coordinate 54,175,610 of JAWWTY010000037.1, forward strand.
TTTTTTTATGTCCAGGACTTTAATTCAAGGAGATAAGAAAGCAGGATTTACTATTTTTTGGGCTGATGATGGTTTGGACACTGGACCAATACTTCTGCAGCGAGAATGTGATGTTGGCCAAAATGATACTGTGGATGACCTATATAACCGGTTTCTTTTCCCAGAAGGCATCAAGGCTATGGTATGTTTAGCTGTACTAAGTACCAGCTTTTTAAGGGGAAAAGAGCTTGAAAGTAAAGGAAATATAGACAAGAGGCATGCATGTGGAAAGACAGAGCTTGTGGTGCTCAGCCAAATTCTAGACTTCAGTGTAGCTGTGCGGCTGCACAACAGCTGAGGATGTGACCTCAGAATATTTGTTGCTGACAGCAGGCAGAGCATATTCTGTTTCCACAGATGGCAACAAGTTGAATTTGTTTGGAATGTGGCTCTTTCCACAGATTTTTAAAAAGTTTTTACAAGATGAAATCTTTCAAAGGCTTAGAGAGAACAGAAAGTTAGGAGTGATGTTTTTTAAAAAAAGTGAGGGGGCTGCTGCTTTAAGCTCAGAACCCTGGTGGATTGGCTTTGGATTTTGTATGCTTGTCCTTTTTTGTGTTTTTTTAAAGTGAAAAGAAGAAAATGAATAAAAAATATTCAGCGTTGTTCATTAGAGATTTTTTTTCTATCTCCATTTAAAAAAAAAAGAGAAAGGAAAAGGAGTTGAAGGCAGTCATACTGAGCCACATTTTTGTCCTGCAGAATTTTAGGCAGCTGCTATAAATTTTGTGACTGGGTACTCCCATAAAATTTTGGAGGCTGTTTCCTTTGCCAAAGAAGTTTAAGCATATATGTATGTCATTAAGAACAGCATTGGTCCCTTAGATTTTGGAAATCCTATGTTTAAAAAAAAACCCAAACCAATTCACCTTGTGGCAGAAAGTCTTTTGCTGTCATCCGCAAGTATGACTGAGGAAAGAAAGGTGAACCAAGCTAACATTAAATCTATTACTTTCTCGCTTAGGTGGAAGCTGTACATCTGATTGCTGATGGTAAAGCCCCTCGTATACCTCAACCTAAAGAAGGGGCGACATATGAGGGCATCCAGAAAAAGGAAAATGCAGAGGTAGAGTTAAATAACACTGGGCTCTGTGCATAGGGTTAGAAAAGTTATTAACACAGATTACAATAGTAGCGATATGAAGTTAACATGAATTTTAACTTAGTTGTTTCCCTACCTCTTTTTCCTGGGATAACTCCAAGGTGCATGTAATGGAACTCTAGGTTAAGTTCATATTCCCTTTCAGCAGCTACATGTATTTAGAACTTTGGTGTCCTATTTGGGATCATACAGGCAGCTAGAAGGCATCTGCACTTTCAGTGGGTTCTTACTATATTACCATACTTGCAAGTACAACATTGAACCAAGTTAGCTCTCATTGTTTACCAACAGCCCCTATGAAAGCATTTACCAGAAATAAACTTGATGTCAGGAAAAGCAAGTGTTGGCACCTTTCCTGCTAGCACAGGAAAACCCAACATAGGTCATGTAAACAAAACAATAGACAAAAAAAACAACTTAAATACCTGTGTAAGAATTATTTTGTCTAAGCATCCCCCCCTGTATTAGCTGATATTCTTTGTGGCAGGGAAGGCCACCACAAAATGATAGTGAATGCTGCCTGTAATATCTTCTTTTCCTTTTCTGGACGGATGCAAAAGTTTTTTAAAGGAAAATTAAAAATAAAAATTATTCCAGCACTTTTGATCTCTTATCCATGGTGAATGAAGTCCTTTTTACCTGAAATATTGTAGGTGATGCTTTTTATTATATTTTAATTCCTGACTTACTTTATAAACAAATAACTGCATAGTTTTATTAATCCATAAAATATATTATAAAATAGTATAATATTCTCTTGGAGAGAACTGGCCTAATTTCCCTGGTGTACAACTATTTGCATTGGCTTAAAACTTTATTCTAAATATTCTTTCTGTTCAATGTAAGAAGGATGCTGAATACCTGAGTTTTGTTACTTAAGAGCTATTCTGGTACTTCTCTTTAATTCATTTTGACAGATTTAGTCACAATTTTCCAAAGACAAAGCAATATATTTTCCCTTGCATTTTATGTTAAATACACATGGCTTCTTAAAACATTATTTCTGTTTTTCTCAAAGTTTTGCAGGAATTGCAAGTTGTATTAGCAATTCCATTTATGGAACAATTTATAAAGGGGCAGTACATTATTAGAGAGTATTTTAATGGAAGTTTGTAGATCTATTAGAGAACTTAGGATCCAAGAAATAAATATGTAATTTTGAGTAAAAGGTGATACCCTGGACATACTCTTATTTATATTCATAGTATGCTTGTTCAATCTGTTAATCATAGTATTCACTTTTTAAGAATGAATACCCAGCAGTAAGAATTATATTTTCATTATATTAGTGTGAGAAGGAGAATCTATGAAAATATATAGACCACAGAGAGCACAGAAGTGCTAAGAGCATCCCATTTGGTAGGTCTGTGATCTCTAGCCATCTGGAGATCACTGATCTTCGTTTATTAGACCAGACCCTTTCTGTGTTCTTAAACACATGAATGGTTGAAAGAGAAGGAGGGAGAATTTGTAACTCTTATATAGGAAAACATTACTAACTTGATTTATACCTAAACAGAGAAGAATTAACTGGCATGTCCTGATTTCCTAGATCTCGTGGGACCAACCTGCAGCAGCTTTGCACAATTGGATTAGAGGGCATGATAAAGTGCCTGGAGCATGGACAACAATAAATGGCCAGGTATGCTCTGGAAATCAGAAGGGTATTATTCTTTTCTACAAACTCTTTTTGACCCTTTTTTATTATAATAATTAAAGGTGTCTGCATACAAGTGAATACAAATGAGAGTTAATCGGAGTAGCTCTAATTTGATGACCATATGTTTTGTATATATCTAGAACAGAATGTTCTAAACAAAATGTACAAAACACAGTAGTTAATATCATGGATTCATTTAATGTGAAGAAAGATAAGAACAATATATGAAAACAATGAGGCATGGTAAAAAGGTAAGAAGAGGAGGACAAGACAGTGCCAGTCATTTTCGCAGCAGACATGTATTACAGTATAATGCAACCCATGCTGTGCAGTGGGCAACATCACAGTATTGACAATAAAATTAAACACTGTGAACTACCAAAATAACAGGGGGTTTTATTTTAAGGAGATTTAGGCCTAGATAATTTGCAGAAATAAATCTATCTCTTTTTATCCAAAAGCAACTGCTTCCTTTCAGTGTATTAAGGGTATTATATATTTTATATATTTGATTGTACTTGCATAAAGTATTTTAAAAATCACATTATCCTTCCTGGTTGTGATGTCCAGATTTTGTTACTTAACTATTAGGCTGCTCCAAAAGCCTAGTTCTGCTCTAATGTCCAGGGACTATTGCTGATTTGAGAGGCCAGAAGGAACAGAAGAGGCCAGGAGAGAGGCAATGTTCAGCATTGCAGCCTGGGAGCAGAGCTGGATCCCAGCAGTCACAGTCAGGCAAAAGCTGCTTCTCTTCCTGCCCTGGTTCCAGCATGCATGTTGTTACAGCTAAGCAGCTTTGCATGTTTAGACAGCTTATGAATTTTCACATGTTCTGAGTTGTAAAGATCTAGAAATACTGTTGTAACATGTTTTCCATGTGTAGGTACTTATACTTTATTTGTATTATATTAAAGCTTCAAACAGTGTCATGTAATTGTTAAAATTTTAGAGCATGTTTAGAATCTGTGCATTTTTTAATTACATTTATTTTTAGGTGGTTACTTTTTATGGGTCATCGTTATTTGATGCTTCAGTGCCTGCTGGACAAGAGCTGGTAATAAAAGGTGCTTCAAGACCAGGACTTGTAACCAAGAATGGTCTAGTCGTTTTTGGAAATGATGGGAAGATGGTAAGTGCTCAGTCTGGCAAACATAAGCATGGATAGACTAACTTTAGAAAGAAGTGCAAGTAGTGTGGAATTGTCAGGCTACACAAATCCAGCTGCTAATGACAGACAGCTAATTTCCTTAGAGTTCATTAATCCCCTACCGTCCTATAGAGAAGACATTCATGTTTTGCTTCTCACTCAATCCATATTCATTTCCAACATGGGGTAAAATGTACTAATACTAGGAGACAACCTGAAAAACAGGTAGGAGTGGTCTGTGCTAAATTGTCTGCATCATATCAACTTTCCTTCAAGCCATTTATTTTCCTATTTCAATAACCTAATTAATACTAAAAAGCTCTTTACATAAGGATGTACTACCTCCTAGACAATTTAAAATCACATCCTCTCATTTTCCAGGTACTAGTGAGAAATCTGCAGTTTGAAGATGGAAAAATGATCCCTGCATCTAAATACTTCTCTGCTGATGAAACAACTGCCCTGGAACTTACAGAGGAGGAGAAAACGATGGCAGAAGATATTAGGGTAATTCAACAAACTGCTTTAATAGGATATTGCCTCAGAAAAAAGCATTGCATACTTATTACTGGCATATCTTTTATTTAGTAATGCAAATTGTGTTTTAATAAAATGTGCTCATTATGGGGATGAATGTTGAGCTATTGACATTAATTTAGGTGAAATTAGGATTTCACAAGAGTACTTGTATGTCACTTTACAAGGTTTCCTTTCAGATAAAAGTGATAGAAAGACAGTGATAGGGCCATAAGTTATGGTAAATATCTATGAATGATGAAGGTGGGAGTGAGGAATAACAAATGAACCTTTACCTCACAGCCGTGAGGTTTTCAACACTGACAGACTTGGACAGCTTTGAAATCCTTTCTTTGCTGTGGTGTTAATTATTGGAATGTGCTCAGAACGGTCCTGTTGGACAAGTTCCAGGGTGTCTTAGAACAGTGCTCTGAAAGCAAAAAGCAGCAGTTTTCTTGCTGTACCTGTGTGCACTGTCTCTCCTACCACAACCACACACAAGGGGCTGTCTGGCAGAGGGATGGGACAGCCAGAGCAGAAAGCTCACATAGCCAGAGAGGCTGCCCTCTCCTGAAATCCATCCCTCTGTAGTAAATGTAAGGGGCTTAGCTGAAAGCCACATCTGTCATTAAAGTTTTGTGCCAGAGCAGATGAGTCAGTCATAGATGTCTTCCCTTTTGCTAACTCTGCTACATGTTTATTAACTTTTGGCACAGGTCGGGCAGCTTGATGCACTAATGTTTTAAACTGCTGCTTCCAGATTACCTTGAACATGCTTGCCAGTAACCTAAGTGCTGCCTGGAGCTATTGAGTGACTGAGAAAATAGCAAAAAGAAATACAAATTCATTAGTTCATGATACTACCTTCTAACTTTGAAATCTATTATAATGAATTGAAATACTACATTGAGAGTTATTTATTCATTTTGCCATGTCATGCATGCAGCTTAAATTACTTATCAGCTCTGCTCAGGGGCCTGAAATGCCATCAATCCAGTCATAAAATGCTCCAGGCTGTCCTTGTCTCTATGGACAATATATTCCATAATGCAATAGGAAGTTGTTATTTGGAGGATAAAAATCTTTAAAACATGGGCCTGAAAATTGTAGCAATGCATCATTCAGGTTTCTTGCCTAATAAGGTAAAATTATCATGGGCAAAATAATATATTTTGATCAGCTAATTATGCTGAAAAATTATTGTATGACATCAGGTCTCTAGACTGTTCTAGACCCTCATAAAATAACTTTGTGTTTTAGAAACCTTTGAAATAATACGTGTTGTAGACCCAGATGCCATAGAAAATACAGTTTGAGAAATAGTTCTTGCAATTGGAGGATTATTCATTATTGCCTCTTTTTCTTTTATGTATTTAGGCTATTTGGAAGGGAATCTTAAGCAATGTTGCTGTAATTGAGGATTCCACAGACTTCTTCAAATCTGGAGCATCATCTATGCATGTTGTTAGGTAAAAAATACCTAAAATAACAAAATTTTTACTCCAAAGTTGATGAAAATAAAGTTGTCACAGAGCTTTTAAATTGGGGTTGACCAAGTAGTGTTAAAAAAATAATCCCACTATGTTTTCCCATACTCTCAAGTATTCCCTTTCCTACCTTTGAAAATGTGGTACAGTTCTTGTCCCAAAATTAGGAGATACTGATGTAATCCTGCTCTTTCTACTGAAGGAAAATTCCTGTTGACTTCAGGAATATCAGCCACGTGGGGGAGCATGGTGATGCTCAAACTTGTCTGCTTGCAGCAACAGGTATCTCACGACCAGGGGACTAACTGGGGACATGAGCAAAGAGCTCCCCAGAGGAGAAGAGGAGTCTTTCACAGAAAGAATTGAGCCTGTGCTTACAAGTGCACAGAGTTCTTCATGGTTTGGGTCACCTAATTTACCTTCTGTTTGCAGCTCAAATACTCCAGGCCATAACATAAAATCAGCATTTCAGGTTTTTTTAAACAAACTGGTTACTATGCTTGTTACTTGCCAGTCTCAATTTCCTCCATATATCAGTTAGAGTAGTCCCAAAAACTATTTTCCAGTAATATATCAGTATCTTCTATCTGTCATTGATTTTCAGAAGTTTACCTAGGAGCATTTCAAAATGGACATTCACTTTTCCATAGCAGCCCCAATTAAACTAACATGTTTCAATAAGACGCACAACTTCTTTGCCCTTGTTGTCAGAGAAACATATGTACATATTCACATGCATAAACACTGGTGCTCAGTTTGGTCCCTTTCAACCTTCTAATGATTCAATTATCTGAAGAATTCTTTCATCTGTAATTTTTCTTATTCTTTCTTCAAAATCTTTAGAATGCTAGAGGAGATCAAACAGAAACATAGCGGACTTCAACTACAGAATGAAGATGTGTATATGGCCACTAAGTTTGCAGATTTTATTCAAATGGCTGTCAGAAAATTCAGAGGAGAAGACAAAGAGGAAGAGTTAGTAATTGATTACGTAAGACCTTTTATTTTGCATTTATTGCTTAGTCTTTCTTGGGCTTTAGGGATGAGTAGACAATGGATTTTATTAGACTGCTTGATACAGTAGGAAAGCATCAATCTGAGAATTATGCATTTGACTGAAGTCCACTAAGACTGGTCTTAACCAGGGTTTAGTAGTGATTTGAACATAGAGATCCAGTGATAAAAAAATACAAAAATCTGCTTAACTGTCTCAGAGTCATTAACATTGAGGGACAATATTTTGAGTGACATACCGTTTCCATTACATTTTACTTCTAACAGACATGTATAAATGCTAAAATGCATTTGGATATTGGCTGCCGATATCAAAAGCTTATTAAGTTACATTAACATAGTAGTTAATTAAAATTTAAATTAATTTGTTGCTTATTTCATTCAGGTTTCAAAAAATATTAACAACATGACTGTGAATATGCCATACCAGTGTTTCATAAATGGACAATTTATAAATGCTGATGATGGAAAAACGTATGACACTATTAATCCAGCAGATGGATCAGTAAGTAATTTCTAAATATGATCAATACCAGTTTATTTCTTTATTTCTTTTTTTTTGCCTATTAAATCTAAAATATTACCTGATTATTGCCAATTTTAAAACCACACAGTACATATTAAGCAACCTCTAGAAAAAGTTTTACGTTTCAATTTACTTCACCGTTTGTATGTTCTACACTTTTTCAAGTTCAGTCAAGCTGCAAAGCAAAAATATCCTACTTCCACTTCAATTATTATGTTAATTTCCATACCCAGCTGTATGTTTTACCTTGCTTGCATTCTTGTTTAGCTTTGCAAACAGAAATTCCTGAAGTTTAGTTGCTAAGGAAGTGTTTCTTTTAGGATATTGTATATATATCCTGTCAGTAATAAACTTCATTTGTTTAACTTTTTTTACAAGTCTGATGTTGGTAAATGTGACATTAAAATGCCTCTTTAAATTCCCAGTAAGAAAAACAACCTTTCAATAGGAAAATACATACTGTTGCACTTCAGTCCTGAACTGTCAAGTTTTGATTGAGCAACTCTAAACTATTAATTATAAGTAAGAGATTCTGATGTCCATGTAATTTATTTCTAGAGTAAATAAATTCTGCTGAAATCAATGACACAAATTTCTCTATTACACAAATTTCTCTATCATCAGAAGTCAGACTCTCATACTTTTCCTGAAACTCATTATAGAATGGAATAAAAGTCATAACAATTCTGTATTAGAATTTACTCTGTGTGTATTTATGGAACACAATCATCATAAAATACTGTGTGTTTATGGTGGTTTATGGTAACAGAAACTCCATTCCTTAGAAATGGAACATGTGGGAGTTGTTCTAGGATGTTTAGATATTAGATCGTAACACAACATATAAAGATTTTCAGCTTTTGTAGTATCACATTGGTTTTACATATGGAAAGAGAGGGTGAAATCCAGTGGAACAATGCACCTTGCTTTGAAGAAGAAGAAAGATGTAGGAATCTGAGTTCTGCCACCTCAGTTGTGTCTGAATTTTTGCAGCCTGACTCACCCATGACAAGTGCCATGGTTGGGGATATAAAGTATTTACTTATACCCAGCCAAGAAGTTTAGGAGGAAGGAGTAACACTCATCATCCCAGCATTTCATTTTGAGCTAACACAGTGCTACCTTTGGACAGATAATAGCCAGTGTATCTTCCGCCTCACTGGCTGATGTTGACAAGGCAGTGGCAGCAGCAAAGGAGGCATTTGAAAATGGTGAATGGGGAAGAATGAATGCAAGGGAAAGAGGGCAACTCATGTACAGGTATGTAAAGGACAGCTTGTGATTGTTTCATTTTCTCAAATCTTATTGGTTTGTTTCTCTGAGGAATTGTTGTACACATTTTCTGAATATGAGGGATATTCATAATATTGCTGTCATAGGATCCATATTAGCCATGTTTTCATCCCCTGATTTACTTCAGTGTGCCAGCCTCAGGTCCTAGCTGGCCATCCTTCCTTGTGGCAGCCACCATTCTTTTATTATTATTTATGAATGGGAACAAAGAATTTGCGGAAAATATATTTTAAATGCTTGATGGTTTCATTTAATCTATATAGGTTTTGTCACAAGTATTGAAAATTCCCTTGTAAAGTCCAAATCCTTCTGTAGAAACGAGGCTAAGTTTTAAAGAGAGCCTACCTGGGTTTGGTAGGCAGAGACTTGGCCTTGCTAAGCCTGCCTGCATCTGAGTTCCATACCGTAAACATACAGCTACATCACCACTAATTTTGAAATAGACTGTAACTGATACTAGATTTTTCCAGGATTATATTCCAGCATACTTCTCACATGGCTAAAGACCCACTCTAGGAGTTGTGTTATGGTCTGTAGTGGAAGAATTGTCCTGTGCAGAAATTCTCTAAGCTCAATCCAACATTTATCTGAGACACTTCTGTCTCTCTTTGGTATCTGTTTCACTATGTCTAGATAATGCCTGATTCTCATTTTGGCTGTGCTATTATTGGTTCACAAGATAAGCAGAGGTTTTGGTGAATGAATGGTATTTTAATTGTGGGTTTTGATGGAAAGATGGTCATGCTGGACATATATTGTGAGAGTGATACTGGAGGCAGCTAAGAAAAGCCCAATTATTATTCTCTGTACACAGCATGATGCTTCTGGTGCCTGACAGCAAGCACAGGGAGAACACTGTCTTACAAACTTCAGATGACTAGAAGCTTCAGAGCTTCCCTATAAAGAAAACCTCTTTTGTGGAGCTATATGAAGAGCTTTCATTGCTTTTTTAGTTCTACACCATGAAAATGAATGAGTAGACATGAGTAAAGAAGAAGACTGGCACTCCTGAATGCCTCAGGTTCACATTTAGCTAATGTGATGATGGAAAATCAGTTGTCAGCAGAGAGGACGTGTACTAGGCAAACTCTGTTCCTGTTCAGTAAATGGAAAGCTACTAGTTACTGTGCTTGACATACCAGTAGGCTTTAAGGAAGTTAGGAACCTGAATAGACCTGAAACTTCCTGCCCCAAGGAACTCATGAAGGAGTAGATCCTGTGTATTAAGCAACTTTCTTTTGCAGGGTGTAGTTTGCAGATTCATCAACATTACTCTCGGTCACCCTGGCCAAGTTAATTGTGCTGAGGAGACTGCATGTTTATCGATAGGGAAAAGGAGAAATTTTTTTCACCTTCTAAAAAATACAATCTCCAGTAGCGTGCACATACAGAAGCCTTTGTAGTGCTGTGCCAGGAGGCTTGCCCTGGACATCAGAATACACAGGAGAAGAAGGATTAGTGACACAGTTGAAGATGGTAGCAGGCTGTGCATTGGGATGGCAAGGCAAAGTACCAGTGTGGCAGTTTGGCTGGGTGCAGAGGTGTGTCACTGCTCTCTGCATAACATCTGAGAGGATTTGGGCACTGAAGATCCATCTGATCAGAGGTTTGGAATATGCGACTAGAAGATGATCCTTTCCTCTATGGGTTGAGCCTACTAAGACAGGAAGGAGTAGGGAATCCGTTCCATGTTTGTCCTCTAAGGAAAGCAGCTGAGGAAGAGAAGCACAGGGAAACGTGATGCTGCACTTGAGACACATGGGTGTGTGTTCTGCTTAGTGTATGCAGCAGATCATTTGTTATCACATTAATAGAGCAGCAAGACTTTTTACTTAGTTGAATGTTTTGGGTGTATATTCCCCTCCCCTCTTTTACCATCTTCTTATGAACCAAATAGATGCAATAAAAAATAAAAAGTATCAAAAAATCATGTTTTACAAGACATTGCAGGCATCTTAGCAAAGCAGAATGAAAACAAAATCAGAAATTCTGCTTGACTTGTAAAGTGTGTGACCAGGCTGTGGAAAAAGGCCTGCAGGACTCTTTTAGAGCTGAGTAGTCATCACAGCAGAAAATGGGCAAGTCAGAACTGAGCATTAAATACACCTGGTCACTTCAGTTTTTCACAAGCGTGCATGTATTCAAAGCATGCACAAACTTGTGTTTAATTTGTGATAGGAATGTAGAGTGCTTAAGAGTCCAAGTTCTGCCAGAAAGAGAAACTTTTAAGGTCTTAGAACTACTACTCTGTCTTTTACACTTGCAAGATTCACAAACATAACTATGTTAGGTATATGGAAGATGCAGCTCCCCTACACCACATAGGTTATCCCTGGATTAGGTGACGGGCTCTCTAGAATAGCTATACCAGAGTATTTATGTTGCAAACCATTCCCAGTAGAAATGAAGGCTCTCTCTGGACCATCTTAGTTAAAATAAAGGTCCTTTTTCTCTGGCCTCTGTTCAAACTAGAGATTTTGAGTGCTGAACCAAAGAGAAGGTTTGTAGTATTAAAGCTCTTAGCTCTGCTACTTCATCTTAAGAAATAATTAATAGAAGATATTAAGCACACTTTAGATGAAACTTTCTCCTTTGCCCTGACATGCCATATCCATTCTTTTACACAATGCTGCCAATGCCCTGACCTGTAGCTGGGTTTCCAAGATACAGTTAAAAAGGTATTAAAGAGCATTTTTCCACATCTCTGCAAATGCTTTAATTGGGCAGAGATTACATAATGGAAAAGTAGGTTTCACACCCAGTTTTGGATATTCTTTATGGGCTCTCAAATGCACTTTTTAAAGCTCTTAAAATCACATGGGAGCACTGATTATATGTCTGAGTACCAAATCACAGAAGGAAGCTTGAGAAAAACCTTGATGCATGTGAAAGAATTTGAAGGGCTGAATGTGGAAATTCATTAACACAAAGAGACCTGAACATAGACCACTAAAATAACAGTAGTGCCTCATAAGTGTACGTATTAGTCTGCGCAGATGCATTTTTGAGACAATCTGATAGTTATTATCAACTTAGTAATGTTTATCACCGTCCTACTTACACCTCATAAGTCTAACAGATGGAGAATTTGAGGCCTTAGGAGATCAATGAGAGATTTTCAAATGTACCAAGGCACATAAAATTCAATTTGTATTACAGCTTAGGAGCTTTGTCTTTGGGCACGTGAGTGCCTTTGAAGCTCCTAACATTTAAGTATTTTAGTCCAAGATCAGACAATACAGAACAGCATTATGAAGCTAGGTTTCTCAAGTCTTAAGCAAGAATCCTGGTTACCCCTCCTTGGTACTTTTGATTATTTCACATTCCTTGCTATTGTGTATTTGCTTCCTGACTTACTGGTCTTATTTTCTATTAGTGGCTCCTTGTAGTGCAACAGAGAACAAAAAAAAAAGGTAGAGCTTTTCTAATTATGATTTTATTTACAAAACCATAATTCAACAATCAGATAAGTTTACACTGTTCCTGTCTTCATCCAGTGTCTGCTACAGCTGATGTGAAGACATTTGCACACTCATGGGCAATTGTTCAATCCCTTACTGATGTTAAGAAGCAGTTGCTCCAGTACTCCACCTCCAGATTCATTGGGAGTGCTATTTTAATTAACTTTCTTTGCCATACCCAATGTAATTTTAGGTTGTCAGTGGTTTGAGGCATTTCTCTTTGATGTGGATTTTTAATGCTTTTATTAGACTTGCAGACCTGATGGAAGAACATCAAGAAGAGTTAGCAACAATAGAGTCTATTGATTCAGGAGCTGTCTACACTTTAGCTTTGAAGACTCATATTGGAATGTCTGTGCAAACATTCAGATACTTCGCTGGATGGTGTGACAAAATTCAGGCAAGTGAATATGTAAAGGAGATAATCAATGGCAGTACTTCTCTACACTTCTTTTTTTGTTGTTGTTTTTCTGAAACGGTGCCAAAAAGAAGTAAAAGAAAAAAGTAATCAAGGAATCAAAAAAACTAGAGCAAAATTAGAATTTTACCTAGAATGGGTCTCCCTGTCAATACAAAAGAGTAGTCTACCTCCAATTGGAGAATATGGATTTAGAATGTGACTCTAAATACCTAAGAAAACAGCTGAGGTGTCACAGTGGATATGCATGCTTAGTCAGCTCTTGATTATTCATGGAACAGAATGTCATTGTGCTCATCATGCAGGTAAGTGCAGAGACTCATGTTCTAGAGTCTGACCCAGGCTTGATGGCACAGCACGTGGCACAGGTTCAAGAGCATTTCCCCAAGCATCTTTCAGATCCACAATCAAGAATGTCATTCAGCAACTTTTTGTCCATCAGACTCTCACTTTATGTTCTTCCACACTATTGTTATCTATCAATCATTTTATCCAGATGACAATCAGGAGCTGATTACAATATCCACAGTAGGGAATCATACAGTAGAAGCATCCCTGCCCCTTTCCCTGATGCAAAAATGCTTGTGGTTTTGAAGCCTACTCTGTAGCTTTCCAAAATATTCTGCAAATATACTTGAATAAAAATTATTAAGCAGTATGCAGATTTGTCCCTTCTCTGTCTTCTAGGGTGCTACAATTCCAATTAACCAGGCTCGGCCAAACCATAATCTAACATTCACCAAGAAAGAGCCAATAGGGTAAGTATCACTTTTGTCTTCATAGTGACAGCCTTGACATGCAGAAAAGCCACTGAAAAGCTACCATCAAGTATGTAATCTTTCCCTGTTTTTTCCCTGCCTTAAGTGTCTGCGCAATTATTATCCCCTGGAATTACCCACTGATGATGCTTGCATGGAAGAGTGCAGCATGCTTGGCTGCAGGCAACACACTCGTACTCAAGCCAGCTCAGGTAAAAGCAAAAAGGAATATACAGATGGAATATTTTTCAGGAAAAATAATTCAGGCAATGTAGCAGATTTCACCCACAGATTGATCGATCGTATGTACCTGTAGGTTGACTGTGTTATATGTTTTAAAGTGCATGTATAATATTACAAGTTGCCATAATGATACAAGGTTCTGATTGTCTCCAGTTCTGCTCTGATGCTACTTTCATTTTCAAGAATTAATTGTTTTCCACAATAAGCCATCACTTTTGTCAGTACTGTAGGAGGAGGAATAGTGCATCAAAACTAAGATGTATTGAATGTTAAAGATATCATCATGCATTTAATTAAAATAGGAGACCTAATCTAAATGTTTCTACTTAGGTCACACCTTTGACTTCCTTGAAGTTTGCAGAACTCTCAGCTAAAGCTGGATTTCCTAAGGGCGTTATAAATATTCTGCCTGGTTCAGGTAAAACTTCAACTAATCATTTTTCTGGGAAGAGAAGGTCATGCTAAAACTGGTGAACTAGGACTTTACTTGTTACATAAGCACGTGTATCTCCACAGGCAATAGACTTGCACCTACGTCATACAGTGATTTCACATATTTTCAGAAGAGAATCTGAAAAATTTGTATGTCACCTGGCTCTAGTTATTGGTAAGAGCTGCCAGCCTATGCCCTTTGCCAAGTCACACAAACAGCATGAACAGTCTGAAAAAGAATGTGTTGCAGAGAAACATGTTTCACTTGATTGTAAAACTTAAGTTGTCTTCTAATCTTGTGATTGCTTGGAAGTGTTTAAATGTGACTGTGAGACTTAGGGCAAGTTGATAAGATGCATATTGATTACTGTAGGTAAGTCACAGTCCACACAGATGTCAGCATTTTCTTCTTTCCCCCAAGGAGGAAAAGTGACAAAGCAACTGTATGGGTCAGACTTGATTACAAATTGGATAATTCCGCATACAGTGGTATATTGGGAAGTTCTTTAGTTCAAACAGATGGGGGAATTTGGAGGCACTAATGTGATCCAAGTTAACTGATATGAAATATTTCATAGTCATGCGAAAAAACGCTGTAAATATAAAAAAGGATGTCTTATTGTACTTGACTGACATATTGTTAGCTCCTTCTGTGTTACAATGCTACTGCTAGAGTAGTAAAAATTGCCTCTCTACTGTCCAGTTATACTGTTTTCCTCACCCTGATAGGTGGCTTAGTGGGACAGCACCTGTCTGAACATCCAGATGTTCGCAAAGTTGGATTCACTGGTTCAACACCAACTGGTAAACAGATCATGAAAAGGTACTTCCAGCAAAAGATTCATAAATAAACACTTCTTAATCTAGTTCTGAAGTATCTTATTAGCTATACTGTGCATGCAGCAGTAATGAAAAAGCATAACTGCATATGGTTGTTTACCACTATGTAGAATTCTACTAAGTCACTATTGGAAAATAGAGGTTTATACATTTTCACTAGTTAGGATTCAAAGGAAATAATGAAATAAGATATTAAAATTGGGTTTATATGATTATTTTTATTTTTTGCAGTGCAGCTGCTAATCTGAAAAAAGTTTCTCTTGAACTTGGCGGTAAATCACCACTGATCATATTCAGTGACTGTGAACTTGACAGAGCTGTAAAAATGGTAATGTTACTTCAAAGTAAAATGTATTCAAAGCCTTTGTGATACATTCTCACAGTATTGCAATATTCTTCTTGACTTGCCAAAAAACATAGCCAGGGAGCCCTTACATGAAAAACCATGCAATCTGTTAGAAAACAGACTCAGATTCTTTTTCTACAGGATGTTTCTTTGTGCCAGCACAATTAAATGTTCATGCTGCACCAAAAAGGCAGGGATCAGTACTACAAGAAATATACAGTAGAAAATACAACAAAACAAAGAACTGAGCTCCCTATTGCCATATAGTTCTAAATTCACCAACAGTCATAGTAATTTACCCTCCAAACCAGCCATAATGTTTGAAGATCATAAATAAGATGTGCAAATGAGAAATTGAGTGGATTTAAGGAACTTATTTCCTGCCCAGGTAATCTGATTCATCAAAATGACAGCAGATGCAGTTTGTTCACTAAGAAGTAAACAAAGTTCTTTCACAAAGTGATATTTCTCTGAATTCTCTAAACCAGCATAAGCAGGTACTCCTACTAAGCAGAAACTATTACACACTTTCACCATTTTTGGAGTGTCTTTTGGCAGGACAAGAGTCTGAGTGACTGCACAGTGAACTACACATGGGAAATAATAAAAGCTGGAACTTTGCAGTCAGTGCGGTCAATGCACGTTCTCAGCTGTACAAGTGTGTGGGTGATGCAGAGCCTGGCCTATTCCTGGAATTTCTGGCTTTAAATGATGGTGAAGCAATGCTTTTTTGCCACACACTCGACGCTAACACATGATCCTGGTTATACCTACCAATGCCAGGTCCTTAGGTCTTTGCAATTGCCAGAAAACTACTTTCTGGGAATTTTATTTGTCCTGCACTTACTTCCCCCATCTCCCTAACTCCCTGGAAAATCAATGGCAAGTATCAGTTCTTGGTAAACAAAAAAGAACATACTGCATGGGGTCTGAATCCACACTCTTGAAATAGGAGGTTCTCTGCAGATTAGTTAGGTAATGATCACCCAGTTCCATATGGCTTTGAGACAAGCAGTATTGCTCAGTGGATTAGCACAGTTTTCATTTAGTGGTCATGCTGCCAGACCTGTGTGATGCTGCAGCCAGTGTTTCTGTGGAAGGCGGATAGAAATGGGAAGAGCAGTGCTCATGGATTCATCCTGAGCTATTTTGGCTCAATGGAAGCATGTTGGCAGTTATAAGATCAGTCTGCTTGTGGCATTGATGATATCCCTTTACAGTGAGCATTACACTGTGAGGGTCACAAACACTGAATGGAACCCAAGGGAACAGAATGAAAGGGAGACTGAACAAAAGGATGCATATAAATATTAATGTTTCTTTCCCGAACAGGGTATGGGAGCGGTATATTTCAACAAAGGAGAAAACTGCATTGCAGCTGGGAGGCTGTTCGTGGAAGAATCAATCCATGATGAGTTTGTTGGAAAAGTGGTAAGATATTCAAGGACTAAAGTTTAAATAATGTTTTCCTATGGCAGAAAGATCCACTAGTTTTATAGACACTTGTATTTCTTATTTCTAGTTGCTTAATTTCTTGTTATTGCTTATGATAGGCAATTCTGCTTCTCAGGATCCTCTTAGAAGGTTAAGAGGAAGCATTGAAGGGAGATATTTTCATCATTAATGCAGAGATAAGTGACATTTAAATAGATATTGTACCTTTAGTGATAGTTTATATTTGACCAGGAAAGTAAGATTAAAAATAATTATTGAACTTAGGACAATGTGATTGAAGAAGGCTGCTGTGAAGTTCAAAAAAAGGCATATTGGAAGTATAGCTAGAATAATACAAAGGTCGCTATTAAAAATCTAATAGTCACCACACCATACCAGTGGAGAATTCATTTATTTTGCTCAAGAACAGGAAATCACTGTCGTAACTCTTTTACCACGGGTAAAAGCTAACATTTTACTTGCCTGTCTTAATAGCAGAAGAGAATATATACATGAGCACAGCCATCAAAAATTTCCAGAAGTAACTAAAGCTTATGAAACAAAAGACAAGGCCTCTTTTTAAAGAGGGAGGAACATTACACCTTCTAAGAATACAGTCCTTTCTCAGAGTCCGTCTTCACAGCACAAAAAATCTCTGGTCGCTTTAACAACTATTTGCTGTGTTATGTAACTTCATTTTAATTGGGTAACCCATAGGTTGAAGAAATAAAAAAGATGAAAATTGGTGACCCACTTGACAGATCTACAGATCATGGTCCACAAAATCACAAGGCGCATTTAGAAAAGCTGCTGCAATATTGTGAAACTGGAGTAAAAGAAGGAGCCACTCTAGTGTATGGAGGAAGACAAGTACGTAGACCAGGTAAAATACTTTTCAGAGGTATTTGGAACTTTTACACTTTATGCAAGAGCTATCACAATCGTCTCAGCTGCATTATGTGAAGTTGCAATATCATGGGGACAGTACCAGGTAAGCCCATGTTTCCACAGGGCTTTCAAGTCTCACATTATAAGAAGCTGTGCAACTGAAGTGTAAGTTATGACACTGAATTGGAATCTAGTCTGTATGGAAATGTTTTGCTTATTTCTTTCTGTTAGGGCTTTTTATGCAAAACCCTGGAACTGTCAAGAGCCATAATTATATTCCTTTAGATCACAGTAACACTAAAGCTGACTGAGGAAACTACTAGCAGAGGTATTATTATCAAAAGCCTTTTTTGCTATATAGACAATATGCATGCTAAGTTCAGTGGGCAGACACGAAAATGACGTTTTCTCATGGACACCTCTCCTTTATTAACAATGGAGAAACATTTACATCAGTTTCAAAACATAATGACTGCATCCTTAAATAAAATGAAAGTGGAGACTTGTAACTACAGGAAACGTGTAACAAAACTAAATGGGAAATCTTAGGGGGAGGGAAAATTATAAAAAAATCTCTGAAGCTGATTTTACCCACTCAAAATGGAATATGTTCACCAAGACACAGGATTGTTTGTGTATAACACCAGGATAGTTCTCGATTGGCAATGATGAGCCAGCTTTTGGACAGGTCTTTACACCCTTCCGAAATAAAGTCATTATGAGGCAGTCCTTTGCCTCAGGCAGAGTTGCTGCCCACTGCACGTTTTTCCCTTTTTGGAATATACAGATCTTTATGGCTACAGTCTGTCCTTGGGTAACAAGAGAAACAGTGGGCTGTGTGGCAGGCTGTAACCTTGTGTTCCTGCTGTCAGAGTACAGGGTCTGCCCCTGAGGAGTCACCTGGGCTGTGGCAGGCAGTCCTTCTGGCCTGGCAGGGAACAGCACATGTTGTCACTGATCAATACAGACCATTTTTTACCCAATTTTCTGCCATTTCTCCGGTGTTTATACACATGCATTTCCATTCATACTTATATCAATTTTCTGTTTCAAGCTGCAACTTATCTGTGACCTCAAAGTATGGGAAAGAGATTGCCTGGACAATAGGAAAACATTAAGCACTTTTACTATGCTCAAATAATGTTCTGTCCCCTCTGTAGGTTTCTTCATGGAACCCACTGTATTCACAGATGTTGAAGACCACATGTATATTGCCCAGGAAGAGTCCTTTGGTCCTGTGATGGTGATTTCTAAATTTAAAAATGGGTATGTTCTCCTCTGGTTACTGTTAGAAACTTTATTTTCCCATTTTCACACTAAGTGAAGGAGCGATAGCATACAGTTATTTTGTCAAATCTTGTTAGACCAATCTGAATACTTAGATGCTCCTCAAGCTAAATTCTGAGAAAATACCCTTTTTAGCAGGGAGTAACCTGCTCCATGTGGATATAGAAGTAATGCTGTTGGCAGTGTGTGACAGGATAGAATGCATCCGTAAGTGCCATTTTAAAAAGGACAATATTCAGTGAAATGTTTTACTGAAGCTGATGTGATAATTGGAACAGCTTGGTCAATTTACAAAATGTATATTTTTCCCAGCGGAATTGCTTATGTTTTCGGTCACTAAAGACCACATAGTGTTGTTGTGCATTGTGTAGCACTGGTACATTATTGTTGCAAATGAAAATTCCTCTGTATATTTTGTAAACTGCCAGTTTTAGTATCTTTCATTCCAGATCATAAGAATTATTTTACACACAGATGAAATTAAAACCCTACGTAGAAACGTTATATAAAGTATTTCCACCAGGTTTCATTTTCTGCAGTTTCACAATGCAGTTAAGAACAGCCACACAGATAACCCTTCACATCCATAAATTAAGTACAGTGATAAGAGACCGTATTGAATTTTTTAATTTTTTAAACTATTATGGATTTCTGAAGCTATATGGAGATGAGATGCAAATAGAAAATGGCACTCTGGAAATGGCCTGAAAATTTGAGTCTTGGAAGAAGTTGTGATTTCAGCATTTATTCTCCATTAACCTGCAAAGCTGGCCAAAATTTTAGCAAACCGATTCATCATCTGCTGCCAAGCTCTGCTTTACAAGTATTTTTCTATTGCTTTAATCCCCAAGTTGTACAGTAGCTGAGCAAAGCTGGTATGCATACAGCAACATTTCCTGTGGCATTTCTATTAACCATTGGAATGTAAGGTTACAAGCTTCACAAGTTTGAAGCAAGGCTGTGGATTTCCATGGATCTGTCAGATTGACACACAGATTTGTCCTTAATAAGTTGTCATTAAAAAAGCTCCCTGGAGAAGAAAGCCTATGGAAAAAGGTGCTTCAGTGACACTGAAGGTGACAGGCTGCTAACACTTGCTTATTTTACCTAGATGCAATTAGATAATTTCTTTCTCCCACAGGGATGTTGATGGAGTATTGCGACGGGCAAATGCCACAGAATATGGCTTGGCTTCAGGAGTTTTCACAAAAGACATAAGCAAAGCTCTCTACATCAGTGAAAAGCTAGAAGCTGGAACAGTTTTTATTAACACATATAACAAAACTGATGTGGCAGCACCATTTGGTGGATTTAAGCTCTCTGGCTTTGGGAAAGATTTAGGTAAGTTGTCCTCTCTCTCTGTTATTTCTCGTATGAGAGTCCTAATCAATGAAAACCCCACTTTGCCTGTGTACAGTGTATCCAGTAAAACATGAGCTATGGATGCATTTCCTGCATCTCCTACATTCCTCCAATTACAGCAATGTTGTTCTCCCTTCCCTAAATATTCCCACCTCAATACCTCCCATTCCGCCCTTCCTGTACATTTGCTAAATAATGCTGTAGCACACGGAATATTCTTCTCTAACTCCTCTCAGAGCAGTCAAACTGCAGCTTGTCCAGAGCTTTGTAGAGGCAAAAAATGCTGTCAAGTAACAAAGATACTAGCCAAAATCCTTTTCTCCCTCAGTACACTAATTTAGTTTTCTCCTCTAACCTTTTAAGAGGATGGGAACCTTCTATGCCTTAAAAAGTCACCAAAATTTGCCAATAATCACGGAGAAAGATGCATTAAAAGGTATTTTCTTTTCAAAACAAGTTTTTAAAAAATGAAAGTTAATCTGTCAAAGAAGCTTTACAAGTCTGGACAGTTCAAGCCTTTACAACAAAGAATAAAGGAAAACCAGATTTCACTGACAAAACAGATTTTTGCCTTTGAAATCTCCAAAGACAGTTCCTGAAACTGAAATGATTGATGGTATCAGGAAAAAAGCTTACTGATTTTTACACAGCTTCTCTATACCTATAAACTTTAATTTAGGCAAAGCAAAGTTCATAAATTCATCTATGAGCCCCCAGTGGCCATCTAGACACTGCTGCTGCTTCAGTCCCACCTGCGGGGCTGCTTGTTAAATTCCAGCTCCTTTTTCTTTCCACATCTGTTGGGTTTGGCCCCTTCTTGTCAAACCAGTTCTGTAAATCTCAGTGGGAAGATGAGGTAATTAGTTCCCATTGCTCCTTAAGGACTCAAATACTGGCTACAGCATTTCAATTTTTTTTTTTTTTAATAATAATTACAGTCTGACAACATTCTCTCGTTTAGCTGCTATTCTAATGGGTGAATATTTTGCTTGTACAGGTGAAGAAGCTCTTCATGAATATCTCAGAACCAAGGCTATCACTGTGGAGTATTAAAGTAACAGCTTCACTTGGGAAGGGAACTTTCAGCAGAGTTTTAATCTTAATGACTACACAAAGCACTCAATACCACCTAGGAAATGCTGTCTGCAGTGCTACAACTAAACAAACAAAACACTGATTCCATGGATAAGTTTCTATAAATCAAGTCCAAACTTTAGTCTTACTGACAGATAAAGGTGTTTGGAAATTACCCTGAAGTTATTTAAATTATGCAGTGGCAGCAGTTAGTAGCACAATTCATCCCTCCCCCCTCAAAAAAAACCCCAAGAACATGGTTAATTTTTTCTAATAGAACTGAAGAATGAGTTCTCACATGCCTACTTTGTATTTCTGTGACATAATATTTACATGACCATTTTAAATCCTTAGTCACTAGGCTTCTAAAGTCAAACTAAAATATACTGATTATGCCATTTTTGCTATAAACCAGTTCCAAGTTTTACAGTAGCAATTAAACACTCTGCTCTGGTGACTCTTCAGCAGTACAAAACCTTTGTGCCATAAAAAGTAAATCAACGCAAGAAAGTGCACTTACTATGATCTTTGTATAGTACATACAGAGTTCAACATTGGTGTTAAACTATGCATATCAAGCTAAAGTTACTGAAAATATTTTCTACCTTTTTGTTGATATGGAATGTGTGATCTGCCTGCAATTTGAAAGGTGGTTACGTTAACAGATTAAAATCACTTTTTGTGTCTGTGCACATGGACTGTTATCACTGTTTCATACAGCATGATTATTTTGTATTTCATACTTCGAGGGTTTTTTGATCTACAGGACCCTGTGAAATGACCAAGGTAAGATGTTAGCTTTAAAACTTTTCTGTTTGAATGAGATTTTCTATCGATTGAGACCTTATCTAACAAACTAAGCCTACTAAGACTACTTGCTCTTACAATGCAGCACCACCCAAAGCTTCACCTGATCTGTGCACTGCCATTAAAAGTAGCAGTCTGATTCTTTGATTCCCATCCTTCTCCTTCACTAAAATATAATTGGTTAATTCCATTAAATCATGTCTCCATTCTATATTTAAACCACACTGTGAAAGGAAGACCAGATTCCTTGTTATTTCTTACCACAAATATTACAGACACAGATACTAAAACTAGAGCTTTAAGTATGGAATTCAAAACAAATTTTGTAAATAACTGCAGGCTTTAAGTCATGACATTAAGTTTAATACTTGTGCAAATACAGTATAGAAAATTTTACTTTAATGGTGTAGAAAATACAAAGTTCCTTTAAGAAACAATGACATCCAGGAGCATGACAGGTAACTTCTGAAATGCAAACCAATTCATGAAGTAAATACAACAGCCCAAACCATTGTATTTGATCAATCTGAGGTAAGTATGAATGAGACACTCTTTAACCAATTGTAGTTTCAAAACTGTTTCAAGCTAATGCAAGTACAGGCCAGCTGAAAATTCACCTTTTTATCCTGCTGACAGTGACAGTTGTTAACAAAATGGAGAGAACAGAAACATGGCAGGGAAAGTGAGAGAGGAAAAGTGTAGCTTAAAGCAATTGTAACACCCCAGAGGCAGACTGGACTGCTTGAGTATGGAGGGTATTTATGCTACAGCCATGAATGTTTCACATACGAGGTTGTAACCTTCTCATAATGGTGCAGAGCTCAGTGCAGGTGTGCAATCCTTTGCTGAACTCTCTTGTCAGTCATGGCTGTCCTCACCCATGCCAGCTCAGCTCCAAAGGACCGCAGCCACTGCTCTGGTGTTCAACAGTCATCATCATGAGTGCAATGTAGACATACCTCTGGGGTACATTAAGATAATGTTTAATATTGAAGACATTGTATATAACACTTGACAGGACATGGAATATAAAAACAAAGCTTTTTTCCTAGTTAACTCTTTCTTGCCCTTGAAGCAAAAATATCTATCATACTATAAAAAAGCACTTTCTTCAACAAAGCACCAGAACAAGAATTTTAACTTAACTCGTTCAAGTGGCCCTTATTATTCTAGCTGCTTTCTCAGTGTAATCTACTATGAAGTTCATTTTGATGTTTTTGGATGAATCAAATCATACTTAAATCTTCAGAAACCCAGCCTTCCTCAGTCATGGATGGATCCTGAATTCGCCACCATGTAAACTGTAGCATTTCACAAGATTCTGAGAGATGCTACACTGGGAAACAAAGTAGTTTTAAGGGCCAAGTCTTCAAAGTGAGAAGACCTTAGCTGGTTTGGTTGGGTTTTTTTGAAGTAAAATAAAATGGATCTAATCGTTCGTTTTGCTGTCCAAAATTTCTATTTTGCCCTTTTCTCCCTTTTGTTTAGGAAACTTAATGTTGTCTATTGTCACTTCATCAGTCACAAAGCCATCTTCAGATTCCGAGTCACCTTCTGAAGTTAGCATCTCCTCATCTGTATCAGAATCACTCAGTTCAACTACAGCCACATTCTGGGGAAAAAAAAAGATCTTGGTTAACACATTATACTTTTCTATACCACTTTATCACTGGAGTAAAACATAAAGCAAACATATAAAACAGTCTACTACCTTAAAAAAACCACAACCAAATTAAGAAAGACTTGGGTTTTCCTAGGATTATGACAGCTATCATGAAGAGATGCCTAAATATTTAAATTGTGATTTATACTCCCCTATAGCAAATACAAAGCCTGAATCCAACCAGTGGCCAGTAAATTCTTCTGACAGCTCACACACCAAACCCCAAGCTGCCTTATGTCTGCCTTTTACCTTGTGGGTCTGCAGGCCACTTGGCTGGCTCATGCACCTTCATATTAAAATTTTCTTACATAAGCATGTGGCTGCAGCACTTTAGTTAAAACCAGAAAGAAATATGGACATGACTATAAATAAATAGACAAATACCAGCAACAAAGGATCACAAGACTAACAATTTTTCTAAACCCAAAATCTCTAGTCAGTCCTAAAAATGCTGAGAGAACACAGCTGAGAGCGAGTTATTACTCTTACGCTAAAGGCTTGATATGCCTTCCTTATATTGTCCAGTTTCTAGATGAAATTTACCTATGAGATACCTAAAATACAATTTGTGACTTTGGATTCAGAGCTGCTGATTCAAAAGTATGTCTTACTCTGGTCTTAAACTACTTCATCCCCAGTCATTCAATTCTGAAAGTTTGAAAACCATAAGCATTTTTATTATATCTACGTTTTGAATTAGCAGATCACAGACTAAAATGGTAAAGACTTCACCTTATCTGTCATATTAGCTCACTCTAAGACGAATTATTTCAATCACATCTAAATTTACTTTATAAAATAAAAAACATAGTATTTACCATTTCTATAACTTTTTCTGTTGCACTGTCTAGATTCTCAATATCGAACTGATGAGCTGGTGCTGTTGTCATTTTTCTTTTGAGCTCATCATTTGCCTGGGCCATCTGTGGTAAAAAGCTCTGTACTCGGTCCAAAACTGTAAAGAAACAATTATCACATATATATATTCAAACAGATGCACATTAGTTTTCACATTTATAACTCAGAAATATGAGCCCTTACACAGATACCATTTAAACTGTTATTTCCAGCTGTCTACAATATTTAAGATGTTTTAATGGAAGCATTTATTAAAGTATTCAATTTTCCAAGACACAAACAGTGAAAATACATCAGATCTATTGGTCAGCATGTGGTGTAGGAAGAAGTCACTTCAACAATTCCATCTGGATTCTTAAAACAAAACAAGACTACTTTACAGAAAACTTGCTTGCAAATTCCATGGTTTAAAATACATATTGAGTGCCATCCTGAAGAACTTCCATAGAAGCATCATAACCAATGGAAATACGATTATGTCCTATTTTCTTCCTTAAGTATAGGCTGAAGGTGTCCAAGAAGATAGAAAAATTAGCTGTAGCACAGACGTCATGCTAGACTAATGAAAGATCAACATAATAACAAAAGGAACTCTGAAATTAATATGGCAGGAGAGAGACAGATGCTCCAGGTCAAAGTATGAAGCACTTACTGTCTCCAGAATTATCCCTCTAAGATCAGTGGGACTTCCCAAGAATTTTAAGGTACTCAGTGTCATTAGGAGAGTCACACTCATTTTCTTTCCATGGAGGGAGAGAATATTTTCAGCTGTCTCCAGAGTTTCTTCAAACAAACTTTGCTCTACACATAGGTGAGCCCATCACTAGCTTGCTTTCTCTGAGAAGAGGTACTACTCCACATGAGCTCCACAAAAGTCTAATAGGTATAATCTACCTTTGAAGTCTTTGCAGAGACTTTTATCCAAGAAAGAATTTGATCTAACATTTTTTTTGCTATTACTTTTTAAACCTCAGCTCAATCACAAAACAAAACTAGAGTAATTTCCAGGAATCCATTTTAAATTAAATGCTTTTATATGACAAATATAGCATACTGAGACATTACTTCTAAAAAGAAGTAAGAATCCCACATAAGAAAAAAAAAAGCAACAACTCTATACTGAAAAAGAACAATCTGTCTGTAAAACTTGCATCTGTAATACTTAGCATCAAAAAATCTAATTCACATCCAAGTTACATGATTAACCTGTGGGACATGGAGCTGCAGTGGAAGACCTAGAACCAGCAGAAACGGAGCACAGGAGTTTCCTTTACCTTTGCAAGAAAAGCACTGAACCAAAAGTTATGTCCTAGATATTACCTACTACTTGACAGTGTTCCAGTAACAAGTTCCTACTTACCACTGCTCCTTGGCATCCTCATTGTCTGCAAAGTCGTGGCCTTCTTGCTGCTACATTTTGAATTAATCAGCAAAATGTCTTCCAGCCCTGCAAACAAATAAGTATTACAGTGCTCAAGCTGACAAGTTCTCTGTAGTTGGGAGGACTGCTGGGCCACGTGGGCCACTGGTCTGACCCTGCACCTCCTACAGACTCATGCTGTATTTGAAGGATTTGCCAAAGCCTTATTAAGTACGAGCTACAGGGCATTGAAAAACTACCTGCAACACCCCTGGGCCGAGCACAGTGGGGCACCGCCGCCCGCCCGGGATCTTGAACTAAAGCGCACCTTGCTGCCTTTTCTACATTTTTTTTGTTTGTTCTTATAACAGCGTCATTAGGAGCGTCGATATTAATTTACGGTGGATTTTCCCAGCCCGTGTTTACTTGGTGTTACCGTGTCCGTGCCCGGGAAAGCAGTCCCTTGGGACACGTGGGAACAGTGCCACACCAGCGGCCCGAGGAGCCCCTGCCCGGGGCCGGGCCGAACCGAGCCGGGCAGAACAAAGCAGAACCGAGCCGGGCCGGGCTGAACCGAGCCGAGCCGGACCAAGCCGAGCCGGGCAGAACACAGCAGAACCGAGCCGGGCCGGACCAAGCCGAGCCGGGCAGAACAAAGCAGAACCGAGCCGGGCCGGGCTGAACCGAGCTGGGCCGAGCTGAGCCGAGCCGGGCTGAACCGAGCTGGGCCGAGCCGGGCAGAACGGAGCCAGACAGAACCGAAGCGAGCCGAGCCGAGCCGAGCCGGTCCCCGCGCTGACCTGCCCGCCGCGGCCCCAGGTCCAGCAGCTCCCGCGCCGCGCCGCCCGGGCCCGCCATGGCCGGCCCCGCCATGGCCGCCCCGCTGAAGCGGCCCGGCCGCGCCCGCCGCCGCCCCCTGCGGGCCCGGAGGGAGAACAACACACCCCGCGGGGGAAACGGGCTGTTCTGAGAGGTTGTGAGGCGATTTAAACCTCCTGAAATGCAACAGCGGCCCCGCACCCGCGAAGGACTATCCCCCCTGCAGCAGTGCGGGCTGCGGGCCGAGCTGCCGGCGGGCGGCTCCGAGGAGAAGGACCCGCCCGGGGAGGACAGGCTGTCCTGAGCCGGCAGCGGGCCCTGGTGGCCGCGGTCTCCGGGCGTGCCGTGGGGTGACCCTGCCCCTGTGCTCAGCCCTGGAGAGGCACAGCTGGAGGGCTGTGCCCCGTTCGGGGCTCCTCAGGGCAAGAGAGACATGGATGGAGTCCCTGGAGCGGGTCCAGGGGAAGGCAACAATGATGGTCAAGGGACTGGAGCATCCCTCTTACGAGGAGAGACTGCGGGAGCTGGGCCTGTTCAGCCCTGAGAAGAGATGGCTGAGAGGGAACCTCATCAATATAAATATGTAAAACGGGGGTGCCAAGGGGATGGAACAGGCTCTTCTCAGTGGTGCCAAGCAATAGGGCAAGAGGCGACAGGCTGAAACTGATGCGCAGGAAGATCCACCTGAATGTGAGGAAGAACTTCTTTACTCTGAGGATGACTGAGCACTGGAACAGGTTGCCCAAAGACGTTGTGGAGTCTCCCCTTGCTGAACATATTCAAGAACCATCTGGACACAATCCTGTGCCATGTACTCTGGGACATGTGTGATATAAAGTATCAATAAGGGACTAACACTGAGAGGGTTAATTGAAATAATTGTAGGGACTTTTGCTGAAGTCGCAAAGACAGACTGCATGGTTGAGG
>JAWWTY010000037.1:54205709-54222132 GCA_035222235.1 Margarornis squamiger
CCCCCGCCCCGGGGCTGGGGCTGCGGGGCCGGGCTGTGAGCGCCGTGAGCGCCGCGCCCTCGGCTGCTCCCCAGCCCGGCGGGGCCGGAGCAGCCCGCGGAGCCGCCGGAGCAGCCCGAGCAGCCCGCGGAGCCGCCGGCGGCGCACCCCGGGCCACATCATCGCGGGGGCCGCCCGCCCTCCGGCCGCTTCCGCGCCTGCTCAGAGGCGGCGGCGCTCACCTCCGCGGAGCTGTCAGCGCCGCCCGGGCCATGGAGCGCGGCCCCGCCACCGCCGGCCCCGCCGGCACCACCAGCAGCAGGAGCGGCACCACCAGCAGCCCCGCGCAGGTGAGCGGGGCCGCGGCCCGGGGGGCGGCGGGGGCAGCGCCGCACAGCGCGGAGCGGCCGGGGGCGGCGGCCGGGAAAGTTTCCCCGCCGGTATCGGCGCTCCGCGGCCCCGGAGCGGCACCTCCCCACGCCGGGGCGCACGGGGGCTCTGGGGCGCTCGGTGCCGGCCCCGCTGCCGGCCGGCGCTGCCCCGGGCTAAGGGCGCTGAGCCGCACGCCCTCCATCCCTCCCAGCCCCTCTCCGCGCCCCGCTCTGCCCCATCCCGCTCTGCCCCGCATCCCGCTCTGCCCCCATCCCGCTCTGTCCCGCATCCCGCTCTGCCCCCCATCCCGCTCTGCCCCGCATCCCGCTGTGCCCCCCATCCCGCTCTGCCCCGCTCTGCCCCCGGGTCGCCCCTGCCCCCGGGACCCTGCGCTGCTCGGAGCCCCGGGCGCGATTCGTCATGTGCGTGTCATTATGCACTGCTCCAGGTAGCCCGGACAATGAGCCTTTTCTTCGGTCTCTCTGTGCGGGCTCAAGACCTGCCCAGCGTTCCCAGTGGCCCCTGTTCCCTGGCACTCGGTACATCCGTATGTGCAGGCAGATCTGTTCCCACCTTTGCACCCACAAGTACCTGCCAGACTCTCTCACCGCGGATGCAGCTGCTAGACAAGCATGAAACCTCTACCCGAGCAGCACACGGACAGACTTGAATGATCATCTCTTTTTGTGTTTACCGGCGTTTAACATGTGGTGGTACATTCATTCTCTTTCCATACTTTTGTGTCAAAATGCAGAAGCCTTTTGTGACTTACTCCACTTTACTTTCTACTCCCTCATAATTTTTCAATCAAGTTCGAGTTGTAGCTGTCCATTTCTCTAATTTCAGTGAATGTTACAATTTCCTCTTCCCCCAGCCCACTGTCTGGGATAACAGTTGTATGTCTTCTTCACTCACACTTGATCACTCACATATGATCCTAAGTGGATCATATAAAATTAATAACTGTTTAGCCTTTAGGAAGAGTCCTAGCAGTGTTTCGTTAACATCCCTATAACATAACATCCCTAGTTATCCTCACTTTACCAGTTCAGTAATGCAGGTAAAAATATGAAAGCAGGTGGAGAAACCTGTTTTGGCAGCATTCCCTGCATCTCTTCCTCTAAAGAGATTGTGAAACTGGATCCATAAATACTGCAGTATGACTGGTAGACACTTCAGAAGGAAAAATAACAGTGTATCATTTTCTTTTCAAATACTTCTAGGATATTACCCACAAAAAAACAATGTGGAGTCTGTATTCTAGTGGCTGAGCAAATAAGTAATTAATCTTTCCTTGGTGATGACAGTAGAAATCTGTAATCAGGATCCCAAATAGTACAGTTAGGACTCATCCTGGTAAGTACTTACTGGTTACTTAATCTGGAGGACTGCATTCTCTCTTACATTTCATACTTTACTTACCTGCTTTTGATGGACTGCAGGATGTGATTTGCCTGGTATTTTTCATGTTGGTATTCCATTTGGGTGACTTTACAACCTGACCACATTTCACAGCCTTGATACCTCGTTTCTGACTCTGTTTTGATCTCTTCTAAATGAGTTTCCTTAAAAGTGCAGAGGCAAACCAAATCTTTTTCTCACAACTGCTTTTCTCTTCCTTGGGGCCAAAATCGAAAGCTGCTGTGTTCAGGAAGTGGAATGCAGCAGTCTCAAACTTGTCTGAAAACTGAGCCTGAGGCTGACAGGTCTTTCAGTGTCTGGCAGGTCTTTCAGTGTCTTACTCTCAAGAAGGCACCTGGAGGTTCTTTAATCTGTTTCTTTCCCCTTATTATTTTTCCTTTTGTTTCTTTTGCTGATAATTTAACCAGCAACTGCCATACAATAAACACACCAGTTTACTGCATAATTTTTTAAGAAATGGTATGTAATGCCCTTATATTTGCCTTGCATGCAACATTTGTTAATTTTCAGCATGTTTCCCAGTCTTTAATACTCACCACTAAGTGTCTGCTGTAAATAGTTTTAGCCCAGCACACCACATGGGTTTCCAGATTCTACAAAATGGTTAATGGTAATACAGTCTGTTTGTTTACTCTCTATAATGCTGAGGTGATATGATGTCGCTTTCCCTTTCGACTGATAGGTTCAATACAGGAGTGTAAATGATTAGCCATGTGATAAGAGTATCAGCGTGATACTGACATTTCTGCATACACAGTGCACAGTAGTGTAGAAGAGGCCATACAGATCCTGTATCACGTGTGTAATTTGTATTCTGAAATTAAAGAAGGCCCCGAAAACCTCACATTTCGAACTTTACAGAATCTCACAGTTGTTGAGGTCTGAAGGGATCTCAGAAAATTTTCTATTCAGCCTCCTCTGCTCAGTGTAGGGTCACGTAGAACAGGTTACTGGGGACCATGTCTGGTTTGGTTTCAAATATCACCAAAGGATGGAGTCCCCAGAATCTATTTGAACCAGTGTTCAACCACTGCCATGGTAAAAAACCCCAGCTTTTTCTTACGTTCAAATCCTGCTTCCAGTGTTCCAGTTTGTGCCTGCTGACTCTCATTCTTTCAGTGAGAAGAATCTGACTTCATCTCTGAAGACACAAAAAGAGTCTTTCAAGCCAGAAAATAATCCAGCTTCATCTTTGCTTATTATGGCAGAATATATCAGTGTTTCATTAGCATTTCATATTACTTTCCTGAATCCCTTTCCAAGGCTTATTCTTCTACTGTTTCTCAAACAGGCATGTTTATGTGATTGTATTTTTTGTGGCCCACCTAGAAGTATAATGAAGAGACGATTATTGCTTTAAAAGGGCACCTGTAAAAAAATGTTGGCAGCTTTTAGGAAAAATGGGTTTTGACTGTGGTGTTATTAGCTTTGGATCCTGTGAAAACCCTCAGTATTATTTTGATAGGTGTTATCTTTTGGTATTGTTAGCCACACTCTGAAAGAAATGAGAAATTTCCCTAGACCTAAATTTTGATAAATATTTGTTTTCGCCTTTCATAATATTGACTCTACTGAAGTTTAATGCTCAATTCTTCCCCCTTCGCCTTTTTTTGAAGGGTCTTAAAAGATCGTGGTATTGTATTATGTTCATTCTTTAAATAAATTATTGGCAGTCTAATCACTGTATGAACAAATTTAGCTATAGAATCTGGTTCCTTAATCCTGCTAGTGCTAGATGTTCTTTCTTCCAAGGGAAAGCACAGAAGAAGCATTTTCTTTCCCATGCTCTTGAGAACTGCATTATAGGTGTGTCTAAAGCAGTGGTGACAGTTCTTTGGGCAGTAATGAAGAGAGTTTCTTTAGCCTCTTCCTGAACAGTTGCATTTTCTTTGCCATCTTCACCTTTCTCAGATAAGTCAAGCCAATCAAAGACAAAGGATGGAAAAATGTGATAATGATACGGTGTTTAGTTTCATAGCTGAAATATCTGGGATTTTTCTAAAGCAGCTATGCATTTCCAAAAGTCAGCATCTCTTCCAGCTCTTGGTCCTATTTGCACAGCATTTACTTTGCCTGTCCGTTTTCCACATGGTATATACTGTCTCCATGTGTATTTTTTTAATTGCTGTATGCACCAGTTGTATTAATTCTAATGGGTAAAATTGGTTAGTTCTCTGTTAAGATTGCCAAGTGTCTCATTTTTCAGGTACACATCTTCAGTGAAGGGCAGGTTATGACTGTATTTCCTATTCGTTTCTGTTTGCAGACCTGTTTGTTTATGTTTGTGTATGTTTGCAGCACTGAGAGAGGTAAACAATACACAGTAATTGTGGTATAAGATATATGGAGGAAAAGTAGAAACTGTTAAAAACAGGTACTTAGGAAACAATAAGGAAGAGGGAATGATTATTTTCGTAGTTTGGGCATAGCTCATTTTTCTTGTAGTGACAAAGACAAGGTGTCCTTTCATTTCATATATGACATCAGATATGATAAATTTGAGGTTGCTTCCTGACGTCTCAAAGGATCTTTGTCTCTCTGTTGTTTTTTTTATTTTAGTAGTTCACCTTTTTCTATACCATGATTATATGTCAAGAAACCAGATTCACTTATCTCTTCTTCCTTCAGAGAATGGGGATGAGATTTTTAAGATTTTAACTGCCTTTCATGTAAGTTACTCGAGTAGAACTTTCTTCTTTAGCTCCCATATCTTTTCTAGACAGCACAACAACCTAGGCATTTTTTCTTGTCAATGATAAGGCTCCTCAGGAAGTTCTTACAGTTTCTTGGATGGTTTGCTGCATCTTGTAGGTATAAAATGCCCTTAAAAGTGCAGCAGTATTAACATCCTATAACTTAGGATGAAAATACTGCATCAGATGACATTTGGAAAATTATTTTTGTGGAAACGAGTTTTTAGAAATGAATACATTTGGAAGCCTTCATAGTGCTTGGTGTATGCTCTGAAGAAGTAATTACTCTTCACTGTACAATATACTATACTTTTCCAACCTAAACAATTGTATGATTGTGTATTTCTCAGTTTATTTTCTTAAATTCTCATTTTCCAGCATTTATCATTAGTTCACGTTTTGTCATTCTAAATCTTTTTGGTAGGAAAAACATAAATGGCTGTCATCCAAACTGCTGTGTACTATTTCAACTGCTAGCCATCCCTGCTAGCCTCTTCCTGCCTTTGGAACTTGACCAAATAATTTTTCTGTTCCCCTTTTTTTTTGCCTTTTGAGTGCCATTTCTCTTTGTTAACACCTTCCCAAAAGAAACCAGAATCTTCTCAAAAGATTTGTTTCCTAAAAAAAAAAATAAATGAAAAACTTAAAAGGAGAAAATCCATATGTTAGAAAGATATGGATAATTAACATAAATATTTTTGGCTAGAGTTCCAGACCATTGAATAATTTCCATGAGTCACTAGTCTAGCACTCTGGTGATGTGACTGGAGGACATATGGGAGAAACCACAATGAGAGCCAGACTCTGCCTTGTTAAAGCTATCAGAAAATTTTCTCAATGTAATTTACTGTGAGTGAAATAAAATCCTTCATTTGTTACTCCTCCCCTTTCTTAAAAAAAGATACAACCCCCCACCCCCAAAAAAACCCCAGTGAGGTTACTGTGGGTTTCAGTATGTGTCTTTCATCATGAACACTTTTACATATTAATTCTACAGTCCATTCTTAAATTCTGTCACAAAGTCTCTCTAATCTAGATGTTCCTTGTGACGAACTGAAACTCAGCTGGCTAAAGTGATCCAACACTTTTCCCTCTGCAAGCTTGCTAAGTAGTGTGCCACTTCCCATCATCATAAATCAGCTGGCAACCTTCAGCACCCTAGGCCATACCCTTTGTGAAATTTTGATATTCCTCAGTTTCCATAAACTCCCCTCTTGTTTTCCTCTTAATCCTTCTGAACAGTGATTTTCTGTAGTCATAGAAGTGGATAAGAGGTTGAGAGTTGTGTGCTCTGATTGTCTTTTTTTAGGCATGGTTTCTTTTTTTCACATAATGTCACCCTTGGGCCAGGAAGAAGCAGAATTGCCTCTTCTTGTTCTGTCCTTCTGTAGCACTTACAGAGCACCATTTTGGCCTGTGGTTAGAGCTCCTCTGGGATAGCAGCAAAAGTTGTTTTGTTATTCCTAATTAAAGTGTGTGGAGACCAGAATTAAGGCCTAGGAATTTTTATGCACTTAAACTAAAAGGTTCAGTGTAGCAGAATCTGGTATAGAGTGGCAAAAGGTCTTGCAGGAATCTTGGTTACTTAACTTCCTGTGTTGGTCTTGTGGAAAAAAAAGATTGCTTTTTCGTGCAAAACTTGACTTCTCTCTAAATCAAGCCATAAACTTCATGGCCATTTTTAAAATATTAATTTCTTGGTCAGAGCTCCCATGGATAAAGCAAGTGATGGAGGGGAAGTCATCATGTTGCTTCTGAGTCATCTCTCCACTCAAAAAACCCAAACCAAGTAATTCTCTGAGCAGCAGGAATTCTGTCAGCAAACCTTCAAGTGAAATTAAGACTGTTCTTTTAGTGAATTACCACAAATATTATAACAATATGAAAATTGAAGAAAAGGAAGGTAAAGTTGCTTCTTATGGAGGAAATGTGAAATGACTTGAGACTGTCGATAGATCGTTGTTTAATTTCCTACCACGATGGAAATGTCAAAGTGGAAACAACTGCACATTAAGTCACAGTAAACAAAAATGAAACCAAAACTAACTGACCACATCTAGTGTTAATATTGATCAAATAATTACCTTTTGGTGGTTATTAGACATCAGAATAGCCTATCTTTCAGAAAATATCTGCAACTTATAACTCATGCAAAATTAAATTAAGATTTTTAATGCCTTTATTTTAATAGTCTTACTAATAAATTTTCTTTTTCTAGTTTTAATTAAATTCTAATGTGCCCTATTCATGAGCACAGTTGGTTTATTTTTTTACACTAACTTAAACTATTTTAGACTAATTGGTCTGAATGTCATTACTGTCTTCTTTCCTTGATATTGTACTATTTTGTATTTAATGTAATTACTGTGTTTGCTTCAGAGAAGAATCAGTTGTTATGATTTTAAATTAGGATGACATGGAATTTTACATACCAATATTGGTTTGCCATCTTTTTACAGGGATGGAGGGCTGGGACTGTCAACACATAAGGCCTTTGTTACCCAGAATATTGCGTTGAGCTTACCACCTCTGATGCGTTTTGAAAGTTTTTTGGGTTTTTTCCCTGCTTATTTTGCCCAGGCTCTTTGCCATTAGCGTAGAGTGTGAGGAGCAACAGTGGCCCCGCTGTGCATCATGTGGGTTCCACAAGCACCTTGCGGAAATGCTGCCTTAAGGCCACTGAAGTCCAAGGCTACACACAGTGTCTGCCTAAAGATTTTGACTTCTGGGCTTCAAGAAGACAAAAGCTGGGCCTTCACCAGTTCACTTACAGTCCACATTGCTGTCTCTCTCTTTCAATGGAAAGTGCATGGCATTGTTAAACTTCATCACCCACCAACTTTGCCTTTTTGCCTTCTGATTTCCTTCAGTTTAGGCAGTTAAATGTTGAAGGAAATTGACATTTCTATAAATACTTGCTTTGGAAGGATACTGAGTGATCTGAACATTTAAACCAGTATCTCATGTCTTCTTCAGAGTTAAGATATTTTAAAGTTTGAATATATACTGTTTACTTTTTTGCAGATCCAGTCTTGCTTATGGAATTGTTGAAGATCTGAGAGCAATGAAAAAACACTTTTGCATGCAAAAAACTAACATTTTAGTCCATGTGTAAGTGTGGCAATTGATGACTCACCTACAAGATTTCTTCACTGACATCTGAAGAACGAAGTGCTTTTCAACCTGTACTTCTGTAGCACTATGACTAACTGTAAAGGCAGATCTACCATCTCCAAAACAAATAGCAAAGTCCATGACAGAGAAGGCTTTGTAAACTGGACCATAAATCTTAATACAGTTCAGTCTGATAAATTTTTGAGACTGCTTCTAAGTATGGTTCCTGTTGTTTACCAAATAAACCAAGAGGAAAGACACAAAAAAGTGAATGGTGTCTGGCAAGATGGATTACAACCAGCAGGACACAATTTTAATGTTAGGTCTGAACAGCACACAGAGTACCATCACTTCTCAGAACCAAGTTTTCATGGTAGCAATGGACACAGCCCATCTAGCTGTAGCCCTAAATATGATGATTTTACCAGTTATAATTACTGTGATGGAATGGATACTTCAGAAACAGATGCGATGTTGCAGGAAGAGAATCTATCTAGTGACAGTAATGAAGATATCATTGTGGAAGGAAGTCGAAAACAACCCAAAGAATCTAGTAGTATTATGGCATTACAAATACTTGTACCTTTTTTGCTAGCGGGATTTGGAACTGTTTCTGCTGGCATGGTTTTGGATATTGTACAGGTTGGTATTTGCTTTGGAAGGTGTTTTTTTAATGGGTAGTCTGTTCAGAGGTTCATATTTCTAATGTGTGATATTTCACAATATTGAGGTGTAATTAGGTCTGTGGGTGATTCTGCTACTATGAACTTCTTCCCCCCCTACCCTAAACATGCTCTTAAACAGTTCCAGTATTTAATCTGGAGTAATTCAAGTCCCTTAGCCGCAGCTGCTTTAACACTGTTACCTCCTGCTTTAACTAAGAATAGAAATATAATAACAGTCCAAAATTCTGTTGTCACTAATAAATCTATACATAGTCAAGTGGGAGTTGTAACTAGTCAGAATGCTGCAATACATAGGTGTTTAAAAATATTAGAAGAATGTATTGCATTACCTCATCTCCTTGTGTAATTCAAGTCTGTACAATTTCTGAAACACCGTGTAGATTTGGTCCATGAAAATGTGCATGAAATTAATATGTTATATGAAATTCATATGAAGTGATTTTAGAGGTTTTTTTGAATATTCAGGTGTATGTAAGTGGCTTTTTCCTGTAACAGAAGATGTGCTGAACGCTGGGGCTTACAAACATCAGTGGTGTCAACAGGGCTGCAAAGTCACGTCCACCTCCAAATATCATTGTAATAGATTCAGAGAAGCCAGTGGTAGCAAATTTAACTGACGATGGCTCTTCAGGCTAAGATAAAATAGAACTTTCTCTCAATCTTAAGACAAAGTTTAATAATAATTTTAAAGCATGTTTTGGAGTATTATATCAATAAGACCCTACTGATAAATGTTTTTAGGACTGGTTTCTGCATAACAGTTGTAGACATCAGCAGCATTTCAGTGGAGTTAAAAGTAACAGTTGCCTGTAAAATAACTCTTTGTGCACTGGTATTTGAAGAAAAGTCTGAAGAGAGTAACAGTTAAGAAAAGTTTATGGGACTAGCTCATTCTCTTGCCTTCTCTTTGCATTTTGAAGACTATATTGACTTTTATAGCCTACATAATTTGTTTTTTAAAACCCAGAAATCTCTTATAAATCAAACCTCATGGATTCTTCCTCTTTCTGTATAAATAGATTCACAGAAAATGATTAAAAGCTTTGAAATAACCACAATATTTAAACGTAATTGCAGTACATAAATTAATCTGTGGAGGTTTCGCCCTCCTTTCTTATTGATTTTGTTTATTCAGCTTTAGGGTTTTCTTTAGCTACACATAAAGAGCTTATAAAGTTAAAGGTGACTATCTTTGTCACTCAAAATCTTGAGAGAGTAAAGGAAGCTTGGACTTCAATCAATTGCAATGAAAAGACACTTCAGTATTTCAAGAAAAAGGAATATAAAAATTGACATGCAAACTTTACTGCTTCCTTAAGCTGTTTTTCATCAGTCTTGTGCTTTGTTCATGTACCAATTTATTGTTTGTACAGATGTTTTATTTGTACTTCATTAATATATTATTTTCTGCATGATACAGCATGATGGTCTGACAGAAGAGACAGTTGTGCCTACTGCCACTACCAGCTTCTAACCAAATGTTTCACCTTGTCATTCTTCCCTTAAGGAACTGATTTTTCAGACCAAGTTTTTGAGCTGGACTGAGATGTATCTTGATTTTTCTGTCTGTATTACTTTTAATCTTTACTGGTTTCCCAGAACAGCTCCCTATGAAAGAGATTTGACACAAAGGTAGAAATAAATAGCTAGTGTCAGTGCTATCTTTTTTCACCTTAAACTAAGTAGTAAACTTTGATGTCAGTAAAGCAGGATTTTGAAATGACAGAGCATATTTTGAAAATTAAAATTTGAAGACAACAAAGCATTGTTTTTTACAAGCCATCTCATACTATTCTTTTCAAGTAGTAAATACCTATGTAATTTCACATACAGGTAATTCTCAGGTCTTGTTTACATTTGATAATGGAATCCTTCTATTTTAATTAAAATAATAATTTAAATGTTTGCAAATCCATGAACGCAAGGACAATTTACAGTTTTGTTAGTTTAATTAAAGTTGGTAAATGATTGCAAATGAAATACATGGGTTGATAAGACAAAGCAACACATCATTTCAGTGCTGAGAACTTGCTGCACAAAAAATTAAGAGAATTTGCTTTAAAAATCTGGGTTTGGGAAAACTGTGCTCTTGTAAATTTCACACTTAAATGTAGATGAATAAAGACAAGCTTTTTTTACTTACAGGCTCTGTTCATACGACAACCTAATTCCTTGATGGAAAAGAATTAGTTGTATGAACAGAGCCTGTAAATAAAAAAAAAGCTCACATAGCTTTATGTGAGGTTTCTACACAGCTGGCAGGGAAAAGGTAAAAATATTATTGAAAATTAAGACCAGAATTCAAGAGCAGTCATAGTACCTGGTGCTATTTTAAATTCATGAAAAAAAATATTTCAAATTAATGACATTTTTATAACTAGGTTTGTTGTAGGGCCAAGTTTTCTATCTCTTACTTATAGACTTCTCATATTTGAAGCAGTAGTATGCAGTCATAAATCTGTTTTATCTAAATACATAACAGTTCTGACTTTAGACTTTGAGGTCTAAGATAAAAAGATTAAATTTTTTTAAAGAGGATTAAGTTATTATTTACAGAATTTTTGGAATATTTTGTGGCTGCTCTAAAGGGAATTTTTCAATTCAGTGTTTCCCACTGTATCCTTTATATAGCATTGGGATGTGTTCAAGAATGTTACTGAAGTCTTTATCTTGGTTCCTGCACTTCTTGGTCTCAAAGGAAATTTGGAAATGACCTTGGCATCCAGGCTGTCAACTGCTGTAAGTAACTTTCTCTTTCCCTTCACTCTTCAGAGACATGTTTAAAATATTTCAAATCTTTGGGATGCAAGTGTTTTATGTTTATGACTTCATCTGGCTGTTACAGGACTGTTTAAATCTGTTATTAAGTTGGCAAAATTAAAAAGGAAACCCTCTTCTCCACACATCAAAATTTGCTTCTGCAAAGTCTTTTCTGAGTCATCATTTAGAACAGATAAAGTAGATTCTTGAGATTTACATGTGTATTCTGTAAGGCTGAGAGATTTCTTTGGCTTTGATGGAGTTTGAATAGGCTAATAAAATGTTTATATTGTAAACACATTTTTCTAAAGACCACTTGAGTGGCACCAAAATAAAGCATTGATAACATTGCTATTCCAGACCTTTGTTGATCAAACTGCAAGAAATGTTTTTTTTACCTTTCTGGCTAAATAAATTTATTTATCTTCTGTAGTGGTGAGGTTGGGGGTTTTTTTGTGACTGCTTATTTTTTGTCTGTGTCAACACTGTAACATAGCATAACTAGGTTTTTTCTATGTGCTTTCTTACGTATTTGTTGTAGTTCTTTTTTACATTTTAGAGGATGTTCCATCTCTCCATTTTTTTAGCCTAAGCAAGCCAGATTACCTTACCATATATCTTTGGTGTGTGCGTGAATAACTGTAGTGAATAGATCAGTCTAATAATGGGGCTAAACTATTTCTGGTAGCTGAGTTGGGTATCTCTCTAAGACACTGCCTAATGCAGTGTTTCTGTTCTCCAGCAGGACCCTGCTCTCTGCCTGTTCCCACCTGAATAAATTTTTCTAGAACATGTCTGGTCAAAGGTGTATGTAACTCCAGATGAGATTTTACTATGTCCTTGTAGAATATTGTGCTTGAAACTTCATAGGTTCCCCTAGAAGTGTCAGGTTTGGACCTCATAGTCATTTTGTGATCCATGACTCTGTCCTAGTATTTATGCTTTTGTTTATTTCCAGCTGTCACTCCTGTCTTCTGGCAGAAATATTATTAGACTATAAGTGCATGACCTTGCATTTCTGCTGTTGAATTTCATCTCTTTTTGTTGCTGTCATCCTCAAGGACATTCAGTTTTTGTATGGTATTACAATGCTTTGTATTGACAAGGTCTCCCAGTATTCTGTCATTAATAAATGTCATTGCCACATTATATTGAGTTGTTGCCTAAATGCACACTGTGATGGACGTAGCCTTGGCAGTCCTGTGGAGGTTTGCTTGTGTCATGCCCATTACAGAAATTGATTACTTTCATACGTAACAATTGATGTGTTTTGTTGAATCTTTATCAATGTCAGCCGTAGCTATTCAGTCTTGTTTTCTGTTTGATTTTATTGCTCTTATGTTTCTGAGTATCCTTACTGTTTCTTAACAATATTTCATGTTTAAACCTTACTGCCTTTACTGTCAGGCATGAATGCTTTTCGTTTACCTTCTTTTTTTTGTTGCTTAATTTGTTTCTAACTGGTAGAGTTCATGGCCTGAGGATTGAAAGTGCTTGTATTTCATAGTGAAAAATACAAGTCCAAGATCTGCCAGTGCCTTACAGAAGGCTTAAAAAAAAAAGAGGGCCAGAATCAGCTTCACCACTTCTGTTTCACTTAATGTGGTCTTTAATTGTTTCATTTGAGCTCATGTCCTTTGCCAGATCACAACTCCAGAACTTCTCTGGGTCAATCAGTGGCTGAATTTCCCATCCTTACCAGTGCCATCTCATTTGTGAACGTCACTGTTCTTGGGGCACATTTGGAAAAGGGTCACACAGACCCTTTTACTGCACTGGTACATCTGACCTCAGTTCTTATTATCTATCAACTGTTACCAAAACAGGAGCTGATCCCCCTCTCTCAGCTAAACACAGATAAAGAATATTGGAGTTTCCACAACAGATGCTGCGTGTCCTGTGGTAACCTAAGGCTGGCATCATGAGTTTCAGGCCACTCCCCTCAGCCCAAAATGGCATTCTTAAGAGTATCCCAGTAACTGCGATAACATGATCTGTACATTAAGGATGCACTGAATCCTCAAAATGTAGATATCTTGAATGTAGTTTTTCAGAAGCAATTTGGCCATTTGAGCCCTGAGCTCCTACCTAGACTTAATTCAATACCGAGAAGACTTAGTTTGAGGAGTGTTACCAGTTCTACTTAACCACTGTCATTAAGTCTCACCAAGACGTAAATTAGTGGATGCTTTGGAAATTTTTATTCCAGCATGCCATGAAGGCTTCCTGTCATCCCAGTATCAGAAATTTTCATGCATCTGTCTCGTCCAAATCAGGTTAGCCAGCTCTGTTCACGTCCTTCTACCACTGACTGGCTAAGAAGAGATCAGTGGAGTGTGTCTTTCAACAGTGCTGTGTGGCATTTGGGAGTTCCACTTTCTTTGGTGTTGCCCAGTCACAAGCACTACTGGCACCAAACTATTTCTCAGCTTTGCCTCAACAAACTTGTGGGTTTTTTTCATTGATTGTTTTCTAATGCCTTGAATTTCCTTGTATGACCTGTTTTCTTCAAGAATCATGAGAGGTCGTGCACTATGTTATGCAGGTGTTTGAAATACTTTCCAGAACTTCCTTAGTCCTAAGTTCATTGGACATGCTTCACAGGGAGGAGATAGAAGCTTGTTAGAATTTGGTGAATGTTCTCTCTTTTGCCAGTGGTGGCTCTAATTTGTTCTTGCTAGTGAAGAGCTCATCAGTAAATATTGTAGAGTGTGTATGTGTGTATGTGCACAATACAGTGGAGGTTTAGAGAATAATACTGTACAAAACAAGAACAGTATACACCATTCATTATTGAAGTAATGCTAAGATTATCTTTAGGGTTTTTTATGTAAAAAAGAAAACAAAAAACAAAAATGAAAAAGGTTTTTATCTTGTAAAGGGCCTTCCAGCTTTCTCCTCTGTGTCTTTTTTCACACTCGATGCCAGCTGCAACGTGCACACGTCTGTGAGGTGCTGGATTGCCAGCTCCATTCCCCCTCAGTGCTACTGCAAAGGCAAACAAATACACAGGAACTCTTAATATTTCTAATCGTTAGTTAGAAAAATAAACACGCACCCCAACAAGCAAAAAACCCCCAAATAAAACACCCAAACCACAAACAAAAAAGCCCCAAAGCTGTGGAGATGTGGTACTTCTAGAGGATGGCATGGGCTTAGTTCCTGGATTTAATCTGAACTCCAGAGCGGTTGCGTTGATTGATCTTCTTCCCCCAGGTTTTAGAAGGAGGTGCTGTGTCATATTGTAGCATTACTTACTGGAGAGTTTGATCAAAAAACTGACTACTAGACCTGCAATTTACATGCCATTTCTCTTAGAAAGAAGTTATTCTGACCTTTGCATTCTTCACACTGATTTCATTGACCACCCCCCCCCTCTCTTTAGCCACCCAACCTTTGTTCCTGTCATCCTCAACCTAGGTGAGAAGGAGAATATTAATTCAGAGTGTATCTAAGCAGTTACGTGTAGTCCAGATGTATGATTCCACTAGCTGTCTTCCCACCAGACCCTTGTCTTTAAGTAATTGCAAGACTGTGCCCCTGTGACTAGGAAATTTCTAACGTGAATTCACTATTGGAGTTAATTCATAGCCTGCTTGCTCACTTAGCTGATAATTGCATCTGAATTTGTAGACATGTCTGTGCTCTTGGGGCTGTCAGCTAATTATCTTTATTTCATTGTAATTATGTGGCCAGCCAAAAAGTGGTGTCTTATTAGCAAGTTTCTGTTATCTGTAGTACATCTGGTTTCAAGTCTTGTCTGGTCACTTTCATTCATCTTGTTGCCCAAATTCCTACTTTAGCTGCTTCTTACTGATCACTCACAATTTCCTGTCCACTTTAGAAAAGGTTATTTCACTAAATCTGTTTCAGGACTCCATTTTTAATCTACTTCAGGGCATAGCTTGTACTTCTCTTTGTTGTTAGTGTTAACTCTCCATACACTGGCAATCTTACAAGCCTGCTGTTTTTAAAATACTAATTTTTGTTCCACAAGAAATTACTTCATGTGTAGAATACAGACAACAAAGAAAAAGTGTTTCTGGAGATCTACCTTTGTAAGCCCTTCTCCCTCTGCCCACTGCTGTGCAGGCATAACTGTGTGAGGTGCACTTAGATCAACTGCCCATTCAAACACAGTATTTATATTGTGTGTTGTGTTCTTCAGCTTTGTTCTGTTCTTTGGGTCATTCTCACTGTCTCAGTTCCCACTGTTGCCTTTTCTCCCTCTTCCATTTTAATTTTTTGAGAGGAAAAAAAAGGGCCAAAAAACCCCACCCAACAACAAACACCAAAACAGCACTTATTCAGTCATTTCAGTCCTGTAAACCTGTGCAGGCTCTTGTTTTCACTGTGTGTTATCAGGGTTAGGTATTAGCAGTATGACTTTACAAACCTTTTGTTTAGGTCTGTCTGTTTCACAGTATCACAATAATCTTGATCTGATTTC
The DNA here is from genome assembly GCA_035222235.1 of Margarornis squamiger. Taxonomy (NCBI): domain Eukaryota; kingdom Metazoa; phylum Chordata; class Aves; order Passeriformes; family Furnariidae; genus Margarornis; species Margarornis squamiger. The sequence continues at coordinate 54,221,186 of JAWWTY010000037.1, forward strand.
ATGGAAATCTGCAGCTGCACAGAGTGGTCCTGCTCTTTCTCCCTTCTGAACCTAAGAGCTGTTGTGTGTGGTTATATGGTTGCATGTGATAGACCAGATAGTTTTATAGAGGATAACGCCTTTTCACTCCCTGAAAAAAAATGTTTTCCATCAAGCCAGCAAACAAATTTATGGTGCCATAAACTCACTCATGGTGTTGGTTGATTTGTTTCAAGAAAAAAAAATGTGTAGCTGATAGTAGGGGAAAGAAGAACTATATGGCATTTGGCAGCAGCTCACTTTTTAGGCTGGATTAAGAATTTTGCAAGATTTCTGGTTTAACTGGGATTTTTTTGGATACTTTTCCAAAACTTCTTCAAAGGAGAGAGTGAAGCTGTCCATAGCTTGCTGTTTTGTTCATATAGCATATATCTTTAAGGAAGTTGCAATGGAGATTCTTATCAGCACTTTCTGAAACATTGCTGTCCTGTTGAAACTTGATGGATGTATTTGTGGAGCTTTGATTGTACTTTGAACACTATAAAATATTTATAGTGTAGATTGAGATAAAGTGTCTTAGTATATTTCTAAGTTTTTAGATTAGCATTTCTTCTGATACTTTGTTCCTTGCAAGTCACTACTATAGCAAAATGAAACAATGGAAATGAAATTGAATTGAAATCTACTGAAAAGAAATTATCAAAAGATGAAAAATATATGCTTGAAGACTTTCTGTGTTTTGAGAAGTATGCTGTCTTTTAAATTAGTCTTATGTGGGAAAAAACACTAAAATTTACGCTCAAAATTAAAAAAAATATTCTGTTATCTCAAAAAGGAAGTTATTTTGAACATAGTCATACTGCAGTGGTTTATACTGTTCATTATATCTTGTCCTCTAACTCAAAAAAAAAAGGTAGGAAATACATTATAAAAGAGTATGTATGTACTTTTAATTTCTTAGAATAATT
>JAWWTY010000037.1:54222232-54245371 GCA_035222235.1 Margarornis squamiger
TCCTCTAACTCAAAAAAAAAAGGTAGGAAATACATTATAAAAGAGTATGTATGTACTTTTAATTTCTTAGAATAATTTATTTGCTCTCTTTCCAGATGCTACCTTAGTACTGGACTTACATCGTTTACAGCATCATAAGTTTCTAGCTGTATTGTATAAATGAAAAGTTAGAATGCTAAACAGTATTAGATTTTAGCATTTTTAATTTTCAGAATTTAAGGACAATAGAAACAAGTTCAGTCTAAAGGCATCTTCCAACCACTGATCTGATCACTGGTGGTGCTTGGACATTCCTGGAATGTAAGGTGGTTAGTATGTCTTGCACAGTAAGCTGATGTTAAACAAGTTACTGTGTAAAACTGCATCAAGTTGAGCTGCTTTTGGAAAGATACTCTTAAGTACAATTTTAAATCAGAAGCAATGTTTGACTTGAAAAAAACAGCTTGTTTTCAATTGAAATGCCTGTTTTATTGTATTAGTTGAATAATTTGTGGGTTTCTGCTTTGCTAGTGCATTTTCAAGTAACAGAATTTTGAACTCAAATGTCTGAATTTCTTTTGTAATTTTGGTAGGTAAATATTGGAAAAATGGATTCTCCCATTGAGAAATGGAACCTAATAATTGGCAATTTGGCCTTAAAACAGGTAAATATAATAGACGCATTTGATTAAATCTTGTAAGTGAGCCAAGTTATTGAAGAATTCAAATCACAAACATTGGTAAGTATGGAGATGGATAGTGGTAATGGGAAACTAGCTCTACTATACTGCCTTATACTTAATGTACAATATTTGCTTGATTTTTTTTTGGTTTTGTACAGTGTTGCTGTTCTCTAAAACAATATGAGTTTATATTTATTAGAAGAAGAGGTAAAGTATTATTTGTGACTGTACCAAGGGTATTTCTGTTTTAATTTTTGTTGAGAGAGGATCTGAGGATGATTACAGAAAAAGTTCAGCTTTGGCGAAACCTTTTAAATTTGGCATTTTAAATGTTTCTAGTACTGTATTTGTGTTGTATTCAGTATTTAAAGGAAGTATGTGATAGAGCTTTTGGATAATAAACTATTTTAAATAGCTGGCTCATTTGAGGAAAGGAATGCTTGTTCTTCTCCAAAACAGCTAAGATTGAGAACTATTTCTTGTTCATATATCATAACAGGGTCAAAAAATAGGTGAAATATTTATATTTTGACTTCATTGTTTTAAGTACTTAAAAACCCTCTTTAGGAATTGCCTTCTCATAAATCCTGAACTCTCTCTCTGATTTTACCTTTGCTTTTCTGAAGTCTCTAAAATGCTGGTAAAGCTTTTTCTGCTGGCCTAAGATTTTTATTCTGCATCATCCAAGGTTGTCATCATCTCTACAAAATGGATGAGCATACTCCTTTTATACCTTGTGTGTAAATGTAGGTAGGAGAAAAGAATAACAGAACATTATTCTGTAGTCCTCCTAAGTCTGTCCAATATTTTAGAATTGTTCACTTTCTTTTTCTTTGCCAGGTTCAGGCAACAGTAGTTGGTTTTCTGGCAGCAGTGGCAGCAGTCATATTGGGCTGGATTCCAGAGGGCAAATACCGCTTTGATCACTCAGTCCTTTTGTGTTCTAGCAGCGTAGCAACTGCCTTCATAGCTTCTCTTTTACAAGGTAAGTGGGGTATATGTGTTATTTTCTGCAGTTATTTAGTTTTCTGTGGATGCTGAATGTGTATTATGTTGCTATTCCTTAAAAATTTATATCCAGTAGGTATAATACATCTAAAAACCAGCTGAGGATAGGATGCCCTTTTGCAATTTCCATATAGGAGGGCATATTGCATTTCACTTCTGTCACATTCTTTGAAAAGCTTTTGATTTTCATGACCTCCTGAGCATGTCTAAACCAAAAAGTATGGGATTTAGATTTCACCTAATATGATGCAGAACTTTTCCCAATGTTTTCTATATTCATTAATGTACAAAATACATTCTTAGTACTAAGCAGGTAAAACTTATTTATAATTAAAGTGAAGTGAGCCCAGACGTTAGCTCAGCTGAATTCAAAGTTCCAGGTTGCCCATGCTGCTTATGTGTTAGTTTGTGCTCTGCTTTGTATCTGAAATAAACAAATTGGCTCGTTATTTGAAGGGTTTGGGCCAAGTTCAAGTCCTGCTATACAAAGAGTGCCAGTGTCTGTCTGGACCAATATTGCATGATGAATTTAATCTTCCCTTCTTAATTGTCAGGAAACATTTAACCACAAAAACCTGTACTTAATGGACATGAAGGGGAGGAGGAAAGTACCTCTACTTGTGCCATGTTCTTAATGAAAGTACATAGTCAGTAATGTTAAGAATAGTAAGTCAAGTAGAATGGGTAACTTCCTTGTTTTACTAATTTGATATGCTTACTTATGTGAAAATTACAAAACAAAGTTTTGTGTGGAATTAAGAGCACACATTTTTTTTTAGTGACTACAAAGACATTGACTTTGATCATGTGCAAGAGAACTAGGGAACATGAGGGCATTTTTTCCACTTCTCTTGTATGATTTTGACATGAAGAGAAACTTCTGTTGTTTTCTGGGGATGGGCTAGCACAGGCAATGACCTTCCAAGCTTCATCTTCATACACATGAAATACGTGGTTTTGAAATACTGAGATCCTACAGGATCATTTCAGTTCTTTTGAGAATTTCATGGTGCATAACTCTTTAGGCAGTTTCTTGAAAGTGAACTCCGAAAGTAGCCTACAATACATAATACAGCATAAAGGATAGCATACAGAGTTGAAGCTCTTATGTATAATGTATAATGACAGGGAAGTTACTCAGGTGGTGCCAAAGGCTGTTAATAACAACGAGAGTTTTAGTTTTAGTAGCCACTTGGATTCTGCAGGGAAATGTCTCTTTTAAAGTTAGTGTTGCTGTTTGTAGGGAAGAAATAGAAACCAACAGCTTTAATGTAAATGTTTTCAATTGACATTTATTAAATTCGAAATTGCCATAATCTTGGAATTTTCTATGGAATTACAGCAGTGAGTACAGTTACTGTACTGTCTTCTTTGTTGAATTTAGGAATAATAATGGTTGGAGTTATTGTTGGATCCAAGAAGACTGGTATTAATCCTGACAATGTTGCCACTCCTATAGCAGCAAGTTTTGGAGATCTTATCACTCTTGCTATACTAGCATGGATAAGTCAGGGTCTTTATACTTGCCTTGGTAAGTATTTTTCAAAGTGTGTATGACACCCCAGGAACCTCTTTTGTGTTAGGAGGGTGGGGAAAAGGCAGGGAGGGAAAGATTCCACAAACCTTTTAGTTTGACTGACTCTTTTGTTTTCACTTATACCATTAATTAGTAAATCTCAGAGTGCAACGTTATGCTCTGCGTTTTAAAAATTTTTTTTTAATAAGATCATAGAAGTCACTAACCTGAACTTTGGCACAAGCTATGAATATTTGAAAGCCTTTAACAGTATCACAGGCAATCTACATGTGAATTACAAACTGTAGTTGCTGAATTTACTCTGGTTTCTTGGCGGGGAGCAACTGTCTTCCTCCGGGAATGTTTTCTGTATTGTCCACCCCTAAATCAAATATTTGTTTCCCTGAGTCCTTTTGAATCCTCTTCGCTTGCTCTGAGGGGAAGGAGTTAAATTGGCTGTCTTGGTAAGATGCTGGGAGAGGAGTTCTGCTTTGAGAGTTGTTTTTTTAGGGTGTGCTATTAGACACCATTCAAATATATCTTGAGCTGCAGCTAGCTATGCCTGGAAATCACAATAAAAAAATTGAAGTAATTTGAGTGACAATAGCATGTTGACCATAAGTACATATTCAAAGAAGTGGAGCCTAATTTTAGATTTGTGATTTGTGATTGATACAACTTTTAAATGAGTTGCACAAAGACTAAAATGAGTTTCCCTTCCAAGTGCTCTCCAGCTCCCATTGCAACACCTTCTTGTTTCCTCATCTCCCCTGCTCCAGCTTCCCATACCAGTTTCCTCAGCTCTTTCCTGTTTCCCTCGCAGTTTCCCTCCGTATCTCCCTACTGTTCCCAGCACCTGTGCTTGATGTTGTTACCAGTGTTTTCTTCTGCTTTTCAGTAAATAAAGTAACCTCTTCCAGCTTCTCTGAATAATGTCCCTGCTGCCTTCTGTTTTGTTTGTTTTGTTTTGCCTTATAAGTTTGGTGACTATCTCTTAAACATACACATGCATATTTAGCTGTAGCTTTCTTCAGAACAGCAGTTCTGCTATGAAAGATGAAACAGTATATAATAACCACTCTGGATAGCTGAGCTGCAGAGGAGAGGCTTTTGTTGACTGATGGCTACAGAGAGCAGTGATCTAATCCAGCTTCATACACAAATTCTGTCTGGCTTCTTCATGACAGCTTCTTACTGTTCACTTGCTTTCCTACTAATAGCTGTGAACAGCTGAATTACACACAAACAGTTCCAAACTAATTATTCTTAGGAATGGCTTTTTAAAATTCAGTCTGCAATTCTTCTCTTTTGCTAGTTATTTGCATGTTTATATATTCCCCTTGAAACTTTTTTCTCTGATTTCTAGGACCAGTGGTGTCTGCATTTTTTAAAGGAAAAGAGGAGACCACTGACAAAGGTTCATAATGACAATGTCTGCTAAAATGAATATATAGTTATTATTGGAAGCAAGCTCAGATAATAACTAATGTAATAAAATGCTGGATTGTCACAAAGATGTGAGCTTGGAAGATGAGAATGAGTAACTCAAAATTCAGTCTTTTTTCTTTCTGTTTCTTAATCTCCATGAAGAAACAAAAAACTGGAAAATATTTTCTTACAGGAGTTCAGAACCTTTTCTAAAATGAAATCATTGCTGCAATTAGCTCATTCCATATAAACTCTTTGAAGTTTATTGTATTTTAAAAGACATAATTGTAGACAATTATAGTACAGTATAGCACAGGTCAAATATTGTGTTTTCCATAATTTACCAGAGATGCTGATATTATCACATATATTCTTTACAGCTGTGCTCATTGTTCAAGCCTTTTCATGTAAAAATTTGAGCTGTTCTGTGTAAGTATTACAACATCAGCTAGAAATGGTTTCTAATAAGACTCAAGCTACTTTAGTGTGACTTGCTCTTGTTTTTTCAGTATTTCATTTTTCATATTTAGAAAGAGTCAGCTTAAATGTATCAGTGTGCAAAGACGTATTTTTTTATATTTTCTGTATTTTTGTTAAAACTCAAATCATGTTGTTTATTTCATTACTGTATTTAATTATTTCATATTCTAATAACGTAACTTTATTTCTCGAACACTTCCTTTAAATGCTTCTTTTAAGGAAGTTTGTAGATTTACAGTGAAAATTGATGAAGATTTTTTTAGCACCTCTCTTTTCTCCTGATAAGAAAAACAGAGAGGAAGCCTCTGTTCTCATGAAATTTGGTGTCCCTAGCTAATGCTTGGCCTGGGATAATAATTAGAGTTTATCTCATTAGAGACTGTTTATCTAGATTTATTTCTATGCCTCAAAATCTAGACTGGAACATTGGGCTATTCTGCTTAAAATAGATTTCAGGCCACAACAATTGATATGTTTGATTGTAATTCAGTTAATAATTAGGGTTTATGCTTGCCAAGGATATGCCAGGGAAGCTGGACAGAAGTGAGCTGGGATTATTGGCATGTACTAGTTACCTGGGTAGGTGTGGATGTGGAAGAGGTTGCCAACATCTAATCTCAGCAAACACTGAGATTAGATTTTGGGCTAGGGTTATGATGAAAATTGGTTCTAGTTAGCACCATGTCTGATTTAAAATGATTAATGTTAGACTTCAGGCTCTAAATGTTAGCTAGTAAATATTTCAAACGAAGTTTCTTAGAAACTTCTGCCCTACAGATCAAACTTAATTTTTGTTTTTAAATTTTTGCATTGTAAAATACATTGTAATGAATATGCCAGTAATTTCTTTCATTTGTTTCCTAAATCTTGTCCCTGCAGATATTAGTTTCTTACATGTTTGCATTGTGATGTTCTTTGTATAATTGCCTAAGTGGAACCCATGACTGGAAGACAGTAAATCATTAGTACTGAGTTGTACTGTTTCTAAACAGCTTCCTCTACTCCTTTCCCTTTTTTATTTTTTTTATTTTTTAATTTAAATTGTGACCACAGGCAAAACTTACTTGCGTGTGCTGGTATTTTAATAGTAGCTACATTTGTAATTTGTAAATAAACAACATCGATTATTTTGTACTGTATTAGTACTGCTTCCAATGCTTTGTATAAATTTGTATAAATTCTTTTTTTAAGAAGTTAGTAATTACTACTAATATTTCAGTTTGTCCTATAATGTGCTTGTCTTTTTAATCTATAAAACCTAAACAAAAAACACCCATCCTCATGAAGAAGGTGCAGAAAGAAACTTGGACTTTTTTCTTCCTTTTATGTACTTTCAGACATTTACACCTAATGTATCTCAGAGAACTAAAAAAATAAGTAGGGCCAGTGTGAACTGATCCTTTGCTACTTTTACAACTGTCATGACCACTCATATTTTACTGTGTTACTACAGTTCAAAAGCAGATCCCACGCATGTCTAGGGGGAAGGATTAGCACGTTCAAGTGTGCTTCCTAGAGTTACTCCTAATTCTCTTTCTATAAGATGTTCTGGAAATATTTCTCTTTTGGTGGTGTATATAATTATCCATGTACCACTGAACAACTGCTTCTGCTCTTTGTATTTTTTTCCAATGTCTTTGTATTTCTTTCTTTTAGGAAACAGAGAGTCTTTCTAAAGTAAGAACATGCCACAAAGCCCTTGGAAATGTGTGGTTTCCAAGATGTGTGTGTCTGAACTATGAAATAATTACAAGGAATAGAAGTATGGAGTAGCTTCAGCTCAGGAGAGGTTTCTAAAGTTTCGAGTGGCAGGGAAGAGGCATTCAGAAATTGATTAAGCAAGAGGCTAAAAAAATAAATTTTTTTGCACAATACAGAAGTGAGATGTAAAACTTACTGCTGTGCTGTGTTAAGAGGACCAAAGTGATCTTAGAAAACTGTTTGGATAAATTAGTTAGAGAGGACAGATGGAGACAGAAAATTGAGTGATGAAATCCCGATGCAAATATCACTCTAAACCTGTCATTTTTCTTTTCTTCTCTCCATAAACCTGAACTGTTGACCATTGTCAAACCAAGGGTACTAGACTAGAAGAGAACTTTGGCCTCATCCAGCTCAGATATTCTTGTGTCTTTCTGTCGTCTCCCTGCTTTCTCAATGCTAGAATAAGAAACCCAGTGGGAATGTTACAAGGAAACCCGCAGTTTATAGGCTAGTAGTGAAGCTTATGGAATTCACTTCTGAGCTGTGTTCAGAGTTAAGTATTATCCCCTATGATTTATTAGCCTGACTACTCAAATGATCTGAAACAAACATTTTAAGTTTCTAGCTGCTCTCTGCATGGGACTAGTTGTTTTCAGACAAGGTTGGAAGGAGAGAAATGATCTGTGTAGTAGCTTTATGCTTGTCTGTAACAGAGGTGTACAGCCTGTGATTTCATACAGTGCTTTATGGTATACCCAGGAGAGGCAGGGGAAAGGACTGTAGGTAGCATTTTTGCCTATGCTAGGGCTGAACAAAACATCTTGTTTGGTCACTATCCTATATATAATTTCTTAAAGGTCCGAGTGCTTTAAAAATAATGACAAAGCTATCAAACAAGGGGATTTAAATAGTGAAAGGTTAGCAGTTCCTAGTAACTCCCTAGAAGGAGCTGTGTCTGTGAATCATTGTTAAATAGCTGGGGAAAAGCACTAGAGGGCTCCTCAGGACCATTGCTGGGACCCGGCACCTTTCCCTGAACAGGAGCTGAGGAAGGCACTGGAACAGGAACACCCAGTTTAGTAAATGTGGAGGTCCCTATTGACTGTCACTTGTCAGTAATGATCTGAGGACTTCATTTAAAGCTTTCCTTTTTTCTCGCAGAATGTGATTTAAATATATGCATTTATCTCCTGTGCATGTTGGATCTGGGTTGAGAAGACAAATTATGGGATTCACATTATTTTCAGGTTCCTACCAGTTGCTTTGAAGTAGTATATTTCCATCTTACCTGTAATTTCTGCCAGAGGCTGCATTATTTTCAGTGACACTGCACAAAGAGTAAAACATTAAACATCTGAGTTCTCTGAACTAGAGCATTAATTTATATCACTGTTTACTAAAGGAATGAGAGCTTAAAGTAAATGAAGATAAGAACCTTGATTTTTTTCTCTCCCACCTTCCTTTTTTAATGTAAGGTCAGAGTCAGAAGTTCACTGAAGAGCTTAATGCTTTTAAGTGTTAATCTTCTGCTGTGGGATGGCACAAATTCTCTAGCACAGACAGGTTGAGCGAGATTCGTTTCACCATATAAGCTACCTGCTATAAATCTATCAGAAATGGAGTGAAGTGAGCCCGAAAAGAAAAGACATTTATTTCGTCTTCTCATTCTCCAGCTATTGTAAAATACATTTGCTTATTCTGTGAATTAAACATGAAGAGAAAGATGGCTACTATTCCTTGATGCATCTTAAGGTTAATCTTTTTAGATTGTTAGAGTAAGGTGTTCCACAAGTGGAGCTTCCCATAGCTAAAAAAAAAAACAAAACCAGAAGGGTCCTTTGCTCTGTTCCCAAGAGTTAGAGTGGAGCTGAGTAGTTTCACTGGTCCTGTAGGTAACTGGAGCCTTGCTCATTTGTGACAAATTCTGTAACATAATTCTAAACTATTAATTACTTTTATAGGTCTGGGTTTAATTCAGCTAAATAGAAGAGCAGTAGAATTTGAAGTTCTGGTAAGGACCAACTGCCTTGCCTTAATTTTTTTCATCATTTTTGCCTTAAAAAACCTGGGCAAGGTGAATTTTCGTTGTCTGGTTTTAAACTTGTAAATAGATACCTTATTTCCTCTTTGTTCAGCAGCACGGGGGTGGTTGGTGGCCTCTTTCTCTCCCTCTAGTGCGTTAAAACAGAGAATCCCAGTAAGGTGCTATTATGTCGTCATTGCAGAAGGGGTTTTTTTAAAAGATATTCTAAGCTCTGTCTGTGTTCTGTCCTTGGAGATCCCTCACTCCTGAGAGCCACTGGTGGCTTTTGTTCCTTTCAAGAAGAAACTTATGACTATTACAGCAATGGGGTAGCTTTTATAATCCATTTTATGTCCAACTCAATTTAAAGGACTTGTGTATAAAACCTGTCATCTGTGCTTTGGAAAGAAAGGGGTGTACATACCCTATGAATTTGTGTATAAACAAAATGCATTTTCAGTGTATTCAGTTTCTTTTTTTAAAAAAAAAATTGAGTTGCAAAGCAATGTTTTATATTCCACAGCCTTATTACACTTTTATCATGAAGCATCATACGAAAATGCTCTTCAAAATTCCTTCTTTGTACAGATAGTTCTGTCCTTGAGAAGGTGGGAGACAGTGATCACAGATGGCAAATGTCAATCATATTGTTCAGTGCAGTAGTTGAAACTTTAGCTGCAGTAGTGATGAAGACTATTAAAATTCCTCAATTGTATGATATAGATTATCATTTATTTTAGAGTTCTATTGTAGGAAAAACGTATAGGAATGTCTTGAAAGTAAAACAGGTTTGTTTTTTTTCTCTCTATTATTTTAGAGACATACTCCTATGTATCTCCTTTGGTTGGTGCCTTTTTTTTGATTCTGACTCCGATGGGGATTGTCATAGCTGCCAAACACCCAGCTACCAGAACTGTCCTCCATTCGGGATGGGAGCCTGTTATAACTGCCATGATTATAAGCAGGTAAGTCTATTTGTCTTGCTTTATAGAACCATCTTGATAGTCATGCTGAATTTCTGTATATCTTACTTAACACCTGGTTGTACTCAGAAGAAACATTTAAGGAGCCTCTAGAATTTAGAGTGTGAATAAACTTTAATTTCCCCAAATGAGGAAGCTACAAGGTTAATCACAGGTGGGAATGAGTGGGGGAGCAGCAGTAGCCAGTGACTACTGATGGGATGCTGTATCTGTGATTGACAAGTGTGCCCTATCAAATGAGGGACATGGTGAGCAACTCATCTGCAGCTTCCAATCAAGACTGTGCACTGATTTAACAGGTTATTTAATCCAGTGACAGTTATGAGTCTTAAAAGTTGGCTGATATTCTCTGGTCTTTGTTATACAAGAAGTCAGTTTTAATAAATGAATAGCTACAGCGATGTTAGTCTGTAGATCAGAATGAGGTAATGGTGCAGGGGAAAGGTGAATTGAGATGAAAATTGTAGCTTGAGGATGTTCTAAGACAGATTGCTCTAAAAGTTTTTAAATTAATGGTCCTGCTTGCCTTATTCTAAATATTGTGATTTGTTTTTCAGTATTGGTGGCCTTATTCTGGACACAACTGTATCTGATCCTAACTTAGTTGGAATTGTTGTTTATACCCCAGTAATTAACGGTAAGACTCTGACAGGATTGTTTGCTACTATATATCAATTGATATACCTTGGTTTGAGGAATGTCTATTACAGTAAATTTCTCTTGTGCTAATTAGTATCTGGTATATTAATTTCAAGTTTTGATTTTGATGTCAGTAGCTGTGTATTTGAACCCCTAAGAAGTGCTTCCTGTTTTTACTACAACCATTAAAACATGATAGAGAATGTGAGAAGCAGAAACCTAAAGTATGCATTAAGAAACTGAAAGTGCAAATATCAAAGTAACATATTTAAATATTAAATTGTCAAAGATTACATTCAAGCAGTTAATGGCTGGGGAAAATGTAGACAAAATTTTATCTCAAGGGACTTTCTTCTGAACATCCAAGGACAAATTTTCAAAACAGTAATTTGCTATTGATATGTAGTGTGTATAGATGTAAGAACTAACAAAGATACTACAGGCAAGTAAATAAATTTCTCAAGAAAAATGTGTGCTGTTTCCAATACTTGGCATGCACTTTCCAGGTATGTAATATTGCATTTGTGAAAATTTGGTCCTTGAGTTGAGTGTTCTATCTTCTAACAATAAAAGCAAGGCAAATTTTATAAGAACAGCTAATATCTTATTATACTGGTGCAGTTTGAAAATGCTTTTCTTTCCTACTACAATACCACAAGGTTGATACCTATTTAGTTTGCAATAATCATAATCACCAGATCTGTTCCCACTGTATTGCTGCCTAGCTGTTCTTTCCTCTTTTTGTATTTCTCCATTTGATTTCTTGCATTAGTTTGCATTTTAATGTCTTGCTGATTTTAAAAGCATTTCTCCATTACCAAGATGATTCTGTTTTGACTTAAGCTGGCCCTTGCAAATTCCGTATGGTTATGTTCCATTCTGTTTTCTAAGACATGACTTGAATGAATTATGGCCACTTGTTTTCCACCTTGATAATGAGATGTTAATAGGGTCATTGAGTTTTCGTTTTGAACCACATTGCCCTGATATAATTAATTTTCCAGACATTGTTAAGGGAAATGTAGCATTGGATAGCACCAAAACATTTTGATAAGCTTTACTGCAGTTGAGAGTTAGTATATGTATTGCTGCAACCATTAGGCAAGCTGTTCAGTTAGTGGGAGAAATTGTACTGTTTTGACAGAAGCCTGTTCTTGGCAAATAAATGTTAGCTCTTACTTTACAGCTTTCCTATATTCTGGATGCTTATAAACTGTCTTTTTAATCATTCGTTCTAATTCTTTTGTGGGAAGATAAATTTCACTGATATACAGATTCTCTGTGTCATCCTTTTTGATCCCCTTTAAAGATATATTTTCTATTTTCTCCATTACAGCCCTCAGGTATTCTCTAACCTCCAAGATAATCAGTTTGCAAAAATGATCGCTAATAATTCATGGATTGCTCATCTAGCTCTCTAAGGACTAAATTTAACTTACCCCCAGGCCCTAGTACATATCAATTTGTGATCAGGTATCATCATTTTTATGAAGGCAGTAGACAAAAGGCACTGAGTATTTCAGTCTTCAGTTAAGCATGTTGCTTGCTTTTCTTTCTCAATAAGACCCTATATTTTCTTACTTTTAACATGAAGCATTTCTGTGTTGCCACTTGTGTTCCTTGCTAACTGTAAATTAATTCTTACACTTCAGCCTTTATGTCCCATTGCCTGTGCCTTGCCTTTGTATTAAATCAAAATTGCAAGTACTTGCATCTAACTTTTGTGTGCTTCCATTTTGAATTCCAGATACCTAAAAGGCAAGGCAGAAATATTGATCTTCAGCTTTTTTTCTGCTTTATATCTATTACTTTTCTTATGGTGGTCCTTTTTTCTGGTAACCCCCTGCTGTTGCTTCCTAAGAGTAGCTTCTTTTTAGGCAGGTGTACCCAAACCAGTACTCTTAGCAGTGGCCCTGCTTTCCCAGGTTACACCTCTTGATTACAAAAGCCAGAAACTGTCTGGTGGTTGTTTCTTACTTTTTCCACATAGGTTTCTTTTTCTACTCCAGTACATTACCAGAATATTTCTGGGTTTTCTTTATAGATTCCCTCTTTCTAGACCTCTTACCTACACTGGATACAGGTCTCATGGATGCATGCCTTTCTCAAGGCCTCATGCTCCTACCAGATGTTGCAATAATAATGCTCTTTTACCCTGAAGCAGTTGTGGACTACTCTTGTCAGTGTAAATTTTACATTTTTAGCTAATGACTGGACTTAATAATTTTAATTGCTAAGAATGACAGCTTACTACAAACATGCCTTTAGAGAAAAGAGTAAATGTACTGCTTTATTTCTTGTTTTCTTTTATATTTTTTCTTTCATACATTTATCATCACAATTAAGCCAATGCACATTAGGGTTAGGGCATTCTTTTGAATTGTCTTTATAGGAAAAAAAACTAACCAAAAGCTATATAGCCCTGGATGTTGAGCAGATAGGTCAAAAGATCCTTGAAGAACCAGGCAGGTGGAAGGGGGGGAAAGCTGCAGGTATTGGAGCAGGCAGGGAGAGAAAGGGTCTTTCCGGGAGGTATACTTGACTCAGAAGTCTAAGGATTGAGGCATTTCTATTGGAAAATATAGAGAAAATATGTTCTGTGTAAAAGGATGTAGAGTGGGCCTGTTTTATGGCACATTTGCTGGAAGAGGAAATTGTAGGTAGGTGATTTTTTTGGTTGCTGCTAGATTAGCCTCTCCTGGGTTTCATAATTCTACTGGCACCTTTTGATATTGCTGGTCAGTACAGTGTAGTAAACTGGGCTTTAGGAAGTCCTTCAGTTAAAAAAGCACATCTGTTGACACTCATTTACTGACATAAAAGGTGTGTTAAGTCACTTAGCAGATGGCTTTTTAAATATTGCCTTTGCAGAAAGTTTTCTCTACTGATGCTTTCCTGGCCTTATAATTCTCATTGTAAGCCTAAGTAGTGACAGGAGTTGAGGGTTTTCCCCTTAAAATGCTTTTAAGATGCCTTTTTTTCCTCCTCTTATTTTAAAGTTTGTTAGTCCTATGGCATAGAGTACTTGAAAAAACCCCAACAAACAACAGGGAAACCTGAAAGAAATACTGTATCATGTTGGGATTGTGTCCAGCCAAAATTTGAGGACAGTGTAAATTTGTCCAGGATTTCTAGCTGTCACTGTTTATTTCAGTGCCAGTTTCCATATCTCAAAAACCTGAATATTATGTACTACAAAGCTGTCAGGTGTTAGGCTTGCAGTGTGCACCATTAAGCAGCTTTCAGCCAGGTCCTGCCTCAATGGTTTGCATATTCTTAGATGTGAGACAAGTTACTTTCATCGTGTGTTACCATGTGGAGCCATAAATCTTTCAGTTTAAGAAATATTGGTCTGGAATTTGAGCAACCTCAAAGGTTCCTACCCCTATTAACAATAACTGCAAATATTTTCCCAAAATATTAAAGTAGTTTTTAAGCAGACAAGTATTTATAGTCTGTTTTACTGCTGGTGGCAAGAAGTGTTTCACAACCACTTTTTCATTTTCCCACTGTTAAACACATTTATTGAGATGAATAATTATTTTTAATTCTATGGTTGGCTGCTTATTAAAAATGAACAAATCATTTTATTGTTTCAGCCATTGTGGTACTTATAAACTCCTTGAGACTTAGATGTCTGTTTGATGTACTGAAGTTCTGAATAAAATAACCAAGCCCAAGCGTGGCTGTGCTTCAGTCTCCACACTCAAGTTAATCATTACGTTTTCTAATGGATGAGATGGTTGAAATTTGCAAATCCTCTTACAGCATCACAGTCTGTTGAATTTGGCTCAGGAATTGCAATTTGCAAGAAATTGAGTTCCTGTTGTGCAGGAAAAAAGATAATACCTTAAACAATTATATGTTTCTGAATATGCAACAAAATGAACTAAGGTGCCATTACTGGATAGAGCCACTTTCCTCTCCATTTTTATTGTACGCTTAGACAAAACATTGAGATATCTTCTAAGTATTTGCATTTCATGAGTTACTGTGTAATACCCAACTTATCAGTAGACTTTACCCTATTTTTATGCATGTTGAAGATTGAAGGTTCTGCAAATTAATTCTGAAAACACTTGAAAATTGGAAACACTTTCTGTCAAAAAATTTGCCTTTGCAGGTGGTTCAAAACAGTACTCTTTAAGGGTAACATAAACCAGTTCTAATATTTCTTCCTATTTGTCTGTGTGTCTTTTAAAAGTATTTACTATCAGAAGGAAATAAATTTAGATCAAAGAATATGAGAACACACAGATGAGAAAATTTAACACAAAACTTAATGAATGCCAGTTGTCTGGGAGATGAAAATTAAGCTTATGTAAGGGTAAATTGAATGACAGACTTTCAGGTTTTTTGGAGAGATTTTGCTGTAAAATGTTTTGGAGAATATGAAAAGAAAATATTCAGAAACCATTCCTCCTCAAAAAATAAAATGAATTTTTTAATAGCTGTGTATTTTAATCTCTTTTAGCATAGTTGCACTTTGAGTTTTCCCACAGCAGAGTAGGGCTTTGATTAGAATATAACAGTTGTCTCAGACAGCTGAACATCTGAAGTTTGCCTCTGTAAATCACAAGGGAAAACATTAGTGCACCTTTATGGTAGTAGAGCAGTTTGGCTGCATAGCAAGTAATTTTTCTGCATCTGGAATTGGAAAGAATGTGTTTGTCTCAGAAGACACTCACACGCTACAAGAACTATTCCGTCTTTATTTTGGCATTAATAAGGAGGACGGCTTTGATTTTTGATATTTACTTCTGACACATTATTGGGTGATAGTTTTACTACTTTTTGGTTGCTAGCCTGTACATGTAAACCTGCATGTTCTATGCTAATACAGACACATGATCTTTCTTGGAAGTCTTACTTGTAAATTTTTTAGAAGATTTCAGTAATCATTAGTTTTCAGAATACAATTATATCCAGAATATTTTAATTTTTGACAGTCAAAGAACAATTTTTTTATTAGGCATTGGAAAGAAATTATTTGTGAGTCAAAGCAATCTTAAAATGTAATATTTTGCTTATATAATGTTGTCTTAAAGACTTCTCTTAATAAACATCCATATAGGAAGAGCTAATAATTTCCATCTGTTTTTCCCCAAACATTTTTAAGTATTAAAAGAAATGCTATGAAGTAAAATGGAAGATAGAAGAAATATGTATGAAAAACCAACATAAATAGGTAGCTATTTAAGGTAGATTTCTAGTCCAAGTATTGCACTTGCATAAAACATGATTTTTTGAAGTTAGTGGTAGAGAGGTCAGGGCAAAAATCCATCTTGCATTTTCTGAAAGACAGTATGACTATTCCAAAATTTAGAGCTTATGTCACCATTGTAACTGAGGTTCTTTTGCTTCCTTTTAATTTTTTTCATCCAAATGTTGAACTTCAAAAAACTATAATTGGCAAAACTGACTATTTTGAACTATGGATTGTGCTTAGGAGTGTGCAAAAGCTTGAATTTTCATGCCTTCCTTCTCTTGATAGATTTACAAGAAAAATTAATTTGGGAATTATGTTGGCCTAATTTTCTCCTTGTGTACGTACTAATTGATCTTAGTCCCATTGCACAAGCTGTATTACAGGTGCTTGGGAACAACACGGTATTCTGTGAGTGATTAATCTCTCTCCACAGGACTGGATTTCTAGAAATCTTCAATCTCAATGGTTTGATTTGTCTGTTCTTACACAATTATTTGTGGGCCCCATCACGCAACTGTTTATAGTCTTGTAAACAGTTATGGTGCTGGTCATTAAAGAGGATTGCTGAAATAGACTTGGGAGAAAGGCATAGGTTTATCTACTTCTTTCTAAAATCACAGAAGTATTTATGTTGGAAGGGACCTTTTGAGATCTAGTCCAATGCCCTGCTTGAACAGGATCCAGTAGAGCAGGTTGTCTAATACTGTGTCCAGTAGGGTTTTGAATATCTCCACCGATGGAGACTCCACAATCCCTCCAGGCACCCTGTTCCAGTGTTTGACTACCCTCATCATAAAAAAAAGGAAAAGGTTCTTGTTTTTTTTTTTGTGTGTTCAGATGGAATATTTTGTGTTTCAGGGCTTTTTATTGCCTTTTGCCCTGTCAGTGGGTACTAGTGAGAAAAGCCTGCCTGCCTTGTCTTCATCTCTCATCTCAAGTGTCTGTACACATTCATAAGATCCTCCTGAGCCTTTTCTGGGCTAAACAGTCACAGGTCTCTACCTCTCCTCATAGAGAAGATGCTTCAGTCCCAGTGACTCTGTGTTGGACTCACTCCAGTTAGTCCATTTCTTGTACTGGGAGCTCCAAAATGGATGTGGCGCTCCAGTTGTGGCCTCGCCAGTGCAGAGTGCAGAGCAAGCATTGCCTCTCTCGGCATGCTCGTGATGCTTTTCCTTCTGCACCCCAAGATGCTCTTGTCCTTTGCCGTGAAGGTGGATTGCTGTGTCGTGATCAGCTTTTTGACCTTCAGTACCCCCATGTCCTCCTCTGCAGAGCTGCTTTCCAACCTGTACTGGTGCACGGAGTTATTCCTACCCAGACGGAGGACTTTGCATTTCCTTTTGTTGAATTTCAAGAGATTTCTCTTGACCCAACTCTCAAGCCTATCCAGTTCCCTCTGAATGGCAGTACAACCCTGTGGTTTATCAACTCCTCCTCCCAGTATTCCCTGGAAAATGTCACCCTGTTTATCAAAAGACACAGTATAACATCCAAGGTGTAAAACAGCACAGTGTATTACTGGGAGCAGTGGATGGTCTCAGACTAATCTGTGTTAGCAACACCCCTCCAGCTTCCCTTAACTTCTGGGTGTTTTTACCTGTACTGAGGGTTATGAGATACAGATTTGCTCTGAAGTATTCCTTAAAATGCATTGATGTAAAATACCTTTCATGTGGTTTTCCAAATAGCATGGTTACTTTTATTATTAGAAAAAAGTCCTTCTTCTAGATGATGGTTAATAGAATCACTCCCGTAGGCCTGTTTGCAAATACATGACATGGTTTTGGCTCTACTTTGATTATGGTTTTCTGTGCTTATTAGACAAAAGAGCTGTGATAACAATTTTCAGAAGAAATATTCTTGCTTAGCCCTTAACTGCCTTGATAAAATGATGAGGTTTTCAATTTTCTTTTAAAGTTGTAAGTCAGCATGACATTCTTCGCACTTTATCAGACAGTGTCTATTCTGCTTATTGACAAAGTAGCACTTTCATGTTGAAGTTAAACACATTTGCTGTTCTGAGAGGAATGAAGTAATAGTTGATGGATTTTACTTTTGAAACAGATAGTTTTCCTGTGTTGTATTTCTTACGAGAATGAAAAGAAGCTAATGAAGTAAGTCTTTGCAGATCTAGTATTTGCTATGATGACTGCAATGGTGTTTTCCAGGAGAATAAATTTCTGGATTAATTAAATGTTCATGGAAACAGTCCTCATATATGTCTACAGAGATTTTAATAATATGAGCAGCTGCTAAGCACATGACCATTTTATGCCTTCAGAAGATGCTGAGAAGTTATCAGTTTTGAATATTGACATCTTGTCAACCTACACAGTTTTATCTGTGTTCTGCTCCTTGCAGGGATCTGATTAATCTGGTATAGCTGAGATGGTAACTTCACATGCACAGTAGCTGCTGTTACCAAACAAACTGAGTATCACTGTACATATTGAAATGATTCATTCTATGCAAGCACAGTTTATTTCTCTCCATTTTCCCTCTGCATTCCTCAACATCATCACTCCTCTTCCGTGTCGGTGAGTTATTGGCTGAGCAAGAGTCATCACGCCTAGCCCCAAGCTAGGTGGTGACTGGCCAGCTGGCATGCTTGTGCTTATGCCCTTAAATATATAACTCATATCACTGCCTTTGTCTCACCAAGGACATGGGTTTGAATCTTTCCCTTTATTTACCTAGCCACTGTTTCGTTTTTGGTAGCTTGTTTAACCATACTTGGTTGTAGTAAGCATTTCTATCCTTGTGTCAGATATGGTTGAATTTGACCCAAAGGTTCAAAGATTGTAAGAATGGTAGGTCAATAGGCAGAACTAAAAGACAGTGTTGCTGCTCATCACCATACATTGTTGTCTGGTTGAGCCTGGATGTATGGATTTTCTAGAAGCACTTGCACTTCACTTGCCTATCTTCTATGAGTTAAAATTATACCACTAATATTAGATTAGTAAGACTCAGACAAATTAAATTTAAAATAATTTTGCTTAATGTACAAATATTGCATTTCCAGTTAGCTAAAATGGATCGTATATGTTCAAGTTAGCTGTAATTAGTTACTCTTGAAATCAGACTCCACTCTGGATGTTTTGGTTGGCATGTCAGCTTCCTTTGCAGAGCAGGTATCACCTCCTTTTACCAGTGTTCCATGGCTGGCCAGTTTGTTTTAGGCTCATATTTAATACTTTTCAGTAATTTCTTGTTAACTACATGAGCAATAGGGCTTGGGGCATGCTTTCTCTAAATTATGGTTATAAAAGTGAAATAACTTGTGATTAATAGCTGTCCATCAAAGGATAAACAACCAATCTTATACCTTCTTTCACAAACTTGTCCAGGCAGTTTTTTTAACCACCATTTCAAGTGGGAAAATTTCCATTTTCCCTAATTCTTTTATATCACTCAGTTTACCTTCTTATTAACTAGGGGAAAATGTCCAGGTCATCTGTTATATCTCTGAGTGTTTGAATTTGTTGAAGCAAATAATTATCTGTTACAAGAGGTAATTATATACATCCTAGGAAGTACTTAAAATCTAGGGAGTTTGTGCCAACAGGGTTTGTAGTTGCATTGCTACAAAACTCAAAACAGCCGTATTTACTTCCATCTTTTACTTCTTTTTGTAGTGCTATAAGAGATACGGTGACAAAATAATTTACTAATTTTTTCTTTTAATATTGTTTTGAATATATCAGTCATTGCAGTTGTTAGCCTTTATGTCCTCTTTTTTAGCAGGAATTATTTCATATTCTGCAGTCATATGGCACCATCCCCAGCTTTGTAGCTCTATTAGGAAGCAGTTTTACATAACAGCTTTTTTATATTTCTGATCCCCATCCAAATGTGCTGCATTGATCCTTAATTTTACTTCTGCCTCTTTCTGTACCTTATTCTCATTAGTCAGAAATCTCCAATATATTGTTCTCAATCAAAGGACAGACTTTGGGTCCTGCTTAGGTTGGTTTTAATCTGCTTAATCCTCTTTCGTTGTTCACATAAATCCCTTATTTTACTACTTTTTCTGTAGTTCATCTGAAGAAAAAAGCTACTGTTATTTTAATTTTCTTTGCAAACTCTGACACAACCTTTTAGTAGTTTATATTTTGCCCCAGTATCTCATGACTGGGAACATGCATTTCCTGATTTGTATCTGAAGCTTTTTGCTTAAAAGACCTACTTCCTTGTTAGGTTCAACCATTTACTGTCTTTAAGCAGTGATGAGGCAGGAGTTCTAAGTTCTTGTTATTATATCTCTGTGCTAACCACTCCATAGTCACCAAAAGAATTTGGCAAATAGTGTCTTCTGGTCACCACTGGCAACCACAGCCCTAAGCATCGAATAAACAAATTAATTCAGCTATGATAAACAAGGGCTTTCTCCTTCTGAACCAGGGACAAAATCTGCATTACTTCTGCTTCTTCTCAGAGCAAGCCACTGCTGTGTACAGCAGCTGAAGGGGGAGGAAGAACCAGCATGTGCTTGATGTGCAAGCAGACAACTTGAGTACAGTAACAATAGGAGGATTTCATGCTAGTGCCACTGCATTCTGCAATGTAGATATAACAATTTGGTTTAGTTTTCTAACAACTGAAGTAAAAATTCATAGAACATAAACCAGCTCATATTGGAAGGAACCTTGAAATGTCATCTGGTCCAACCTTTTGTGGGAAAGGGAGCCTACATGAGATTATCTAGCTCCCTGTCCAGTCACATTTTGAAAACCTCCAGTGAAGGAGACTCCACCATGTCCCTGGTTGGTTGTTCCAGCAAATGATTATTCTCACTATAAGAAATCTCTTTCTTATATTAAGATGAAAGCTCTTCTGGTGCAATTTGTGCACATTGCCCATTATAAAAAAGAAGGTAGAACATTCATCACTACCATTCTTTTAAAAATCAGATATTCAGACACTTGTTCTTCCAGCCTGAATTATGAGTGGCAGAAGGCTATAGTGAATCCTGCTCTGTGTCAAAGGGGAATGAATATATTAACTCTTGAAGTTTTTTCCAGTCCTGTGATTCTGTGTGTGAAACCTGTATTTATGCTTGTTGTAGTGAGCAAATCTGCTTTCATTATTTGTACTTGCCAGGAATACTGACCTAGGAAGGTAATCCAGCAGGGGCACAACTGTGTAGAACTTCTGTTGTTCCAAGAGGGATTTCCAAAGAAAAGGGAGCAATAAAAGGGAGTTTCACCTATGAGAAAGCAAAAGATTGAACCTTGCGGAAGGTTTGGAATTTTTTGCACTTACTGGGATTCAAAACTGATCTCCAAATATCCACTGATACACCAAACTGTATCCCAAGTTTTTTTACTTATTTTAACGCTTGCTGTTAGCCTGTCTGTAACTAATATACATTCTAAAGATATTTCTCATTTTGACTTTTGTATGTAGAGGACTGTGGTAAACAGAGAGGAAGTTGGTAAA
Organism: Margarornis squamiger; assembly: GCA_035222235.1. Taxonomy (NCBI): domain Eukaryota; kingdom Metazoa; phylum Chordata; class Aves; order Passeriformes; family Furnariidae; genus Margarornis; species Margarornis squamiger. The sequence continues at coordinate 54,243,330 of JAWWTY010000037.1, forward strand.
TTTGCAAAAATATTGCCTACTAGAGGAAAAAAAAATAGTTGAAAATTTTTCATTTGTTCTTTTTGCATTTCAGGTATTGGTGGTAATCTAGTAGCTATTCAAGCTAGCAGAATTTCTACCTACCTCCATTTACATAGCATTCCTGGAGAACTGCCAGAAGAAGCCAAAGGTTGCTATTATCCATGTAGAACATATTATGGTACAGGTATGTATTAGTCAGTTAAAACTTCTGTCTCATGTCTCCCCTTTGCCCGCTGTGTGCCAGACTGTACCGCCAGTGAGAGATGGCAAGGAGCTCAACTTGCTGTGTGCAGTTCAAAGGCAGCAGAGGCTTGGTAGTTTCCTTTGCCTGCAGCTGTTTGCCTTGAGAATCACAAAGAACTGGAGGAGACAGTGAGTACAGAGCAGCACAGAGAGGGCTGTAACCTTGGCAAGGGTTGAAGATAGGGGCTGATGAGGCAGGATGCTGTGATACCCACTCAGAAAGATTTCAACCTTCACCTTTCCTTGGCTTGTCTACCTGCTCCTAACTTTTGTCATTTACGCCCAGCAGTTCAAACCAATTTTCTGTTGGGACCAAACTTTATATATAACATTATTACTAAGCCAAATCCCTGATTTCAATTTCCAATTTGGCATTTTCTTTCTAGATTTTTGCTTCACAGCTTGTTCCTCCCCTGTATTTCCCACTTTCCTAATGATGTAGTAACTGTGGTGAAATGTGATGTGTCAACACCATGTATTACACTTTCATATTTATTAAATGAATCGGAACAGATGTGAAAGTGGTAAATGTGGGATTACTCTTTAGAAATATAAAGTACTTTAGAGGATGTCTTGAATATGGAGTCCAAAAGATTGTATTTTCTTGGAAGATTTAGGAGGTCACCGCAGCTCCAGAAATGTAGGCAGTATAAATCTGATATAGTAATTGAAGAGCTTAACCAAGTGTTGGATTTTTTTTTATTGCAGGAGTGAATAACAAATCAGCCCAAGTTCTGCTTCTTTTAGTGATTCCTGGACATCTGATTTTCTTGTATACAATCCACTTGATGAAAAGCGGACATACTTCCCTAACCCCCATCTTTATAGCAGTGTATTTATTTGCAGCTCTGCTACAGGTAAGAACAAATACAACTTGTAAATGCTTGTACACAGTCAGGTGCTTGAAGAAACCCATGTTTTTTCTGATATCTAAAATCTCCTGAATGGTACGAGGAGGTGTGGGTTAATCCAGGCTTTCAGCACAGTTCTGAAGTAACTAATAATCTCCACATATATACAGCTTACACAGGTGTATCTGTATTGTGAGTGCTTTCCAGAAGACACTTGATTGCATTATTTGCCAGTCGTGCATCTTTCACATGATTCTTGGAACCATTGCATCCTAAACCCCTCTATCATTTTAATCAACTGGAGGGGAAATGGAAAGAAGGAAATGTAGCATTTATGAATAATGACTATATCGAGGAAAACTCAAAGAAATCTCCTAAAGTGGTTCATGTTGCTGTTTTAGTTAATCTAGTCCAGTAGATGAGAATGTTACAGCTCCATTGGTGTGTTCTTAGTATTTATTAAAGTTTAAATTTGTCTGGCAGTGAACACTGTACAAGAAATTGTAATTACATTAATTGTCAAACTTTGTTACTTTATTTTGGCTGGTCTTATCCAGTGGTATGTTCATACCCAGCAAGGGCAGTTCTTGAAAGATGCCTTTTGAAATAGCAGTGTCTCAAGGTGAAATAATTTCACTTTGAGAAATCATTAATACAAAATTTAATGTTTTTATTAAACCCACAGCCAATTTTTAGCTATAGCCTTGCTGAATTAACAGTGTAATGTTTCAGTGCACCTTAAAACCAAAAATTGACTGTTCCTGCTACACAGCAAAAGTGTAGTTGCAATATCCATTATTTAAATACACATACTGCTTCTAAAAATGTGACCAATTTAGTGTTAAAACACACACTATATGATCAGCAGTGAATCCTTAATAAAATTATAATTTTTAATGTTCTGAATTTCTCTCTGTGTTTATCACA
>JAWWTY010000037.1:54245471-54387137 GCA_035222235.1 Margarornis squamiger
ACACTATATGATCAGCAGTGAATCCTTAATAAAATTATAATTTTTAATGTTCTGAATTTCTCTCTGTGTTTATCACACTACTATTTCAATAAGGACAGGTTTCAAAAACTGTTACTATTTCCTGTGAGAATTTTATACCTGCTTGGTAGAACACAACTGGTAACATTCCAAACTTTGCAAGTGAGAGGGTCAAACTAAAAGATATAAATTACTTTTCATTTTCCTCTTACATAATATTACTAGTTTCCAGCCCTATGACTTCTTTTAGAATGTGTGTTCCTGAGGAAATGATGCTATTCCTTCACTCTATCTGCTCTGTCTGTCTGTCCTTTCTAAGAACTTTTGAACCCTTTGCCCCATTTCAGTCAAGTTTATCTAAATCAAGCTCTCTCAGTGGTAAGAGGTTCCTGTAATTTTAAAACCAGATTGGGACAAGAGTCCCTGTTAATGTCTCTGCTGAAGGTGAGCAATAATGAATGCAGTGTGATTTCAGCCATTATTAAACTCCAGAGATATCACATGGGAATCAACCTGAATTCATAAATCTCATTCTCTTGCTCTCGGAACTGCAATCGTTACATGTTTGGGGATAACAAACCTTTTCTTCAGCAGCAAAGGGTAGGGTAAGACTTGAGAAATGCAGATGTTCACCTGAAAACCAAGTTAAGGCATTATGGCAGGACTTTCAGATCACACAGTCATTCGGACCCAGCATCAGCATGTCTAGACATGTAAAGTTGCTTTTTCCTAAATTAAGGATCTGGTTAGAGTATTCAGCTTTGCAGTCATGCATCTCCATTGCCCCACATAAGGCCACACTTGATTTTCTGATTTTTCACCTATAAAGCATACACATGTTTTTTTTCATGTTTTCCCTGCTCCCTTTTATAGATGATTTTTTAATTCTTTGTCTTTAGCCATAACAGGCATTTTAAGATGTATTTGCTTGGAAACTGAGTAACAGTATTGCACACTGTAACTTCTCATGGGTCTTGACTTATTTACAATTTGAAATCCTGTGGGTTTTAACACCTTCTGAAAATATTTAATAGATTCCTTTCCCTATTTTAATTATTCTGGTGGTTTTTTAATAGTGATTATTGTAGTATTGCATACCTCTAGTTAGGACAGATTTTAAATTTTCAGACAGGCAATTCTTGCTTCAGTCTTTAAATTTTCTACATATTTTATTTACCTGTCAGTCTGAAGTACTTCTGTACTGCAGTTCAGTGCTTTCAAGTTTCTCCTTTCTCAAGAAAAACATTTAAATATTTGTATTCATTCCTCTTCCATTTTCCAGTGGCTTCATTTATGTACCTGGATATAGGAAAGAACAGTTTTCAAGCTGCCATTTCTTTTGGCATAATCTAACATCTACTGATCTCGTTTGTCCAGAATTCTTTTATATTTTTGTCCTCCCAATGAGAGCTTTTCCAGGTCTGCTCTAAAACTGAAAACCTCACAGCTAATTATTATAATCTTAATTATCAACAAACCAAATCTATTGTCAGTCTTTTGAGCAGAGAGATCTCCATTCCAGGCCTTTTTTATAATAGATTTGGCTTTGTATTTATTTTCACTTTGCATGGAAGGCATATGAAAATGGATGTTAAAAATTATAATCTGGCTTGCAAGCTATATCATTTATGTTTGAGGTGGGAGATGATAATTTAATAGAATACAGTGGTTCCCTAATGTAAGAGTTAATTATTGTCAGTCCTGTGTTTGAGGAAGTTTGGTATCACTACCTTGACCTTTGCAATTCCTTACTTATGCTGAGCTGGGGGGCAGAAAGGGTAGCTGAATAATCATTATGGCAATATACCACCTATTTAAATTAAAAATGGAATTTAAAAAAAATAATTCTAAATTGAAAAATAACAGCAGCAATGAAGTGGATTTTCCAGCTTTAAAATTCAAGTGACTATTGTAAGATGTTAAATTATTTACTGACATACCTTACAGTGGACTGAAACAGATTGTTAATTGACTTCAATGTCTGTTTATTATCTCTGACTGTCTAGCTCTGTGTTTATTTAAAATGGAGAGGAAGGAGCTAGATAAATGGCAAAAGTAGAACTGGAATGTTAGAGTAAATGGAAAAAAAAATCAGTAAAATGTTAATGTAAAGACATTGATTATTACTTTTATATTTCTCTCTTCCTCTCTCAGTTGATGCTATTCCACATTATTTCTACAGTAAAATTGTAACATATATGTGAAATCTATTTAGCATTTTAACAAAACTGTTACAGATTATCTGTAAACTTCAATATTCATCCCAAGGCAATAAAATGGAATCTTTTTCCATTGAAAGTTCTATGCAGTATTACTGAAGTTCCAGTCAGAGAGTTAATTTCATTTGCATCCAGATCTGGTACTTGCATTGTTTGATTTTTGTTTTTTCACCACCTACGCCTACCAGCTTCTTTTGTCTCTACTCCCTACCTGTTCTGAGATATTCTCCACAGCATGTCATGTAATTGAAATAATTACGGGAAATACATAACTAATACAACGTGGTGTACATTATCAATAGTATCGTTTAGTTAATATTGACTGAAAATATGCAGTAAAACAAAGTACAGTTTCACTGAATATTCAGTTGTTTCTAAAAATCATTACATTAATTTACTTGAAGTAGTATAAATAGCCAGTATTGTTATGAGCTGCATTCTTTCTGATTCTCTGTGAACAAAACAGTTCTGGGTTTCTACACTTAAGAAAACATGGAAAGTATTTTATTTTATTTTATTTTATTTTATTTTATTTTATTTTATTTTATTTTAGTGTTCCTACCTCTAATAGTACAGTTATTTTTCTTCTGTAAACTCATACATATTCTTGAAATGTTCTTCAATTAAATTTGTAAGTTGATTCCATTGAAATCCAAGGCTGTACTCTCTTTACCTTTACTGCACAAATATTTATATTAATCTGCATTCCACTAAAACTTCTCAGCTAGAGTTCAAAAGGCCTGAATTAGCTCTGTAGTGAAGAGCCTCTTCTCTGTTTATGAATGGCAGCACTAGGGGAAAATACAAATAAAAAATATTATGAGGAGAATATACCCTGTACGTGTATAGGGTACTTCAGATAATGCAGCATACAGTATCTGGGCAAGCCACTGTGCCTTAATGAAAACCAGTGTAATGATTTTAAACGTGTTTGGGACTTGGTGCGTGGCTTCTATTTAAGAAGAATACTCTTTCCTTGAAAATTTTACAAGAATGAGCCACAGAAAAACATGTCCCCATACACTGCACGCAGTTACAATATGGCATTTGACCAACAAAGTTTATATTAATTGGAAAACAGTCCTGGTCTTATCCCTCACAAAGGCACAAGTATTTTTTATCTGCATGAGGCTCTGCCCTGAGCAGAGTTTCATCCTCTGTCTTGTCAGTCTGCAGGAGAGCAAGAGCAGCACTGGGGCTGCCCAGCCCTCAGTTTTGGCACAGGGCTCAGAGCATTCAAAGGCAGCCTCTGTTCTGCATGTCCTCACCGAGCCAGTAAAACGCCCTCTGAGGAATTTTCACACCTACTAACCAAATCTGCACACACGGTTATGTTAAAGACTCGGGGAATAAACAAACAATAGGAGATTCCCAGAGCTATTACCAAGCAAATAAGTAATTGCAAAATTCTTCTGACCCAGAGAAGATCGGATGTGTAGGGCTGTGAAGTCACTTTCGAGGTGCTTCAGGGCTGTTTGGGGCAAGAGAAAACCAAGAATTCACCAGGACTCATATCGGCTTCCTGCTCACATCAAAAACATCTTGGATTTCTCACTAGTGTGAGGATTCTAATGATGGTATGGGCCTCTTTAATGTGGAAACACTCATGGGATATACTGTACATGATAGAAAAATAAGGAATGTTGTGTTTAGAGGCAAAATCTTGATACATTTTAAAGACTGCTTTTCCTAACAGCAAAGGTTACTTCCAAATGATAGAGTGTATAACTGCTAAAGAGACAAGGAAATATGGAAACTGAAGTCCAAATCTGGACAGTTCTGTTTGTTCAGTGCTTTCTTGTTGCAGCATGACAAGCAGACTTAGCAGATTCACTGGGAGCTGTATGTGGGTATCAACCACTCCTCTTCCAGCCGGGTTGCTGTCTGTGGTGGAAGCCCAGACCCTACCAAGCCATTAGCAGGAATGTATAATTTTTGCCTCCAGAAGGCTGAGCTCAAAGTGCTTCTGCATGTAGCATGACATGCTGAGTTGTAGTTACACATCTCATTCAGACAGTTGAGAATCAGCCTGAAATGAGGACTGTTTTGGTCAAACCAGGGTGTCTGGCAAAGCTACAAAGAAGTCGAGCTGACAATGTGAAAAATTTGAATCAAACTGTGAAATAAAAAAAGAAAAAAGTTGCTTTCCACAAAAGCTACATCAATATAATCAAATTGACATAGAAACAGCTTTAGTTTTTATTTCAGTGAGGTTTTAGTTTTACATAAATGTATGCTATGCTGCCTGGGTACCTGCCTACCTTAGAGTAGCCCATACCACTTAGCTACAACACAAACAGCAGCAAGGAAAAGCTTGCTGTTCGGTGGTTTCTTTGCAGCCAGACGTTGAAGGAGATCTCTATATGTTTGAAGGAAATGGTGACTTGTTTCCCCTGGACATGATGCATCCCAGATATGCTACCTGAGAAAACTGTGGAGAAAATTGGCTTTTGAAGAATGTGTGTAGGCCCTACTGTGAGAGTTCACTGACTTCAGATTTCTGTCTGTAGACAATGGAAACTCAGCAAATTCAGTGTGGATCAATTACAAGCATTTTACAGTTACTACTTCGTTGCACTTGAAGATATCAAAAGCCATTTAAAATTGGAGACATGGAATACATAATTTGAAAATTAACTTAATGAAGGGTCAAAACCACTAGAAGACCTAAACCATAAATCTGGCAAGAATGACAGAGTCAAGACACAGTAGTCTTTAGAGATCCTTAACTGGCATTTTTACTCATAATTTTAAAAAAAATAAACTTACCTTTGGATTTCATAGATTGGTAAGAGTTCTTATGCAGTAATTACAAGATCTTTTCACAGTTACATTATAGGTGAATTTTGAGTCAGCATAATTTTGAGAGTAAAGGAGACTTAAACTACATTTGAAAAGAGGTTACCTTAGTTTATTTGCGTTTATGTTTTCTGTCTAAAGTAACAGAATGCAACTATTTTGTAATGCACTTTCCCATGGAAACAGTTCAAGATGAAATCAGCAGTACTAGTGACAGGCAGGGTGTCCTGTCTAAGGCATGCTGAATAAACTGCTAAAGGGTCTTTGTTAACAAATAATAATTAAATAATAACAAAGGGAAAGAACATGTTTTGTAGTGTGGAATGTTCCCATTTTTAGTCTTGCAGTTGCAAGATTTGAACTTTATATGATGAAGCTCACTCATTAAGCATTCATATTCAGTTTGTCTGATACTCATCATTTGAATCAGAAAGTTCAATATCAAGAATTACTCTCTATTTCTGTTCTTTGTTGTACAAAATAATATGAATACTTATATTCCTTATTTTTAGATTCTTATTATTAGGATTTGATAAAGAATTCGCTCTAGCTCTTTCCCTTCGTCTTATTCTTACTGCTGTATTCTGCTGACTCTTTCTTCTGAGGAGTTGTTTTGACAATGTGACCAAAGGGTCGTTTTAGAAATGCAGTCTAAATCTGATCATGTCTTCAGTTTCATTTTCCTCAGTTTTGATTCTGTTTATTTTCCCATAATAATAATAATATAGCATGATTTTCCTTTTAAAATACTGAAATATGGGGAATTTTGCTTGTATTTTTTGCAATCCTGGCTCTAGGCTTTTTTTTCTTCTTGGTCAGTGACTATAGAGTGTCCCCCTTTTCTTAAACAGATCATTTTATGTATATAGATATATAGTTCTTTTTTTGCCCCTCTTAAACCTTGTAGTTAATTCATTCTAGAGTCTGGAAGAATTGTTAGAGCTCTGTTTCATAATTCTACTAACTTCTCATCTTTTTTTTCAGAAAACACTTAATTGTTCTCTTCCCCTATGTATTAAGTAACTTTAGCTCACATCTTGAACATGTTCTGCATGTATTCACAAGCTTTTCTTACCACGTTTCTACAGCTTTCATGCTAAACAAAACTGTTTTTTACTGTCTCAGTAGGCTTTTCTGTGTTGTTGGGCCCTTTATTTTTTCCCTCAAAACCAGCAGGTTTTCAGTTGGAAATAGGAATGCTTTCTTCTTCATAGCATGAGTGCAGGGCAGAAGTACAGTGTTCGTGCTTCTGTGCCATCTGCCTTATTTTGCTGACATAAGTATCTGTCACTGATAAATCTCAGAAATGTGAAGTGTGTCTTGTAATGTCTTTTTTAAGATTTTTTTTTGATCTGTCAGATCATTGTGAGTGACTTACAATTTTAAAGTCAAGACTGTCATTTAAAAATTCAGCAACCTCATAGTAGGGTGCTTCTCCCCACCCCCAAAAAAAAATAGTTGATTGATTATTTTATTGCTCCCTCTTAACAGTGATGAGAAGCAAAATCTTACTGAAGATTTAAGTCATGTTAATTAATAGATAAATTCCGTCTTGCAGCACAAACTAATGTGGCCAAATAAGTAACCATTTTCAAATACCAAGCCCTATAATTCTTAAATGTTGGTGATTTTCTAGCCATGCAAATGCATAATGAATGATAAGTGTTACTCCTTCACAGAAATAAAGGCTGGTGAACTGCAGTCTCCTAACTTACCTTGTAAGCACTATGTCCCAATTGCCATCATAGACTGTTATAAGCATCAGTTAATATAATGGTACAAGCTTTTCCTATTACTTACAGAAGCCATACTTGTTATAATTTGCATTATTTGTTGTGCACCCTTAGGTTAATACAGCAAAAATAATTATTTGGGAAGGTTCATGAAAACTTAGTTTCCAAACTACCCATTTTTCACAGAAGTCTAAGGCAGTAATTTCAGGGTGGAAACTATATAGACAAATGAATGGTTTTCACATTTTTTAAGAGTCAAAAGTGTAGACTGTCATCTAAATTGGACTGTGTATGTTATGTCTAATTGGTTGTGTTATATAAATGCAGTATATATTTTTCTTGGAATGAATGCTCTCATCTTCTGAAGGAACATGCGTAACTATTGTTGATGTGGGGCGCTACGGGGTCTTCTGTGCACATCCTGCAGGAGATGTTAATGTACAGGATCTTTTATAAACAGGCCTCTTTTTGTGTCTGTAAGAAGAAGGAGCTGACTCAGAGAATCTGATAGTCTTCCAAAGAAAACATCTGTTTTAAATATATTTGTTTGGATTCCAGTCAGCGCACCTAGGACTTGCATAATTAGCTTAGACTACAGAGTTCCCTTGTCAGAAGATACATTTGTATAAATAAGCCATGCATTTTTCATTAAGCAAATATTCCTCCCTTTTTTTTTTTTAAAATCAGAAATTGAGGCTTGTATTTTAACATACACTTCTGCAAAGCAAAGATTAATTGAGAATTTTTTAACACAAATTTTTATGTGACATTCATTTTGCTGTATTTATTATGGAGAAGTGTTTTGCAACATCTTATCAGTGTTTCAATAAATGAGTGTACACATTTATAAATATGCTTTTGTTGCCAAAAATTGATTATTTACTAAATAAAATATAATGTACTTTTTCCTACTTTTGATGCTGCATATTCTTTTAAATGTACATAGTGGAGTTTTAAAAAAAATAATTTTTGTAGTAACTGTCTTAAGTTTACCCTTCTTAAAGATCTGATTAACTAAAAAATACATAAAATACAGTGTTTATTTCATCTTAAGCATCTCCTTAGAAGATACAAGAAGAAATGGAACTCAGTTAGTGGTCCTTTCTCCATTCATCTTGTGCCATGCCACACTACGTGATTCCACTGAACCGGAATCTCTTATCGTACAGCTGTGCAACATTAAAGGATTCTTTTCTAAAATTGGATTAATGATTATGCATACCTTTGGCATTAAGATCAAGGCTCTCAAATATTCAGACATTCACAGTTGAGAATGAAATCTTTTACTTTGGGACAAATTCAGCCTGGAGTGACAATTTCATGATATATATTGCAGGTGTGCCTTACTATAGAAGGGCTGAAGATGGTATTTGAGGCATAAAAGTAGGTTCTAGGCCATTTTTGTAGTTCATACAATCCAGAGGAAACTGTTCTTAATTTGACCTGTTATTCTTTGTATCACATCTGATTTCAGGTCAGTGCTACACCTGTGGGAACAGGAGTTAGGCCTGCGTTGAGTATATTCATGTGGGATGATGTGATTTGGTTCTGAATTATCTCAAAGCCCCACTTATGTTCTCTCTGTACAGAATGATGCGTTATGTGAGAAGTGAAGTTGCATGTTTGGTTGGACTTTTTGCTTTTTCTTGCCTTTTATGAAGACCTCAAGCATAGACTGGGTGAAGAATGCTGTCAGTAATTTGATAGGTTCCTTCCAGCTGTGCATGTGATTAACTGAGAGAAGTTGGTTAAGTTTCCCTTTCTCTAGTTGTGGGGAGTTTTAGTCTGAAATTCATTCATATTAATTATTTGTATTTTCTCAAGACCAGTTGTGTACAATAGTTCTGCATAGTAAGGAGACAATAATGTTGGCTGTTGACTTCCTTTTGATGTAACTTACGTGATAATAATACAGGTTTTGTTTGTTTGATGTTACGTAGGTATTTACTCTCCTATGGATTGCTGACTGGATGGTGCACCACTTCTGGAAAAAAGGAAAGGATCCTGACAGTTTTTCCATCCCTTATCTTACTGCACTGGGAGATCTGCTTGGAACTGCCTTATTAGCTATAGGTTTTCATTTCCTGTGGCTCATAGGTGACAGAGATGGTGATGTTGGTGACTAATCATTCCCGTGGATGCAATGACTTTTCCTGGAATATTGACAAGACCAATCACTCCACTTGAAGGTTCTCAAAGTGATTGCTCCATTTGGTCTAAGTAAATCTAGTTGACACAGACATAAAACAGCCTTAATGATTTTAGTTTGGTTTGCATTTAAAAACTTGGATGGAGCTAGGATACTCCAGACCTTTATTCTGAAACCAAGGTGAATTGCTGGTCATTGAAGACATCTGAGCAGACACAATGAGGGGTAGATCAATTCTTTATCAAGTTTTAATTTTTAAAAGATCTGATGTTTTAAAAGAACAGTTCCCTACCTGTATTGCGAACCAGAACAATCTCTAATTGCTCAATCAGTGATGACGAAGAAGAGGATAAGACCCGACCTAGGGCTTGCCGTGTCTTTCTCTAGCAGGGACGAAGTGGGAATATTTTTTCATTTTGCCACAGGAGTGGTTAGTAGACCTCAGATTAATTCAGTTTCATAGACATTACATGAATAATTGATGACATGTTCTTATTTTGCAATTTCAGTGCTGTAGCTCTCTGACCACTGCAGACTTGAGACCAATAATGACTGTTATGGTTATTAGAACCCTGATTGTCCACACATTTTGTCACAAGCTTTATTTTCTGTGTACTAATATGACCATCAGCGCATAAAATTAGACACTTGAAAAGTGTCTGCAGGGCTGAGCCCTTTCTTTTTGTGCTAAAAAAAGCAACCTAATTATTTTGCTGTTGTGATTTATTAGAACAAGAAAATAGTAAAGACAAATAATGTGACACTGACCTGATCAATAATAATGGATGAATGATTAAAACTCCTTGTGTTGGAAAGTGTATGTTCATTTAGCAACTAAAAGATGTTTAACTAACTGATATTAACGGTGTTGTGATGGCCAGTATCCTGATTTTAATGAAGTATTTAGAGGTGTTGATTTAACTGTAAATACTGATCCCTGCTTAAAGCTTGGGGTATAAAAGATGAAGTTCCTTTTTTAGGCACTAAGGAAGTTACATAAACTTCTCAAATTCCAGAGCTATGTCATCCATTTCTAAGCAGAAATCTCTGCTAACAGGGGATCTGCTTTTAAACTGTGGAAGTAGCATGGCCAATAAGGAAAATGTCAGCTTCTGAATGATTTCTCCTGTTTGTAGACCTCAATATTTCAAAAAATTCACTGATCATGATGACTGTGGTTGCCACTTTGAAAAAAAAGGTACTAATTGCTCTGTTTTAAAACCCAGTGGGAGTTCCTCACAGAATATGTTTTTAAAGACTATAGCATACATCCTAAATGCATAATTAAATAAATCATGTTTTAAATGTTGTAATTGAAAGTTTTAATTCTGAGACTCAAATCCGTATACCAGCATATGTTTTAATCCTGTAAACAGTAGTCATGTGCTTTATACATACAAATCCTTTTTAATCTGATGGACTTACCCAGATGTGTAGGCTATGTGGGTAAGTGTTAATGTGACTTCTCTAGGTGTTGGTCACCTTAAACTCTTTGGAAGTTCAGAGTGTTTGCAACTTTGAAAATTAACCAGCTATTCAGTGCCTACACATGGATTTGATGCCTGGATTTTAGCTCCCTCATTTAATCACTTTTATTTAAGTTTTTTCTTAAAGTTATGATAATATAGTTGTTTGAATGAATCATATGTTCTATGTCTTTTTATTATGTGAGAGAAAGATGAAATCTTTCTAACTTCAGGTTGTCTGACCTTTTTTAGTTTGTATTAATGTTATTTAAAATAGTTTCTTGTATGTAGCATTGCAGGAAATATTCCTATTAAATAGATTTAAATGGAATAGATGTAACTAATTTTTTTTTTTCAATAATGGTTATTTATTTTTGATGCAGATGCAAATTTTTTTGCTTCTGCTAGAATTGCCATCTCAATCAAATAAACTGGCATTTCAAGAACTTTACTAGAGTTACTGGATTTTAAGGTCATTTTTCAATGAATTGCAGGATTCTTTAAAAATTAAAATTTCTTGAGATACTTTTAATCTGCGCCTATCTGATGTGTGAGGGTGTTGTAGTATTTAGTCCTGGCAATATCCTTACTGTGTTAAATATTTTCCCAGTAAGTAAGCAAATGTTGGTACAGTTTGCTGACAAATTTGTGTTTAGATCACCAAACTGGGGAAGAAATGTTTTATGGGTCAAAATCAGTAAAATTTGAAGAAGGGAAAAGTGTAATGGGAAAATTTGGTGCTTCAAAAAGGGGCAAGTTCATTGCTTGGTTGAGGGAGCAAAACCCATATTGTGGGAAAGGAAAAGGTGCAGACTTTCACAAAGCATTCATTATGAGAGGCAGGAGCAAACAGAAGGAAGTTATTTGGAGAAAAGAATCAAAAGGCAGAGCCAAACTTGTTTCTCGGGAAGGGAAGAAAAATATAACTGGTGTTGAAAGGACTTGGGGAAGAGGTGTAAAAAGAGATACTTTAGGGAATGGTGGAAGTGAGGGAGGGGAAAAAAGAATGCTCTCAGATACAATTAAAGAGGAGTTTGAGGAAAGAAATATGACATTGATAAAACAGGCAAAGTCTTGACATCTGCAGGAACAAGATGTTAATAAATAATCTATGATGTGAAAAGGGATGTAGAAGGAGCATTTTAGAAACTTACAGGGTTTGCAAACTCTGCTACCTTGTGTTATGAAGGCAAAAAGCTCTTACCACTGCATTCTAAGGGAAGTAGCATTCCAGTCATGAGGGTAATATGGGAGATGGCACAAATGAGTACTCGGATAACAGAGAATTTCATCATGTACTCTCAAGCTGTACTCCCTAAACCAATTTTAACTCAAGTCAACCTTTTCCCAGTATTCCAACAACTTGTGTTTTTAAACATAGCCCAGGAAGAGTGAATTACTTCACTGTGTGGATAAGAAATGTCACCAGAAATTCTGTCAGAGACAAATTGTGTGCTTTTTGTACTGCTCAAATCATACAATTGAAAGCGACATCCTGGGATGTTATTCTGTGTCTTGTTATCAAAGTAGCCATATTTTATAATCTTGCAGATAAAATGATGACTCTTGGTGTTAAAATTCATTGTTTTCCTCCCGTCCACCTGCTGGAAGAGTCTTTCAAACCTTCCTTTATAATGTCCTGCCTAAGTAGGGCTATGGTTGATTCACATCTGTTTGCTTTTGCGTCAGCATGGAGCACTTTGATTCTTGCCATATCACCTAATTCACCTCATTTAAGTTGTGGGGCATCGTAAAGCTCCTCCTGTAACTTGTACCATTTTCATTCTGCTGATGAGCTGGACCAGCCAAAAGCTGATGCTGAGTAACTCTTGGAGTGCTCTTTTTTGGCCATTCTCTGTTGTTATTTTTTTCTATGTTTCAGAAATATCTCTAGGGTAAGTAGAAGTACGGGCAGGTTATTTGAAATGTGTATCATTTTCCATTCTCAAGGACTTTGTGACCACCTCAATTGCTCTATGAGCATGTATGAAAGGGATAATCTAATTTGTGAAGTACAACCAAATGCAGCTTTAAGGAGTCAGCAGTGTTTCATACTGTAGGTGTTTTCTTTTTCTGTGTAATGCTTTGAAATGATGTTGGCATTCTGAATGAATGCCTGAATGACTCCAGCTTCTTTTTAGAGTGATTATACAGCCGGGATTGTTCCACAGCTTTATCATACTGTTTGATATAGGGGAGGACTCTTAACATATATAGATCAATATTTTGATTTTTATAACATCACTATACACCTCTTAATCTGTGATGTTTAAATTGGCAGTATTCTTTTCCGCTCCCATGTTAAATATACTAATTTTACTGGGAGTTTTAGAATGTTGATGAGAAACTGGTGAGCAGCAAATTCATTTCACTCTTTTTTACAATTTGCAATCAAAATTAGACTTTTCTCATACAAAGATTAGAAGAGCATGAGGATTAAGTCTTTATAAATACAGGTTATTTTGCAGAATCAGGATTCAAAATAAGACCTATCATCTTTTTAATGGATTTGCTATTTCACTTCATTCCTGAGCATCACAAAAAGCTCTCTTAAGTCCAAGAATAGCCCAGAATACACATCAGGAAACAGTAGTATAAGCATTCTGTGAAATGAAGTGTTTGAAATTCCTTATTATTATTGTAATGGTAGAACTGCTGTTCCTAATGAGATAGTCTCTTTAGAGGGGCAGAAAATGGCAACAGAATATGGTAATTGAATTATAACCTGCTTTAAAAAAATTAAGATAATGTTCACAAACAGCACCCAAGGAACTGGAAGCGTTCTGAAGTCTCTTAGTAGGATTTTTCTTTTATTTCTGGCTGGATTTCTTGTGATACCACACATTGTTTTAATTATGCTCTCTGATCCATTCCTAATCATGTCGACCTGTTGTTCAGTAGTCTTTTGGATTATCATTTTTCCATGCATATTTGAAGTTAAAAAATCAGCTTTTTGTTTATATAGTTAGAGGGAAGAACTAGGAAAGAGGTGTGTTTTTTCATTAAAGCTTCATTCTGGTAATCCTAAAGGAAAGCATTTCTGTTAAATTCAATGAAAATTTGATCATCATGCATGCTGTGCATGAATACTCTAGGGAATCTAGTATTAGCAAGGCATGAATAATTCATGATTAAAGCTAAGAACTGATATGTTTAGTAAATATACAAGATTGCCGTATTCTGGGTGGGTACCCAAAAGCAGGAGTCATTCAGCATTGGCAGGGCAGGATGAGCTTTACCTTCTCTGCAGCTAAAAAGTTAATTTGATTTCAAGTCCTGCAAGTTGTTTATTTAATATGCAGGCTAGTTCATCATGTCCTCTGTTTATGCATTTATTTCTACATCCAAACTATACTTGAAATCTGCTTCTTCCTTTACTTAGCATTCCTCAACTTGCTCTTTTGGGAGATTGTTTCCTCTTCAAGAGTTCCTAAAAGTCTTGAGAGGTCAAGGAATTGGTTTCCTTGAATAATTTTAAATCTGCTTTTTGCAAGTAAAATAGGGTCCTGAATGAATTATATGGTAGACAACTACTGGCTTCTGAACAGATCCTCAAGATTTAGTATCTCTAAGTTCTGAGATTCACATTATAAGTTTTACTATGAACAGGATCTTACAAAGAGTTTGTCTGTTTACTAATTTTTTTTCTGTCATCTCCTGGTTCAGATTAATGAAATTGTTGCCATGTCCCATCTACAGTAGAATAGCATTTTAATAAATCTGACAGTCTAAATGGTATTTCAAAAATTATGAGCAGTAACACTTGTTTTATACTTGAGAAGCAAGCACCCACTACTTTCCTATGAACCCTCATACCATGGTTAGCTTTAGATCATCCAAAGCCCTTTTTTTCCCCTCTTTGTTTTTGAAGGAGGTGCTTTTCCCTGTGCTGGCACAAGTAATTATTTTATTACCTTATAGTATCCCAGGCTCTGGAGTAACATTAGAACATATTTCATCTCAATTGTTTTGAAGACTGAAACAATTTTTACTCATTACATAAGGAAAGTTTAGATAAGTCTGATTAATTCTAGTTGCTGGGGGATGAATGGTAGCTTTCACTTAAAACAGATGAGTATCTCTGCAGTTTTGGAGCATTTCCAAAATCAAAGTGAACTTAAGCTTGACCACATTTAGGTAACTGAGATCAGCTCAGGTACCAATTTGTAGACAAAAGTGTGGATGATTTGGAGACGTCAGCAAGCTCTGTATTTGTCTAATACATGAAGTTCTCTCTGTTTCATTAATTTCATATTAAATGCTTTGCTGTTGCCATTGTGGCTTCTTTAGACCCAATCCATGAAGGCCACTAAGTACTATGGCAGTAAGTCTATCACATATGTATGGGGACTGTGGTCCCCCTCTGTAACAAAAGACAGCAAGGACTTTGAAAAAAAAAAACCCTTAAAAATTTAATCTGCATGCCATTTGTGCAAAATGTTAAGATCTAAATGCTGTGAATTCAGATAAAAAACTACATTCTCAGGTTTCATTTCCAGCTGGCCTTTGCTCTATTCCCCACATTAGAAAGCTGCTTCATTTTTTTAAAGATACTTTTTTTAAGCACTAAGGTTACCAAGCCAAAGAGCAAGAAACCATCTCTGTTAGACACCCATGTCTGGTTATGTGCCCTGCACATGAGACTGACAAGAGCTGTGACTACGTTCTCCCCTCAGAGAGAACTAAATCCCTTGCTTTGAGCCTGACTATCTAGTCTTGACATGTGGCATTGCCTGGGATTGGCACGGTGCTGAATGTGCAGTGCTGGCTCTGCGGGGTTTTCACCCCCGATGGCTCTGTGGCTGGAAGAGCTGGCGCTGACACCCACTGTGTTCCTGCTACATAGAAAGACTTGGCTGAAAGTTGGTAAAGAAAAACTATCCATGGAACTGTTCCTCTACCCCTTCCAAGGTGTTTACTGATCTTGCCCCTCTCTGCTCCATGGGCCAGTGCTCTGCCCCATGTAAGGTGTCTCAACCAAGTGCTTAAGTTCTCCTTTTCTTTGCTGACTTCACATGAGATGGGAACTTCCTCATACCTCTGCCACCCATGTTTTCCATATTTTCACATCTTAGTAGAGACACAGGAAAATGCAGAAATGTCCATCAGTTCAGAGGAAGTCCAGTTCTGCTGCTTGCTACAAAAATTGCATTTTAAACATTTATTGAAACCTGTAAATATTTCAGTCCTTCTGACTTTAGATTGTTGGATTACATGAATGTTTAATAGATACAGATGCTGCACTTAAAGCACTGATTAATCCACACATACCTCTGGAATTTTTATCACTTTTAGGCTAGCACTGAGAGAAACAAACATTTTTAGTGCTGGTTACAAGAAGCAGAATTACCATAGGAACCCTCTCACAACATGTATTCATGAGACAAAATCGTTGCTTGATAGAAATGAGTGACTGTGAGTGATGGGGGATGCTCAGGTTTAGGATGCCTCTGCTGTCCAACAGCCTCTGGAAAGGGGGAAAGCATCTGGCAGTGCAGCACAGGCTGCATTCAGTTCACGTCTACCATGACTTATACCCAGATCGCATCAGCAAGATCTCTGATGCAGAAGGAAACCATTAGTTATCACCATCATCTCTTCAGCTAATTATCCTGAGGCTTTTTATCTGATCAAAGGGAAAATGTGAGCATGTTATTTCACTCGGAAGCAGGAGCACACCTGGTTGAATACGTCTACTGAAATGTCCTGCTGGAGGGAAAGCTCAAGTGTCTGTCTCCAGCTGGAGATCTCCTCGCACCTCAAAAGCTCTCTTTGCATGGTAATTTGATAATAACGGAGGAGTTAACAGTAACACCCATCACAGGAACTATGACAACACCCATGAACAAAAGGCTGACTGCAGCCTTATCCTGGTTTAAGGTATGGAGGGCACATCGTTCCTAAGTGAAAGTTCTGTCTGCTTTAAGTGGAGCTCCTGCTGTTCAAAACCAAGCACCAAATGTCTTAAACGTGAAATCAGTTAATTATTTCAGAAGTGTTCACCTGAACGCTTTCCATCTGACATCTTTCCATCATGAAAAATAAGACTGAAACCCAGATGCTGCAAACCAAATGAGTAACTCCTTGCTTAGGATCTGGGACAGAGCCTGTGTGCTCCACTCTGGCTGCATTTCCCAGCATGGAATGCTGTTTTATATTGTGAGGTTTTAGTCAGCTTCCAATATCCCTGCTAAAGATTTGCTAGGTAACACAAAACACGCTACAATAACCAGAGCAGGACTGTTCACCCCACTGTGTTCTCAAACATTTCCTCTGATTTAATTCTCAGTGTCTCACAAGAAGACTCCCGAAACTGAGATTTTCCATCTTACGTTTCCTCCCATCTTGCAATCCTTTTCAGTAGTTATACAGATTTAATTCCTCACCTGATTTCACTCAGCTATGCCTCCTTCTAATCCTTGCACCATTGACTGCAAGAGGTTTTTGCATTAAAGAATGATAGATTTAATTTTTGAAATTTTTCTAAGTGAAAAAGGGCGGCTTTAAAAGCATCTGCTGTAGGAATGATACATATAGCACATAAAATCGTATTGCACACACAGCAGTAACATTTTTATGATAAACTAGCAAAGTACACTGTAAAATTAATTCAGAATAGTTAAATTGTTATGACCTTCCATATAAGTGAAGAAAAATGTCTTAATAAATCATGAATAGCTATAATTCCTGGAAGGAGCGTATTTTGTTTGTCTTGAATGGTGTCTCAATATTTACCCGGACACCTCTGCCATCAGCGCTTGCCTCTCCAAATTGTGGCTGCTTGCCCTGATTTGACCTTTTTTCCTAAATTAATTTCTTTCAAGTTTAAAAAAGGATAAAAAAATGCAGTGATTGATTACATTCACAGAGCAATCATTTTTTAAAAAAACCCCAACACTTCTACTTTAGACATAAAACTAAGCCTGTTTCAGCTACAATAGTTATCTGCTAAAGCATGTCTGCCTAAACTGAACCTAAGAAAGGCTTAGGCAAAACTTAAACCTATCTTTGCACAGTCCTTTATGGAAAATTGGGGCTGTTGTGGCTTGCAGGTTTTGACTTGATCTAGGGCTGCAATACCTGCTGACAGCAAGGAGACCTCTTGCTGCTAAAAAGCCATGAATTGTCACAGTAAAATTCTAGTTTTTAGAATGAGCCAAAGCCTAATGGCTAAACTGTTATTCAGTTGTATGTTACCCTGACAGCTTTATGTATTAGTGAAAAATATAGAAACAAGGGCATAAAATTTGGATTGATTCTTCTCTGACAGGGGAAAACAGCTCTGGTGGTTTCTTGTTTTTTAATTAAAAAACTAAGAAATTCAAACCCACATAATTTTACTTCAAACACTATGTCTCATTTTCCAGCATAATCTTTCCATTTATTGCATAGTGATAGGATGTGTTCTCCACCTAAACAAATGTTGCATTTACTCAGAAAATAGGGACAGAGGAACCAGTTTCAATGTCAAAGTCAGCAGCACTATTAAAATTTGGTAAAATATATTTTAAACAATGTATAAATGAATGATAATATTTTCCTTCTTTTTTTCCCCCTTCATGAAAAAGTCACTCCTCTTGGTCCTAAATGCAAGTTGAACCTCACAGTCTGGAGGCTTGAGCACCCCAGTAGAGTGACATTTCAGGTAATAGGGGAAACAGTTGGCTTTTTGTCATGTCAATAGGGAAGATAAAGTTGGTTTTTCTCGTTTAGCACAGGTTTTTTTTAAAAAAGCTGATTTGCAGGCAGTTTGGGGAAGGTGGCATTCGGATATGTTGTGCTTTAGTGCACTGAAGAATAAAACCAGGCTCTAATTTTTCAAAATTTTCCATCTTTGGCAAAGTTGTAGTTGCAACTGGAAAAGCAAGATGTTTCTGTGTGGCATCAGAAGTCTTGTGTGTGGTGATGTGTAACACAGCTGGTGAGAAAAGCACAGTGCTGCTGGTTGGACAGCATATGCTCTGGTTTCTACTCTGCTGCTGGCTGCACTTTAGGTTTTTTTCTTTTTCTTCCAGCTTCCCATTTTTTTAATGTTTTTGTAATTATGGTGGAATTAAATGAAATGTATTTTCATCCAAACAAAGGCTGGGAAGTGTTGGAGTTTGTGTCTGCACAGGGAGCATGTCACGACCACAGGAAGAGGCTTTCTTCAAACTTTGCATCATCTCCACTGGACTTACTCACTTACTTGGGCCAGAGGACACCCCAGTCTTGCAGGATCCTGACATTTAGTCCCATCTCCCAGTGCTCCACATTCATCTTCCCAGTGCCTGGGGGTGCTGCACAGAGCTCTACTGCTGCCAGTCTCCTGTGTACAGCAGCTGCCTGACAGGTCCTGAGTACCAAAATGAAGGGATATTGTAAATTTTAATTATTTAATGGAAGAACTGAGGCTTGCCAAAAGGACAAATCCTCAAGCTTCCTTCCACTGGTGCTTTTGTCAGGCTCTGTGGCAGGATCAAGGACTGGGCTTGTCTCTGCTATCTTACAAGCAATGAAGGAAATCACCCAAGAGCTGTGCAGAGAAGCCACTTCTTACCCCACTGCCCCAAAAATGGAACTTTCTAGTTCTGTGTGCATGTGATTTCAATTTTGTAAAGCCCCCCAGCTCCCTCCCGCCATGGCTGAGCTCTGCAGCCACTGGTCCCCTTTGCCTGGGCTCAGTTCCCTGCTGTTCCCTGTCCCACTGACCCCCACACAGCCCCGAGTGTCTCCTGGCCCTGGTTTCTGTGTGACACCACGCTGCACCTTTGTGAATGCAGGTGTCAGTGCAGCCGATGGGCTGGCAGGACAGAGCAGTGGCCCGAGACCCATGTGCTGCCAGAACAGCATGGCATCACCTGGGAGCCTGAGTGTGCCCTTCCCTTCCCCACCTGGGAGCCTGAGTGTGCCCTTCCCTTCCCCACCTGGGAGCCTGAGTGTGCCTTTCCCTTCCCTGCCAAGCTGCTGAGGGACGCAGAGCAATCAGCAGAGTGGCCAGAGCCAGGCTAATCACTCAGATCGAGTCCTTCTCAAGACCTTAATTATCTCCCTCTGACTGAGACTGTAGAAGAAGCAAATCACCAATGTTTTGAAAGGTGAAGGTTGCCTTAATTCTGCACAGCCAGGCTGCCATTTCAGGAAGCGGTGCTGCAGTTCTGCCTGTTAATTAGGGAGCACAGGGTGATGGGGTGGTTGATGTGGGAATCGACTTGGCCAGTGCCCCACCATGTGCTATGACACCTGCTCAGCAGGTTTCCTCTTTTCTGTTTGTCCCTGCTCTCACTGTGAAGAATGTTTGCCTTGTGAGGAGTGGCAGATTCAATGCTCTGTCCCTGGCCAGGCTGCACCCAGAATATGGCATCCAGTTTTGGGGCCCTCCCCAATTCAAGAGGGATGTTAGGGTGCTGGAAAGGTTACAGTGATGGGATACCAAGATGTTCAGTGACCTAAATCACGTCACCTACAAAGAGATCTTGACTTGGCTTCAAAGCTCAGCTGGAAGTTTCTGCTTTGGAGTTAGACGTGGCCTCAGTGAAAACCAGGGCCAAGACCATGCAGCCTTGGGGACTGCTGAAAATGTCAAACTCAAAGCCATTATTAGTGAATTCACATGAAGGTGGGCAGGCACGTGGCCTGAGCTCATCAGATGTCTGGCGTTTGCATCATCTCACTGGCTCTAAATCACCCTTGCTTGAGGTGGGACAATGTTTCTGGGCATGCAGACTGGTCTTAAACTGACAGCCCTCATCCCTGCTGGCTGGGAGCTTGAGGAGGAAGAGGAGCAAGAGGGGTGCTCTTAGATGACTTCAGTTTTCCTGCTCCAGAGTAGTGGATAAGTGTTCTGTGTGTCCTGCCACAGGAACTCATGTGAGAAAGCAAAGCTGTGCAGACAAAAATTCCACCCTGAAAGCATGAGCCAGAAATAAAGCACACGGAGAGGAACTTTCTTTCTTCAATTTAATTGAAGTTACTTAGAAAAATAATCAGGCTTGAATGGCTTTTTTAAGGAAAGATTCATGAGCAGTTCACACTTGTGTTGGCAATGTATAATTTAGCTTTTTTCTTTATTAACAGTATATTTAAGTATGAGGAGATACTTCTCTACAACAAGCCTTCTACTGCATACAAATAGGTTAAAAAAAAATCCAACCCCACATTGATGTTAAATTATTCGTACACATTGTATTGTGCATGCATGTAAGAAAATAACACTCTCTGTAACAAGAGTAATAGTAAGGACAGTCCCTTTTTGTACCTGAAAAGTGCAGCAGACTACAGTGAAACCCTAAAACATCTGGGGTCAACTTACTTCTAAAAGCACTTCTGCTTGTGGATTATTTATTTCACTTGTCTTACACAGCGCATGGTTCAGGTGGTTTGCATGTTTCTGTGGTAATGGATGTGGTTTATGAAGAAGCTGAAGCAATGGACCACGTCAGGTCTGGGGGGGACCTCCCACCACCACCCAGGAGCCACTACCATGTTCAGAAGGGCCAAACCCAGCGTACACTCCAGGTTAAGGTGCTTGGGGCCATCTGGGGGGAACAAACCCCTGGCTGTGGGGTCAGTGCTGGGCTCAGTGCTGGCCATGCCAAAGGATGGGGAGGCATCAGCTGCTCAGAGATGAGGATCACTGCTCCTCACTCCCCACTGCTCATCACAACCTGATCATAACTAATGCACATCCTTCTCCAACAGCAGCTCCTTGGGCAGCCCTTGCAGCCCCACGGGCACATCTATGTTTTGCATTTTGCTGTGGTTCAGCACTGTCTTTTTGCCTCCCAGGACCAGCTGTGGCCACAGTAGAAATGAAGCCATGAAGGAGGCAGAGCTTGGGAGCAAACCAGCCCCTCTTCTCCTCCAGCTGGGAAACCCAGTGAAGAGGTGGGGGTAAAAGCAACCTGATTCCCCAGCTGCACTCCCACTGCAGGTGGCGGCTGAAAGCTCACTGAGGTGAGGCTGAACAACCCTGAACATCCTCCTGTGTGGCTGCTGTGGAAAGAGATATTTTTTGGCTCAGTTGAAACACCACACTCGGCAGACCAAAAGAAAAGGCTATTCCTTAGCATTTGTGATCCTCCTCTGAGCTGGTGAGGGCTTTGTGCTCATTGTATGATCATATCCACCATGTCAGCTGGTCATTTTAAACACAGATCTACAGCCTGTTCACAGCACCCCAAAATAGATGTAACACACCAAATAGCCAGGTTGTAGTAGGTTAGGATCGAGGTTTTTAAAAAGCAGGTGACTTAAAAGTACCCACTTAAGCCCACAAAAAAATCGTCTCAGTGGTGAGTATCTGCCCACAGAGCAGCCCTCTGTGGGGAGGCAGAATCTGGGTAATCAAACCCAAAGCTGCTGCTAAAAATCCTGGCTGGAGCAATGTTCACTCCTCAGATCTCCTGAACATGTTTTTCACCTAAAGCTTTTCTATCATAGCTGTCAAATAGGGCTTTTGTGTCTCCAAAGCTGTGAAACTAGAAAGAGTCTTTCAGAACAGATAAAAACGTGGTGATGATGCCAGAGAAAAGTACAAAAAGAAAGGGGGAAGCACACACTTTTTAAAATAATTTCTTTCTGAAGCAACTTTTGTCTTAAATGAAAAAAATCACATCACATTCTGTTGGACGAATTAACAGCTAACTGAGGAGAAAATTGGACCCAAATATGAGCACTGTTGGATGCAAGACCAAACAAACACACAAATAGCTTGGAGGAAGTATTGAGGGGAGAGGGGGAAAGGGGATTCTACCCTCAGACAGTTGTTTTTTTAACAAACATGCAACCATTGAACTAGGAACATAAGAAAGCCAGGGCACACCGTGAGAGGCACTTTCAACAGCTCCAAATATTCTAAATGAGACAAAACTGCTTTCAAGGAAAACACCAGCCAGCAGTCAGCAATGGATCAGGAATTCAGGGTGGTCAGGCACAGCCAGCCAGCCCTTGCCACTGGGCCAGTGCTCCAGGTTATAACTAGGACCTGGGTTATGAAAACTATGGCTTTTCCAGAATGAATGAGAGATAAATTTGTATGGTATGATACAAAAAGTAATGACGTGAATCCTGCCTAAGACCAAATCCAATTGTGAAAGGACTTCAGCTGCTGTTTGTTATGTTAATTTTTTTTCCTGATGAGATTTATTCAGCGACTTATTTTTATCAAATAAGATGCAAACTATTTTTCTTCTTTAATCACATCTGTGTCCTGGAAACTAATGTAATTCAGTGGATATTATTGGCTACTGTTCAAAACATTTTCAGGATCTGGCTCTGATACTGTTAAAACAGCTCTCTCTGCCTTTAGCTGAGTGTATTTAAATCATCATTAATTTTTGGAGGAGTTTGTTTTGATCATAAGATTGACACACAGGCAAGTTAAAAACCCCACCTTAAGCATCTATCAACTTTAAAACAGATTTTAGATTCCCACAAGTGCCTTAGTTTAAGCCCCTGCCTCCTTTTGCCCTTCAGCTTGGGGTGGCTACAGAGCATTCCCCAGCCCGTGCCCCTGACCTGGCATCAAACTGAAGCAAACATTTGGAGAAGCCTCAACTTCTGTTCTCACTAGCTGGCTAAGAGATCCCCACTGAAATTTCATTTTTCATTATTTATTTGGCGTGAATAGATTACTATTTGCTTGCCCAAAACAATTGCTCAGTATGCCACGACTGCTACAACCTGCCATCCCAACAAACTGTTCCACACAGAACAAGCGCTACTGAGACACTCACCTTAAGACAAAAGGTCATGGTCTCACACTTTAGCTGACTTAGGATGAATTTCTAACCCACCAGAACTTAGAAACGTTCCTGTCAGTAGTGTTTAGGCATCATCTGAAAAAAGAAGGCTCCCTCTTCCCCCTAGGAAAAAGCCATGAAACCAGCATGCAGGAAGATGAGACTTTTTTTATTGTCTTGCACGTTATCAACATGAAGATAACTTTTTGACTTTTCAAATGATGTGCCCAGATCATTTATAGCAACATATAGTGACCGGTGTCTCTCAAGCCAATTTTGATTGTCCATCTTAAGACTGATTAGGGAGACGTGGCTTGCAGAGGATGAAGCTCCCCCCAACCCCATCCTGGATATGAATTAAGTCAACGCCAATTGCTTTGCGTGTTCAAAAATCTCTCACAGTCACTTCCAAAATGCTGGGTTTTTTCTGATGGACCATCTGCAAATCTGCATTTTTTTGGGCTGGCAGGCTTCAAATTAAGAGAGTGGGACTGGTCATATTCTTGATAAACTCATTAAGACTTATAAAAGGTTCCTGGTTTCTCTTTCCGAGTAATACATTCACATTTCTTCAGTCATGGGTTTTAGATAGCACAAATCTATCCAAGTCTGTTTTACTTTTCCTTTTCAGGGCTAGAAGGATAGATTTTGTACTAGTATGAGTGCAATATCACTTCCTGAAGAACTTATTTCCACCACTCTTCTCAAACCATTTTGTATTTACCTGCATCAGCAGCTAATGGAAGAATATTATTAGCCAGAGACAAGCTCAGCTGAGGAAAGCACAAAACCAGATGCCTTTTGTCCAAATGTTATGTTATCTCTGCTGCTGAAGTGACACCTACCAAGAGACAATGTTTTAAATAAGTATAAATAACATTAATTAGAATCGGAGGAATGCAAGATCAATGAAATTCACCAGAACACAATTAGCATTTTTTTAAACAGTGTAGCAGTATTATTCATTTCTACAGCTAGATCGTCACAATCCTGTTACCCTGCAAAGAGAGCTGTCCTTTCTTACAGTTGATTTAAATAATTTTGACTGTGCTGCTCGCAGCATCATTCAAAGAAAGAAAATATTAATTTACAAAATAACCCATTCTCCATATTTATTATGACAAATAAAAATCTTAAATAAAACAGGCTTTCTCTCCCCTCTCTCCCCCCAACCCATCCCTCATTCCAATTTCAGGTAGCTTGGCACTGAGTAATTGAACATTAAAAAATCAAGTTTGTAGACTTCATACAGCTGTGTTTGGTGCTCGGAGCTGATGTTCTGGAAGAACTCTGTGGTCATTTCATCAGTAGTTCTCGTAGACTTTGCATAGGTCGGGAATTTCAGGTAGCTGCCTACTCCTGCCAGCTGGAGAATGTAATTCGAATCCTCTTCGAGCGTTTCGTATTTTCCTATGAGGTCGTAGTGGATGTGGCAAGGGTGGCAGAGGGAGTACACAGTCTGCCAGTGCTCATTGAAGGGCTCTTCTCTTTGGGTGTGTGGGTCGATGAGATATGCCACAAACTCTTCAAACTTCACATCATCACCTTTACGCAGAGCTTCCTGCGTTGCGTTTTTCCTCTGGCGCCTCACGATTTTGGTGCCGTATCGCTTGTGGAAGGACGTGTTGTACTTCTGGGTGAACTTGTTCCTGTAGGCTGACACCAGTCTCTCAAAAGGCTCGCGAACAAAGAGGAACTTCATGTAGTTTTTCAAGCGGTGGTTGATCTCTGGGATGCTGTACTGGTTGAGAGTCTTCAGGTTTGAAGACACGTGGGCTTCATTGGCTGGGATTTCCATCGGATCACTGTATTTGCCTCTTCCCGTCAAGACCATCATGACTCTCTTCCAGTTTGTGCAGGCCACTTTTGGAACATAGCAATAGATCATTTCATGATCTTCATCCACAACCAGGTGTTTGAGATCATTGGGTGTCAGCACACGGCGCTTCCTGCTGGACACGCTGTTAGCTCGGCAGGTGTCTGTCACTTGGTCTCGTCTGATCTGATGAAGAATTGCTGTGTTGGACAACTGCAAAGAAAGCACAGGAACCAGTAAGTCAAGTGGCTGGGAAACTCTCACTGCCTTTTGCTTATTATACAAATTCATAGAAGAGTAGATTTCTGCTTGCATGGAACAGTTCATTATGTGGCAGAGTATAACTGTTCCCATTCTAGAAGATAAACTCCTTTTTTCTCCAAACCTCTTGATACACACTGCTTAAATGCTGTTCACAGAGCATCCAGAGCTTTGCTTTGAAACCAACATGAAGGAGCACAAGCACACAGCCTAGTGGCAAGTGTATTTACGGAACCCTCATCCTGAGACGTGGCCACTGCTTTTCTTAGTCCACTCTGCAGTCCATCCCACTGATACAATAGTGTTGGACCCCACCTGACCTTTTGCTGCTGACGTGGGGTAGGAAGACACCAGAGTTGGAAAATTCATCAAAATAAAAACAGTTTGTGCTGTTGTTGCTAGTGTCTTTTATGTTAGAGAATTGAATAATCATGGCTTGTTTCTTGGCTATGACCTTGGCAGAGTAAGTGAAGCCCATGGATATTCCTGCTACTCTCCAAGGGGAACACTGACTCAGATATGATTTCTTCACTAACAGGAATATTCACAATAAATTTGCCTCTCTGCTGAAGCCATACTGACAGAGAAAGAAAGAGTCTGTGGTCTTCTAACACAGTTTGGTGTTCACATATGGCCCCTTTACTATTTTGTTACCAGTGCCCTAACTTTCTACTATTAGTGCTACTGGATGCTTTGGAGAGGTTCTAACCTGTTTCAGGAGGACCCACACAGCAGCTGTGCAGAGATGGCCACTCTCTCACCACCGATCCCGCCCAGATTGTGTCCAGTGACCACAGCAAGAACTTCTGCTAAGGCAGGCAATGAGCTCCTCCAGGAAACAGCAGATATCAGCCCAAGCAAAGGACCATGCCAATGCAGGGCTGCTGTGTTTGATTACTCAGAGCCACCTCAGGTGTCTCTGCATGGTACAGTGTTTTGCTGTGAGTAAAACACTTTTGCTGTAGTACCCTCAGCACTACACATGCCTTTTTACTCACTGTGAATAAATTGCACCAAAGCAGCAGGGGAAAGGTTTGGGTAATGTTATTTACATCTATTTAACACAGTTTACCTGAGGATTTCAAAGAGCCTTATGCTCAATAATTAATTTAGCCTCAAAGCCAAGCATTAAGGCAAGTATTGACCTTCCTATTTGATAGGCAAGGAGGTCTAAGATTCCTTCTTGTAGGCTGAGTATTTCAAAAGTATTTATCTAGTACCTTCTACTTAGGTTATTATGAACCACAGGACTCTGCAAAGAAGCACTTGGGGCAGTGTAGACTTTATGCATCTGCTATGGGGGTTTCTTTGGTTATAGGGGTCTTCCTCCTTGCCAGTATACCAGACAAAACCAATTCTATGCCATTCTTATCCTTGGAAAACGGTTTTGCACCAGCTTGGGGGCTCATATTGAACCTCCAGTTCCTGCAGTCATGGGTCAAATACCTGCTTTCAATAGCAGTAGTTAGCCATGATTCATTAAAAAACAAAAAACCAAAACCAACCAACCAAACAAAAAAACCAAAAATACAAACAAACAAACAAACAAAAAACCCTCAAAGAATAGGATCCAAACGCACTTTTGAGTCGAAACCCCAATGAAATTCCAAGATGGGACCAAGCCAGTTGTAGGATTTCTGAGCTTTGGAAGGAAAGGAAACAGAAATTGCATTGTTATAGACAAGCCTTAAGAGCCCAGGCTTCACCCACTGAAGAGGCAGCAAAGGCTTTTGCAATGTGTGAGCAGCAGAGACTCTCCCTCCATCTGGGCTGTGGTGGGTTGAAAAAAAATGTTTTCATGCAATGAACACCAGGGGTTGGAGCACCTCAAACTTCGGCAGGAGGATTTCTTCTTCATAGAGTATTGATGTGCCAAGCCTGGGACCTCTGTATTTTGTACAGTGCCACCCACCATTTCTCCTCTGAATTCCTTGACACTTTCCTCATCTGATCTCTTTAGCCCCTTTGTTCAGTAAAACAAACTTTGTTCAGTAAAACATTAGCTGGCTAATGGTTAAAACATGCAATAGCCCAGTGCAGCTCTTTTAGACAGCTTGGCTCATTTTTTGTGTGTGTGTGGTATCCCCCTGGACACCTCCCAGGTGCCCTTCAAGGGCAGTTTTGTGTTATAGTCAAAGAGATGAGAAGCCAGATGTGAAACGTGCTTCGTGGTTCCTAGGAAAACTGACTGGCAGGGAGTTTCCAAATAAGATGCTAGAAAGCAGTTGTCAAGGACCACACAGATTTTTCAAGAAAATTACTTTTGCTGTTGAAAATATATAAAAATCCCCATTTCAATTTGTGCTGTCCTAAGAGCAAAGCAGAACTAATGGTTCTCAACCAGCTCTATAATGGTTACAGTTAGCAGTGAATAATTTTCAAAGAACTAAACAAAACACTATGCAAGCACACAGACATACAAATTCTCCTCTGCAGACAGATAAAAAGCTGAAATCTCTCCTCCTGCAGATTTTCATCAATAATCATATAGCACAGTAGTGCTGTTTGCCTCTGGTTTTAGAGTAGAAGAGAAATGCCTGAATATATTGCTACATTATGTTAATGCACTGTATTTGATTTTCTGGTTCTTGGGATAAATACAGAATTAAGTGGATGAGATTCTATGGCCTGTATTAGATAGAAGGTCAGATTTGATAATCTAATGGTTGCTTCAGACCCTAATCTGCAGATGAATCTTTGTAGAGATACGCTTTGCTCCTGATTTCATTTCTCCATCAATACGCTAAGCACTTCTTTCCCATACATTAACATTAATGAGATTTTCAGGCATTTGGAGTAAGGGGGGAAATGTGGCCTTAGTATTTGCAATGGCAAATGAGATTGTACCACATTAAATTCACTTAAAAGATTACACTTGTGCATTTTGAAGTGGTACTTGCCTCTCACTCTTTTTAACATGGAAAAAATATGAAGAAATGGCACACAGGTTTGGTCAGCTACATTTACTAAGTATACACCAACACCTCAGGGTCAGCTCTGCAGGTGCTCTGGCCTGCCTGATGGCACACAGAATGCATATTAAATAGCAATGCAACAGTAAAATGCTATTGCCTTGTTCTCATAAATGACAGTACCATTTGGTATGGCTGTTGGATGAAGAGCCATGTAGGAGACAGAAAGAAGCACCAGATTCTTCTTTGCACTGAGAACATGCTCCATGGTCCCTAGATTCTACAGCACCATGCAAGGTAATCATAACAGCATTTTTCAATTTAGTATTTTGAAATTATATATTAACATTGAGTTATCTGATGCTAGTGTGGTTCCTCTTCATTTTAAGTTACAGGCAAGGCTTTTAAGCCATGTAATAATTTCACTCCTGAAGCTTGTGAGGGGAACTGGGAAAAGAATTACAGGAGACTGGAAGTACATTCATTTATACTAGAGGCCCACTTGGCCACCGAAAATGTGCAAATGTGCTCACAGCTAATGGGGGAAATATACCTTACAATTTTAAGCATCCAGAGAGATAAGATCCAAGGGATCCCGTGGATGGTGAAGGGCAGGTCAAACAATTAGGGTCATGGACTGGAACTCCAAAGCTGTTACAGATGTGGCTACAGTGGAGTCACAAGAGCATAGCTGCTGCCTGGACACTGATTGCTGTGTCTGTGGTCATTACCAGAGTTCCTACTGATCCCTCAGTTCTAGAAGCCACAATAAGTAATGACCTAAATCTACCCTGTTTTGGGAAAGGACACTTTGAAGCCTGTGTGCAGGTTACCCTGAGAGCAGCATGGGGATGGTGATAAAGTCAGTGCTCAGGTCTGTCCCCTGACAGTTCAACTTGGACTTCATCTGGGCATTAAAGGTTTTGGGAAGACATCTGATAAAAAACTCTGTTCTTCCCTAAGAGGACTGTCACCACAAATGCACTTAATCATGTTTTTTTTTTCCCCTGCAGAAGTTGTAAAGGGGGACAGAGAAGAAGGGCATGTCAAGATCAAAGTTTTCCTTCCTTTTCTGATGCAGCAACAAAGTTAAGCAGTGAAGCAACACGAGCAGCGGGAGACTCCCAAGCTCAGTGGCATTTAAAAAAAGAAAAATGTAGTCTGGGGACACTCTGATCCCAGAAGCTTCTCATCTCCATCAGTTCCAATCTAACAACAAGGAAGGAAAGCTAAATCCAGCATGGTCTGCTCATGTGGATGTCTTCTGTACAGCAGGAGGGGTGCGTGGGGGTGTGTGTGGGGAGAGGGGTGTGTGGGTGTGTGTGTGTGCAAGGAATGGGGGGCAGGAAGGCTTTTTGTGTAGAGCAATAGAGAACAGACTGACCAGAAATACATGTGCTGACCAACTGGCAATCATCAACTCATGACACGCAAAGGTTATTCAAGGTAAATCAGAGTAATGAGATGGGAGGTATTTTCTTCTGGTTACTTAGGCACAGCAGGATAAAATAATCTTTGAAGACCTTTCCAAGCTTGAGGGCCAAGCAGCACGTACAGATTTAAACACAGGGAATTTTTAATTATTTCTTTTTCTGAATATAGCAGTGTACTGCAGGATTTTATTTATTTCTACAGCATTGCCTGCAGCTAGTTCTGTGCATTGCTGTAACCAGGCTCAAAACCAACCTATGCTGTGAGTGCTAACATGACATTTGGTCATGGCAGACTAAAGGGCAAAATTATCCAAAATAATTTAGAATGGAATAAGGAAGATGAATATTGTGAATGGGGTTTGCGGTCTCATGCCTTGCTAAACTGATCTTTCTCTTCATTTTTTGCATCAATGAAGACTTTGGATCTGCCTTTAGTTCCTCAGTTACCTTTGTGTTTGGAGGTTTGGTTTCTGTCCTAGGCTAGAACGATGCAAGATGCTGGGGTGTTCCCCTCACCTGTGGTCCAAGCAGCCATTCAATTAAAAACCAGCTGACACCCAGCTGGGTCTATCCAGTAGCACTGTTAACCTTAATACAAACCAGAGCTCACCTCCACCGAGTTCTTCTAAATGGTATTTATTCAGAGGGGCTGTGCAGCAGGCTCAGATCCACTATAAAAAAGGTCTTAAAGTGAGAAGTGTCAGACGGACTAACTATAGGTGGCACTAATGGTCCTGGTTTATGTGACACCCAGAGAGACTACTCTTTCAGTTGTCTGAAATCTCTCAGGTATTATCAGCTCTCCTTCCCCCAGCCCATCAACCACGCCATCGGAGTTCTAGGAGGTGCTTGTTATTCAACATACAAAATGTTTCTCGGTATTATTTATATTTTCCCAGATGCTACAATGGCGAGGTTTTTTTGAGCATGAGGTTGCATGCATGCACGTTTCCAATCCTGTTTTCACATAAGAAGTGTCAATAAGACTCTTGCATCCTTGATGGACAGCCTTGAAGTTAAAAACATAGTTCAGACTATTTTAATACTTAGCTTTTACAGTTTGCATCCATAACTACCCTACTCAGTGTATAAATGTGCTATACACCATATTCCAGATTGTATTCTTAAAAATGTTCAGCATTAGACAGTAATGGGGAACAAGCAATTTTTCATACTCAACAGCCCAAGCATAAGCATTTTTCAAATCACCACAAATAATTATTACTCTTTGCAGATTTTGAAGATGACAGTCAATCAATTGTAGCTATGTGAATCAAAACACTATATCTAAAAGAACAATTGCATTTTTGAGAAAGGGATTTTATTAAACTGACCTGGACAGCAATGATTTTTCTTAAGTAACAGCTTTGCAGTGTTTCATACTTTGATTTACTTCACACTTCATTGCATATTATTTTTGATGTAACTTTTTAAGAAATTTCCAGCTCTGAAATAAGAACCTCACCAAACTCTCAATTAATATTCGTTCAGAGAAAGCACATTGTGTGTACTGGAGATGGAAACGCTTCACATCTTCCTTCACAACTTGTGGACAGATAAACTGGAATATGAATTTGCTATGAAAATGTGTCTGCAGAGTGGCTGAATAATAGAAGATAACAAAACTAATAATAACTTAGGAGCATTTTTACTAAGCAAGAACATTTTAGAGACAAGTGATATCATCTGAAGGAAACTCTTGAAATATTATAAAGCTGCTTTCTTTTCTCCATTTCATGCATTGAACTTATTGCCCCACAGAGATTAGGCTAAATACACATTTTTTTTAATTCTCTGTATTGCAAGCCAAGATAACCACACATTTTCAGTTCCCATGGCACAGAATGCACCAGGGCTATGAAAAGAAGGATCAAAGCTCTTGAGAGTAAAACAATCATACACAGTAGCTGCTAGCCCTGTATTGTCAAAAACCATTAATTGCTTCATACGTTCCCTCCTTCTTCTATGCACATCTCTAAATTTGTGTGCATCTGTGTGCATATATGTAGCAGAGAAGGGTGAGATAATTCAGCAAGTGTGTTTCTTTGGGTCCAGAGACAATTATTTGAGTAACAGTACCCCCCCAAACCCTCATCAACTATGGCGTTCACTCTTTCTTGTCCAGGTACTAGACAAGTACTAGCTGCATGCTAGAAAAGAAACAACACTAAACCACTCAAAATCTGTCAACAGACACACATGAAGCCACACATGCTGATGCTTTCCTGGGAAATTTCACAACTAGGTCATTAAGTATTGGCCTTTTCATCTTGGAGAGAAAGTAAAGTCCCACAAAGAGTCTAAATGATGCAAAAATCTTGAAAAATCACAGACTGACACCACATGGCACCAGCTGTATACTTAAAACAACTTTTTAATCAGGCTAAAACTCTCTCACACAATAAGGAATCAGGCAGAACCAGCTCCCTTCCGATGCCACCTTCTCCTGTACAATTCCAAACATCTTCAGAAGCCTGTCCTTTCCCATTCTCCCTACTAGGAACTATTTGGTATTGGGACTCCAACCATACATAGGGTTTGGGGCTAGTAAGATGGATGTATACATTTTGTAAAATATCTCCTCTGAACAAGGAGAGGAAAAAGTTGGAAGTCCCCAGGAAGATCAAGCAGAAAGACCTATGGCCTGGTCACACGGGGGGTGAAGGATGTGCTGCTGTGCATGTTGCTGTTCTGAAGCTCTGGGGGAATATTAAAAACACAGGGCAGGCAAATTGAAGTGGCTGGGTTGAAGTGCAGTACATGTGAGAGGTAAGAAGCCAGGAAGGCCAGAGAAGCCTCAAGCTGGGAATACTTAAAGCAAACAAGCTTCACGTTGGTGCTTTTATTGGGATTTAATTTATAGAAGATGAGTTTGAAGCCTCGTATTGTGCATACAAAGAGCACTTTGCAGCCTCTTTCCAGCAGCTGAAGGAAGGGGGAGAAGGGGAATTTGGTAGACGGCCCACTCTGGTTTTTTTTTACTTCACAGCAAAAAGAAGCAGATGAACCCCCAGGCCAGGACCCTCAGCAGCTGTGGTGGGGTGATGGTGATGGAGCTGTGCTGCCTCCCCATTGCACAGCACCCCGAGCAACCTGCTCCGCCACCACAGCAGCGCGGAAAAGGATGGTGTGTGATGAATTTATTCACTCCTGGCTCATTCCTTAAGTGCAGCAATAAATCACTAAGTTTGTATTAAAAAGCTGAAAGGTCAGGTTATCTCACGAATTTAATTTTAAAATGAAAACTTTCTGTCCTTTTCCCTCCAACACACGCACACAGATGTGTGCACAGGTTTCACACTCTCCAGACCTGTGCACGTAACCTGTAACACACAGGGGCATAACCACTGTCTTTCTAACCCTTGTTGGTCCCAGGCATGGATGTTTCACTGCTGCACTATGGTCACTGGCCATCAAAGCTGCCTCAAGGAGCCCTTAGGTGCTCCTACCTATCATCACGTTTGATGGACTTAATTACGTGCACAGATTGACAGACATGCAGCAGCAGAGGGAGTTTGCTTTCATGTGGGTGGGGGACAGGAAGTGGGGACTGCTGGTGGGACACAAGAGCTGCCACATCCGAGAGAACAAGAGGCTACACTTGGTCTCCTTGGCTGAGGGGGAGCCAATTGCACTTGACCTCATCTGAGAAAGACCCTTCCTGAGGACGCAGTAATTGGGAAAGGGCCAGCCTGGCAGAACTGTGTCCAAGTGACCAGGGACTGCAGACAGGGTAAAAGAGACTTCCACTTTTTATCTCACACCTGTCAGGTGACAATCGGGGCATAGATGAAACACACAAACTGGGACAACCCAAGCCTGAGGAAAAGTACATGGGTTGGCAAGCTTGATGCCAAGTGACCTGTAGCTGTTGTACTCTGATATTACATCTTTACTGTGGGAGCTGTAGATGTGATTTTCAAGGAGAGGCTTAAGAACTGGTTAGGAAAAAGCATGCCATGGACATCTGCAAATGATGCACCAGGAGGAGCACTGGGTTCGGGATGCAAGGAGTCAGCCAGGGTGGAGCTGGGAGTAGCCTTTGAAAAACAGAATCAGAAAAATTGACATTTGTTTCTGTGTTGCAAGGAGTTGTGCTAGTAGGGGTGAGATAAACTGGGTGGAGTGGGGAAACAGGATGAAGTAGATACATAAATACAAAAATACATAAGAAATTCCACAAGCAGCAAGGGAGTAATCTCCTGTCTGAATTCAGGCTGGTATGGAGCTAAACAAGATAGATTCAGTTTAGATACAGAATAAATTCCAAGAGAAGGGATATGTGTGTGCTGAAATAGAGTGAGGAATCTCCAGCACTGGGAAACTCACCTGCTCAGGAAGGTGTCAGAGGCACCCAAATGATCCTACCATGCAGGCAGGTGTCATCTTGCAGGTCCTTCAAACTTCAGAAACATGGGATGGTGGCTTCTGTAAGCTAAGCTTTCTGTCATAAACCTCAGTATTTTACACAATTCAGGAGCAAGGCTTTTGGCAAACGTTGTGGAGCCACATGGGCAGAGAGGTGTGAATGAAATCTCCCTTAGGAAAAAGAAACATCATCAAACTACGAGGTGGGCAGAGACCAGAGAGCAGCTCAGACACCACCCGGCCAGAAACCACGTGAGACCATGCACAGGATATGGGGAGGAGATGCAGGACGCCTGAATGCCTGGAGCTGCCTGGGACACACCTGCCCTGCTCCCCCCGGCAGCTCTGACCTGCCAGCAGATGTTAATGTGTTTCTCAGTAACACAAATCCTCCTCCTGTACCTCCGGGTTGCAGTTTAGGTGTCACACAGTCAGGCAGAAATACTTATTTTCTTCTCAGCAGGATATCTGCTATTTTAAGTGAATACAATTTACTGAGTCCCATGCTAAATCAAGGTAATATGTTTCCAATTTTTAACTCAGTGTGCAACACACCAATATTGCTCCAGAGCTTTTGAAACCCAAATAGAAAAAACAGGAGAGAGCTGCTGCATAGCTGGTTTCTTTACATATAATTCATGGGCTTTAGCAACCCACTTGAGGAGCGGGGAACCCTGCAATTATGTGTTCAGTGTGTTGAGTCCCTGTTTCCCATGACCAGGGCAGGCACCTTGCACGGGACACTGTGGGATGTCCCCTTCCAATATCTCTGAACAGTTTAGGTGAATGCTGTTCCTGTGAGCCAGGTACACAGGTTCAGGCCCTCACCAAGAAACGCCATGCTGTTCTTTTTAAGGTAAGATGCTGGAAGGAGAAGTGATCGTGCCTGACAGCGTATAACCCTGCTTCTGTCTAGCTGGATGGTGCAAATATCTGGAGGAGATGGGAAAGGGAGAGCTAATCTCACAGTCCCAGCAGGTCAGTGTCAGAAACAAGAACAGATTTCAACTCCTATCTCAATATGACTCTTTTTTCTTATAATGATCTGAATTAATTCATTCTGACACAAGACTGGCAAAATACCTAAATCCTTTGGATAATGATTTTCTTCTCCTTGACTAAACTATAACAAATTAACATTGAATTTATTTTACTTCCCCTTGGCGAGGTTATATTTGCTCAGAATAACCTTGCTGTTCTAAGGTAACTTTTCCTGGCACATTTGGACATGCAGCTTGCAGAAGGTGACTAACCAGGGTTGCTTATTCTCCACAGCCTTAATTACAGTTAACCAGAAACTTTTCACCTTTCTGCTGTTGTACAAAAAGAATTAGTTGATCTCTTGCTTGAAAAGACAAAAGGCCTCTTATACTAATATGCCAGCATTCATTTATAATCTTAATTACAGTAGGCTTCCCAGGAAACCTTCCTGCTGCAGAATCGATCAGTACAGAAATAAAATTCTTGGTTAAAATGGAAAGCCTGTTTCATCAATAGCTTCCTAGGACTGATTTCTTCTACTTTGAGATAAATACCAGTGTCTCTAATCCCGAGGGATGCTCAGTCCTAAACAAGCCAACAATAGTTCTTTAACCCAACTCTAATGCTGTCAGGATTGAGCCCAAAGAGGGACCAAGGCAAAACACTGAAGAAGAACCACGACACAGGAGAAGTAGTTTGCTTTTTCAGTACCTTCTGTTTTTGTTAAAAAACTCAGATGTTTCAGTCTTTGTGCACCAAAAGAAACTCACTGCCAGCAGCCAACCACAAAAGACTCCACCACAGGCTTCTCTGGGAAGCAAAGAGCACACAGGTAAGGCTGCTCTCTGTGTTCGCCACCAACACCTCTTCCCAAATTCCAGCATGCTCCATCCACTGTGCCAGCTCCACACATCCAACACTCTGTGGATCCGACCACCCTGTCTTTGCTGGAAATTTCCAATCCCCCTGGGTCCCTCTACATTGCAGTGGGGACACCTCAGCACAGCAATAAAAGAACAGAAAACACACTAGGTAATCTTCTTTAAATCCTGACAAACCCAGCGTGACTTGGTTTCACTTTAAAGCATCTGACTTGCTACATTAAGCCTTCTCATGCTGGAGCATGAGGACAATGTTAAAAGTAAATTTCATCAGCTATTCAAGACAACTGGAAGGTAAAAATATTAGCATGATGCCTTGTTAATTTTCCTCATTTCTACAGCTGTGTTTACTGTGATTTCTAAGAGTTCTCTGTCTCATCTAATAACAGATCCATTTAGGGACTGCATACTAAATGTTACTTTACAATAGAAGAACAAATTCTTAGTATTTCTTTAAATGGCAGCTATTTTTTTCAAACTGCTCTCTGAAAGAAACTGCACATCATCTTCTTTTCCTCTTTTTCCCCCCTTAATGCTCATTCTTTTTTTAAACTTCCCTAAGAAAATAAAGAGAAAAGGCCCCTCTGAGCTCATCCTTTCGGGATCCTTCTCTGGCTGCAGCCAAGAGCTGTGTCCTTGCTCTCTGCTCCTTTCACAGATGCTGAATGAACGCCAGCATCTCATCAGTTCCCTCTCTATCTGCTGAAAGGACTGGCTCCCTCTTTGTTGCTCTCGTACCCTTGTCATCTGCCTTATCCCACCTGCAGCTGGAGCATGCCAGCAGAGATCGGACGGAAAAGGACCTCCAGGACCAAGTTTCCAGCCAGCTCTTGCTGTGCATCCAAAGGCCCCCGGACCGGGTCCCTGCTGTCCCTGAGCTGACTGCAGCGCTGGGCAGGCACTCATGGCATTCGTGAGCATGGAGGGCATGGAAAGATTGGGAAGATATCCCTTCTCCCTGAGCATCAAGCAAACAGAGAGGTGCCAACCCGCAGCCCGAGGGGACGTGGTCTGACAGCCAGGAGTGAGTGGAGGCATTCAGCTGCAGGGGCCAGGGGAGCCAAGAGCGTGTGCTCCATGGAAACATGCCCTCTCCTGCACCGTGGGGAACAGGGCAGCTCTGTCCCGCACACAGGGCCAGCGCTGTTCCCCCTCCCACGGGGCTCCTCCTGTGGCAGAGGGGTGTGCTTTGCCTTCAGCTGCTCGCATGGGCAACTTCCCCTCAGCTTCAGGTGAAATGTAGAGCCTGGCAGTTCATACTCACTGTGCCGCTTTTTATTACTGCAGCCTTGGAAACGTACCTAGGGGAGGGAGAACTGATTGCTTGGTTAGCAATACCCCAGCTTCTACCACCCTGTTACTGTGCCCAGGACTTCTTATTTTTACAAGCTGCTTGTTTTCTCTTTGATTGACAACTAATGCTAGTAAGCTGGGCAGGAATGCACACATCTCCCTCTATACATACGCATGGATACACATATATACATCCCTACTCATATCCCAGATATGCACCCAGATAGCACACTGGCTTATGGATGCCACAGACCAGGGCACACAGGTGCTTCCAGGCAATACTGAAACACACTCTGATGTGTAAGTAGGTGAGACTGAAAAAAATTGGTAGCACAATGGAGGGAAAACACACACTGCTGCTGATCTTGCTTAGTAGGATGGTCTGAGAAGCATCCATGGTGCCCACAGTCAGGCAGTACTTGGAACTGCTGCCACATCTCTGATGATTTCAGTCAAGGCAGTAGAGATGCCTCATAGCTCCTCAGAAACAGTGGAAGATGATGATGTTTTGGCCTTTTGAATGGGGGTTGTCCTTCTTCAGAGCTGCCAGGTGATATGGACATAGGAGAAGGGAAAAGTGACAAGTTCACACAGTGCAGGAAGAGCTAATATTCCTGACAGGAGAAGTAAACCTAAATTAGTTTCTTGCTAAGAGAGTTGTCATTTTACATTCTCTCTACAGGAACTTCCACCTACTGGATCCATGAATGAGGAGTTAAAGGTTCCTCCTCCCACCTGCAGCATTGCTTGCTGCAGGACCTGTCCTCTCAGGGCAGGGAGAGCTGCCAAGTGCTCTGTGCCCTTCACCCCATGGAGGGGCTTCCCTGGCACAAATGCCTCCCACAAACATACTGATAATTAATGGTGGATTTTGCTCTTTGAACGTATCCTGCCTTTTATGAGATGCATCAGCACAGCTGACCTTGAGTTCAACAGTGGCATCCAACTGCTCTCAACCCTTTTAGTTTTGCTTTTCAAATATAAAACCGATGAGAGTCTGTTTATCCTGTTGTTTCTAAATCCCTTCTGGTGGTTAATACTAGCTGGAGCAGGTCACCACATGAAGGGCCATTTGTAAGGATCATACTTAAACACTTTTGATCTGGTATCTGCAACCCAATATCCATTGCTGCAATCCATCCCCATGGGTATCTTCCAACTGCTGTGTATCCTTGTTAGCATGAGCAGGGAAGTCTCACAAAGTCTCTTCCCAACTTCTTCTACTGTTTTTAGAGACATTCTCTTCCTGCTCCATGACCTAACTTTATCTCTGGCTTTGTTTGTTTAAAAATAAGCTCTGTTCACAGGGGAAATCAGTATGTGGGATTCACTGCTTCCAGGAACAAACTGTAATTTCATTCCATTTCTTCTGTCCTCCTGGGCACTCTGTTATTCCAGCTTGCCATCACCTCTCTTTATGCACATCCAAGCTCAATCTCACAGCTTCAGTCCCTCTTCCCAGTGCCTTTCAGAAGTGGTTATGGCCCCTTAACTCACCTTATTAACACCACTGTGTTCTCTCAGCCCCTGGTTAACGCGATACAGAGTCCAAGGTAATCCCAGTTATTTTAAGGTTAGCCTTAACTCTTCAGTCTGCCTGAGCTTCTTTTCCATTTGTGCCTCTCACTGCTCTTTCATCTCTCTCTTCCCTTGACTGCTCTTCATTGAAGCCCCCCAGCACCCCTTTTGCAATCTGCAGTCAATATCACTGGTGCTCAAGTTGAACTTTCAAACCCATGGGAGGGCTGGGAGAAGAGTGGGGGAGATGCAAACATTTTCAAAGGAAGACATGAATGTTAAACAGAATGAGTAAGAGGCTGCTCCAAAACACACATGTACTTAGGAGATTGAGATAAAGCAGTTACCATACACTACTACTTTAAACCTGATGCAGAACATCTGCTCCTGTTTTGCTTTTAATGACTCAAGTTCTCTTGTCTGCAGCTCTAGAGAGAGAAGGACCACCTGAGCAAAGATAAACCTCAGGTTTGCTTACACTGTTTCCTGGAGAAGAAAATCCTTGCCAAGATTAACTGAGAAAACCTGAACTGCTGAACAGCCAGCTAAGCTGTGCAGAGCCTACACATCAGGCCAATGATATTTTTTGTTCTATCTTCACCCGTTGCAGACAGGATTGGGCCCCCCTCATCC
Source organism: Margarornis squamiger (assembly GCA_035222235.1). Lineage (NCBI taxonomy): Eukaryota > Metazoa > Chordata > Aves > Passeriformes > Furnariidae > Margarornis > Margarornis squamiger. The sequence goes on from JAWWTY010000037.1 coordinate 54,284,674, forward strand.
TCCCCTCTCCAGTTAGCTTTTGTGGATCAGCTGAGATCAATCTCAGCACCTACACTGTAACCTAAAATTGCAGCTTGTTAGAAGTACTATGAGATCTTTCAGTTCCCTATGGCCAGTTTGCAGAGCAGCTCTGAGTCCACTGAAATATAGGCATGTTTTAGTTATGACTGGCCTTGTTAGGAACTAAAGGAAACAGATGTACATATTCAATGGGAATAAATGCTTATTCTCAAATAAACCTCAGATAAACTGCAGAGGGTTCTGCAGGTGCTGGCAGGATGGGTAACTCCTCCTGAAGCTGCATCTGGAACTGCTATTGCAGATTGAGGTTTGGGATAAAAATAACACTCAGTACTTATCTGGTCTTTTTTCTGTCTGTAAACTTTAAAGCACAATGCATCATCCCCACTTTCCAGATGTGAGAAACAAGCCACAAAGAACCAATCCACTACTGCTGCATTTTTCTACCATCCTCACAAGCTGAACCTTGTCCTCTCCCAGCATCTCTTCTCTGTTCAAGTACAACTGACAGGTCAAGACAAGGCAACACAGTGTTACCACCACTTTTCAACTTTGTCATCCTGCTTGTCTTTTAAGATTGGAAAATGGGGCTTATTTTTCAGCCTTGGCTCCTGGTCCTGCTCTGGGAGAATTTCATAACAAAATATCCCTCCAAATATTTGTCCTTCCTGAGGTTTCTAGTCCTCCCAGTTACATAAAGCTTAAGTAAATGGATTAAACCAGAGTCTCAAGATTCAGGGTGAGAAATTGTGGAAATAAAGAGTGCTAAAATCAGCAGATTATAGATATACAAAGCATTTGTATATCTATAATTGGTTTATAGATATACAAATATCTGTATTTGGTTTAGACTTACACTGTTCCCTCTATATTATTTCTTCCCTAACCAATACTTGTGAGGTTCCCCATTGGGTGTAACTTCCATATCAAGTTGGTGTCTATGAGGAATTAATAACAGACATTTGGCACTGCCTGTTGTGAAAATGCATAGCATGTTCTGCAGCAACACAAATAGTTTTCTGTTTATCAAAACAACTATCCTAAATGGCACTGAGATCCTGTGGAAAGTCATCAGAGTTAAGTACACTTAGACCACTCCAAGGTATTGTACTGGGATTTAAAGAAATCACTTGAACTACAAAAAAGTAGGGTTACATGTATTGGTCTGGCTTTTAATTTGATATTATGGATTTGCCACAACCCTGGAACTTAACCTGCATGTTAGTGAAAAAAACCCTGTAAAGTTCACAGATCTATAAAGCTTGTGGCAAAAAATAAAAGGTAGCACTAGATGTTTCTCTGGAAAAGTACTGTTTTACTGCCAAAATAAAAACAAACTCCACAACAAAAAAAAACCCAAACCAACCAACAAACAAAAAACAAAACCAAAACCAAAACCAAACTAAACAAAAACAAAAAACAAGCAAACAAAAAACAAGCAAACAAACAAAAACAAAAAACCAACCAAACAAAAACAAAAAAAAAAAACCCAAAAAACAAGAGGGTGAGAAACAAACATTTCACCTGGAATAGGCTGGACAATATTAAGCCAAACCAGTTCCATTTGGAGAAGCAGCACTAAGAAGCTGGTTAGTAGGTACAGCTTAAACAAAATACTACAACTCTGCCTACCTGCTTCAGCTTACCACATCTTACTCATCTGCATTAAAAATAAGTAGAAACTCCATAGAGAAGGTGAAGGAAAAGAAGTAGTTTGAGCAATTCTGTGTAAAAGAAATCAAACAGTAACAAAACCACAGGCTGCCTGAGAACAGCTCACTGGATTTGAATGACATCTGGCAAAGCAGCCTGGTACCTCCACATCAGTACAAAGATGAATGAATGGTCTAAAATGTCTGCCCATGGATGACAGCAGAAAATACAACATTGACAAACAAGTTTCTAAAGCATTACAGTCCCCTCCAAGAAAGCAAGTGAAATTAAGAGCCTGACTCTAGCTTAGAAAGTGAAGGGAAAGGAACACAGGGAAGAAAACAAAAATGGTACCTAGTAAAAATATTGCTCCTACATCTCTGGGCTGAAGAGCTTCCTTTGAGAAGCTCTCACTTTTGATGGCAGAGGATGACATCTCTCTGGAAAATGAGAGGAAAGGCAAACAGAGAAGCCTGTGATAGATGAAAACTACTTAACAAAAGAGACTGTCTGGGGAATTAATATTTATGAAATGCAAAAAAGATTGTAGTAAAATAAGAGATAACACAAATCTAATAAAAGCACAGTTGTTCTGAATTAAAAAAAAAAAAAAACAAAACAAAAAAAACCCAACAAGATGCAGAGCCTGCAATCTGGTGCTGTACTATCAAAAAACCAATTCCCCTCGTCTCAGACAATGTCAGAACAAAAAAATCAACATATAGGCCTGATTCAAAAGTTATTGAAGTCAATAAAAATTTCCTCTTGATTTCCAAATGCTTTGAAAATTTGACTCTTTGGGAATTTTTGATGAGATATATACTACCACTACCACCCCCATAAGAAATCCTACAGCTCACACAATGGTACAGAATGATGCTACAGAAGTGAAGGGTTACTGCCAGAAGCTGCCCAGCTTCTCTAATCAGGAGAGGACAAGGGTTCATCCCAAATCCTGGTGTGGGGTGTTGGGGAGTGTAACCTGCAGTGTTAGGGAGATGATTATTTTTGAAACTGCATATGTGACTTACTGCACAGTGGCTTCTTAAAGCCTTTGAAAATCTTCTCCCATGACAGCTGTGAGCTAGAAAAGATGCTTTCACTTCCTGCTGTGTCATATTCAATCTCCTGTCTAGTCTTGTTTTTGAAGCCCATTTGCTTTGGGCGAGGAAAGTGTTTTATAATTCTGGTGTTTCTCTACTGAGAAACATTTCTTCTGATATTCTGCTAAAGTTTGTTTCCTTCTCTTTTTCTCCATTAAATATTCCCATGGCCAGAAGATCATGAATGTGGAAATGGGTCAGTTAAAAAAGGCTGAATGAAAACCACTGTGACAACTTCAGTTCTGAGTTTGTTGCTCTGCATGTGTATTTCTTGGATGGGGTTTTCATTTTAGGTAGCGTTGTTTTTCATTTCCAGGCATGGTTTGTTCTGGTTTATGCCCAAGAGCTTGCACTAACCAAGTCCAATGGTTCTGTAAAAGGAGTATAAACATAGATGCTAATCATCTGAAAAGTCCTACCGTCTGCACCATTTCTTTTCTTAAACAGTGCTTCCCAGATAGAGGCCTTCAGATGGTGTAACTACAGGCTCGGTTACAAATTCCATGTAAACTGGGGCAATCCCTTCCTCACAAGCAATCATTTTTGGAAGAGTGTTTGCCCTGGCAAGGATCGAGCATGTCCTCACCCCTGGGCACTCGTGGTGTGCAGAGAGCCAAACTGTGCAGACCCTCTGCTCAGACCCTCTTCATGGGAGCAGCCCTCAGCACCCAGCACTGACTTGAATGGGGATGATCACCCTGAGCCAATGCAACACTGGCTCAAGAGTATGTGGGGTCCCACAGGTTCTTCTTCGCACCTGGGGCAGTCAAGGGAAGGGACACAGAGTCCCACAGGGGCAGTGGACCAAGACTGATGATAACCCACCTTCGTCCCCAGTTTGGTTTGTGCGGGCATGACAGTGCAGCAGGGATGCCACCTGGCCTGATCCCACCCCAAGCCCATGTCTGTCTGTGAGATAAATCTGTACAGGCTCCTGGAAATACTGGCTTCTTCACGGGGGAGAAAGGGTGACTGTCTACAGGGAAATGCCAAGTCACATGGCATTTCAGACCTATTAATATAATTTAGAAAGAAAAAGAAAATCCACACTGGGTTATTAGAAAAAATCAGGTGTTAGAGTACAGGGAAGACACATAAAACACTGCATTAAACTACGGCAGTTTCGCTCTACCTCAGAACATAAAATTTATTGAATGAGTCCCAGAAGAGAGGAAAATGGATTTGGCACTCAGCAATAAAGTCTATAATTACTTTTTTATAGAAAATCCACAAACTGTGCTCAAACTCCTTTTTTTGTGCTCAACACAACTTTTTGTGGTGTTGGCTCATGAATGCTCTTGTCCAGCACTGCCATCAGTGGGAGCAGGATGTACAGCTGCAGAAGGACTACTCCTTACCAGGGGCCAAGGCAGACAAGGAGTTCACAGAGAAGTTTGATTCTCCCTGTTGTGCCATTGGAAAGGAGCAGCAATGGGTCTCTTCACCTGCCCAAGGTCACCCCAACCCCCTGGACAGTGTGCAGGCAACCAAAGCTGGGGGAGGCAGTGGCAGTGACCCATCCTCTGAGCTCAGCCACACTGGAAGAGCCAAACTCATGAATGTGTCTCTGGAAAACCAGGCCAGATGTTTTGTGACTCCCAGACCCTTGAGCATTTCTAACCACCTGGCTTCCCAGAACTGGCCAATCTGACAGGTTTGCTGCCAAATTAACGGAACTAACAAAACGTGTGGGTATGTGAAATCATGGGAATGCAGTTAGGGATGTAACATAACACATCATGGAGATTTAAAAAGCTCTGCATCTGATATCAGACAGAGTGGGTAGAGGCGGGATAATTAAAAAGGTTCACTGGCACCACAAGAACACACTTTTTGAAGTTATTTACACATCAGAATTTTATGTTCAAGGATGCTAGAGTCATTCAATAGGCAGCTCACAGCTATATAACTACTGTGAAGAATAACAAATACAATTTGGGATGGGAAATTTATAGGTGTGTTTTTAAAATGCACATGCTGATACCTTCATTTTGCTTTTTCTCACAGCCCTGCCTTCTGTGCCTTCATGGCCTTCCTGAACCTTGCACAAAGTTTGAAAGGACTTGTAAATCAGTTGCTGTCCTGGACCTTTAAATGGCAAGTGATTAAAACTAAAAGCAAGCCCTAATTATATCAAATAAACCACTCAACTAGTTCTGGTTGTGGTCATCAGGCATTGCTCCCTCTGTGGCAAAACAAAGTCTAGAAATCACAGACTCAGTTATAAGTTTAGACAGACAGTGGTAATTTACACTACGATTACTCACACTAACCTATCTTTTATGTTTAATCTAGCAAGACCTTCAGATAAAGAAAACACGTGTTTCACTTAGAGATTAAAGAAGAGCACTCAGCAGTGCTCTCACTGTGGTACACTAAATGGGTGACCACCAACAAAAACATGACTAGACCAAACTCATCTGTCATCCAATCATAAAGCAGCAGCCTTTCACGGGGGACACTTGTGAAGAAGCAGACAGTTCATGTCTGTGGAGGAGCGCTGGCAATCCCCAGAATCACAAACTCTCAGTCCCACTGTGAAGCACGTAAACATAATCACTGCTCAATAAATGTGAACCTTGATGATTCTGACATGGCGAGGCTGTGGCAGAGCCAAGGCTGGCACCCAGGAGTGCCCTGATCTCCTGTCATTAACGTCAGCTTCTGCAAGCAGTAAATCTACCAAAGTAACCAGACAAGCAAAATAAAGGTTTCCCAGTTTCACATCCAACGTTTCCCTTTTTGCATCACACTTTTCAATTTTCTTATTGAGTTCAGTGCTCAATGAAAAATGTGTTTGCCTTGACCAGGCTGGAACTAAGCACAGCACAATTTTTTACCATGTCCACGTTTCACCACAAGAAGGCTGTGGTTTGGATCATGGGCCTTATGAAAATTAATGTTGAGCTTGTCAGTGACTTTGAGGAATTCAGAATTTCCTCCACTGTGTTTGTGCAATGTCCATAACCATGAAGGGCTGATTGCTAGCTGAGACCAGTAAGTGCTGTTCCAACAATTAATAAAAATAATGCAGAAACTAAGCAGACTCAAATTAAAAGGTGAAGAAAATGAGAAGCAGTGAGAATACAGACAAATAACATGTTTTGCCTCTTTATGGCAATGTTACCTTCATTACAAAGCCAGGTTATGAGGGTTTTCTTTCAAAGGCCTTAGGACTAGTGCATCAACAGCAGTTTCAGAGAAAAGGACCACTCTTTATAACGAGGGAATGCACAGACTTTTGTAAAGAAACCTCACAAAACAAAAAAAGTCTACAAATGTTCCAAACCCTATGCCTCCACAAGGCTGCTCTGTTTCATCAGTCTCAAACGATAGAAATTGTCCAGTAGTTATGAGAGTATCTACGTGAGAAAGTTAAGGTAATTTTTGCAGGACGCAACGTGCCTTGCCAAGGGCTCAGCAGATGCCCCGCTAACACAAGGGAGATTTATATTATTAGGAGAGCTGCCCACAGCTTTTATTATTAAGTTTCACACCAAAGTTTTCACACAGGAGCAATTAAAAAAATGGCAAAGGCAATGATTTTGATATCCTAAGCATGAATACAGCCCTCAAAGTTTACACAGGGATGTGACTGAGGACTGCAAACAGATGAGAAGAATCTGATGTGTAAATCAACAGATTGACAGTGCCCTGCAGGTGCCTCTTGTGGTGCTGGTATTTGTTTTAAACTCTCTTACTTTGAAGAATAGAGATGTTGAGGGTTGGTAAGTTCTGACCTGAAGACATTTTCCCAACCTTGCAGGTCATTTTTTTCTGCCACTTCAGTCACCAGGAGCCAACGGGAAGTTCGTGCCAAGTCTGTATTTCATGCTCTCAGTAACAATCCAATTTCTGTAACCAGATTTTTGGAACAGAAAGTTCTTTGGACAAATCCCATGTGAAGAACATGCCTCAGTAGACAGATGGATACTTTCAATTTATTGATAAAGCAAATCTATTATTAGATATACAAACAGCTACTGCCTTGTTGCACTTCATATGTTAAAAACTATTTAGTAATGCAGAATCTTGCTAATGCAATACAGAAATGCAGAAATACTTTACATGAAAGAGAAATGCTCTTATTTCAATATTCTACTTTAGACCTTGATCAAAAAAATCATCTGCTTTGGACTTCATGGTTCAGATGAACTACAGCGTGTCTGTAAATGAGTAGGGAGGCCTTATCATAGGTATGGGGAACAGGCACCTCGCTGGAAATTTCCATATTACATAATCACATCAGTTTCCATATTGTACACAATTTCTGCATGATAGACTATTGTTTGGTGGTGCATGCAAGGATGTGGAAAACCTCAGTCTGGTGCTTCAGGGCTGATCTATGGCTAGCCAGAACAAAAAACTCCCTGTTTCTACCAGTGATTTGTACAAAGCTGCAGCAGGCTGTCATTTTTTTTCTCTCTGCATAGACTCTGGCAATCCAAGCACAAAATTTCTGCTTTCAGGTCTGTAACACACAGAGGATCAGTTAATGTCAATGAAAATCCCTCCTGGGGACCAAATACGACGTGAGAGAGAAAGATGGGTAGAGAAATCTCCGAGTGAAATTCTCACCCTGCACTTGGAAAGGCTGTTTTCTGGATGGCGCTCAGGAAAACACCCAGCCCGTGCCACTGTCTGTCACTGGATAGCAGAGAGGCACTGGGTTTCCACCACTTTGGACCCTTTTCCAGCCGTATCTGTGAAGAGGATCAGATCAAAACTGCCAGGCTTTCAGGCAAGCAGCCCAGCATACAACTGGGATTTTCACCAGAGATGTGATTATGCCCCATCCCTGAAGGGTTCAAGGCCAGGTTGGATGAGGCTTTGGGCAACCTGGTGTAGTGAAAGGGGGGTTAGAACTAAATGATCTGTACGGTTCCTTCCAACCCAAAATATCCTATGATTCTATGAACAGTAACGTGGATTACAGCAGGCCATATGGAAGTATTCCATGCACATCTCACAGATGTGAGATGTTTGTTTGTCAGGACCACCAGATGGGGAGTCATGTAACAAAGTAACTCTGCAATGCGATACCAGCATTTCCCTTTCCATCAAGAACCACAGGATGGACAGGGGAAGCAGAAGGATCAGGGTTATCAGCAAAATAAGGTTTCCTGACCCCTGAGCATCCACCTCCCTCAGCTGCTTCTCACAGCACTTGTGCTCTAGAAAGCTCACGTATTGCCCTAAATATATATTAAACCCAAAAGAAACAAAATTCACCAGGCTTTATTCCTAAGTTAAATCAAACCTATAAAATTCTGTGAGTGATTTTAGGTGAAAATAACAGCCTGGTCCAAAGCCCCTTTAAGGTCTAAGCCTGCTCAAATTCCCTCAGCCTGGACATACTGTCCAGCTCTGCAACCTTTACCACATATCACTGCTCTGCATGTTAATAGTGCTGAGTATCAGCCTGAGCTCTGCTCCCACCAAAGTCACGTCATTGAGATTAACTCAGCACTTCAGTGGGAAATTCATTAATATAATGGCAAGTGCTTTTTGAAAATCCCACTTCTCTTGCTCTGCAGGATGTTTTGGTTTTGTGTTTTAATTATTAAATTTCAGTTGAGAAAGGCAAAGCTGGTAGGATTGTAGAAATAATAGCAAAGAAATACTGGCGTCATCCTGCAATACCTGAGTAACTGTCAAGGCTCATCTCACCACTCAGACCCCATTTAAAGGGGGTCTATAAATAAGCACTGAATGGATAAATAACCCACGTGCTGAATTTTGCTTTTGCTGCAATAACAAAAGCCATAGAGAGAGATTCATGATAACATGACTCCTCCCTTGACTGCACACAAGCAACATTCATTACATTCTGATGATGCATTCAGGCCTCAGAGTACAAAGAGAGTTTTACCTTTTTTTTTTTTCTTTTTTTGGGGGCCAATTTGCATGAGAAGTACAGAGCATTTAGTCTTTGAATTAATCAAAATATCTCTGCCTTCACTGAATAAATATATTTGAATACATGAATAAATAATATATTGAGTAAAATAATGAAACTCATTTAAAATTAAGCTGAGAACGAGGTCATAGTTTTTATTAAAAGTGACATTTTCCACAGTGTTTACACTGCAAGAGATAATGGCCTATATATTTTGAAGTGGGTAACAAACCATCAAAAACCAACTTTAGATAAATGAAAGTCCCTTAATTTTCAGCAAGCACTAGGCTTTTAACCTGACTTTCTGAAATTCAGGTTAAGATGATTGGAGATGAAACTTGGGCTTATGTGCCTAGGATGAAAATCTTAATTTAAAATCAAAGCAACTACTTAATTGCCAGCCAATCCTAAGGACTAGATGTCCAATTGAAAGGTCAATCTTGCTAAAGCTGTCAAGCACCTACCCTCAGAGAGAAATATTTCATCCAGTACTTGCATTTCAGCTACAGACATACCATAAATACAATATACTGATTATAAAGAAAAATGTTAAGCTTCTACAAAATCCTATTCCTGGAAGCAAGCAGAGAGCAAACAGGAATAGAGCTTGAAAAGCTCTCAAGAAAACCCACCAAGCCACATACAAAATCTATTGACCAATGGTTGATTTGAGGACAAGTCTATTTTACTTGGCATTACTTGGCTGCCTAAAGCCATTGCTTGCCCAGAGAAGCCAGAAAACAAAAATGTAAGTGAAGCGGGTATTAGAAATGAATTCAAATTAATTTGGAAATAGAAGAGAAAGAAAGCAAAAAGTTAGAGGACATCTTAAATAGTGAAATCCATTGAACAGACCCTATAACACTGCCACGACCTCACTTCATCCCTGGCATCCCACCAGCCTGCTTTCAAAGATGAGTGAAGAAGGCTGGACATAACCAATGCATGGCAGCACCCAGTTGCCAGATTGCTTTCATTTGCTGCTGTCTGCTCAGGGTTCACGTCAATTAGCACAGACTAATCAGTATTTCATTAAAAACATAATGAAAAACCCAACTCTAACAGAGATTTATAAGGTTGTCCATTACCACCATATTTGAGTGCTGTAATTAAAACAGACTTTCACCATGTTTCCCTTCTTGTAAATGTGACTCCCCAGGTTTGATATATTTAGCAGCTACGTCAAACACCACTTCATGATCTGCTTGTCATTACCCTTATACTCTCAGCTGGCTGACAGGATGAAGTTTCTCAGATTAAAATGATCCAACAGCGTAGCAAGATTTGGGGTAATTGGAAAGGTCTGTCCTGCCCTGCTCGCTCTTCCGGGGTAGAGGTGGAAAGATTACTTTGCCACCAATATGTCATATACTGTGCAATCATAGTAAGATGGGTTCAATACTGAGACCACTTGACGAAGTTACCTAAATCACTGCATTAATATGCCAGCCTTTTTCAGCTGAACGTGTTTCAAGTAGAAAGTTACTCCATATGCCAATCAGGCTGGACAAACTCATCCCTGCACCTGAGCACTGGTCTGCAGTGTCCATCCTCGTGCAGCCCTCTCCCAGACAGTCCCTGGGCACGGTTCAAGAGTTTTCTCCAGCCTGGGCCATCTGGATGATTTGGACACGGCAGTCTTGGTTGGGAGGTGAGGCAGGTGAGCTGCAGGGAAGCAATCTGAGCCACGGCAGCTCATGTCTGGGCCAGAGAGCAGCAACTGGCTCTCCTTGCCTGCTATTAAATCACAAGCTTTTTGCTCTCTCTGCTCTAAAATGCAAAATGTTTTATTTTATACTTTCATATGCTTTTGAGTTTAAAAGCCTTTTTGGTCTTCTGATTTGCATTATGAATAACACTTGATGTTGCCCATCATTTTAACCTTTATAAAGCTAATAAAAACCTTTATAAATCTAATGCATTCCAGTGCACTGGATTTTCCAGTATGGTGGCGTTACTTGCCCAAAGTAACACTCACAAAACATAATGCAGGCAGTGATTTTGGCAGGCCATTAGGATTACAGATGAAACGATCTGCAGTGTAGAACCTGCAGAGAAAGAGCTCAAAATCTTTAGCTGACTACACATAAACCTTCCTCACAAACAAAAAAGTATTAATTTCGTCTGACAATAACCCAAGCTGTAGGCTGCCTTTAGGCTGTGATAACCTTTTTCCACCTAACAAGTCTTCCCAGCGGTCCTAAGAGTAACTTCCAGTGGCAAGAATGCATCAGTGGTTTCCACTGCTGTGCCCAGGTGTTTCAGCAGCTGAGGAAGTGGGTGGAGGAAGAAAGAGTTTAGGAAATATTCTTGGAAGACTGGTGAGGAACTGAGGATAGGAAGAGCACGATTTATAGACCCATGTGAGCAATTCAGGTTCCAAGACAGTGCCAATCACACTGCTATGAATGATGACAAGGGAGTCACAGAAACAGGATAGAGTTCCTTTTCCAACCAGTTAACACTGACATGCCACAGATGAAAAATCCCAGTGCTTTATTATCCAAAGTCAATTTGTAAGTCTTTGCCTTTAAGAATAATTAGGTAAATGAGGGGAATGAAATACAAACTCCAATGGAATAATCAATGCTTTTGGGGTTACATTTCACATAGCTGGCATTAAATAAAGCAGCATTGCTTTAAGGAAATCCCTCCATACTAATCTTTCCTTTTCAGCCTGAAAAAGACTAAAAACCTTATATCCCTTTCAATTAACTCTGGTTTAGTCAATAATGCCAGTGACTGCCAGGTTTATGCCATTAGAAGCCACTTGATACAAGTACAGAAATCCAAAAACACATGTGCAAAACCCTTTCAACGAGCAGCCCTGCTCAAAGGGGAACAGATAACTAAGACCTCAGTAGTATCATTAATATTATCAAATAATGCTCACTTCTCTAATTGCCTCATCCCCATCAGATCCTCTGAGCACAAAATGTTCACTACCACCTTTTAGTCTCACAAGGGAGCATACTCATTCTGGGGGTGCTTCCAACAATAATAAAAATACAATCCTGAATTTTTGTGAGAATGAGGTTTAGATTGGACACTGCTGGTCAGTAAGATCCCAGTCATGCCAGGGTTAGGTTTGAGAGTTAGTCTTAAGCCCTCTGCACTGTCTGACATGATGAGCTTCAGAAATTCTCATGAAGCTTCTTGAAAGAGATCCTCAGGCAACACTGCCTGGAAGGCATGTTTGTCCTTCATGTTGAAGGTGCCTGGAGCATATGACTCTGTGACAAGTTAAACAAGTGAAATCAGCTTTTTTTTTTTTTTTGCCTCCTCACCAGCTTTTGGAAAACCTATGCAGGAAGAACTACCAGGATAGGGTTTGCCAGCAGGAGTTGCCACATAGGACAGTGCCAAGGACTAGGTGGCAGAAGGCACCATAATATGGAGAGTTAAAGGCAAGTAAATAAAAGAAACAAAATTAATGGAAACCACGTGAGTAACAAAGATAAAGAAAACATGTGAGCAGAAATGACAACCTAGAGGCACACTCCCTGTTTACAACCAGCCACCAAGATGGAGTGCACCCCAACAGAAAAGGAAAAGTCTCCCATCCTGGCTGCTTCCTACCAAGGTCAGAGTGGACAGATGGTACGTACACTTCAGGAGAAAAGCAGGATTTTAATTTTAAAAAAAAAGTACTTGGGAATAATGCTTCTTTTACCAAGACCTTTTGCAGTTCCAGGTAAGGAGCACTAGCCCTTAGTCACAGTTTTCCCCTCCTACAAAAGGCTGGCAATTCTGACTGCTGCTTGACATGGAGAATGGTATGCATTTTCCAAGCATTTAGAGGATTAAATACACCACGCTGCTTGATTTATTTCTGTTACTCTTGATACAAATCACACAAAACTGTGATTCATGTTTTAATATCAATCCTGTAATTAGTTCAGTGCAGCTAAGCCTTCATGCTAGATACAGTCCCACATTTACTCACTTGGATGCCATTGTAATATTGGGCTTTAGATGCTAAACCTTTACAAAGAATCCTGTTTCATGGTGGTCAAGAGCCTGTTTCACACTGTGCTAACAGCCTTCTGTAATGATGCCTTATCTGAACTAGATGTCTCATGCAACTCGCACGACCTCCCTCACATATCCATCCAGATGGGACAGCAACAGCACCTTCCTTGTCACCTACACCCTTTGGCTGGAGAGGAAGTGTCTGACAGTGGTGCACAGACTACGGCTCCACAGGAGCCACCCATCTGACTTGTGCTCTTCCGTCATCTCTCCTTCTTTTAGCAGTCCAAAGTCTCAGAGGCTCATCTCCAGCAGCTCATGCCAGCAGTGCAGCACCTGCTGACTGCTTTCTGAATGCTCTTTGGGTGTTATCACTGCCCACCACACCACACCGTCCTTTATGGGGCAGGAGGAAATGCAGGGTGCTGAAGTGTACAGCATCTAAAGCACAGAAAATTCAGAGAATATCACCATAACCTGCTAAGCACTGGACCATAGCTTTAAATCTCCTTAAAGAAAGCTAAAAAGAACCCGACCCGCTGCTCCTCTGTGCTTTACTCTTGTGGCTTGTTCATAGTTTGTGGGTTTGTTGGGTTCCCTGAGGATGGATCATTCATCCTCCCACTGAAGAGCATCATGGGATTTGGAGAGGGTGGAGCTCTGGATCCAGTGAAGAAGAGCCATCTTACTGAGCCCTGCCAAGAAGCCTCCACCTCCAGCCACAAGGTTGTCAGGCTGGCACGGCCAATCCTGTGGGTTCAGTGCCAGCAGTCTCTGTCAGCACCATGGGTGGCTGGTGGAGACACGTGGAGCATAAGCAGTCCCTTCTGCCAGGCTCCGGAGCAGCTCAGGATGTGGCCAGAGAACCCAGCAGTATTCCTCCATCTCTTCAAAACCCTCTGATAGGAGCCCCAAGGAGCTGAGCTCTGCATCAGATGGTGCAAGCCTCCTACCCCACCATCTGAGCTTCCCTGGCCCATCACCATGTTACGCCTCCATAGGGTCCTCCTCTTCCTACAGAGAAAGAAGCAGAATTTTCTCTGCACTAAAGTAGCTCTGCAGCTTCAGAGAAATCCTTCTCATTTTAGATAATAAGAGAGTTACAAATCCACTGGGTAAAGTTTAAAAAGAAAAATGTATATAACCATACCCTGGGACAGTAGTGTGTGTATAAAGTTTCTGATCAAGCTGGACTTTTGGCAGCAAAAACTATCACAGAAACAACAACAATAAATCCTGCCAAATTCTGCATAGCCATGGCTTTTCCTTGCTGGGAAATTATCATTTAGCAGATTAACCAAGTCTAAACATACAGCTCTTTCACTGTCACCAGCATATCCCCCCCCAAGACTGAATACTAAACACCCATTTTAGCCAGACCATTACACGGACTCCTTGGCTATTTTGGGCTTCGTTGTCAATCTCACTCACAAAGCACAATTGCATATTTTCATTTAGTCTTTTTCATTAAGGTAAATTCTTTCAATCACAACTGATTTAGAAGCAAATCAGACACACAGCCAGTAACACAGACCCATTTCAGACATTCAGAGCTTCAACTGGCATCACTGTAAGCTGGAATAAGCTTCGCCTTTCATTCAGGAGAGAGAAGGGAGCTGTTTGTATGGATGGACATTACAAACACTGTCTACTTCAGAGCACACATCCATGAAGTGGCATTCTGCTGATTTAGTTAGTGGCCTGAAGACATCACGTATTACAGATCTTCTTATTTACATACACTTTTGAGAAAATATCAGACTCCAATTTAGCTCATCATTTTGACACAGCTCTGCACTGAAGTGTGCGTTTAACTTTAAGCCTATGCTTAGTTGTTGTGAAATTCAAGCAGCTGTTCTGTCACTTTGAAGAAACTGTGCCTTCTGCTTTTTGAAGAAATAGCTACAAAAAGTAATAGAAAAAGTTACTTAATCCCCCATAATGTGCTAAGAATCTTGGAAGTCTTTACAAAATCATCACCGTCCTTATCTCTTTCCATGACTGCTGTGGTCTCTCATCACATGAGAGTGCAATTATCCTCACATTTTGAGGGCAAATGTGTGATTCCAGAGAAACTTGCCATGTGGCATGTTCCACTTGGCTTCTCATAAAAAGTATTAGCTCCCAGACTACCATCATCCTCTACTGCTGTTCCCTTTAAAAGCCTAAGAAGTGATTGAGGAAAGCTTTGTGATTCAAAGTGTCACCACAAAACTGGAGAAGGAAACCAAAAAATAGTGCTGCACTAGATACAAATTCATAGCTCCCATCTTCCCAAACTAGGCAGGGAGAAAGAAGGATTACATATCTGTGAAGCACGCGCCTTCCTTGAGGAAGTTTTCTTGAAACTGGTTGCCAATACGTTTGAGAAAGGCTTGCTTGAGGTGATAAAGTCAGTGGAACTGATCACTTAGGTCAACTCAAGATCAGGAAAACAACAAATACCCTAGTTTGGCCAGGTTCATCGTGGCTTTAGCTCCAGACTCTGGTGCAGGACACCAGCTTTTCCTATACCATGATAGTTACGACCACATTCACTCCCATAAGCAAAAAAAAGAGAAGAGCGTCCTCTGATACTGCAGCAATCACATACTTGGGCAGCAGTCCATGTATTTTACTGAGTGTTTTTTGACAGCCAGATGTGAGAGTAAGGACAGCTGGCACCCTTTGGCCAGACCTTTTGCTGTGTGAAATGCCCTGCCAGGCACCGACGCTGCCTGTCTCCTGCCGTGGATCTGCTGGGAGGCACGGCTGGGAGCACTCTCACTGCCCACATCCTCCTCACACAAGGTCCACTCCACAGCAACACGTTTGCTGTGACAGCAAAATCATGTCTTTTCGTGACTTGTGCAGACCAAGCATCTGCATCCTTAATGCACAAGCAGTAGAATCCAACAAATGGACATTTCAGAGGGATTTAAAGCTTGACAGCTTGTCTCCTTGAACTTTTGCTTCAAAGAAAGCCTGTTTCCAGGCCCTGAAAAATAATGCTAGGGATGCATAAGTACAGAGTTGTCCTTCAGTTACTGGAACAGTAAGCTACAGCTCTCCCAAAATGTTAGGTTTGCACTGTGATTTAATTACAGGCAGTATTGCCTCCATGGTAGACAGGAAAGGAATTTATAATGCCATATGCTGCTTTCTGTACTTCATAGAATCATGGAATCATTTAGGTTGGAAAAGACCTCTAGGATTATTAGATCCAATCATCAATTTGCTGTCTAATGTCTGTGAAAGTGCACCTTGAGAGGAAACCTCCCCTTACAACCTACTGGGAACGCCACGGGCATGGTGGTGACTGCTCCTGCGTGTGGAACAGTAGCCAAACAGGCCTCACACCTCTTGTGTAAACAAAGGATGTTGGGAGCAACAGAGAAGGAAAGCTGAAGCACATGCCACACTGGCTGTTGTCCTGAGCTACGCATTAGTTTGGCTCAAGTAAGAAAAGCCCCTGGGCCACATATAACTACACAATCAAAGTCTGTTTTATAACACCCAGAGGGACTGTGTTAAGGTTACCAGGCATCTTTAATCCTACTCTTTCCTAAGTTCTGAGAGACTGACTTTTTTTTTCATGCAGTCTTGCATGCAGCCCTGTTTAACTTAAAGTTAGTGATGACCGTGACTTTTACTAGCAATGGAACAAAGAAGAGTCACGGGAACATTTGTGTTAAGGCAACAGGAGAGGCTCCAAAGAGAAAACAGAAGTCCTCAGACATGCTAAGAAAACTGTTGTAAATTAAATTATTTGTGAAAAAAAAAAGAAAAGTGTCAATATAGGGAAAATTAGAAAGATTAAGGAGAATTATTTGCTTTAGCCAACTACCCATGATAAAAGATCTTTTGCTAATCCCCATAAGCACTCTACAACTCAAACACATGCAAATGCACTAAATTCTTACAGAACACAAAGAGGTTTTCTCTCAGCAAGAGCAATAAGGTAAGTTTGAAAACGCATGATATTCAGGATGCTGACTATTTTAGTCAATTACTGGAGTGGGGACAGCAGGTCATGAGCAACAATAGAGCTCTTATTCTTGGAACTGAACACAGTTATTTCCGAAGCTGAACTCACAAACCTGACTCACAGGCCTGTCAGTCGAATCAAGATCAGCATGTTCCCAGATATAGCTCAACCATAGGAAACAAGCTACTGCTCAAGGGAGGCTTGTTTTGGAAGTTCACCTCTGGCAAGCCAACACCAGAAGACTGTTATATCTCCTGGATCTTCAGGGAGGGACATGAAACCAACTCAAGACCAACCAGTATCTTGACTGATCAGGGTTTATTCACTGTGAGTTCTGCTCAATGATCAGGTATTTAACTATACTGCTTCTGCCCCGGGGCTCTAAATTGTGGATCTGTGGTCTTCAAAACCTCAAACAAGGTCAATTTAATTGAGTTGAATTAAAAAAAAAAAAAAAAAGGGCTCTGTGAAAAGCTGTTTTTTACTCTGGGAAGTAGCTAAGATGATTATGTTTAGAAAAGCTGCCTCAAGTGGAATAGACAGTCCCAAGACTAAAAGCAGCAATGTTGGGATGACACCAAACTCAGAGCTAAAGCCTCACCCAAGAGGGCAGATGACCTCTGCTGTTGGTGCAATCAGCTAGAAAAAGACATATATATCAAAGAAGTATCAGATCAAAACTATTCTGTCTTGTCCATGGGGGTAAGTGCTTGTAGCCTTATGGAATTGTCAGGATCTCAGCCACAGCATCATAGCATGAGCCTTGCAGAGCTATACACAGAATTACAACTGAAAGCCTGAGTTATAGCTATATTCCTATGGAGTGTTCTTATTAAGCAAAAACCATATTCAAGACAACAAAACAGTCTGTGCTGACTTTCATCACTGAAGATAAGTCTCTGTTGCTGAGATAGCTCAGGTGACTGGCTGCCTTGCTCAGCTGAAGCTGGTTTTGAGTCGACATCCTGCAAAACTTAACTAGAGATAGTACATCCTCATGGATACATCACACAGAGCACCAGACACAGCAAAGCCTTGTAGGGGAAAATCAGCTAATCTCCTGGGCCTCCTCAATCAGCTCTTTAGCAGTCAACAGAGTGAGGTCCTGTTTGTCTTTCTGGGAACACTATGAATAGCAGAAGATCCTGAGGCAATATGAGAAGAGCATAACTGCTTGAGAGGCAGATGGTCCTTGCAGGACCCTTGCCGCAGAGAGAGCCAGTAAGCATCTGGAAGCAAAGGAGTATTTGAATATATTTCCAGTTGGGCCTGCTGCCCCACCTCCTACACATCACTACATCCAGAAGGGCAGGTTTTGTGTGTGGTCAAGGACTGAAAAATCAGCTGAGTTGATGCTGCAGAGAAGATAAAATCTCAGTCTGCAGCACACTCGAAGCTCTCTCTCACATGAATTCAATTGCCGAAACACAAGACACAAGGATGATATTTCACACACCTGGGAATTATCTGGTGCAGTAGCTGGAGCTGTTAAAAGATCAGCAATTAACATATCTGCATCACACTGTATGAGAGGTCACTGTTTTTCAGGCCAAGGCTGAGATCATTCTCAAGGACATCTGTTTACACATTCCCCAATCTCCAGTAACTGCAGCGTAAGCACCACACGTCACATGAAAGTATCACAGATCAACACTTCATGGTCACTGTTTCATGAGAGCACACAGCAAGATGCAGAAACAAGTTTTAGATAACCTCTGCTAAATGAGGCTGTAATGTATGAAAGGGTTCCTCTTACTTTTTGAGTTCTCAGCATAACACAATAGATTAGTTTAATCCCAGTGGATATAAAACGCAATGATTCTGCCACAGCAATTTATGCACTGGGTATTACAGGCCCTTAACATCAGCCATGGTAATTACTGTAGGAAATGAATCAGAAACACAGGGTCTGTGAGGGTCTTTCAAGGGAAGAAACCACTCAGAGTGGTGGGGCGTTAGGTCATGCCTTACTGCCCCTCGGTTGCCCTCCACCTGTCACTATTCAAAACAGATAAAGACAGTGGAGGACAATGTAAATGCAGGTTGGCAGGTTTGCTAAGGCTGAGATCCATTGTTTAAGGTGCTCCACTTTCACCTGCTTTGCCTCTGTTGCCTTGTCCAGACCAAGGCTGCCCCATGCCCAGGCACTGCCTAGAAGTTAATGGAAGAGCTCAGGGTGCCTCTTAGGCCAGACTGGGGAGGTGTTTTGGTGGAGCAGGTACTGACACAACCCACTGCAGGCAATGGCATCTTTGGGGTCTGTTCTAAAAACGTGGCTCCACACCACAGCTTCAGGGTGAGCACACATCTCTGTGTTAGGCACATGTTTTATAGGTATATGCAGGTGCTTTTCTAAGGTCTGCGATCACCCTGCACCAAAGAGGGAAAAGCTCTCAGAAGAGGCAGGCTGTTAGCAAAAAAGACTTCTCTGGGTCTTAAAAGAGGACACAGACTATGTGCTAGCCTTCCACGGAGAAATCAATTTCAGATGCCATTTCCTATCTTCTCTTCAAGTACCTGATCCTGTTTTTTAGCCTCTATCTCTACTTAGAACAATACTCTGCCTGTACTTTTGTGAAAGCCCAGAGTTAACTCTTTGGTTGTTTGTATTCATGAAGGGTCTTTCCTGAAGTCCCTCTGAGCTACTTTTCCTTCACACACATTCATCCAAGGATAGGTGAAGCTTTTCAAGCTTCAGGCTAACACCACAGTACCTTTTACAAATTTTTGAGCAAATGTTTAGTTTCAAAGCCCAGAAAGGAGAGCTAAGAGGCCATCATAGGGCAGTCATTTGCTAAGCAAACTCACTTATCATCAAAGGAGAAGAGAAAGGAATTATATACATTGAAAAAAAAGTCAGTAAGTCATTATGGAAAGGAGGAGAAATACATAGATGGTGCTCAACATACTTTGAAGGGAACCCTAAGGGATCTAACACTACACAGTGTGTATTCAGACCAACTACTCTGCCAGAGGTAAAATAAACACATCCTAGATAACTACTCTTCATTAAGCCTGTGGTGCTTTCTCCAGAACAGAAAGGCCAGATGATTTATTTGTAGAATCTCTCTCTTTTTTCACACTAATGGAAAGTATTCAGGAACTATAACCCACATTAAGATGATTCCAGGAGACTATAACGGTGGCCTCTGTGTAAAATGACAGACCATCTTATATTACCTGTACTCTAAAAAGACAGATCCTGTAAAATGAATGAGCTGGATTGGTTTAACCCCACCTAAAGCTGGTTCAGGAATCTGACTCTACCAGCATGCAAATGTTACCTCCCACCAGCAAGACCTCTAACAGGAACTAAGCTTCAAGTCAGGAAAAAAAATTTCCACTGTGACCTTTCTTTTGATGTACAGTCAGCAAAGCTACAATTTCATAATCTGTCCAGTTTTGACATTGAGTACATAGTTTGATCCACGATGTCAGACACCTGTATATCTTTGTGTAAGTGGTCAGCTCTTCAAGAATTAACAGCACTTTGAAATGCTAGTTTTCAGTTCTCAAAGCTATTGATCCAATTCCATTTCAGAGCTACAAAGAAGGCTGTAATCAAAGCAGGTGCAGCAGGTGCAGGAGAATGACAAACATGCTTTCCCCCCTCCCAAATCAGGGGCTGCACAGAGCAGCAGGACCTCAGCAGTGGCTGGGAGAAGCTGCCTCTCAAGAAGGCACTGAATTTCAGAGCCTCTTGGAAGAGGAGACCAGTTCCTTGGACTGGAGAGCGCGACTCCCAGCTTCTGCATCCCATCTTGGTAGCTGTGCCAAATTTTGCTGTCCCCTGGCATACCCTCTGCGTATTTGCAGGCAGCAGAGTGGATCTGCACTGAATGACATTCAGAAGTGCAAATTCTGCTCTCCATTACCAGCGCTATCAGCTGGAGCAATCTGTGTTGGAGCATTAGGATGTATGAGGGAGGTTTGGGGTCTGAGCTCCCTGCCTTTGTAAGCCCAGTTCGAAGCTTACTGAAGTCAGAGGAAGTCTTCCATTATTTTCAGTGAGTGCGGATCCGCATCACTTTAAACCTGAATCACAATACCTTCTAAACACAGCCTTTCATACCCGAACGCTGTGCAAAGCTGAACAAAAGCAATATGCTATATATAAACATGTGGAGGAAAGCATTATGAAATTCTTTATGTTTCCTATAATGCTCTGGTGAATTGAATCCTTTCACTCAGTGCCTCATCATGATAAGAGCCCATTATTATCTCCCTGCGTGCAGTATGAAAAACTAAACCCAGCCTCACTTTTCCTGTACATTCTTATTCTTCCTCACCACTGGAATACCAGCTACAAAGGAGAGCGCTAAACCTTCCAGCTAGCCAAGCCAGGGTTTGAGTTGCTGTTTAAAAAGATTATGTAACATGACAAGGTCTCATATGCCTCCGTCTCCTCTGAATTGAACACAGTTTGGCCCAGTAATTGTCCTGAAGCAAAACCAGAGAAAGACAGTTTATAAAATCCTCCTCCTTTGCCATCTAACACTCCATCCTCCCACACTGCCAGTCAACCACTCTTAAAATTACCCTTCATAAAGTTTAATTCCCAGCTTCAGAGGGCTACAAATCCCCTAGAAGTCTAATTATATAATTTCTTGAGCCCATGAGACTGACTTTGACACTGTATCTTCTCTAGGTAAAGGTAGGTGATACATAGAAGTGATTGTCTGAATACTAATGGCTCTAGCCCAACATCAACATGGAGCAAGTCAGAGACACTATATGCAGCTAGAAATTAAACCTAATTTTAAGAACACATGGATATATTTTTCTTTTACATTCATACAACATTGTCTGCAGTGTAACTGGCATACTCCAAGCTCTTCAAGGAAGGCAGGAAGTATCATACACTACCCGCTGTGTGTTTTAATATTGCTTCATTTGTCTAAGGAAAGCCCCACAAATTACAGACAGCATTTGATGGGGAAATTAAAATACCATCTACATTGCAACTGGTCCGCCGCCAGCTGTATGGATTGCATTTGAGATGCAGCTGCTGTATAAACAGAACCATTTACCAGTTTCACCTAAGGCAGGCGGTTAAGTAGGTTTCAGCTGCCACACAAAAGATTGTGAGGCTTTACTTGCCTGCAAATATAGTCTCTGCAGAGCCATAAACATTTTGAAGTCGTGTTGCATTTCAAATCCCCCAAATTGGGCCTGAATGGGCTGAGTATATCAAAAGGGTATTACCCTCCTTTTCTTTTGTGGTATGAATGCTGAAAGCAAAACTCTTCGTTGACAAACTACGTTTCTTTGAAAGAAATTTGGAGTTTCAATTTCTCATCTCTCACAATCCTCACAAAGCAGGATAGCATGTACCCCGGGAGGTGTTTAACTTGAAACTTGTTGAAACAAAAGGCTCCGCATTTCACCAGTGTTTTGTTTTTCACTTGCTGCAGGCTAAAAAAAAAATAATCTGTGAGCAGTCCCATCAAACTATTACCTTTGGGTCTCATTCTGACTGACATCTCCCTGCTCTTAAAGCAAGCTGCTCTGATAAAAGAAAGAGCACAAGTTGTAATTGAGGTAAAACAGATAGATCACATTGAGCTGACCAATAAATTTTATTTCAATGCCTTCCCCTGATGGTGTTTCATTTGTCTGAGGAACATGCACTAAAACAGAGAAGCATTCAGACAAGGAAAAAAATTGAAATATAACACAAAATTTGTCTGTGATTTTAATACTAGCAGTTGATTCATGCCATGGGAGAGCGGGGGAGCAGTTCTGTGGCAGTCTAAGTATCAACGATCATTTTTTTCCAGCATCACCGTAGCAACACTGTAGTTATTGTCAATGAAGCACTTTCATTCTAAGGTGCTATTTTTAGATGATTTTACCTTTCCAGAAGAATTACCCTCCAGACTGCAATTTATCATGTTTGTTTCTTGGCCCACCGGTGAATTTTAGTGGGCCCTTTATTTTATTTTTAAAGCAAAACCAACCAGCTCTGTTTTTTCCCCCGCAGACATTTCTGCACTCAGCTCAAAGTGTGTCTGCTTTAACAGTTCAGACCTGGCAAGTATCAGTGAGGACTGAGCTCCTGGAGGAACTAAAAACAAAATACCAGCCTCCTTCTGTCCCCCAACCAACATGGGTAAAGACAAAAGGCAGAACAAGCACATTTTCAGCACATGAAAAAAATGGGTTGAAGATGGGAAAAGGGGAGAATTTGGAGGGAGGCTGAAGACCCACCAGCCTTCTCCAAGGCTGGAGCTGATGGCTGCAGCAGCCTCCTTTGCCTGGGCCTCATCCACCCCTGGCAGCTTCCCAAATCTCAGCTTTCCTCCCATCACACCATGCCAGTAGGGCAGCTGCCTCCCATTGGTATTATCTCTCTGATCAGGATGTTTCTGCTTAGGTTGTCCCATCAGTGCAACCACACAACAACAGCCTGTACCAGCACTTACTCTGTGCCATTGTGGATGGAGAGGAACACTGGGAAGGCCACCTGTGGATCAAGTGCTACTGAGTGTCCCCAATACACCACATTCTACATTTGGAGAGGTCAAATAACATGTTTATACAGTGAATACATGGGACTGAGATTGCCACTCTTGTCCACAGAGCTTTGATTCAGAAGCACTAAATGAACATAGTAATGACTCAAGAACTTGCCTAATCAGGCAGCTTACAAGCAAGAGCTGATTATGCATGTGCAGTTGAGATCCAAATGAGCCCTCTGCTCCTACTGCTATAAAGTTAAATAGATCCTGCACCTACTGTGTGTAACTGCAGTCACAGCTGAATTGGTATACAACTATTCCAGTGCAATCCTATGTTCCCACATGAAATGCAGATAAAATCTCTGCATGACACAAATTCTCAGGTTTCTGAGGGGCTGAGGAATGGTTTAGGCAGCACGTGATCACACAGCCGGGGTGACAGCCCCCAAAGCAATGCCATAAGACAAGTGAGTAGAGATACCCAGGCACACAGGACACACCTACTCACATGCAGCCAGGGCTGCTGAGGAAGAGTGTCTGTGTGACTCTTGGCCAGGCACAGACGGTGTGTTTAGCACTGCTAAAACCTCTGAAAAGGCACAGTGCAAGTCCCACATATCAGTGACAGTCTGCTGATGGCATTCTGAGGACCCTTCATGCAGTTCTTAAAACCCAAACAAAGCTTCAACCTCTGAACCATGATACCTCTGCAGCACTGCAGGGCTGCCATGAAATGAAGCCAGCAGCAAACAGGGTAAGTATCTGGCCAAACATCAACTGTGTACACCATGTGCAGTGAGGACATGGATCTGTATAAATAGGCAGGAACAATTTCCTATTCACGTTGCTGAATAATATTATTGTCTGAAACCACGGACTGCTTTCAGGGTCTGAAAACAGTTCCATAGTCCCATGGTTTCCTTAACTCTCTCTCCCATTCCACTCCTCCAAGCTGTGCTGAGCACAACCCCTTGGCATAAACTACATCCCTGTGCACTGGCCATCCTGGCAGTCATCCTTGAGTGGGATTTGGGAGTGCTCCTGAGGCTCTTGCCTTGTCCTAGCCCCATAGCTCTCAAACCCTTTTTAATCACATCATACTTTGCTCAGAGCTGTGGTCTCCAGATACCAGACATCTAACTCATGGAAATGGGAGTTCAGAAAATGCTAGTTTTGCTCTCAAATTTAAAACACCAGTGAATTATCCACCTATTGCTCTGGTACAGGTTTGATAGGGAACTGCAGAAAGCTTGTTTTTCTTAAATAACTATAGTCACAAGTCACTAAGAAGAATTTAAACAGATTATGGAGCACTACTAAGAAGTCAAGGAATGAAGTATCTGCTGCTTCCCGTGCAACTAAAATATTTCTATGAAATGTATGCTATACAATGTCACATATTCTTCACACCAAAACTGTATTTATTGGCCAAGAAACTCATGAAATAACCCTTCTCTATCTGACACATAACAAAATATCTACTTAGGCCAGCACTGAAAACAGGACAATTTTTCTCACAAAATTCTGCCTTACACTTCTGTTAGACATTTTATACACCAGAAGAAGAAAAACAAGCACTTTTCAACCTTAATTAGGTCTAGGCAAACTGCAGTAAAGCAAGAAATTAATATAATGTCACTGTTCCCAAACAGTTGTCTCACCTGCCACACTTTCATACTTACAGCACTGCTTGTTAGGTTTTATTTTCTTATTAAACTGAATGCCCTCATTCTGCTCTCAACTTGTGGAAGCAGTAGCAAACAATCAATTCTGGAAATTACCTTTTCTGAGAGCTGCTATTATGTACCTGCATGTACTTGCACCTTCTTCCTTTGTAGCCTGCAGAGATGAGAACAACTCCTTGGAACACCAGCGTATCAGCTGTTTGTGTTGGTGATGGGGATGTGCTGCCGTGCTAAAGTTTCTAATCTAAATAAAGCAGTGCCTGAAGTATTGAAGGCTCATCATATGATAGCTCAGCTTGGAAATCTCAACAGTCCTAAGATGACATGAACCTGATTTTATAGATGGTGGGTCCAGAAGGTAATGCCAGGACCCAACCAGTCCAGCCACACATATGATTACAAGCATCTGAACAAAGAGACACACCAAAGCATTTGCTCATTCTGTAAAACTATAATTACTGTATTAAAAAAGACTTGAATGACTCCATCTTCTCCCTACAGAAAACAAAGTAAACTGGAAATAAGTGACTAGTGTTCAGGGAAGCAGAAAGGACTGTAGAAATGCTAGCTAGTAGGGGTAATTTCCTGCAGTAATTCTTTTTCCTTTAAAACATACCTCAGGCCAAACAAATCTTGCCACAGATTCCACAAACTGTTTCAATCAAAAAGGGCATATTTTTAGTACGTAAGAATTTGAAATGTTTAATCAATAAAAGCATTAAAAGTCACTGGTAGAAGAAAGAAAACTAACATGCAAAAAATTATTTTTCTATTCCACAAAAAAACACAAACAAACAAACAAAAATCATTCAGCTTGGGCTGAGGAATGAAAAAATCCCTTCACTTTGGATTTCATTTTAGCTGGGAAATCCCTTTCTTTTGTTCACCTCAGATACATTCTCTCTTACTTTGTTGGACTGGCCAACCAGCTGAAGAAATCAAGTATTCAGCTCAGCTACTACCAAGCCCGTTATAATTCTAATTTAAGGTCCCTGTATGGCAATTGCTTGGTGCTGACATGTGCTGGGTTCTGCAATAGCACAGCCTACATCTTCTGCATACTTGCCAATATTTCAAAAACTATAAATGGAAATCTTCAGAAGGGAAAGTAGGGACATACCTAAGGAAATACACTGGTCTTTTTTAGACTTATTTAAAAGGCAAAGAGGAATGCAAGTTGAAACTTCTAAAGAATCATAACTTATACCTCATAATTATAAGGGTTGCTAATTACTTGTTTTGGGGCAGAATTTTGCCCTAATTTTTTTACACATCCCTATTGCACAGTTCTGAGTCCATTTTGGAGCAAAAAACTTTGTAAACTTCTTTACTGACACCAGGCATACCTACCTTTGGGATCTTTTCTGCCTCTGTCAGGATGACAACCATGCTAAGCCCCAGTGTGAGCTACCTGCCATCATGACAACAGCTCAGTTGAAGTCAGTGTTACTCTTTACGTGCCTAAACCTAAGGTTAAATGCAGTTTGCTGGATTTCACTCTATTTCGATCTGCTGTTCTATCCTCCAGCTCTCACTGTGCATTGTAGGTTTTTCTTTCTTTTAGCATATGATTTTGATTAGCTAAAGAAATTCTTTAAAAATGCCCGGTGGAAAGTCAAATACTAGTTCAAATAATTCATCCTTAAGCTTAAAAATTTTAACACGAGTGCTATAAAACACTCCTGGTGATCCAGTAGCCAGCTTTGCAATCATGAAGGAAACAACCCCTAAAGCAGACATGTTCTCCTGGCATTTCTTTCTTGGTTCTCCTTCACATCTCATCTCTGAACTACTACAGCTGGCTGTTACCATCCATGTTTGAGGGGGAGGCTATTTTGCTGTGATCACCATGCTTTTGGCTTCTACTGTTCCCTTAAAGATCCAAGACCATGGTATTAGGATTCACTGCGTGACTTGCAGTGGGTGAGGGCAAAAGAAGATCTTTGTGCATCCTCCTGTGCTCAAGCAGAAACTTCCATGGGGAACCAGGTGGGTCCCACTACAGGGAGGGACAACTGTGGATATTCAAACCCAGTTTTAGAAGGGCCATATCCCACAGAATGCCTCAGTCTCCAGGATCTCTATAGAAATTATGGCCTCTCCATAATACAGCGCAGTACCATGCATTGTTGGCAACCTGGACACTAGAAACAATGATACCTGTGCAAAAATCTTATCCCAATTACGTTGCATGTCACAAAATTACTCCCAGACTTCGTTCAGACCTTTCAGAGCTAGCCTGGGTGTCTCAAGATCCCTGAACTCTGCTGCTTAGCAAAACCTTGAGAGAGGCTAAGCCACATGGTTTGGCTAGCTGGTAACCTGCAGGAAAGAAAGGAGCCAGTGGCAGGGATGGGCTCAGGGTTCCTTCTCTCCTGCATGTCTCTCAGCCAAGTCTGCTATCATGCAATGCCCATTGGAGAAGAAATTTTGGTTTAAATGGCATCTACCAACCCTAAAATCTGTGAAACATTGAAACCAACCTGTTATTGACTTGATATGGATGGTGTAAGTAAGATTTTAATTAAAGAAAATTCATCCCATACTTTTGCCACACATCACCCTGGAAAGTCTGAAGTTTCATTTTGCAAGTCTTAAATCATTCAGGTATTTAAAAAATGTTTTTCAGGTGCTTGTTTTTTCCCCCTGTATTTACAGAGGGGGGCTCGTTAGGACAGAAAGGCTGGGTTCTGCAAATCTTCAGGCTTCCCTTGGCCACTGCTTAGTTTTCTGGAAGTCTAGCTACAGCACAGGTGCAGGAGTCAGCCAGTAGTGTTGTCATCCTGTGCCTGGGGACCTGGGAATTGCTCCTGTTTCAGTCCCGCACCTCTGTCAGGCTGCTCTGACTCTGCGCAGCCTCTGGCAGACACAATTCATGCTCCTCATCCTGAACGTGCACAGTGTATGCCCTCACCTTCACCTGAGCACGCTAATACACTAATACAAACTGAGGAGTCACATTAGTAATACCATTGCTATGGTTTTCATGTAAACATTTGAAGTTGTCTTTTAAACTTTCAAAACTGTAACAGCCCTGTGTTCTGGGCACATGGGCACAGATCATACAGATCTGGGAGCAGATGGTGGGTTTGCCTTACCTCTATAGAGCAATAGCACTGTTATGTATCTTTTTAGTGTGTTGTTTTAGGCTGCAAACATCCACTAAACTATTGTTTGATACAAGTCTGCCTGCTTCTGCATTATAAAACCTAAAAAGTTTTATGCTTAATTCCTAGTGGAAACATTACATTACCTGTGAAAGTCCGATCAAACACTGCTGCTCTTTATGCCCTGTCACTGCTGATAGGCACAGCAATATATCCTGCTTTTTCCAATATAAATTCCCTTCCAATAAACAGGCTTAAGCTGGGGTATTTAAAATGAAATGCTGTTCTTCACAAGGTCTTGCACCGCTTGACCCCTTCACAGGCGTCTATCACTTGATCAATTGAATAACTCTTTGTTTCCCGCTGTCTCGGGGTGTTGGGTTTTTTCTTTTTCTAAAGCAGTTCTGTATGTCTTCTGGTCTGCTTTCTGTAACCACTATATTCATTCCTTCAGCTGAAGGACTGATCATTTGTTTAACCTAGCTCTGCTTGAAATAAAAGCTTCGTTTGTTGTTGCTAGTTTCATTTACTTTTTAATGGTGCCTAATAAAGACTAAAACACATACATGCTATATATTTAAAAAAAAACAAAACAAAACAACAAGAAATGAACACAGAGGTGCAATTTTCAATCATTGCTCTGGAGGGGCATGAGAGGGAATAGGGCTATTGTCAGGAAAGCCTGGGGTGGTTTAGTGGGGTGAGGGAAACGCCTTGGCGCTTGCCAGCATCGCTTCAGGCTGTTCTCAGTCCTGCTGGGTACTGGCTTTCCACAAGCACTGAAATACCTTCCTCTTTTAAACACATCAATAAACAAACAAACAAAAATAAAAGCAGCACTGCCTGAAATCTTGCAGGAGTGGGAAGGGGTAATCTCAATGTGTCATTTGTTTTGATCCAAATGACCGGCCAAACGCTGCTCTGGGGAGTTTGGCTCTAAGCCCTGTTGCAGAACAGTCATGCTCCAATGTCTCACTGCAAAACACTTTCCAGCCTGCTAAGGGGCTGATAGAGCTACCCAGCCTGTGCAGTCTGCACATCCCAAGTCTGTGGAGGTTTCTGTTTGCACTGCTAAAATTGTATGATGGTAGTCTGGATGAACAAACCTGTTACAGACTCTCCTGTGCATCAGGCATAACTTGTGCTACTTTATTGATTTAATCAATGTTTGCAGATTCGTTCATCCACTTCAAAATGGTCACTCTTTCTTGGACCCAATCCAGGCAAAAATAAGAATAGAAATAAAACCCCCAAACCCTAGCCTAGCCGAGCCTTTAAGAATGTACTGGTTTTTTGAAGTTAGATTGTGCATGAGAGATATACTAATTATCACTCAGCCTCTAGAACCAGATGAACTTCCAAGAATTCAATTTACAAAGGATCGATTGTTTTCTTCAAGAGCCCATTAATATGTGTTCAAGAAAATTTGGGTTTGAATTAGTTTTGTTTTTTCTAACACAGATTGCACTTTGAAGACCCAGGATCTGAGAATGTCTTGCTGTCAGCTCCTTCTATTATACAGCAAGCTTCATAATACCAATATGTTCTGAGAGAAGAGACTGGGCTACCTAGATGGCATATCTATCAAAATGGCATACCTACAGGAGACTCATCAGGTGAGAAAAAGCATGTCCTCAGACTTAAAACTAAAGAGGAAATAAAAGCAAACACATCTTCAGGTGTTTTGCTTTAAAATCGTGCAACTCATTATTATTTTGGAGCCAGTGATGGTTGGGAAACGCAGCCCTTTGGGACTGCACTAAGAGTTTAAGAGAGTAAATGCCAGCCTATATATTTGCAATAACTATTATCAATAATAACATCATTTTCAATATTTCCAGAGAGCCTCAACAATGGCAAAATCACTTTCCTGTTACCATTCTTTGAAAGACTGTACCTAGCACACAAAGTAAGACACAGGATAAAGTGAGAATCCATCCCACCCTTCATCACTTCATCATGCTAGGGTGGCACCTGAGGATGGGGCTGGACTGAGGATGAATTCGGGGGTAGAAAATCCTTCCCTGTTGCCTTGCTTCTGGATGGCAGTAGGGACAGAAGTTCCATCTGCCAACAGTTTGTTCAGGAAAAATAGGAGATTATTTCAACCTTCAGATTCCATCAATGGAGAGGAGAGGCGTCCCTCCAGGACATATGGGTAAAACAACTCTGTGCAGGAGCTGGCAGCAAAGGGGTTGCAGCAGCCTGGGCTTGGGAAGGGGTGCATGGGTTTGCCTCAGTACAGGCCTCCAGGGTGGAGCTGTTTGGCTATTTGGATAAATGGGGGCTGACCCTATAATATGAAAGAAGAACGAGGTTATGCATGTCACGACTGAATGGTTAACTACGGAAATTACAAAAATTAAAATCCACCTCAAAGAACAGAAGTTGCTTTTCTGAAGGGGCAGAGAGGTAATTCCCTGGGGTAAGAGCGCTGTCTGAAGGCGCCGCTCCCCCATTAACAGCTATCTAAGAGCAAGTGACTCACCAAAATAGTAACACAGAGTTTTCTGTTTGTAATATACTGAAAGCTATAGGGCTTGATTCATAAACTCTGACAAATCCATGGGAGTCCATGTGATTCACTCAAATGGGCTTTGGACCAGATCCACAGCAGGTTTTATTTTATAGAGGGTCTCAGAAAACCATAAATTTATTACTCAGATATAAGAGCACCAACTTCCTGCAATGGGTATTGAAAAGAAAGAAGAGTTATTTTGGTAAGGAGTAAAGCTTCACTGTTGCAAGAGTTAGCCTCTCACTCAGTAGGGAACTTCTGCTTGTATTTGGGGTTTTTTTGAGAGCTGCTAGAGTAAGAAGGCAGAGACAGAAAGCAGTGTGCCTCTATGCTCTCTCCCACCACTACTAGAAGATATTAACCACGGCAAGCTCTGTCCTTGCCAAGCTGGCAAACGTGCCAGCTAGCACCTAACATGGTTGTGATAACAACTGGCATCCAAACTCACTTCACGAACGTCACCTCTGCTGATGACAGCTCCAGAGAATGAGTCAGTTCAACCATCACCGGCCTTGGTCAACCTCCCATCACCAAGCTAGGCTGGGAAAGTCCCTGGATGCCCTTTCCTGGACCTGCTTCCTCTGGTACTTTGAGGAATTACCCACACTTTGACAATTCCTGAAACACAGACATACTGACCACACTCAAGCAAGGTTTGCTATGGTCCAAGAAACAGGCCAATACACTTGGAATGTACCGGGACATCTGCTCACTCCACTCCCATCCCGGGTCTGGCACATGGGGACCTCAGTCCTCCACTTTTGATGTGGACACCACAAGTCACTGCTTGGCCCTTATGGACTTGACACTAGCTTTGCTGAGGACCTCTCTGCCCATCTTACCCCTGCAGAGCCCAGTATTGATGCTTTGAGTTGGTATTACACAATTCTCCAGGAGCATCTTACAGCCATGGTGCCCTCAGCTGCTGCACGCCTTCTCTTTAACTCAAGGGAGAGGAAAGTTCTCCTTTTTTGCCAATTCCCTTTTTCAAAGAGGAAGAAGAAAGAAAGGAAATGCCATACAGGCATTTCAGAGCCCCACCCTCCAGAATCACTGTCTGCCTGGCACAGACCACCAGTGTTTTTACTCCATATTTTTACAACTTTGGGAACCACATGTTCAGCTGTGGCAAACACACCCATTTCATCTACACAGTCCTGTGTTTGTCCTTGTCACATCCCAAAAGTGAGGTTAGTCTGCATGCCAGAGCAAATGCATAGAAGCAAATAAACTCAGAAATTGGTTTACACTGCATTTAACTATCTGCAAATAAACATTAAAAAACAGATTTTCACACCTTATCGAGCTGTTTAATATTCCAAAAGTACACAGCCAAGTTTTTGGACTTGTATTAATCCAAACTAGAAGCATCTCTTTCTGGGATCAAGTAAGTGTTTGTCACATAAAAATAACCTCAAAGTCAAAAAGGCTTTACTTGAATACCCAGAATGAGGGAAGAAGGGATTCATAAACAAACAAACAAGACTCCGCAAATAATACTACAGAGCTAAAATTACCCAGCTAATTTTACAAATCACACACAGAAGTTTTTCCAACAAAAAAACAAGCTCCTGATTGTTGAGGTTTAATACCAAGCCCATTAAAAAATGGAAAATGCACTAGAGGCACAGGAACTTTCAGCACAGCTGGTCTAATGTAAAAACAAAATATGTAATTGTTGGCGATTAACAAAATTGTGCCTTGAAGAGTTGCTAATTTATCCAAAGCTCAGCTCTGAGCAAGGATTGAGTACTTAATGATTTTCATTTTTCCAAAGACTGTCATACCACAGAGAAGTTGCTAAAAATTTGATTTCTCAAGCAGTGACTCCTGGGCTGGATTTGTCCTTGAGATACAATAAAAGTGAACTTCTTATTCTCCCACTTCTCTCCTCTGCTTCCTTCAAGGGCTGTCTGCAGCTTTGAAAGAGCAGTGACAGAAAGAAGGGTGGCACTGAAATCGTGGTAAGTAGGACAGCACAAACTTTAGTTGTATCTCCACCTTCACTGAAAGTTTCTCGCTGTGTAGGAAACCAGATGGGAATCTCTACTGATTTGTTACGAGAGGCCACCAGAGAGTCCAACCCCTGGGGAAGCAGCACCCGTGACACACTCTGGAAGAGAAGGAGAGGACCAAGAGAAATATTTAATGGGAAATGTTGAGCTCCCCACGGAGGAGAGTGAAGCCCACCGCAGTTTCAAGTGGCAGTGGTGCCCACGGAAAGCCCGCAGTACCTGTCAATCACGCCGCACCCAAGCACGAGTGTGGCTGCCAACAGCAAATTACCGCAGCCTCTAATTTGTTGCTTTTTTGGGATCAAATTATTTTTCATTGCCAGAGTGCTGTATAAACCCATAATAAACTTGTT
This sequence comes from Margarornis squamiger, assembly GCA_035222235.1. NCBI lineage: Eukaryota > Metazoa > Chordata > Aves > Passeriformes > Furnariidae > Margarornis > Margarornis squamiger. Next base: position 54,317,428 of record JAWWTY010000037.1, read on the forward strand.
TTGATCTAACTCACTGCATGTTACTGTGCACCTCACTCCATTTCCAAGGTGTCTGTGGACGACCTGCTTCCTATGGATTTCCTCTGTCAGCATCCTGATGTGGGGGGGCTCACGCACTAACCCTTTTAATGACTTTTATATTTATCAACCAAAATCAGAGTCCAAACCAGAGGACTGCCGTTGCCCACACAATTAACGTAGGGACAAAATTAATTACTCTATTTTTTTTTTTTTTTTGTCCCCACACTGCGTGCCAAGAAAGATGATGCTCAGAGCCAAGCCTTTCGGAGGACATCTGTGCCAAGCCCGACGGAAGGGAAATCATTCCCTAAAGATTAAGAAAATGAAAATGCAACCAGAGCAAGTATCTTTCTCCCATATCCTACAGATTCATAGGATTAAGGAAGATTACCAGGAACACCGAGCCTGAGCTACTGCATCGGCTGGAGTGCATAGTTTCACAGACAGGCTCCAAACTGAGTAACTTGTCAATGTGAATTTTTAATGACTTTTTGATTGTGAACATATGCCGTAGCTGGGCTTGCTCCAGATCGCAGCTGAAGTCAGCTGGCTCCTGTCAGGGTGCAGCTCTGTGTCACGCTTCGCTCAGTTCAATGGGGCACTCCTGCCGAAGCAGGTTCTCCCCGTTTCCTTGCCTTGTCTGGCATTGCCTGAATCAGGTCGGCTCACAGACAGGACACAAGCACTGGTGAGGACAATCTGTGCCCAGTTACCCCTATGGCTCTATGAAACACTGCCACAAATGCAAAGCTCTCAGGGCTCACTCTGCACTGTGCAGGGGGCTTGACCCTGCAAGAACACCTATTACTCACCCCAGGAGCTATTGCCTACATAAATGTGCTCCAGAGGGAAGCGTATCAGGAGCTTTAAACGTTGGGAATTAAGTAACAAGTCAAAGGCAGGTGAAAAGTCAACAATCAATGCTTGTTATTCAACTTTTGCGGTTGACCATTCCGTCTCCAACAAACGCATCCTGCACTTATATCTGTGCTTTTCCTCCTAAAGAACCAACTTTTCAGTATATTTTAAGAGTCAAGAAAAAAAAGCAACCTGAAGTAACTTAATGCGTGCCATTTTACGTACAGAGAGTGCTACCAAGCGAAGCATTTTGTTAAAGCTTCTTCTGCATTCACCCAGGAATAAATACCCATCACTTCTTACTCTGCTAAGAGTAAACTGTTTGGAATTCACATTCAAAATATGAATAATATAAAAATGCAGGTTCTGTCAGGTACCCAAGCCCCCCAAAATCTGTCTGTAAGCTGAGTAACAACCGATAGCAGTGGAAGCTGCGAGGAAGCTCAACAAGCCTGAAACAGAAACCCTTGTTTGCTATTTCAAAGGAGCTTAAGAGAAAAAAATAGCCATCTCCCATCAAAATGTCAGAGAAATTAGGTGTGCAACTGCTTTAGGCATCTGTCAAAACCCTGCCCATAACTTCTTTTTTTTTTTTTTTTGTGGTTATGATAGTCCAGAAATAAACATCCTGAGACACTAAAATTAAAAGCTAGGTTGCAACAGAACAAACCACACTTCTCCTGATTAGCAGGAAAACACCCCACGCTTATTGTTACTACATTTTTTACTCTCTTCCCAGGGAACAGTTGATATTTGTGGTAGCTTTGGCTGCAGATTGTAGCAGCTCTGTAGTATGCGTCACATTAAATATACTGGTGGGTCCTACATGGTCATTCTGGCACCATTTCTATTTCATACAATGCCTTCTGTTTTTCTATATAACCTCAATTATTTATCAATCATTTAGCAATGCCAATAAATCAAAGGGTCTGGGGACCCTTAAACGTAAAAATAAGGAGTTGTAAAAAAATATTACTACAGCAATTAAAGACTCAAATAGTAATAAACTCTACTTGCATTACACCTTTAGAAAGCCCCACTGAAATTAAACAAACATCCAATATCAACAATATGAAAGGGGCTTTTTCTTCTAGTTTATAATAGCAATGGGTTTATTCAGAGCAGAGGAGAATTAGGGTTACTTTTATAGATCATGGAGACTAAAATGCAAAAAATGGGGGAGGGGGAAAGAAGTAGTGAAAAGGTAAAAGAAATTGATGGGGTTTCTTTCCAGAAGACTAAAAGAACATGTACCAGAGTTTACAAAATAAATGTGAATCTTTATCCATGAAGTGTAATCTTTTGGTTTGGATCAAGACTGTATGGTTAACAAGTCTATTTTGAGTCAACATCACAGCCAGGTCTTTTGAAGTTTTCTATTTTAATACATAAACTTCTTTTTTGCTGTTTTCCTCAAAAGGACTTTTTTATTTTTCAGAAAAGCCTTTTTTTTCCACTGCTACCCAAGATGAGGAAAAAAAGGTTAGCATTATTCAAGAAAAGAGAATAACAAATCTTGGCCAAATGGGTGAAAACGCAATCATGGAGATGAACAAACTTAGAGGTTGCCTAAATTAAGATCAGTGTCTTGGCTGCTCAAATCCCTGATGAGAAGGAGGCATTTCTCTCCCGAAGGGGTGAGGTGCTGTAACTGTCATGACAATCAAGCACTGCATTTACTGTGAGAGCCTGACCAATAATTTCCACTAAAAGCTACAGAACAGCACTGGTGTGTCCCCCAGAGAGCCCAGGTTTGGGTTTTACCTATGCCAAAATGCTGAGGTTTTGCCAAGGTATTCCCACGTCCCCTCTCAAGGGGACGGGAGCCTGTGGCTACACACCTTTTTTCCACCAGGAAGCTCTTGGGAGAGTGCCATGAAGTGGCTTGCAGTGCTGTCAGGGCAGGGCTCTCCGTGCGCTCCTGCATTAGCTGAGGGACAGCCCTTATTGTGAAGAGGAGCTTTTTTTTATACTAAAAATACTGCAGGGAATCCAAGTGCTTGGATTGACGTCTTTATTAAAAATCACCAGTCCCACAGTGCTGTTGGTTTGGGTTGGCTTGCGTTACTAGCCCACCACAACTACTGCCAACAGAAAAGGGCTAATGCGTCAAACCAAACAACAAATGCTTTTAAATTTTCTTCTTTTCCCCCACTCTATTTTGCTGGAGCTTTTTGGATGGGACCAGGTGTGATGTCCCAGCTTGAAGGGGGCTCCCCTTCTCTGGGCCTCTGCACTAGGGTTACAAGAGCTAGCAGCGGCTGTGCCAACAGCCAGACCTGAGGAGAGAGACAGGGAAATCCCCATGTGGCAGCCACCCTGATGGACCCCAGCTTGGGGCTGTCATGGAATCACAGAATGTAGATCATGGAATCATAGAATGGACTGAGTCAGAAAGAACCTTAAAGACTACCTAGTTCAAAACCTGTTGTCATGGCAGGGACACCTTCCAGTAGACCAGGTTGCTCAAAGCCCCATCCAATCTGGGCTTGAACACTTCCAGAAGTGTCTGAAACACTTTTCAGGCTCAAAGCAGTGTACTTATGATTTCTAACATTTATCAATCACCTTCAAAGTGTGCTGATCGAAAAAAAAAATCATAAATATTGATCTAGTCTGCAAGAATATTACTGGGGACTGAAGAAGGTTTGGTCCGGAGGCTGTACCCAGCCGGGCTTCTGCGACCAGTGGAAATTTCCTTCACGCTTTTTTTGCAACAGTATTCTCTTTCAGTAGTTTCCTCTCTGCTATAAAGTGTGTTTTTATTATATCTGTGTTGAGCCGGCTCCAATGACGCACCTAAAATAGATGAAACTGCCCCAGTGTGTTTTCCTCCGGCCGAACAGCGAGCTGTGCTGTCTGCAGCAGCAGCGCTGGCATCAAGACCAGGCATTCAGCAAAGCGCTGACGTGTGCCAAGCACAGGTACTGCCAACGCTGCCGCCGAGACAGGGCCAATAAATCCACACTGTGCGCCTCTTATCTATATTCCCCCATGTGCACTCAAAAGTTCAGGGACCTCTTCTCCTGGACCTCTTCTCCCATCTCCATGCACCTTTGTCTTTCAAAGCCCAGGCAAGCTGAAAATCTGCATGAGGAAGACTAACAGGCTCAGAATGGACCTTTGGAAAAGCTGCAGAATTAAAGGAGTCTTTGGGAAATCAGCCGTAGGCTTTAAGGATGGCTGCAAGGAGGCCTGGCAGAAGTGGGGATGATGACCTGCCACCAGCCACTCCAGATGGATATCTGGCTGAGGAGCCTACACTGAGCGTGCAGGGTGGCCAGCTTCCTGCTGGCTCGTCACATTTAATAAATTAGCATGGATAAGGAAGCTAAGATTGGCTTGTAGAGACTGAATATATACAGACCACTATATGAAGGTGCATAAACGGCACTGTTTGAGTCTGACTCATTGTGTCCTTATTACGTTGTTGGTTGCTTAGAGACTGACTGAAGGCACACAGCAAAGATGCTGGCTTGGGAGTCACTACCCTGCCTTATTTTCTTTCTCTCTATGCACATAATTTTCCTTTAAAGGCTTGCCTTGCCTTTGCAGATTGCCTGACTCCCTCTGCCACTGTGGAAAACTACGGCAGGGGAGGCAGCCGGGTGTCCGGGAACACTGTCGGTGTTGTTCCATGCTCACCTCCCAGCCCCGGCTCCGTGCACCACAGGGGGAAAGAAAGCATGTCTTTATTCCTCTACAGCCTTGCCTGGATGCTAAATTTTACCTTAAGCCAAAGCAGTCACAGATTGCTTATTGAGAGACATTCCCACACATTTCCAACAGGTTACCCTGAAGTCCTCAAACTTCCTTAGCTGAGAATAAATATCTACAAATCCAAAAAGGCAGTGGAAATGTAATGGGAAACTTGAGCATGTTCCACTATTTGACAGGCATGGCACAACTGAGCCCGGATGGTTAATGTGGAACTCTTGCTTGCCTCTCTCCTTATACAAAACTAAGCAGTGTGGAGACATTATTCGTAATTTAACAAGTGCTGAAATTTAATGCCCATCGTATCTTGAGCACTAACAGTATCACACTTCAAAGCGTGAGCCTGTAAAATATAAGCTGGACTTTTAGGACACTGTTAAATTACATGGGCTAGAGTCTACATTAGTATAAAAGTAAGGATTGTGTGTCCACTTCCAACAGCCCTGTATCTCATGTATTCTTAATAGCTGGAAACCAAGCAGTATGTGGTGGTATAAGGTAATGAATGACCTCTTACTTCTCTGTTTTAACAGGTCTTTATTCCCCTAATCAATCTCATCATTCACACCAGGGGAATCAGCTAAAAGCTCTTTAAAAATACATAGGTGTGCTCAGGGCACATCCTGCAGATTTTTCTGAAAAGAAAATTTCTGTAAATGATTAAAAAGGAAGAAGAACCAAAGAAGCTTTGGTGGGAATTTCAAAAGAGCAAAGGTTCCCTCTCTGGGGGCTGGAGGGAAGTGAGCCAACCTTGAGGTGGCATGAAACACTGCCTTGGGCTTCTCCAACCTCAGAGCTGCTTTCTCTACCCAAAGGGGATGTCCCCTGATCTTTGCTGGGCTTCTCCAACCTCAGAGCTGCTTTCTCTACCCAAAGGGGATGTCCCCTGATCTTCGCTGGAGGTAAGAAAAAAGTGGTGATGAGTTACCTGTAATTTCAGGAAGGAAAAAAATTTCCAGCAACAGTGAAGGAAGGAGCCCTACAGAGTTTACTTCCACTCCAAGCAACTTAAACAAATTAATTCCCCCGCACTAAGTTAAATGGTCTTAAGACTACAGGGCACGTTGTACTTGCACACAGGACCACGAAGACAGGGTTTTGGAGCACTCCTCTGAAGTCTGGGCCCTGTTCTGAAGGCTTGGACTCAGTGGCACATCACCCGAGGCACCCTGTGCCCCCAGGGCTCTGAGATGGCACAGCCGGGCACCACACTGCCCGAAGAACCCAAGGGGGGAGCAAATGAGACATGACAATTCTGTATTAATCCATGCAGACAAACTGTTCCCTAATTTTCTCTCTTTGCCCTACACCTGCTCCCAGCAATTCCGCCTGAGAAGGCTGACATGCACTTGGTCAGTAGTCAACTAATCCAAGAACAGCAGGGTGCAAAGACTGCTTAAAGCCGTGCTAGTCCAGTGGGGCTGGGGTTGTGGTGCTTCAATCCAAACAGGCAGCCCCAATAGTGCATCCTAATGGTCTGAGTGGTGCTGGGCCCATCAGGATCTGCTCCCACTTCCCCTGCGGAGACATAATATCTCACAGGAAGCCAAAACCTGTGCCAGAAGTGGTTTTTAACTCACTGTCTTAATTGTCAACAGCTAACACCAAAGCTTTCCACATGATTAAATAGCTGTTAACAAAAAACTGGGGGAAAACCCCTAACCAAAACATGCTTTTCCAAAGAAACTGTATAAAGGTATGCAAGCTAGTCACAGACTGTATGACAGGGTGGCCACACAACCCTTCACTGAAAGTGAAGTGCAAAGTGGGCTGCAAAGTGAAATGTGCAAAAATCAAGTGAACTTATCACTGATGCTGACAGAGATCATTCAGGTTTTTTTCCTAAATGATCCAGATACAGTTTGGCTCAGGAACAAGAGAAAATGAAAGGTGAAGTGGCTCCTTAATGCCAGCATTTGTCCTCAATGTTCACTAATGGTGCACTGTATCAGCAAAGTTCTCAATCTCCACTCTGAGCAAAACCAGTGCCTTGAAGGAAAAAAAGAAAACTAATAAAATCAAACCAAAAATGTATGCAATTGTCAAAAATTTCATTGAAGAGGTATGCAAAAACATAGAGTATGGAAGGGTAATTTGGGCAACCTTCCCTTTACAGGCTGCTCCCCACAGGCTCCATCCACTGCTAATACTGGTTTTGAATAGGGTCTCTCACTGCATTTCTCTGTGGAAGTGGAAGCCAGACAGCCAGCTAGTGTATCCTATAATAAATAAACAAACATCTCCCCTACCCCCAAACACATGTAAAAGAAGGGTTTTAAATCATTATGATTTACTTAGCTCTGAAAGGGAATAGTTTTTCACCAGACTGCACAAAATACCAGTGCAATGGAGGGACTAAGGCTGAGATTTTCAGAAGAAACGGAAGAAGTTCAAGTACCCAATTTCTACAGAATTTCAGGGTAATTTGGCCATTGAGCTCCCTTACGCACCTTTCCTTGAGCCCTTGTTTATCCTGAAAGTTAGATTTTTACCAACTTGAAAAGAACTAACTGAATAATTGTGAAAGGTTACAAGTTGCTTTTAAAATAATAGTTTACACAGGGTCTGTGTTTTCCTCCCCCATAGCTGTACAATTACAGAAAAAGTAATGCAGCTCTCTGGACATAATATGGGATGGGGAAACTCCTGGTGAAATTCCTTATTCTACCACTAGCTTTTTGTATGGACTTGGGCAGCCAGTTGGAAGTTCCTAAGTATTTCTGTGTCCAGCAATGTGTTTTCAAAAGTGCTTGGAACACTTACTTTCTTTGGATTGCAAATGAGGACAATGAAGTAGTTTTAAACTACCCTAAACCAAAAGTTTGACAGGATTTGCAAACACACTGCTGATAAGAGCAAGGATTGCTCTTTACAGCTGGAACTTTCCATCCAAATAATACCAAAGATCTTTATACAAAATAATGATTAAAGATGAGGAATATGTCTGTAATACAGATTCATTATTGGCTTATAGCTCAAGTTTGGAAAAGCATATAAGCACTCCAGGATGTGGGCCAAGGTCATATTTCATCATGGCAGAACTGAGAAGACTTCCAAGACCTCCTCAGGCTTCCTTTGGACTATCCAAGGGCTACACATAGCGTAGACCCTCTTCATCAGCACGTTTAGCCAGAATCTCATCCAAGTCCCAGACAAAACTCCTATTGCATTCGCGCAGGGAACCATAGGTGTTTTTTCTAGCCTAGTGCAGCACTGAAGCCACATGCAGGATCAAGAAGGCTGATCTTATGTGCTGTCTCCTGCCTAGGTGGACCTTGATGAAATTACCCCTCAGGCCTCAGTAAAAAATTGAGCAGCCCATGTAAATTCAAAGAGGAAAGAGTAGAAGTAATTCCATCTTCATGCAAATTTCCTACCTCCCTTTCCTGCCTCAAGACAAACAATCAAATGCAACAAAAGGAAATATAAAAGTCATACAAGAAGCTTCAAATGGCCTTGACTTTCTTCATGCAAGTATCTCTATCTTCTCTTTGCTTTGTTACTTCTGATATCTGACACAAAGAAATACTAAATGAGGGTGAGAAACTGAGGAAAAAGAACACTGCCAAGTATCCAGGAGCAGTCAGACTGGACTTAAAACAACCAAACTTAGAAGAACCTTTACAAATTATTTTATTGGCAGATGTCCTGGGCATGCACACATGCACCATGGAGTACATTAAAATTTCTATGACATTTCTGCAGAACCATATTATCTCGTATTTGCCTAGATCCATATATAGGAGTTGCAAGATGCAGCGTGCAAAGCTGCCCTCCCCCACCTTATGGCACATCTCACCTCCAAGAGGCTTCACAGCATGTCCAGGCAACACCACCCCTCTTGGAGATGGTTTTACACACAAATGGGTGGCAAGATCAACAAGGCACCTGCTGGAGAAGGCTTCTGCCAATTTGCACTAACTAAAAAGGCAACTGCTGTTTGGTAGAGCGAACCTCAGCTTCCATAAACTTTAGCAGCTCCTTCCCTGAGCTGTGCTGCACCGTTCGTGAATTGGCCACTGAGGATTTGATCCTAAATGTAGCACAGCCTTTCAATAAAATTTCCCTTATGTGCTGAACCATAAGCTTGCCAAGTAGTAGGAACACTGAAGCATTAAATAAAGAACATTTTCAGCAGTCAAGGCCAAGGTTAAAAACATAAGGAATGTGAAGAGTTGTTTTTGCAGTGAATTTATTGTACGTGCAAAGTAATAAACCATTTGCATTTGAAGGATCTATAGCAAAATGATGTAGATTAGTAGTGCTTCTGTTGATTTACTTTATATATATATATATATTTAGCACAGGGAAACTTACTGTTGTCTTTCACAGGGCTTTGCTCCTACTCTTTCAGCCTCTGTGGCATTTGGGTGAAGGCAGTTTCTGTATATTTGCAGTGGTTGGCTCAGAGCAAGCCCTTTTGCCCCCAAACATCCAGCATTCCTTGAGGAAGGAGGTGGGTGGACTGTCTTTTTATACTAATATTTCTAAAGTATCATTTGTTTAATAAACTGCTTATAAAAGAAAAGCATCTGATTTTTAGACTGGGCTGAACAGGGTTCCCTTTTTTCAGATGCAAACATACACAGGCTCTGGTGCAGTCAGTGAGAATCAGAAGTCCCTATCTGCAGATGTCTACATACCTGGGGTTCCACTAGCAACAGGATTACAAATTAAAAACCTGTCTAAAAACCTGACACTATTCATACACTCAAATGCTTTTAAGAACATGGGTTTGATCCAAAAGTCCATTAAAGCAAATGGAAACATGAATTGATTTTCCACTGACTTTGTATTAGAGGCTAAACTTTCAGCCAGGTCTAAAGACAACCTCATTCCCTCAGCTTTTAAACCAAACCTACTCAAAGCCTCAATTTACAAATGCTGGCATTATAACGGGGCATTCAAATGCTGCTAGCAGATTCTCAAAATTAGCTCTTTGGTTTGTAAAATATGCATTAAGCATACCTTGGTGCCAATATAAACATCCAGCTGCAGGGATTTCTAAAAAAAAATCTCATTATAATTGGGCTCAACAAAAATAGGTTACCACTTGTGAACTATTAAAGTGTGAGGGAACCAGAGGAATGAATGAGAAGGCAAAGCTGAGTGACCTCACTTCAATTCCTCTCAGCTTCTGGCTTGTGAAGCCTGCCTGGCAAGGTGAAGATGGCAGACAGCTTTCCAGGAGAAGATGACTCACAGTCAGATGGGAATTCACTCATAGTCAGGGGAAATGTTAAGGTATGCAACAGGTGATCAGGAATCTGGCACTCTGAAACCAGGGAAAGATTAAAAGATGTTTTGCAAGGTGAAAAATGGTACAGAGATGAAGGTGTACTTCTTTAAAATTAGAGTACTTGAGCAGAGCAGCTGCCAAGTTGCTTACGGCTTACAAAGCTCAAAGTTGCAAAGGCTTCCTTCCACACAAGGACTGACACAAAGGCCAAACAATTAAGGATCACTGTGGCAGTCCCTGTCCAGACTGGGGGTTGGAATTAGATAATCTTTAAGGTCTCTTCCAACCCCGGCCATTGTATGATAAATCTAACCTGAAACATTTATTTGTTCCCCAAAACACCAGTCAGAGTTTGAGCCCCCTGCCCATTGGCAATGCCGTGGCATGTGCTTTTTGAGGCAAAAACCACCTCAATGGGAACAACCTCGACAGCAGCCTGAAAGAATATGGGAAGCAGAAGACTTGAAGAAGAGCTACTAAGTCTTTCTACCTTACAAAAAACATAAAGCATGTATTAAAATTTGCAGTTAATAAACAGCATGAAAACTCTGCCAAAACTGCTGTACCTCTTCCTGCAGCCCTTTCTAAATACGCAAAAATGAAAATTTAATGAAAGACCAAGGTGCCAAGTTTCCAAATGTAAGCAAACAATACCCGATCAAGAGAGCATCCGATCCCAAACACTCCTATTCCTCCTCTCCCTGAAAGGTCCCATGTAACAAAAAACTACTCTTTATTTAAGAGTGCTGGGTATAGCTCTCCATCAGCAGATCACTACGGACCTTCATGAGCTATTTCCTTATCAGCTCTGTGTTTATCACTGGCCACTGCTGTCCCAAGGAGCCCGGCATACGCTGCGAGCTGCAGCAACAAAGTCATGCTGGAGCACTGAATGGGGCCTTTAAAACACTGTTCACTGCAGCACGAGATGGAGACAGACTCCCTGACTACGGAGTTCATTCCCTGAGAGCGCACAATACACTGTCTGTGCCGGCAGCTGTGCCTGCATTCACTGGTATTAGATCCCTCTCAGTAGAAGAAGATGGGGATGCATATTCAGGTGGTGCTTCATGATATACCTGGATGTCACCTCTATTCTTCTACAGTGTGTTGTGAACCAGGTGCATGATCAGAAATTCCCTAAAAAAGTGGTTGATGTAAGATAACCAACCAAAAAAGCTGGCATCCCTCCGTGCTGGGATTCGAGGCCCTGGTGGGCAGAGCTCTGAAGAATAAAAGTGCTGTAATGACAACTCCACTACTGTTTCGTATCAAACATTCTCCCCCCAGCTCATGGTGTTTTTCAATTTACTCATGGAGGGTGGGAAGGGAAATGTGTTCTGAGTAAAAGAGAAATCTCAGTCTCTTTTTGCTCTCTTACATGCTTTATATTCCCCTCAGAACAAATTATATGGAAATATTCAAATACTTGTTGTATTGATACTGGGAAGAAAGAAGATATGTCACAGAGGGCCTTTGCCAGGTTGAAATCCCAAAAGACAGATGACTAACAAATGCTTACATCCTGCTGACATATTCCTCTGATAATTTTTACAGCGTGTTGCTGAATGCATGATGAGAATACAATGCCTGCTATTATGCTCAGCTCCCACTGTTAACACATTTATACCAGTGTTTCACTTTGTCCTGCACTGGGTGACTGAAAATTGCCAAGGACAGTAGGACTTGAAAGGACTAATGCTACTAATTTCCACAGCATCCAGCTGCTTAACTACACACTGTCTCCATAGTCTTTTCCATTTCATTTAACAATCCTTTTCCACGTGTCAAGGGGGCAACTTTCAAGGCTTTGCACGACCGATTTGGACACCCAGCAATCCGTTTTAGAAGGTGCCTGGCATACCCTGTTGAAATTTGTTTTGTCAGTATATAGTTCTCTCTTCCCCACACACATTCCAGTTCTTCGGATATCATCTCAGTCACAGGTATTTCTACAACACATTCTCTGCTGCTGGCCAAAATAAACTGACCAGCTCTGAGACTGACGTTCCCATCACTAGACTATTATCATCACTCAAATGTGAAGTTGCTGCATGCATCATGGTGCTGTGTTTATTTACTGTATGTATATTTTCCATTCCAGAGCTGAAAACATGAAGTCATGCAAACATGCAGCTCTGTCTTTCATTTTCTGACAGCTGTGTTGGGCTGAAGATTTTTTGCTGGCTCTTTGTTCTTAACAAAACCCTAAACATTACTAATGGAAACTGAGACACCTTTGCAAAAATTTCCTTTTAGTAAAAAAGCCATTTTCCCCTGAGTTTAGAGGTGGCCTCAGTGATAACAGTATAATAAAGAACCAAGAAGGGAGCTAAATACCAGACCTGCTTCAGTGCATAAATCACCATCAATCTGTGCTGGTTCTGGGGAAACAGGTTTTAACAGCACATTTCAGTACAGACATAATAAAAAAGGATATTCTTCCAGCCCTGCTAGGCTGTTCAGGTTGAAGACCTGATTTAGAGGATTTGGGGTTTCATCCAGGAGACTTTTCTAGGTTTTCTCCTTCTTTACATGCATTTCAGTGCTGTCATGTGTGGCATGGGGTGGTCTTTTGGTAAAAATCCTAACATTGACTTCAGCGGGTCCCAGTGTATTTTAGGTAATTCCCTGATATACCATAGAAGGAGAATGACTTAATGAATCCAAATTTAGGTTTAGGACCGAGGGCTAAACTTCCCAGATGCTTCATATGCAGTTATTCACCCTGCAGTCACACAAGCCAGGCATATGAGATATGGTTATAGGGCACAGACTCCACCTAAGGCTCATTTGCAGACACCCCTGTCCTTACCCTTTGCCTCCTGAGGTATTCCACAGAGGATGAGATCATGAGAGCTGTGCTTATCCCTTGCAGAGTTCTAATCAGATGTCAAAGTAGAAAGGAAAATAATTAAAATAGTTTTGTTTAAATTCGTGTAAAATTCATTTTTATTCACTTAGAAGATTGTTAACTATGACACACCACAACAGGTTTTTTTAAAAATAAAAAGATTTTTTTTCAAACACTTGAATAAACTGAATTTTTTTAATCCAATTTGTCATTTTTCATGGAGATTTAATGACATGAACAGTTCTCCTAAGCCTATTGCAGTGCAGTCTGCCTAGCTGGTGGAACACATTATCAATAACAACTTCCTCTAGGTCTGGCAAGGAAAAAACACATCCAAACAACACATCTGAGAAGTTTCCCAACATTATTTGCTGAAAAACACACAGTCCAGGAAGTTAGACAGCACAAACTGGAGAGACAGTTTTGAATGCTTTGAGAGCTTTTATTAGAGAAAATAACATTTCACCTCCAGACCTACAGCTTGCATCCATCATTCTCCCGAGCAACCGAGATATTCTCCAAGTGAACCTCCAGCACTTTTGCTGTCAGCAGTAGACAATCCATGCGTAAGCCTGTCCAGTTTGGTTACTTCAAACACATACACTGTCTTGCATTAGGAGTGTGCAGTTGGATCTAAAGTCCAGCCCTGAAGTTAGCATGAATTATTTCTATTGGCATTGATGGGGTTTTAAATCAAGCCCTGCTTCTTATTATCAGCTGTATATTAACTGTGGAACCCTTTAAGTGTCTGACTTTGCAAAATGCCAGCAATCTCTAGAGAGGTGTGGAGCAGCTTGTAGCTTGTCCTTTTATTCTTCAACAACTGCATCATGTACAGAAGTATATCTTAAAAGAAATAATTCATTAATAGTAGAACTCATGGGCCTTATCAGCCTCCCAAGCTTTTATGTTCCAAAGAACATTCAATTAAACACGGAGGGCTTAATACTGAAGCCTTTAAACAAGCCAAACTCTCTCTCAAATCCATGGCTAAGTAGCACTCAGCCCACAGTGAACAGATCATGAATTAAAGATTATTCTTCAGTAAGGCAATAGATGAGTCAACTTTCCTAGTAATTTAGGGTGTTCCTTCAGAAAAGGCTCCTGTCACATATGGAAATGACACTGAATGGAAAAATGGCCTTCAGAGAACTCTCAGGAAATTTCTATTGAAAACCCCCAGCAGACTGCACCAAAGTCAACTTCTACCTGCAGCTGAGAGAGGGCTCAGCTCTGTGTAGAGACCTGGCAAGACCGCTTTTTTTCAGATTTCACTGAGCAGAGCTACAACACAGCCCTGCTGAAAGATGGAAGAGCCAAGACCAGCCAAGATGGGTACTGAGCTCAGCATTGTTACTGTGGTATGGTCCTTGAGGCCAGATTTACCAGGGACATGGCAAGGGACAGATTAAAAGGAGTAGCTCCAACTCACCCACACTCCAGTGTGTCCTTCAGATCACCTGGACAGGTATGTCACTACTATCACAGCTTCAGCCAGCATTAGTAAAGAAAATATCAAGACAGCTATTGAATCTACCAAAATTGTTACTGTGTTCCATACACACACACATCAAAAAGCCATCAGCTGGTCTCTCTCACCTTCAGGGGATCATCTTTACAAAATTCAGCATTCTAAATAATGCTGCCAATTCAGAGAGCTGCATTCAGGCAATCCCCTCAAGAGAGTTAACAGAAAGACTCTACTCAGGTAGAGTAGAGGCACCGAAGGCACCGAGAAGAGCAGGTATTGGCCCAAGTTTTTATCACTCTCCTTGCCAGAAGCTGCAGGTTCTACAAAGGTTCTTTGCTTTTTAACTTTTTTTGCCTCAAAAGAGTGAGATGAGCATGTTCTTGGGGACAGATGCTACCTACTGCACTGCACAGCACTGTGCAGCAAAGCCACAGGCACCAAGCTCCAGTTCTGCTTGAACGCAGTAATAAGAGGTGCTACATTTTTCTCCACTGCCAGATGTGGCATTTGTTGCCAGCAACTCTAATTATGTTTCCAGACATGGAAAACTACTAAAAGACTTGTTAATAAATTAGCATGGATGTTCATACTGTAATTTAATAAAAAGATAACTAGTGCATTCTCTCACTGTAGGGGTACGCCTTGTCTCCCTGTGCCGTCTATCTATTAAGCTACCTTAAAATAAATTTCATTTATTATGCCTTCATACAAATCCCATTACTTGCTCAACAAACAGTTTTGTTTTCCTGTCTGGGCATCCCTCCAAACATAGGCTGCTGCGTATGCTTTTGTAATTACTGATACACTGTATAAGAAACTATGGCATGTCTCTGACAGACTAATTAAAGGCGAAGAACAGCCTTCCTGAGACCTTGATCCCATTGTTATTCTTCCCTTGGCTTCCTCTGTGATCTCCACCAAGCGATGTAATCTCTCTATGCTTCATTTCCCCACCTGTAAAACAGGGATGGGAACTCTCATCTGCCTCACCTACTTACAAGATGAGATCCTTGTACAACAGGCCATGGTTTCACTTGACTCCTGAGTGCTCCTGTAATGTATGTGTGGTTTAACACAGACATAGAACAAACCCAAGCCTTCCCCATTTATGTCCTACTATAGTTCCTAAAAGGACTCTGATGGCTCTCAGGTAACACAGTAACACTGAAGGCCAATAACTATTACCCTCACTGGAAGATCCCGGGGGAAAAGAGGAGGAACTTATAAAACTTCACTACAGAAATTCCTCTGGTTTTTGCAATATTTTTGAGCAAATTAAAAGGAAACAACTGTCACTTGAAACCAAAAGTCATGTGGACTTGGATTAAATATTTCATGCAAATATAAAGTTTGGAGGAACAGTTAAATATCAAATTGAAATATCAAAACTGCCTCCAACACCGATTATCTCAATTGACTAGAATTTTACCTCTGATCCATTAGAGCAATGCAGCTTTTCTTGACCAAGCACAATTTTTTCCCAATTTGTACCTTTTAAGCCCTCTTGTAAGTGCATAATATTAACAATAATAATTATTATAATTGGCTAGAGAGATAATGCTATTCAATTACAGAGCTAGAAGAAAGTAACTTATCTTCTCAGAAGCAGCAGGAGATAGGCAAATATTAGCATAAAATCAGAGGTCAAACTCTATATCAACTATCACGTGTAGAAGCATTCAGTACTATTATGTTTATTTAGTCAGCCAAGTATATGACCTTTTGTTCGTAACACTTCTATCATCCATTAAAATAAGTTGGCAATGTTTGCCTAACATAATTTTATTTATTTTACAGGGATTGATCCTCCTAAAGAAGGGTTAGAGCATACAGGCTAGGCTGGGAGGTCTTAATTTCTCTATCCCTCTTCAGGTATAGAAGAGATGAAGACTGTTGTCGATAGACAGTAGAAATTGAAACAGGATGAGGCAAAAGAGAACTGTGACACTGTACAAGCAAAAGGCTGCCTAGAGATTTATATGTTATTCCAGGCTTTTATAAGACATAGACTAAGTGAAACACCGCAAAGTGGGGTCCTGAATTAAAAGGTCTGTTGCGGTCATCAACTCTAGCATTTATAGAATATAGTCTGAGACTAATCTTCACGTTTTCGGGTCGGTTTCGCTTTCAGTTTCGGGGTGGTTTTTCTTCCTCAAACTGTCTTTTTTCCCCCTACACACTTCAAGCCTGAATAATACCAACTTACTCTGCCTGTGTTCAAACAGGTGCAGCCTCACTGCCTTCAGCTACAGCCCAAGTGAGGAGCCTGTAGCTCCAACATCCCTTCCATGCAAACTGCCTGCTCCAAAGCTATGCCTGGGCTAATAACTGAAAACATTACCATCCTTCACATAAATCCAGTATCAAAACATATCTCTGGATCCTTTCCTAGCAGCTTTTTTCTTTCCTCACCAATCTAAAAACACCAAGAAAATATGGCATTTTGTAAAGGATGCTGAAGCAGAGTGGGGAAGGAGTGTTTGTGCCTCCCCAGCCTGGCAGCTGTGTCTCTTTGCTGTCAGAACTGCTGGAGACATTAACAGGGTGAACAGGACACAAATACAGTAGCAAGAAATTTACTTTGTAGTCAAAGTTTTCCATCTCCTTAAACTTCCACCTTGCCATGTATTGATGACAGATAATACAACATTAAACTCTGCAGGTGTTACCAACATGTTCTACATTTATTCTCCCATTTCTGGTAAAACTGGTGCCTTTAATACCTACCTCTGGATATACACATTAGTCTAGTTGCTACAGAAGCAGAAAGCACAAGAAGTTCACTTTTGCTTTCCCATAAATGCTACCACTGACTTTAAGAAGCCACAAGAGCCCATGCAAAGGAGGACAAGTTCTGTTTCCACTAGAATATAAGCTCAGTGTTTTAAGAAGAAATAATGTGTATGTACAAAAAGAATTATATCCCTCCAGGCACGGGCTGCTTTTGCTGTAAAAATCAACACACTACCTTTGTAGCTTTTATTAAGTCATGTTATTCCACCTGCATGTTTTTCTTAGTAACAGATTTATGTAAAGCTGATAATTTGAAAGGAGGACTCCTGTGAACAGTACAATCTACAATTTAATGTTTGTCTTTAAATGTTACTGCTGTTTCCTTCTGAACAAATACACTTTGCTTCAGCTGTTATGCTGACAAATGAATATTCCTTTTACAAAAAGAGCTGCTTAGGAGACAGCAAAGCATGATGTGCAGCTTCTGCACTTGTGCCTTCTGAAACTGCTGCAAGAGTTGACTGTCACTGGTAAACACCATGGTCTTGAGGCAGAGGGTACCAGCTGAGCCCCTTGGCAAACTTCAGCGAGCATGTTTCAGTAAAAAACAGATTTCAACCTCGACAGCCCCTTCCTTCCATCTCTTTGTACATAAAACCCTGTTGACCCAGTAGCATCAAGGTCTCTGCTGCACAGAGAGGGAGAGGAAAGAGGGAGTGAGAAGCAGACAAGAGATAAAAGATCCCGTGACACTATGACTTCTGGAGTGAAAACAGCAGACTTACGTCTGGCTACCACTGCAACTTTTTTATGTTAAGAAAGCTGAGTAGGAAGAAAGTGAAAAAACTGAAGCACAATAGCTGTACGGAAGCGTGCTGATAAGAAAATGACTGGCATTTCTGAGGAAGATTACTGACATTTTCACCATGCCTATTTTGTCAATCTTGAAAAGGCCTAGTGTGTATCAGGCATTTAATGAATCACACAACACATCACCTTGTGAACTGAATGCAATCAAGATCAGGAAAACGGGGATAGATTTCAATGAGCATGTCATCAGAAACACCTTACTTGATGGAAGCATGCGTAGGTTCGTGTCAGAGCAGCACTGAAACAATCTCACTAAAGGGCACCATGCAAAGGCTGATGAAGAAAATCAAACGTGAGGGAGAAGTGAAAGTCCTCTAAAGATGAAGCTGCAAATTAAACTTCTGTACTGCCAAAACTGTCAGTGTAGCTCCTCTCTATGTAATGATCCTCATTTGCAAACTACACTTTTCAGTGTTGAATACTGTGACTGCTTCAAATCCTGCCAGCTGTGAGTTTGCTCTGTGCTACAGAAACCTATGCACTTGGTTGGAGCGATTTCTAATGGTTGTGAGCTTTCTCCTTCTTAGCTGCAAATCTCATCTTAAAAATTAGGCATTGCCTAATAAGCCTAGAAAGCTTATTAGATAAGACATAACTTCATTAGGAAGGCTGCTAGCATACTGATCAAATCAGGAGACCGGAGGCAAATACAGATGAAGGTTCCCATGAATTAAAGGATACTCAGTTGGCCTAATTTGTTCATTCTCTCTTAAGGAACACTTCATTTATCTCAGTCTCCTAGATCAAAACCTTTCTGTTCTATGTGTTACAAACACCCTTTGCTTTATTTATAGCACTACATTAATAACAAACACCCAGAGCTGTTGAAACATATCTGCAGAAATAAGCAAACTATTGCCTGGTGCAAAATGTGATGTTTTCAACAGAAGCAGATGTCTTTTTTTTCTTTTTCCCCCCACAATCACAAAGTTGGAACAATTTTTTTCGAGTATAAAGAAAATCAAAACAGTGAGAAAAATGAAGGTTGCCATTTCAGTCCAAAGGGCAGTAAGCAATATATGGGACGATTCACAGTATTCTCTCTCACAATTACTGTTACTATCAGGCAATATGGTTGCAGCCTGTTTAGTCTCTGTGGTATAATTTTGTACAAATAATTAACATCTATTCAAGTGGAAAATAGATCTAAGATGCCTTAACTCCAAAAACTAGTGTCCTAGTGCTGGAGAAGGACTTTTGATGAGGGCATGTAGTGACTGGGCAAGGGGAGAATGGTTAAACTGAAAGAGGGTAGATAGAAGGAAAACTTTTTTACAGTGAGGGTGGTGAAACACTGGAACATGTTGCTCAGAGAGGCTGTAGATGCCTCATCTCTAGAAGTGTTCAAGGCCAGGTTGGACAGGTCTCCCAGCAGCCAGACCTAGTTGAAGATGTCCCTGTCTATGGCAAGGGGGTTGGACTAGATGAACTTTAAAGGACCCTTCCAACCCAAACTATTCTATGATTCTAGGTCACAGACCTGATGTTATCTGCTTCATATTGAGAAACACTGGCTACAATCACCAAGCTAAAAGGTAAGAGAAACCCACCAGTAACTCTCCTTCTGCCAGCTGTGAACCTAACACTGAAAACCAAGTTTTGTTGGTTAATGCGTCATGCTTTATACAGAACAAAACGTTGCTGGGTTTTAATTCCAAAGCACAGACACAGCAAACAGCATCCTTCATTTACTTCTATCTGCAGCAGCTAAAAGCTCTGGCAGCCCTGGTGGCTTGGTCTCTCCAAGGTATTTCAGGGAATGTGAGAAGCCATTTCCCTCCCACCTTCATCACCATGTTAACCGAAACTCCAGGTAATGATGCCTGAGTAAACACTCACATAATCCCTTCTGCCAGCTGGACTGGGCAAAAACGAGGAACAACAGGTAGAGTCCGTACTAGTCTCCTAGTTAGTACTAGCACTAGCTTTCTACAAAACAAACTGAGTATCTCTTCTAATAGGTCTTCTTCTGATGACCTCTGCTGGGCCATGCAGACCAAAGAGGATTCAAATTGATGTAATTTAGACACTGAGCAGTAGAGAGAACGAGAGTGTGTACGTTAAAAGTCAAATTTCCTTCTTCAGTTTTTTTGCAATTACCTAAAACTTGAGAGTTAATCACTTTTTCTACTGTTCCCCTCTTGAACTGATTTATAAAATACATAAATATATATATTTATTTGGATTTGGTTACTAAATGGACCCATGAAGTAACAAGAAAAAGAGTCTAAATTATACTCTAGCTCATGCGTTTGACTTTAAGGAATAAATTCCCTGTTCTGAAGGTGATGAGACACTGTAAGAGGTTGTCCAGAGAAATTGTGGATGCCCTATCCCTGAAGAGTTCAAGGCCAGACTGGATGGGCCTTCCAGCAACCTGGTCTAGTGGAAGGTGTCCCTTGCTATGGCAGGAGAGCTGGAACGAGATGATCTTTAAGGTCCCTTCCAACTCAAACCATTCTTTGATCCTGTCTGGGTTAGACAGCTTCTTTCATTACACCTTAAAAAATAAAATCTGAGTTCTCCCAGGCCAGCACAGAGCATACCTGTACACTGGGCAAGACACTGCACCAGGATTAAAAGTGCCCACAGAAAAGTGAGAGGAAGATAATTTATTGATGTTCACACAGCACTAGAGATCCTCTGATTGAAGGCTGTTCATAAGTACAGAGCATTATTAACTACAGGGACACTAACTGTGAATTTATGAATAATGAAGAAAGCAAAGGAAGAACAACCACGTAGTTCAGTTTCCCTAATCACTGCCTCTTCAGCATTCACCCGCACTGTCAGATTGGCAGTCAGCAACTGCAGCTAATATCTTACGCAAAAAGGACAGAGATTTAATAATACAGCATTCCCCATACAAGCTTCAATTTGGCAAATTATTCTATTTCACTCTTGAAGCTCGGCACTTGACTAAGAATGAAGGTCTCAGCATCCAGCAGTGCATGAAGCCAGGGGAATGCAGAAGGCAGCAGAGCTCAGAAATTATGGTGAGGGGTGCAATAAAAATCTTTAAAATACTGACTGAGAGCCTCACATAATACACATTGAAAAGCTTCACAGATGAACAGCACCTTGGTGATAAGCCCAGCCCTTTCATGTATTGAAGAATACATTCAAATATGTTCTGTGTTGCTAGAAGGTAGAGGGGCTTTCTCTGTTGGTTTTCACTTGAGCCTTTCTTGTATCACAATATTTATCTAGTGCAGGCACCTAATCAGCTTGTGACATGCCACCAAGGCTCCTAACCTGGTAATGGGAGCCCAGGCTTTTTAAACAGCAGTAATTGACAGGTGTCTCACAAGCAATCAACTCATCAAAAAAGGGTCAAAAGAGAGAGTTCTCGAAGCAGACAGCCGGAACAACCCCTGGCAAATGCAATTCTATCCTATAAAGTGATGGAACAAGACTGAAAATTACTACACTGCAGTACCAGAGGTTCCTTGCCATTTGGTGGGGAGACAGAACTATAAACCTTATTTATCACTGCAGCGGCTATAATGGACTTCTTTTTTTAGGTTTTATTAATCCCTTTCTAGTCCCATGTTAACAGGCAGGAATCTCATCTCTGTTCCATTTTAAACTGATTCAGAATACATGACTTACTGCACACTGCTCAAATTTAGGGATATAGCTTAGAAGTCATTACTTACAGTAGCAGCTGCCAACGATAAAACAACTGTTGTATTCTTGTGACAGGGGTTGACAGCATAATGCAGTTTTTAGGACTTCAATTTTGGGTTCACTAGAACGTCTGCAACACCAAGGAAAAACAACCAAGCAAAACAAATAGTATTCTACCAGTGTTTTACAAGGCTTTTATCAAAACATACAGAATTATCTGTGAAGGACATGTTTTCCATATGATGGTATTAATTTATATGGCTCTACAGAAATCATTGCTTATCAGATCACAGTGTCTCAACTGGCAGAAGCATTACATATTCCAAATTCAGGGAAAACCTGTGTTGTTCCAGGTTCAGCCTTAAACAGGTAGTAAATGTTCAATTTTTTAATAGTGATCGCTGTATTTCCACCCAAATCATGAAACCACCATAAGGCATTTACAGAAGCTAAAAATGAGGAGAATTTTCTTCCTTTGAAACATGCCTTAGCTCTGAAAAGCATTAATACAAATATAGCACCACTCTAATCCACAAACCTGATTATTTATACACAATGCCAAATGATTAAAGTTCAAGTCCCACCACCTGAATTTCTGCAGGATTTTAATGTTTACAACTCTTCAGAATCAGTCCTGATAAAAAATGCCCAGCTTGCATTCTACTTCTTTTTTTCCCCCATCAAACAACCCTGTTGAGTATTTCAGACTCAGACAATTGCTGACACATGAAAGACAGGGACTTGAGCCAAGTTACTGCACTCAGTTTCTGTGACACTGGCAACGGGGGCAAAAAGAGACCAAACTGAACTATGGTGCTTGCACCAGCCTCCCTGTGGATGTCGTTTGGGCTGCTGAAACTTTTTTTTCTAATTACATTGCCTGGCAGGGGATGGGAGGAAGAAGAAGACAGAACTTTCTTTTCTAATTTTCAGTGCCCAAATGAAGCTTCCAAAGAAGAAACTCAAGAAACCCTTCCCAGCATCAGCTGAGAGTGCACAACTCGCATATTTAAAGTTTCTTGTACAGCAGCTAGTTTATGTCAGACTTATGTTTTCAAATTCTCCATGGTGCTGGCTGCCTGAAGCACTATTTACTGCAATCCTAGAAAACACACCTTCACCTCTGTCCTGGCAACACAGCCTCAGAAATGAGCACACAAGGGAAGCATGGGCTCCTCTCACCACCTCCAGAGTATGATAATCCCATCCAAACACCATTTAACCTTATGAGAGGCAAGCAAAGGGTGGGCTTGGCTACATGAACACCATGAATAACATCAGCACCACCAAGAGATGGGGCTCAACGCAGACATATGATGCCTTTCAAATTTAAAGTATACGGATCTTAAAGGGGTCTTTGATCTTAAAGAGTGGTCCATACAAGTCTTAAGGTCAAAAATCTAGATCTGGTATAAATCCCTGCAGCTTTCTGTATAAGATCTGAAGAAGTACAGATGATACACTGACGATGTAGGAATACGATATACAAAGGACCTTGAGCTAGCAATATTCCTGTAAAACCCTTAGTGCCAAGTGGCTGCTGAGTGAGGGAAAGGACAAGAAAGCAGATCAAGACCCAACTGGATGATTCAGTCTAGCTACAGGATCAATAAGCTCAGTAGCAAGAAAAACACATTAGCATTTTTTCACCACCCTTGACCCTTCAAAATCTGCAGAGGCCAGGATAAAACACTGTCACAAAGAGCCACTGCAGTGGGCTGCTGGAAGTTTCTGATGAGTCCCGGGTTGCCTACAGACAGGGTCCTGGGAGCCACTGAGGAACAAAAGCAAAACCAGGAGACACTACTTTATAAAACACAATTAGAAGAATTTAAACATTGTTCAATGGAATGATGCACTGTTCCGTGTTATTGCTTCTTTGATAAAGAGCAGGCAGTTACAGCTCACATTTTTAGCCTTGAATTATTGCCAAACTGAGTTATTTTGTGAGGCAGAACTGAATCAGCAGTTCACTTACAAAAATTAAGCCCTGGAGAATGTGAAAGAGTGAAATATTTCTACTCATTAAAGAAGTTATTGGTGCTGATAGTCAGCATACAGACACAGCCCAGAAAGGTGGATTATTTATGTGCCCAAATCACTTTTTCTGAGATTCATCTAGTATGCAAATTGTCTACAGCTTGATAGCATCCCCTAAATTTACTTCCCCCACAGATTTACAACCCATGTCCTAATCACTGCTCTGCACCACAAGGCCACAGCGCTCACATGTACCTGACTGAGGCTCTCTGGGTCACCCCCATGAACCTTATTCTAAAATCAAGCAGTAAAGACAAACGTTATTTCTGCACCAGAAATGCTGTTAAAATTTAGGCATCATTTAGTGGTGCATAGAAACAGCCATTGTGGTTGCAGTCCCACTCACCATGGACATACATTCTGATCCTCCAGGCACAGCATTACCTGGCAGTCACAGAAAATGCTGCAAGGAATCAACAGCCAAATACTGTTCTTCTTGCCTGTATGACTGTCCCCAGAGAACAGCAACTGACACTGTAATGTATCCGATTTGTGGTTAAATCCACATCTGACTGTTCCGTATCCTTCAGAAAATAAAAGAATTGTGTCCATACATATGATTAAATTACTTTTGAAACATATAGAATAAAGTAATTTGGGGCACTCTTCACAGATAATAATAGCAAGGATAATTTGCTACACAAAGGAAAAAACATTGCATGTATTTCCTTCTACAGTGCAAATTCATTTCCCACTGGATAATATTAGCCTGAGTTGGAATACGTGCAAATTTTAGTTCCAAGACAATTACATATTTTGGAGCTGATATTTTACAACTCATCAAAAGCAGAGACCAAAGTTTCTGATGCTTTAAAAGGCAATGTCTCGTTTTTCCAAAGAGAATTATAACGTCCCTTTCTAACTTTCAGAGATACTGAACCATCATCTAACTTTACTTTCAATTTTGTTACAGTTGAGAAAAAGTTGCACAAGGTAACTTGCAAGAGTTCCTAAACTTTTTTTCTTATTTTTTTTCCTGTCTCCTTGGAGCCTCTGTGATTACTGGAGGGTGGTTTTACAAGTGGAACAGTACCGATGTAAGTTGAGAGAGATGCAAAGTTGAGAGTATTCCTAAACCTATGCTAACAAGCCTTTATATCAGATAAAGTGTGTACCTCTTACTCTATCTGTTAACTGCTCAGCACTGTGGGAAGGATACATCTTCACATGTATGCCCAACCATGCCATTAATACATTTAGAATTCAGAATCCAGGAGTTAAGAACAGAAAATAATGAAAAATAACAGATTAAAAGGAAAACGCATAAGCTGGTAGAAGCACGTTATTCTAGGGAAAAATTTATGAGCATAAGATCAAATATATTTATTCTTTTAACTCTTCCATGCTGACAGACACTCAGGAACTCAGCCTCATCCAGACCTCAAGTGAGCGATGTGTCACAAAAGGGAGTCCTGCCCAGCAGCAACTTGAGTCCAGAGCAGGACCTGCAGGGTCGTGAACAGTTCCCTGGTGCTCTCCCATCTCTGTCCCCACTGGTCCCAGTTTGGTTGTGCTTCAAAGGTTAGAGCTGAACAGGATTGCAGGACCAGATGCACATACCAAAACGGAACACACCGAATTGGAATACTGCATTTACTACTGTGGAAATTCCTTTCTAGATGCTATTTTTAATACCCAGTATTAAACATGCTTATGGATATTCCATTTCCAGCACAGTTATTGCTATTCAATGCCTGCTATTCAATTGCCATTAATGTAAATGGTGGGTGCCGGTTAATGCCAAGCCATGTGATGAAATTATTTCCTTTCCCATCTGGGTTTCTGTAGTCTTAAATAAAAAAGGGCACTGGCGAGATCACAGCTGAAACATTCATCCTGATCCCCACCTTTGAGAAAAAAATTTCTGTTTTTAGGATAAAGCACATCACAGGCATTATCCCCTCTATCCTGCCTAATGCGCAGTGGATAACACTACAGTTAAAAATATTAATGAAAAATGACTAATGGTAACTAAATGATTCACTTAACTTGGCTCTCTCTGTAATGTATTCTTCATATGACAGGCATTTATTAGCTCTCACTGATGACTCCACAGACACCCTGCTATGCACAGAGTGCCTGTCTACACATTAAAACTTAATGCACAGAGCAAGAATTATTGATGTTAGCTCTGTTCTAAAAGGGCATATCAGCAGGACTTTTTTTCTTCCTGCCATGGTTCTATTTTCCTTAGCTACTGAATAATCACAGATTTTAAATTTTACTAGAAGCTAGTGGTCAAAAAACCTATTAATTTCACCACAGTATTATTTTTCCCACAACTCCTGTATTTTTGTGTGATTTTTTTTTTTCTTTTTACAGACATATTAAAATAAGCATGCATGTGACGTTTCAAGATCAAAAAAACAGCCTGGGAATCCTAATGCTTGCACATTGTGTGCTATCTGTATGCCTGGGGAAGCAGTGAGCCTTAATGAACCTCATGCCCTTCCCAGGATTTCAGCACTTGCAAGAAGAGTCAAATGCTGATAATTAATGGAGCCTAATACTGCATGATGTTGAATACTGCCTTCAGTACGAACATACAGTTGTCTTCACTTGATTGAACTTATTTATACTCTGTCACTGAGAAGGTGCCAAGTGCTTTGCTTCTGCACTGATCTGATGAAGAATCTCACATGCTAATGCAATGATTCTGCTCCTCACAGGCCTTTTCCACCCTGGAAGCTGCAGACTGCCCTAGATGCCAGGCCTAGCTTTTAACATCACTGGGTGCCCACCAAGACTGTAGTTAATGAATGGCTTAACTACCTCCTGGAGTCCCTGAGTGAGATTTTCAAATGCCTGCATCCTAGGCACTTGGGAATCTTAGAAACCCCAAGGTATCTCAGTCTTTTGGGAAAACACCACCATGCTACTATCTCTAACCATCTATCTTAAAACCCATATATTTTTCTCCTCTTCCCTGAGCTAAACAGACCTCAGGCATGATACACAGCTTTTTAATGGTGATGGGCCATCACCAAAGGAGATCCTCTTGTCTCCTGGGACTGTTCAGCTCCCTTTGGTGTAGCTGAGTCCCAGATCACCCAGCTGTCGGGACAGTGCACTGGAGAGCCCATGTTTTGCTGCAGGGAGAATTTGGGTGGTCACCATTTCTGTTCATACAATACTTCCTGAGGCTGGACAGATCCTGCTTGGAAAGGTGTGTCTGGAATCTGTCCGAAAGCAAACCTCAGTCAGACACGTCTAGATATTACTGCTGCCTTGTCAGGACCTGCAAAAATGCACCTGGCCATGGCTGCTTGAGGCCAACCCTTCGCTGCCCTAAACCTGCTCCAACCCTTTATGCCAGAGGAAAGTCAGCAGAGTGGATGCAAAATGATACTGTTTGGATTTGGCAGACTAAGACACCCAGACTGCATCCCCCTTCCCTACTCAAGGAACTTCATAAAGCCTCTACATCAAATGGGGAAAAAAAACCCAAAACAAACAAAAAAACCCAAGCCTCCAAGCTGAGTAGTTGAAGTGCTCCCTCAATTTCTTTTCCTCTGAATCAAGCCAGAAAAGGAAACACTTTCCAAAGTGCCAGAGTGCCTGTCCCTGAGACGCACCAGAAACCTGAATGAATCACATGTTTTTCTAATTGAAGAAGCCAGGCTGGAAATAGACTTCAACCTAAGACACATAAGCTTTTACCCCAGGCCTAAATATAATTCCCACTAACAGTCTGTGCTACACTACCTTAATATAAATGGCAACTTTGACCAGATATAGTAAGGACCTATAATCTTTTAGCTATGTTTAAACAAAAGAGAAGTCAACAGACTATTTACCATAATCCATTTTTAGGTTTCATGAAACTACAGCATAAGAAACAAATCAAGCTTGGCCTTTATGATCAGGGAAAAAATGGCTCTCTGTGCACTTTTCTTTTTTTTAAAAAAAAAGCTGAAGATGGAAGGAAATGGAATAATTTGTTAAATGGATATATTTGATAAGGGAACATTAATGCATTTTCCAATAATAAAAATGAAGAATGCTGTTCCAGCTAGACATTTCTTTTCATTTTTATTACACAGACAGTGCTTGATTACAGTTTAGGGAAATGAACTGAAAGAACAGATGTACTATTTTTTTGATAGTCAGAGGGGTATTTTACAGAACCTGGGAAGAGTTGGAAGGCAGATGATTCAAAGGATAATTGAAGAATGATATTTGAACAGGTTACATTTGTGCCCTCAGGCGTTAAACATAGGAGCCTTTTTTAATTCTCAACACGGGAGTTCACATGCCTGCAAAGCAAATGAACACAATGAATAATTTTGTTTCAGAGACATGCAGTAACTGCTGGTTAGCAAGAAGGGAATTTTCCTTAATACTGGGAAATAGCAATATTTTATCTGAAGTTATTTAGAATAAGCCAGATGTTATTCAGTTTAATATTCAACATCATTCACTATGCTACAGTATCATATTTCCAGTCATTTAAGAACAGAGATCAAAAACATTTCACGGTAACACAGGCGATAGCAGGAACGTGCAGAAACAGCCCCAGGTGCAGGACTCTGGCTCTCTAGCGCTGGGGCTTAGATGCAGAGGTCCACTGCAGCCTGTTGGGATGCAGATCACAGCTGGCCCACACATCTGGGACCTGAAGTCACTGGTGAAAGCTGTCAGGCAGGTGGCAATGCCCCCCACCCCTCCACAGTGGACCAGATCTCCAAAAAGCACGAGAGCCTCTATCTCCTATTTGGGACGTCTCAGCTGCACTCCTGGTGCAAGCTGGGACTCCCTTGTCATGGCATTAGGGACATTCAGGGCATGTACAGCACTTTATTCAAGCTACATCTTGGGTGTCAATTTTAGTATCAGATTTCAGGGAAAAAACTAAAAAAAAGTCCCTTTCTAAGGGTTTCAGCCCTCACTAATGTGTGCCCTGAACATCAAGGCAAGTCTCTTTAATACCCCTCCAGGTCTGACACTCCCGTATCCTGCTTTACAACAGAGCCCACGTTAAACCTTTCCAATAAAAACCAGATATATTAATTAGCGAATTTCAGTGGAGCACACACCCTACATCCACATTGATGACACATTAATGCATCGTGATTAATGTTGTGCATTTCATGCCAATTGAATTCCTAATGATTAGCCACTTAATTCTGAGCTGAAACAATTACTCTTCCTATGGAGAAATACTTGTTTCAGCTCAAAGCTTGGCAGCTGGAGTACAGAAAAGCCCTCCACAATCAGTCATGCAAGTGCATCTTGTGGAATCAAAATTCAGGTTTACTAATACGTATTTTGTATGCATAATGAAGCAGTGGGCACACAAAACCATCCCTTTTCAAGACTGGTACACAATCTGTTGGCAGGACCGAGCACATCCCTAATTCATAGATTTCAGCAGCAGCTGGTGCATGCACACACGCAGGTTCGTATTTCCGCACGAGAAAGCAGTTTGCCCTTGGTCTATAAAGGCCTCCACACCAACACTGGCTCTCCCTGAAGTCATTTAGATGAACATTTCCAACTCAGTATATATTGGTGGATGCTGCAGTGACAAAGTTCTGTGTCAGAAAAATCAAACGGGTACATTTTGCTTTAGATAATTATAGAAAGGAGCAAATACTTGGCTTGCCTTCAAGTGAGGAATTTAAGACATACATCACATGGCAGCTGTGTAGTTTTGGTAGATGCACAATTTAACTTGTAACCACCAATTATACTTGTCATCTTTTATGATCAAAACACTATGCAGACAATAATTATACCACCAATATGCCCCTGAGAAACAGATAAATAGGGATAACTGTTGCAGGCATTACAAGTGTGGAATCAGAGAAGTAACAATCCGATGACAAAAAATACTAATGGCAAAACCAGCATTAAAATGTATGGTGTGCTCACTGTGCAAACTAGCTCAGCCAAGGGCATTGGCTGAACATCCTGCAGCACAGCAGGATGCAAGGACTATGCCTTGCCAGGCCACTCCTGCTGTGACTTTGACGTGGTGGTGATTACTGTATTATCACTGATACGGTGATTCGAGGAAAGCACTAATGGTGCCGCACTCGGAGACACAGACTACAGCATGCACAGCTGAGTATCACTGAGCAGACGGCAGTTCTCCAGACCACGCCTCAATGTTGTTGCTCAGCGTAGTATTTATAACACAGTAAGAACTGCTAACAATATGAGTGGAGAGTTTCCTTAGGTCTCTGCAGCTAAGGGGGAAAAGAAAGCAACTGGGGAGTCTCTGCTGACTTCAGCAGCTGCTGAATGAGACTCCTCTTATGCGTGATACAAGGGGCTGCTCTGACATCTGCAAGAGCTAGCAAAAGGATCTCTGTTGACTTCCAAAATACATCAGACCATTTAATCACCTACACACTCACCTACTACACAGTACAGTATTTAGATTTCCTATTCTGTGTAGACTTGCAGCTTCACAGTGAAATGCACTCTAGCACTTCACTGTTTAAGGGATGCAAGGCTGACGTGACAGTGAGGATGCACAAGGGAGCAAATTATTCTAGGAGACCACTCCATCCAGGAGATGTTACTTAGAGGACTAATTTAAAAGCTGATTCTCAGAACTAATTTTTCAAATTAAAGCAACAGTAGCTGATAATTGTAATAGATCTGTAAATCTTAATTTCTAAACCAGTGGTTTACTTTACAGTGCCTACAGCTGCAGGCTGAGCTCTCTGCTTTAGTTTTATCCTTGCTTGGCCTCTGTAATTACCCTCCATTCCCTATTTCTCCAAGGCAGAACCCATGTGAAGAAACCACAGTCCTGCATGAGTATGTTTTCTAAAGATACACACACTGGCCAAGCCTAGTTTCATCCAAACTGCTTTCCTATCCCCTGTTCTTATTCCTCAGGCCTCTTGGATTTTTTCAACATCTACATATACTGCACAAAGCCACTCTGCACGAAGCAAGAATCGTTTCCATGTATAGCTTTCAAAGACATGAAGTTTGACAAGGAAGGAAGCTTATTTACATTATTTTTGGATGCAGATAACGAATTGAATACACAGATTTTTATCCTGTTGGTACTTACACAAGACTGACTTGTTAGTGACAAGACAGATCTTGAACCTGCACAACTGCAGGAGAGCCTTTAATAACAGATGACAGCACTTTGCCACTGGCGGGATAAAGAGATTCAGTGTCTTAGCAGATGATACCTTCTGTCTTACTTCTTTAGCCACAGATTTAATTACACTGATAATGTCATAAGAAGCAGAAATCAATTATTCATTAAGACTGCCTAAGAAATCATTCTCTTATCCCATGTATTTTGTTACAAGATCATTTACACTTGGGTAAAAAGGCAGTGTTCTTCCTTCAGTGTCAATATTTTATATAGTAACTCACTTAACAGCCCAAGTGAAAATTGAAGTGGGTCTCTCAAAGAGGACCAGGACATGATACTCAGTGCAAGGTATGAAGGTGATGCTTAAAGACTCCACCAATCTTCCTGCAGCCTATCAGTGGCTGTGTGATTCAGGGATTGTAAGCAGGATGCAGGGAGTGATCTGTCATGCTCCTTTCAAAAACATAGTCTTTCAATGTATTTACATCTCAGTGTCCCATGACTTCTTTAGAGGTTGTTGGAAGTGAAACTGCAGGTCTTACACTGCCTGTTTTCTAGCTCCCTCCATTTTTAATAAACACCAGACCTGGCCTGTCATTACTTTCTCGACACACTTTCTTGTTCTCTTTACCAGTAAACAGGTATTTTCTTTTTCCTTTTACGTGGTTTGGTTTTCACCAGTTGCCTAAAAGTAAATGAATACATGTGAGTGTCATTTTCAGAGAGAGAAGTGTCTCTCCTATTCATTCTTTCCCTGTCTGGCTCCACCACTTCCTGATAAAGCCAGGACCATAAACCTGCACAGTAACTCATGTGAAAATACACTAGTTTTTGTAAGATAAAAGGTAGGAATGAGAGAAGGAGACTGAGCAGAGATGAAGTCTGAGAAGGCCTGAGGCTGAGAAGGAGACTTCAGGGCTGGAGGAAATGGCAGGGAGGAATGGAAAGGACAGAGAAGCAGGTCTTGGCAAGGAGACAGTCTTATCCCCACTGCATACAGCTGCAAATTCACCAACAGTTTACTAACTCAAGTTTACATGAAGCAGAGAAGAAAAAAACAGCTGCAGAGAAAGCAGTAGGATCACTCCTATCCTTACAGCGAGATACCCTGAGTGCAGTGTAACTGAGCCCCACGGGAGCCGGACATGACTCAGCTGTGTGCATTGCATCCCACCATCAAACTGTCAGTACAAAGCTGTCTATGGTCTAAAATTTTCTACCAAACATATACAATCACACATTCATAAATGCACATTGCATTAGTTTTTAGCGCTGCCCCAGAGCCCCTGAATTCTTGCCAGAGTCCAAGTTCTACCTGGCAGTTCTGGGCTAGAAACTGCACAGAAACAGAGGCAAAAGCATCTCTCTGGGCTCATAACTGTGCATCAGGCAGGGAGCTGAGCAGAGTGCCCATGTTGTGTAACTGAAAACTCAGATTATCAGAAAATCATGCACAAACGGGAGTGTGCGTAGAGAGGGTGAGAGAAGCCTAAAGATACAGGACTTACCCCCACCGTGACAGTGTGCTCATGCCTGGAAAGTACAGCGTGGAACGATTTATTTCCAGGCTGTAAATATGTGGCATTTAAGTGTGAGAAAGTGCATACATTTGCTTTTGTAAGTCCAGAACTATGGAAAAAAAAGAAGGGAAGACCACCTCTTGTGCTCAGAACAGTTATTTTTGGCTAGCACTTTGTAGAGCGATGTCACTGGCACAACAATCTTTTACAGAAAGAAACCAGCATTTGTGGAAGTGCCTAATATTGTATATCTCACCTTCACCACAGGAACCTTCATTCAGTTTACATTAAGTAAGACATTACACTTCTGGAGAAGTACCAGTGATTTCAGTTTCTCCTTACCAGTTGAACTAAACATTTCTTTTCTCCTTGAGCTGAGCTTATTATGAATATTTAATGTATCAAAATGAACTGAAAGCTACCTCTATCCATCTGCTCTCCAGATTTTCCATCCATCCATTGACATCAAGCCTTAGTTCACAAAATACGACATTAACTATATTGCTATGTAAATACAACTCCTTCAACTACTATTTCATAAATAAAATGTATTCAAGGCAGAAGCCAAGTCTGACTCGAACAGATGAAACTCTCCTCTCCCAGGTATAGAGATGTCTTTGTTACTTCAGCTCCCAATGTCAATTCCCCACACCAGCCTGTATGTTCACCTTCTGTCCTCTAATTGAATTAATATTCACTTCCTCCTACTAATCCCCAGATGCTTGTCTGAAACTATCTAAGACACAGCCCACGTTTACAGGGAGAAGAGGAAAGATTTATATTAGGGCAGCAGTTTGATAGCTACAGAGGTTGCTAATTTGCTGGGCAGCCAGGCAATCTGACTGAGGGAATGTTGCGATTTTTCACTGTTCCTCTAAAACTTGGGATGTAATGTTTCGCTTTTAGCCCCATGGCGGACCACATTAAAAATACTGTTCAGACTTGATTTAAGGTTGAAAAGAATGGAACACTGCTTCCTGGATTTCCACCCACCAGAAATACACATCACCTTCAGTGCACTGTAAATTTGCCAATTCTCTTTGGTTTGGCTATATTTATTGTGTCACTACCAGGGAAAAAAAAAAAGGAAATCTTTTCAGCATCAGACTTACACTGTTCAGCATTTTCTAGTGCAATAGAATGTGTGGAATGGTGAGAAGACATAAAAACCAGACACAAATATAGCTCCCTTCTGATCCCCTGGATCAGCTCTTTCAACTTTTAAGTTTGGCCTCTTTAGAACTTAGGAGCTTTGCCATCAATTTTCAATAGATCAAGTTTCACTTTTCCCCCAAGGTTATGAATGGATAGAAACATCTACAATGACAGCATGCTGGAAAATCCAGAATACAAAGCCACTCTCCTCCTCCAAGGCAACTATACAAAAGCATCACTGTGAAGGGAATAAAACCCTGTCTTCCTTCTATTTTGCCATTGCCTCATGAACATAGGGATGGTTCAAACACAAGAACTCATCCATACCAGAACATACAATTGCAACAGGTTGACAGATCAACAAAGACCTATGTGAGTGGCCCCAGTGTGATAGGTACTATGTTGTTTGTAGAGATAAAAAAGACACAATATAAACACTGGCTTTGCTGTGTTCAAATGCTATATAGGTATTACCTCGTAATTTTTTTTTTCCCTTTTCTTTCCACAGCTGTTTCATATGAGTAGGACGCAAAGTCTGAAAACAAGTGAATAAAAGCAGTTTAAGTGTGGCTGGCCTAGGTGATGATTACAAAAACAACCAATCTTTCAGTCTGATGATTAAACAAACCTAAGGACAACTCCAACAACCAGCAGTTAGGGTGTTTTCCTCTGTCTGCAGGGATTCAGCTCCCAGTTCTCCCGTTACAGGAGAGTGCCCTGACCATTGGCAGGAACAGCCCAGACCCCTCCAATTTGTACTTTGAATTCAGTGAACTGTTAATCACTGCCATCACAAGGGCTTGATGTTACCAAACACGGCTGACAGGGCAAGGCAGAATTTTCTACTTGTTTTACTAGATCAACAGATGAGCACACAAGGTCTTAAAATGACCATGCCTCTTACCCCACTATAGCCTCAGAATATCATGACAAGAGGCTTAATAAAGAGCCTGTCAGCCTGAGATCCCGCTCATTTATTTTGAGAACACACGACAGCAAGAACACCCACTGCGCTGTGCCACCTCTATACATGATCTGGGCACACTGCTGCCCAGTCTGGGATGCACAGTTGAATCACCTCAAGTTCACCATTACTCACACACACACACCTGACAGATTAACCCCAAGTCAACACAAATGTTACCCAGCTATAACAACTGGAAGAACCCAGACCAAATTCACAACTTCTTTCAGCCATCCCAAAACTGCCTATTTTTGCTGATCTTTTTGCTCAGCCCCGTCCATAGCCAGGTGGAGCAGCCCCACTGGAGGGGAAGCCTTGCTTTTCCAGCATGATAAGCAAGCAGTACGGACTACACCACAGCACCCAGCTTGACCCACCTTACACTTCCCTACAAACTTCAGCAAAAAGAAAACTTTCTTAGAAAGCGTCCTTAAACAATCTGGCCTTGATTCAGTGATTTACACAGTTGTACAAAAACTCTACAGCTCATCCCCCCATAGTAGAATGAATTTACTTAGTACAGGAGTCCCAAAAGGCACACTGACTTCTGCAGCCGCTTCTTTTAAGGGGAAGTATTTTAATCTTGCTATGTCTGTGGCATTCACAGAGAAACATTCCTGAACCTCTCTGCATAAACAGACAAGATTATTGCACTTTTCCTGAAGAAAGCTTTGGTAAGGTACATCTCATTACATTATTGAGGTAAATTTATATTGTAGAAAGCTAAAAAGTGAATGAATAATGCATATCAACATTACGGACAGTATCAATGGATATTACAGGCCATTTTGCACCAGATACATTTAGGTCTGCAAAAATGGGACTTGTGGTATGTAATCTCTTGAAACTAATTGCAAATTTAACAACTCCTTCTGCCCTTCCTTAAAATTAAAGTCAGAAAGTAAATACGAATTACAAGTACCAGCAGATAGATTGTACGTCTGTATTCTCTAATTTTCACCGTCACATCTCTTGGGATACATTACAGTCCCTCAGGGAAGGAGAGGTTACAGCTGGGCTCTCAGGATTTAAAGAGATCATCTGGCCCTGTCACAAGTGGGCTACAACTCTGCTGCAGTTAAGAAACCTTTTTGATTTAAAAAAAAAAAAAAAAGAAAGAATACAGGGGAAAAAAAGGAAGATGTTTGAGCAAACACAGCTGCTTTCCTTCACCCAATGGAGAAAGCTGCCCCAAAATTACTTGCACCAGAAATAAGCAAGAGAGGCTAGTTTACAAGGTCGAAGGATGAGGATAGTGGGATACAGCAACTCAGTCAGCGATGCTGGAGTGTGTGGATGATTCCTGATGCTTGGAGGTGCTTGGGGCACATTCAGAAAGGACACACTGTGCTGCAGGGGCTGGGAGCAGAAATCCATGCTCATTACACCTACTTGCCAACACTGATATTCTCCCACTGCACTTTGCTTCCTAATCTCCCAAAGTGCCATATCCTGCTGCATTTTGAAGTATGGTTATCCAGCTTCTCTGGTATATAACTTAAAAATGGGGAGGAAAAATGAGGAACTTCACACAGAGAAAGAGGCAGGTGGGGTGCCCCATTTGAACATTACTGAATTCGGAGCAAGCATTTTTGACTGAACCAGCATGGTTCAGGTCTCCAGAGGTTTGACTTGGAGACAATTAAACACAAAAAGCCACTGAGCAGCACCAGGTCAGAGTGCTGGAATCCAGGTCCTCTCTCCACTCAGCTC
Source organism: Margarornis squamiger (assembly GCA_035222235.1). NCBI lineage: Eukaryota > Metazoa > Chordata > Aves > Passeriformes > Furnariidae > Margarornis > Margarornis squamiger. The sequence continues at coordinate 54,353,282 of JAWWTY010000037.1, forward strand.
CCCAAGTGCATTTCTAAAAGGGAGACCACACATTGCGTACAGATACACAGTTTTGAAAGCTGTTTTATCCTCTTTCACCTTTTGTTTTTGACTGTTTCTCTTGTATTACTAAATCTTTCCTCTCATACTTTTATGCCTCCAGAAATCTTTTATATTAAAACTCATATGCTTTCAAAACGATAACATATAAGTCAGAGTGGAGAAATTAAAAAGATGTGTCTCTCCTGCTTCTTTTTCTGTCTGGGAAATCTGAGCTAATTTGAGTGAGATTGTAATTTTTTTTTTCATTTCATGCAGGTCACAAGTCTTTCAGGTGCCCAAAATTTCATCCCAATGCACTGCAGTAACTTGAATGAACATGTCCTGGGGATAATTCTGGCCTTGAGTGCTGGTAGTTACTGTACATACTTGTCTGATTAATTCCTCTTGAGTTACAAAGGTATCCATCATATCACAGCAAATTATCTACGAAGCACACCATACCTGAAACCCTCCCATCCCCAAGCCATTTCCTCAGCATCTAAAACTGGCTCTTATCATTTTTAATCAGTAATTAATAACAAAGCATTCTCACTAGTGCAATTTTTCTGCTAAGGTTAATGTAATAATTCATCCCAGGCCAGCTGCTGTTTTATGACTTCCAAGCACGACAGTAAGTAATGTCTTTGCATAAAAAGTCATCCACGGAGTAAATCAATTAGCTCCTCTTTCATCAGCAGACATTTTGCTGCAGCAAGTGAGGCTAATTACACATAAAATTGCTGTTTATCAACAGGAGTAGGTATCCAAAGTTTGGCATTGCACATTGACTGCTTTTCCTTATGTCTCCATTCTGCACCTTTTCCATTAAGGAGTTTTTAATCTATGGTCAATCAAATACTGTGATTATGAGCCACATTTACCATGCTGTTATTATCTGCATAGATTTGCCTACAAAGATCAGCATCAATCACACAACATGTTTTCAGTACTAGTACAACTTTTGGGCCACTTCTTGCCCTCGAGAAGGACACATACATATTTATGACTATTCATCTTGATTGCAAAGCATTAATAAATTCTAATATACTCTTCTTTACATAAACTGCACCATTTCTCATACTTCATAGAATAGCTACATGGCTGTCCCAAGGAGGAAATCTGGAACCCAGAACATACATATGTGAAAACCAGAGAAAAATTAATGTATAGCACTGGTGTACAGTGCTGGTATAATCTTGTCTTACTGCAATCGGCATGTAACTTTGGAGATCTACTTTTTTCCTCCCCTTTTTAAGTGATACAGTAATTGTCTATTGTCTCAGGCTTTTCTTGCACGTTATAGCTGATGAAAACACAAGTCTGACTCAGGAAGCTCATGACCCACAGGTTGCTGCGTGCTGGAAGAATATCATGAGTTCTTTATCCTTCTTGTAGTCTGGTCACCTGCTGCTGAAGACTAAACACAGGTGAACCACACCTTTCACTCTACTCAATGACCTTTGGTTCTTGTGTTTCTGAGAATGAGAAGCCAAAGCACACTGAAACAAACTGAACAGCGCTCAGCAGCTCAGGTTCACCAAGGGCAGAAATACCAGGTTTTAAGCATCAGAACCTTTGATGCAAAGTGCTGTGGATGATGTGTACACAGAGCTCAGACCACAAAGCTCACCACAAACCTCTGTCCAGGAACCAGCACAACCACTCACAGAGACATCCTAGTGAGTGGAAATCAACTGAAGACGAGAAACTCCAGCCCAGGTGCAAGTTGAGTGATGTGAGCTGAACTAGGTTGATGTTTGCTGACGCTATCCAGGCTATCTAAGACACAGATAATCACAGGGCAGCTCCCTAAAAGCAGCATTTGTGGCCTGAGGTGACTGAGGATGTATAAACACTGCCTGCAAGGCAACAGTTCACTTCCTTCCGTTCACTTGGTGGGCAAGAGGAGAGAAAAAAATGCAGAAGCAATAAGACAAATGAGTCATTTTGAACTGACTGCTCCAAACCAGTCCAATACAATTTCATAATGCAAAGACAACACAAGGTCCACAGCTCTGACTCACCAGATTAGCACTAGATATTCTGGTTCCAGCTACACAAAAAGCAGACACCTAGAAATACCTCTTCTCAACAAAAAGAAATGAGCTTGAAAAGGCAAGTAACAAATGGTGAGCAGCATGACCTTTAACAAAATAGTCATGTGGATTCGTGAATTAATGTTAGGCAATGTCAAACTACAAACTGAAGCAAACTCGTCCTTGGATTTGGATATTGACGGATACAAGACTGTATCTCTTCTGTACTCCTCTCAGAAGTCTAAACAGTTGGACCAAACAACTATGCTCACTGTATTTAACAAAAATTAAATGTGAATCCCAACAACTAGAAGACAGAACCTAACCTTAAAAACGCAATTATTTCCCATCCCTTTAACATTTGGTCTATTTTGGTTTGCAACTTCTTGTAATTCAGTAGCACATTCATTGCAGCAAATAGATCAATGTTAACCACTAAAGTGCACATAATGTTACCGAATTCTGAACCTCTGGTGACTCCAGCTCCACAATTATCTGTTATTTTTGGAACTGTGGGGCTGTACACAGCCATGTAAATTACAAGACATGGTTGTGTATGTTGTCTTCTAAGAATATGTCTTGCAAGTATTTGTTTACCCACATTCTTAAATTCCTGGGGTTTCATATACAAAAACCCTCACCAAAGCCACCCAACATAAAATGCAAACTTATGTCACATTCCTACAGGGTTCTTCATCTGTGTTCAGTTACGTCCAGATTCTCTCCTTTGCTACTTGTCTGTGTGAATCCTCTTTCTCCTTCCAATTATAATTATGTGGCTTTTTAATAAAATCATTATATAAATGGCCCATATTTGGCCCGCAAAATTTGCCACTGGTACCTCTGCAGCTTATCAGTAAACCTCCACTTGAAAATGAAAGGGAAAAAAACCCAGTAACATCTCAGAGATGCTGCATATTGCCTGCCATGTATGCGGAGACCACAGCCTGGAAATCCACTTACTCAGTGTAAATCCAGTTTGGTTTTATTAACTTTTCTTTCCCTCATGGTATACCAGTACTCATGAAAAATCTTGCAGTGAAAGCCCTAGAAAAGAAATCTTTTGTCCACAGACAAATGCACTTCCCACATTCTGCTCCACTGCAACAGGCAAAAGAGCAAAAGGGTTGTTCCTACTTTTACAATAATCACAAGGCCAGACACCCAACTTAGACATAAATACCACATGGGCTTTGTCATGGACACTCTCAAGCCCTAATTCAAGTGCTATCTGCATCCGTTTGTCCTCTTTTACTCTACCAAACACATGAACAATTATGACGAGTCCTCTGAAAATCTGACTGTAATTCTAACATTCAGCTCCTACAAGCCACCAGACCACCCTTTCAGTCACCTCCAGATGATTGCTACACGTGAATTTCCTTAAGCCAAATCTTCTTTACCTTCTCTTCTTTCTTCTTTTCCGTTCTCTTTCCTTTTCACAATCATTTACCAGGCCAAAAAGAGATTCAAGAGACAAATGATGGCATCTGCAAACAACTCAAACAACTCCATAGAAGGAAATAAAACAGGCCAGGATCAGAGAGGCTGTTATATATCAACACAGTAAATACCCACAGTCAAATTCTCAGCTGGTGTAAATTGACCTGTCTCCATCTGGTTTTATGAGGGCGGTGCAACTTGATGTTAAACACACGGTAGGAAAAAACCTTATTCATGTTAAACTACAGCATTTTAAATCTCAGAGAGTATTGATCCAATCTGACACCTATTTCAATCGATGGTCAAACTCTCATCTCCCCAGACTGGGAACAGCCAGGAGCACACTGCATGCCAGACAGCATAGGCCCTTAATACTATCTCAGATTTAAAGTCTCCTACCCTTAAAAAAATCACAGCTACACCTAGCTGTAGTAATCCAAAATCGTATCTTCAGGGCATCTTTCAGTGGCCTATGTCTGGCGTTTGAATTAGACATATTACTTTGAACTACAAGGAGAACTACAAACACCTGCTCAGTCAGCTCTGCTGTTCCTCTGAGTCAGCTAAACTGTCTCAGAGTGCCAGGGAGTTTCTGTGGTGGCACACACAGCCATCAGCACCCAGGAGAGATATGTGGATTCGCAACGCCAGGAGTCCAGCAGGTTCTGATAGTCAAAGGTTAAAGATCTCACTGGTAATTTCATTATCTAGATCTGTAAGAGAGATATTTTGGCCAAAAGCATCTTCACAGAATCAAAGAACAGTTTGGGTTAGAAGGGACCTCAAAGATCATCTGGTTCCAACTGCCATGAGCAAGGACACCTTCCACCAGACCAGACTGCTCAAAGCCCCATCCAGCTTGGCCTTGTCTTCTTGCATATTGATTATATAATGACTTCTGAGCTGACTTTACAAATAGTTGATCATGACTGCTTCAGCAAGGAAAGATTAGAAATCCAGTCTCCATCCCCCCCCATCCTTACAAGGTCTGGTGAATTCTTGAGGAACAAGTACCCTACTGCCAGAATACAGACCAGTCTCTAATATTCCACCTTAAGAAAGGTGAGACAGACATCTCTCTGGGCAAAAATGGAAAAAGAAAGATGAATCATGTATTTGATGAAATATTCTAGGGGTCATCTCCAGACTGTTGTCCTCTCTGGCAGCCTCTACTCACTGCCTTTTCTTGTTACTGTTTTCCCAGACTGCATACACTCATCCATCTACCATTGCCAATCTCTCTAGTACTGAATGCAGTGTGCAAAGCCCCTTCCGAAAAAAACAAACACCAATTAACAGCAAATAAACAAAAAATAAACACTTGATTAAAAAGATGTTAGCAAAGTGATGGAAACACTTGTGCACAAAAAAATGTCATCTCCTTAATTCAATATCAGCTGCAAGAACTTCTGCACTTCCTTAAACATTGACTCTCTGGCTGCCTTGCAGGTGAGCCTGGAAAGGGATGTTAATGGTTTGCTTGGTCAAGGCACAGAGAATGGAAGGAGTGCCAGCAAAGGAGCTGCCAGCTGTGTCCCCTGCTTCAGGAAGCTCAGGAAATCTTTGCAGTTGTCCAAGTTTGCAAGGGTTCTGGGATTATGGCCCTTCAGTGGATAGGGATGTTTCTTTCTTACAGGTTGGCCTTTAATGATATTAAAGGGCAAGGAAGTTTAGACTGACACACAGCAGACCCCAGGAGACTAATTACTCAGATAGCCTCTTTTCCCTTATCTGCTCTTCTTGAGCATCTGCAGAGTCTTTAAATTTTAACCCACAAAAGCTAATAGTTTTCCTTTGTGGCACTGGATTGTTCCTCTTCAAGACTTTTATGTGCACTTTCCATTTATGCAATGCTAACTCCCATAATGGTCAATAAAGGCCAGTATATTAGTATGACCAACTTATGTTCTCAGCCATGCACAGAATTCGAATTGAATTAGAAAGTCAGCCTGTGTTCATAAAAACAACACTAACGAGCAAACGGACCTTTACTGCGCTACATAACAGATATCACATATCTTTGGATTGCTGTCAATTCTTTATGTAAATACTTTAAATCCCTTGGACTTCGTTTTGCACACTACATAGCGAGTCTCTTCATAATCAAATGGTATTTAAAACATTTACTGCCTTGTTAAATCTAACAAGTTAGATTTAGTGGGATAGTCACTTCCCTTAATAGCCAATTTAGTAAAACTCAATGTATTCACTGATGGATAAATATATAATAGGCGGTTGTTAAACTTTAATAAATATGTTTAATAGTCAGCTGGCATTTTCTCTCAATGGCAGCACTTCCTCTCGGCTGCCAACAGGAAATGCTGCTCCTGAATGTGCCAATTCAGCCCACATGTAGGGAATAAATTGATCTAGAGAAGCAAACAGGAGCATGAATTTCAGGTGGCTTTCCTACGCATCTTGTCACAAGAGTAGCAAGAACTGAGGTTATCCTAAGCTCCCATCAAGACAGTCAGGTTTTGAATAGCACACAGTGTAAGGAAGAGCATGAGCTACAGTGTTTGTTTAGACTCTATACAAGCAATGAACCACGACAGGAAAAGCAGCTGGCTACCTGAAGTCATATAAATGATATTCAATTATTGCAATTTACAGTCGTACCACACTCCTTGTTTCATGTAGATCATGACACATTCTCTCACTCCACCCTGCCACTCTGTGTCAATACGATGCCTCAGCTTCTAGATAGATCTAAAAAGTATACTCTTTTAAGGCTTTTGGGTACCTGAGAAAAAATTTTGGAGGAGTCCACATCATTAGGTGACTAAAAACCTTTACAAATCAGGCCCTTAGCTCAAACTGTAGAACTTAATGGCTAAACTCTGCAAGTCCCAGGATCAGGTCTCCATAGTGAAGGCAGCTATTGCATGTAAATGAGAAAAAAACAGACCAAAATATCTTCAGAACAGACTGCATTTGTATGCTGGGCTGGGAAGCTTGATCATAGCCACGAGACACTTACCTGGGTGGGATTATATAGTTCCTGGAGTGGGCTTCTGGATCCTTTCCGACAGCAAATGTCCATCCCGAATGGATTTCTACGCATTACTGCAAGGGGAAATTGAAATTAATACAGGTTAGCAACACTGGTTAGCAGTAATCAATTGCAATACCTACAGCAAGACAAGATTTTCTGACAGATCATGGGATTCTGGACAGTGTTGTCCTTTATCTCCTAGTTTTACTTTCCCTAGAAATTGTCCGAGAGCTAAATCCTTTCTCTATTGTGGAAGTTACTAAAAATAAAAGCTGTCTTATAAAAGCTATTCTGCAACAACTCCCAGCTTGGGTGCGCAAAAATTCAAGCACAGGGACCAAAGTAACACAATTTTCAGCAGTGCTAGGTACCTGCTTCTCTAACCATCAGGGAGGAGTTGGATGGATTCCTACGATGAACATCTCTGAGAGGCAATATTTGGGCCTCTCTCAGCCTCAAACAGAGATGTACACAGCAACCTAATAATAAAACACATGATTTTAAAGCTGCTGGCCTAACTTTTTGGTTTCTCCCAGAACAGATACTCATCAGTACACAGTACACATACAGCCAATCACTTCTGCACTTCTTGCCCCAAACTATTTTGCTCTACATATTACACCTGGAAATTTGACTGATCCATGAACCAGCATATGCTCTGTTATCCCCACTGGAGACCAGCAGGTTTTCAAACCAAAGGCTTTGCCAAAGGTCTGATCGAGGAGCATTTTGGATGACAACAATTTTCATGAGAAATGTTGATTTGAGTCACAGCAGGCACAGAGATCATCAGCTTCAAGTTAGACCTTTGTGGCCATAAAACTCTGCATGAGAAGCCATTTGGCTCCACCCACCTCCTCTAGTCAGGAGGAAAGCAAGAGCATGCTTCTAATCTCAAGTGGCCCACATCATCCTCTGCTAACACTCTTCAGCACCCAGCTCGCCCTGAGAACTACGGAAGGAGCATCAAGCTGTCAGACGCCCACATCAGTCATCTCAGCGTGGGGAGATTTGTCTCATCAGGCTTTAATTAAGTCATAATCAAAAAAAAAAGGAAAAAAGAGATGTTCCTGCTGGGAACATCATGTTAGGCAGAGTCAGGCATGCTTTTACCACCTCTTGCCACGTTTTGTAACCAGAAACTATTGAAGTGTCCTAGAGCAACAAGCTGCACCACTTCTAGAAATGATATTTTGGGCTTCAAGCCAAGTCAGAGAATAAAGTCCAGTCACATTTTAATACTGAAGGCCAATACACAATCATAATTGATACATCAAGCAGTATACACCACAGAAAACTGTATACAGTCCAATCTGGAAACATAATTGATTCCTTAACTCACTTCATATCTATTTTTCAATGGAAGGTAATTATCTAAAAACACGCTGGATTGCTTTTCCTCTAAGCAGACAGATTTCACGGGTCTTGTGGCAGGAGCTGGACATACATACTCAGTAAACAAACTGGCTAAATGCTTTTATTTTCCTCACACTTAGCAGAGTAACGTTACTAAAGGCTGTAATTTTAATTGACACATTTAAACACCTGATTAAATTCTGAACATCTTTAGTCATGCAGCCAAGTATTGCGATTCCTGCGCTTTTGTGCTAATGTGCCCTTTTAAAAGATAACTTAGAATGTGTTTTAAAAAGTTAAAACTTTGACAATATTTCACATGACTAATGTCAGTTTCCAAAACCTGGAAGTGGTTTTGGGAAGACAACATTAAGGTGAAGATGTGAGACATACAGCAGCCATTGTAACTACAGAGCTCCTGTCCATCTCATCCCCTGTCATCCCGCTCCATGCTCTTGTACCAGGAACTGTGTCCAGAGATCTTTCAAAATCATTTTGTAGCCCTCTCCTCATTAAAGAAATCTTTCCAAAATGAAGTCTTCCACTCAACAGCAAACCACAGAGTTTCCATTTAAAACACCACAGCAGGGGAAAAGGAAGAGGGGAACATTTCAGTGTATCCAGGTCATTAGACTGTGATTAACTAGGATCCTAAAACACTGATGCTTTGTTCCAGAATGAAGAAGAATTCTAGTGTGGTATTCCCTAATTTATTATTTCACTTTTCATTTCCATTAAATACAGTAAACAGTAACGTGCACAAATGTATCCCTTCCTGGTTCACTTAGCCAGCAGGTATCAACACAGCAACACTTTGTATGCAGCAGTAACAGCAATAAAGATTAAATTATTTACACAACATGCAAGATCTGTTTCCAGATGTAAACAGACAGCAACAAAACAAGCAACTGCCTTTCCAGCAAAAGCTAAATACTAGTGGTAGAGGCTTAGTCATAGAGGCGATTCAATCTATTTTATCATTCCCAATATTACTTAATTGTTTTGTTTTTATCACTAAGCCCTTAGAAGCAGATTGCAGGGTTAGCATAGCAACACAGCACTCGGTTCCCTGTTTACTGGTGTCAGGAACAGCATGCCCCGATGCAGCTGTACACAAGACCTCTGTGCACACCTGGAAAATACTTGTGCCTGAAATTTAACTATGGCATCAAAATAAAGGTGAATTCTTCCCTTTCTCTAAAAGAAATCCCACTCGCACTGTTCACAGAATTGTCCTTAGGTGAGTAACCCTACAGAATGCTTTTATATATAGTTTAGCCTTGCTGACATGTATGTGGACAAACTCACCTCTCAGGGCTCCTGCAACCTGTTTTCTACCAGCTCAGCTTCTCTGAGGCAGTGCTTCATCATGCAAATGACAAAACATTTTGGGCCTGAATCTCACTCATAGCAATCTGCAGTAAGAAAACTAATATGGATGGTAACTTCAGCCATACTAATTTTAACAACACTTCTGCTAAGAATCTGTCACACTATAGTGGTAGTGAAAATTTTAAAAAAAATCAAGGCCTTTATCCTCACCAAATCTTCTTATTAGCATAGTAAATATCTAAATCTACATTTTATGGCTTGGGCTGATCTCCATACATAATTACAGTTAATTATAATCTAATGATAAGTATTGCATATGCATGGCTCCAAGAACTGATCAAAAGATCACGTTCATGCACACTAAGAGTGTGAAGCAGCTGACAAAGAATCTTAGAATTCTTTAGGTTGGAAAAGACCTTTAAGATTAGCAACATTCAATATCTTTAATGATTAAAGAGTAGTGCTGACCTGTGAATTACAGTGCACTGAGCACAATAACACTACACTTCTTAGTCAAACCTTCTTGTGTCAGTGCAGAAAAAAAGTACAAAGGTTTTGCCATGAAGCCAGGTGTCCTTTGAACCTCCTGCCATGGTCCAACAATTGATGTGCTTACAAACATCTCCTCCCCAGGTCCTCCAGCTGCTAAACCCATGATGGCAGAGGAGGGGTTGCAAGTGACAGAGTAAATGCACATGGCAAAGCACGTGCAAGACCTTGGCATCTGCAAGAGGCAACATCACCTCATGATTGCATTTAGCTTAGAATAATGGGCACAGGTGGGGAAGGGCAACATGCAGGAAGGTATGGTATAAAACCTTCATTTTTTGGCGTGACGTTTCAGAAACTGAAGATCATTCACATGGAAACCTGTGAACCAAGCTTAAGTTATCACCTCTACTTCATAGCAGGCATTTATAATGCATCTGGTAATCTACAAAGACTCTGTCCCAGAATGAGAGACCTCTGGAGAAAATACCAAAAACAAGAAACCACATCAATGCAATTTCTGCCTCTCCCTATCAGGAACTGAAAGGGGACATGATAGCACTTCTATTGGGAGATTACTGGCCTAAAAAGGTACGTGAAACACTGGGACTACCTAGACAGAAGTGAAAAGGAGGTGGGGAAGGGGGGAAGATTTTTGGAGGCTTAAACCCATAAATGTCACCTTCTCACAAGACTGTGTGGGATCAAGTCACAGAGGAGACTCTGCTGAAAGAGACACACAAATAAAGTGCCACTTCTTCCACTGGATTTGCAAAGACAAACAAATGACACTTCAAACATTGAGTGCACGTGTTCAGCAGCCACCTCTATCACTACCATCCTACAGTCTCGTAAATGTCAGAACCTCCAGTTTTCAAGAATTCCACACAATAAAAGTTCCCCAACTGCTAGTTAGCAACTGCTTCCCTACTTGGTAACATTTAATTTACATTGCCTGGACTATTATAATTGCTGGCATGATAACAAAAGCAAAATGTAAAAACTTTACCTGCTGCCTCTTAAATTAACAGTCTCATATAACAAATATTTGAGAAAAGTTCTGAGAACATATTAATATTTAACTTTTCATTACACTTATCTAAAGTACAAAGACAAAATTCCCTAATACAGCGTTGTTTAAAGCTGATATACATAATTCATTCCACCTGTAGGAATACAAGTTTTCTCACTGAGGATGAAAAAGTATGCATTGGCAGCAGTACGGTAAGACTTTGGTTGAAGAGGGGATCATCCTGCTCTTGTTTTAAACAAAAAAAGTCAAACGTATTCCTCATTTTGGTCTGTTTGTGCTTCTTTTTTGGTCTGATTTCTGTACGAGAGACTGAAAATGGACAGCATTCTGCTTGCTTCTTTTGGCTGAAGTACATTGCTCTCCAGCTAATACACTGCTCTCCTGCTGTCCAACTGCCCCTAACTTCAGGCCAGAGTTAATGCTTTCCATGGAGCACCTTCTTGACAGCAAAGACCAGGCAGATAACATGGTAGCTTTTCCTTGAGCTGTAAACAACTAGGCTAGGGCTGACCATTCACCTAAACATTCCCTACCCAGCCTAGAGAGAAAAATCAGTGCCACTTCACTGAGGCAAGACAGTAGCATCAAAACATCTTTGGCATCTCTAGCCATGTTTATATAAGCTACTGTCTTCAAACTTCCTGAATTTTTAAAGCAAAGCAAGAATAATTAATTCAAAATTAACAAAGCAAGAATAATACTGAAGGTTTGGAGATTCTCTTCTGCTAAAGATTTTGACATGGTTTTTCTTGCATGGACTTCTGCTATGACCCCAAAGCAGGACAGAAAATTACTTCTATTTGTAACATAGGATGAAGCACTGAAATACACATTCAAATATTACACTAAACACAGAGACATCCACAGCTCAATCATAAGCATATGTCTGTAAATGGTACTATAAAACTACTGCCCTGTCTGTACTGGCAAGAATCACGCTTAGGGCAAACTGGTCACATCTGAATACAAACCAAGCAAGGCTCAATCCAACAACATTTTGTACATGCAACACTCTTTAAGCATGATAGCACCTGGGGCAAAGTTGAAGTAAGTGACCCTAGGAAGCAGATAATTTCCAGAGTTTGTCAGAGGTTTTGGACTGAACTGTTTTTTTTTCTTTTTTTTTTAGTTTGGAGCATCCTGTCCACATACCTTTCAGACAGTTAGCTAATGTCATGCTGAACAAGCTTGTCATTAGTAACTGGTTTGTTCTGCTTCAGGAAAATGAGCCTTCCATAATAATTTACAACAATCTGCTCTGCAAGACTTCAGTCAAGTCCAAACCACAGGCAAAAATTGAAAACTCAGCGACAAAAAGACTTCCTCACTTCAAATGTCATTAAAATTCCTATGCTCCCTTCTACAGACTAACAGGGATAAGGGCACCAAAGGTACAAGAGGGTTAATTTTTAATCAGCAACCAGGAGCATGAAGAGTGAATGCAAATGCTGTCACCCAGCACTGGCTCCAGAGCCTGAGTAAGGAGACTTTGAGATAGCTCTCCAGGCAATGATTTATGAACACTAATCCTTCTGCAGGGGTTCACAAAGATCTACGGATTGATAGCAACATCTTGTGACATCTGGGGCCTTGTGCTTTGCGGCATTCAGCTAAGGGTTTTAGACTAAATTATCTGTCTTTCATCTGGAGACCACAGGTACAAGGATTTATGACTAAACTCTTGTCTGGCCTCTTTCGATTTCTTAAGGCAAAACTGCAGCTTTCTTTGCAGGAGCTTGAGAGACGTATTTTTAGAAAGTAAAAATCAGATTAGGTATTTTATATAAGCATGTCAAAGTCTTAAATGCAGAGAACATGGTAATTCCTTTCCTCTACATTAATGGAGAACCAGATTTTACCTTACACCAGACAGTAAGTACAAAAATAAGGGTTTACTTAGCCTGAGAAAAGCTGCAAGTTTTGGGGCCACGGACAAGAGTCCTCAGGTCAGAAAAATAGAGGCTAAGAGGTTAAAAACTTCCACAAAACCAATTAATTGCTACAGATTGAATACATGTTAGGAAGTGAGATTTCTATTACAAGCTATTCATTTAAGCTCCCACAATTAACAGAGCGCCACAGGTGCAAAGATGTGTCACCCCACGCAGCTCTGGAGGTGGTTCCTCTCCTTTCCACTGACCAGCAAACCTAGATGGTTGAAGTTACATGAAATAAATTCTGCAACAGTAAAGAAATGAATCTCAACATTTGTTTCTTAGGTCTAATCACTAATTACAAAGGTTGTAAAAGCCCTCCAAAGAATAGAGATATATTTAATTCCTTTTTGCTTTAGACAGCTTTCCAGAAATAAATTTGTATTTTATCCTGTTTGTTCTCAGATTAGCATGGGGATGGATTTAATTGGGCACAGTGGGGAAGTTAATATCCTTGGGTGAAATTATGCAGAGACTTAGATCCTTGGCCACCCCATGGACATTGCATGTGGCATAAATTAGCACAACATCTTTCCTGTTAATGAACAATGAGAAACTTTTTTCCAGTAATTTTCTAAAAATGCTAATCCATATGGCATTTCTTTAGAAGTCTCAAGAAATTATCCACAAACCTAAATCAAGAGACTTTTCCACAGGCTTTACTTCTCCCACGAGGAGAGCTCTATTTTGTTTATCTCTGGAACACACAAGCTGCTTTTAATGCAGCAAGTTTTTGTGGGTGCAAACTACTATGTTAGACTTGGTCAGAACTTTTCTGATACAACTTTGTTTTTTCTCTGGCATGACATGCAGATTTGTGGGCATCACAATACTTCACAGGTCCATTCTGGATGGATCACTGACCACCTCAGCTGTTTGCCCACTCTGTGTATGCCCTGGTTTATGCCATCCATTAGCAAAGCCAAAGGTCCCAAAATATTGATCAAAATGCCCTATTTCTTTTCTCACCATACTACTTCTAAGTCTTTGTAAATAAATAGAAGAAAAAAAATTACCATCCACATCAACTTCAGAATTTCTTTGTTTCCTTTTTTTTTCTGGTCGCAAATGCAGAATTCTACAAAGGAAGTTAGGAACTTAGGAGCTGTGATTTTAACTATATGTATTTCACAAACATGTGCATCATGAATTTGCATGAAGGGATTCTGTGGATCCACTACATCAAACGGAGAGAAAAACTCTTTCTGGACATCACACTTTTTCCTACTCTTCCACTACAAGTCAACCATCTGTTTTGCAAAATGAGGCTGCAATAATCTGGGAAGGTTGGAAAATTTCTACTGAAGCTTACAGGTTCTAAACATGCCTCCCTCCAATTTCTAGATACTCCATGTAACATCAGCAGGCACATCTGCTGCTGGGCTGTCTTTACTCAAAGAACTGAATGCTCTCCTCTGTTCTTCTTATCAGCCTAGTTTCCAAGGCTGTAGATAGCTGGCTATATCCCATCTCTCTGATGTAAGTTCAAACGAAAACTGTGTAGATGTAGGTTCAGGGGGGGAAAAGAGCTACATTTGCATTGTCTTAAAAGAAAAAAAAAAGAAGGTGGATTTCTTTTTCTGAATTTCCCAATACTTCCTAACAAAAATGATTTATGAGCTCACAAAAAAAAGAGTGATAGAAAAACCTTTAAAGGAGGAAGGTTTCTTTAGAAAGCTGTAATTTTAAAAGCATTTATCTTGAATCATAGTCAGAATGAAAACTGCTGCTGCAGCTGCAGTCTATTTAAGCTACTGTTTCTTCAACAGATGTGCATTGAAGATGAAACACAAAATCATATTTGCAAAGAATATACTGAAACGCACAGCAAGTATTCTCACAAGCCAAGCAGAATAGAAAAGAGAGCTGCAGCAGTCATTTTAACCTGGAGCAATGAAAGGCTCAAACACTTGGTCTCTGAACTTGAGGCAGAAGCAGTGCACACACACATATGCACACCTGGCCCAACACAAACAGAAATCAAGGGACATAGGTCATTTCTGTCCTAGTGACATGTCCAGATGGACCAAGATTTACCACCTCTGAAGTAGTGCCCCTGATATTTTCAGTGTAATCACATCCTCCTGATACTTCACTGTGATTTATGAACAACAATTTTCTCTACAAAAAAGAAACACTAAAGAACTTGATAAGCGGAAAAGAAAGTATGAAATCCTGCAGTAATCGCTTCCAGAGCAGTCATTCATTATGGCAAAGAGGATTACGACTGCAGCTTGTTGGATAAGCAGATGAGCTCTTACAAATTAAGGATGCTACTTCCTTGGCAATGTGAAGGCCAAATGCTGATATTAAAAGGAAAAAGTATCACAGACAGCAAAGGCCGGATTCCGCTGTTTGCAAGCTGTCCGGACTAATAATTAATACACAGCTGGGCTTACTGTCTGATTCCACAAGTTTATTCTGTTTAATACTTCTAAACTCCAAATAATCCCAAGGCACAGAGATGCAATCGGCTTCTTTGCAAGGTCTTTTACTTTTCCAGCAGCTCTTTATTGCCTCAGCTGACCGGGATCAGGGCAGGTCCAGGTCTGCAGAGCTCGGCTGGCCCCATGTCCAGCCCCATGGGACCACAGAAGTTCTCTGCCACTCCTGCCTTCTTCCAGCAGGATCCACACATCTGCACACAGAGGATGGGAAGCTGCTTTCACACACTTCTCTCTCTGTTAGCATTGAGCTGTACACGGAGAATATTGCTTTCAGATGGAAGAATCCCCTCATGCAGCAGTTTTGAAATATCCCAAACCACAGATCCTTCACAACACTTTACATATGAATAGGACTTTGTCAGCTCCCTCAGACCCAGACTGCACTTCACCACACAGAAGAGTAAAATACACATTAGCACTATAAAACTTCATCTCAATTAGCATAATCTGTATTTCCATTATAGAGCCCAGCTTTACAGCCAACCTTGGGTGAGGCGCTGAGCACTCTGGATCTGTCTTTCTCTAAGGAGGAATTCTCAAAACACAAGAAAACTATTCAGAATGGTGAATGCAGGAGCTCTCAGGGCCCGCTTATCTTTCAGCAGTTCTACTCCCTTCATATGTCTCCTTCCATTGCTGCCACCATTTCAATGAGTTTAATTAAAACCTTTTGATGCACTTTGTCTACAGTGAGGAAATGCAGCCATGCCCCACACATACCAGAGTGGATGGGCCAAGCACACCAACTCCACCTCCTGAAGGCACAAGGAGTGAATAAGGAATAATCTTTCTGTGATTTTACTTTCAATGAAGGCATTTACAGGGGAACAAAAACAGGCAGCAGTGGCAAAAGATACATATTCTGGTATCACTAACAAAGATGATGCTGACTAGAATAAAATTTTTCAATTGACAGGGACTCGGACATGCTATATATATATATATAAAAATAAATATATATAAGCACTATGCACATATAGCATGAGGCCACTACACAAGTAGGTTCCTTCTGCATCAAATGGGAATGAAGAAATCACACAGCACTTCAACACATAGTTTCTAAGGCACCAGAATACTGGATACCTATGTGACCTCTACTGGGAATAATAGCATTTCATAATTAGCATGCAAAATAATAGGCTTTAGTTTCTGTCACTAGTAGCCTGTCAACTGCGTTGTGGAATTTCTATTAGTGTTGCAGCTGGTGACCAGTAAGTGTCTAAAATCCAGGATCTCTTTAACAGCATTATTTTGAAGCAGGCAGGCAACAAAACTGGTTGACAATGCCATGGACTTAAAAAGCTCTTCCATAGGGAACAAATGGTTTTCTCAAACTTGTGAGGTCTCATGTAGAGAAGGACAGAAAGAGCAGGAAAGGAAAAAAAGGAAAGCACCCTTTTCGGAAGACTTCCCTAAAATACTTCCCATTTAAGCTACAGTTCATCTTTCAGAAAGAAAACTCATTTTAGCAGAAAATGCACCTTGGAAAACTGATTTGATGTCAAACTCTCCTCCCCAGACATAACTTTTTGCTAAGCTGATGTGACCTACGCACAACTTCCAGCCACTGGATCTTGTGGTACATCTGTCTCCCCTCTTCTATGCAGGAACCTATTCCTTATGGTCAAGGCACCCTCTAACCCCCGCATCGTTCTGCAGCACATTTTCTAGGCACTTTATCCCTCTTTTTCCTTTCTTCTGAACCCACTCATAGCTAACACTACAACTTGCTGAAACCAAGTTGCCCCCCATCACAAAGCACCACAGCAAAGGCTGTGGCAGGATCCACAGGATGAGCAAGTGTCACCTCCCCTCTCTAGCCCTGTCCTCCATCCTTTCCTGTGCTGGGATGCTCTCCTATGGCAGGCAGGCAGCAGGTGAACCATCACCCTCAAACCCTTTTCAGACCTCCGTCTCAACAAAAGACTGCCCTCTATTAAGTAAGCATCACCTAGATTTTATTCCTCTGTGCATTTCAGCCCTACAAGAATGAAAAAAATTGGGCTGCCACTCAAGTTACTGGGTATTCACAGCTTTGTATTAATGACTAGCAGTTCTCTGCCTCTGCATTTACCATTGCCCTAACTTTTGCATCCTTTGTAAACCTGATCAATAAATGACTACGTTTTGTTGTGGATGATAAAGTAGAACACTTAACAAGCATTAGCCCAAAATCTGGTCTCCCAGGGATCCCATGGGAAATGTAGCTGCTTAGTGATGATTTCCTAGTTACAGCTATTTTTACAAACTGTCAAACATTTTTTAAATCAGTATTATGTGTGCCAGATTGATATGCATTTGCTTGCCAATTTAACTTTTGGGTTGTTCAGTCCCATATGCACCTGCATAGGAGTAATTTTGACATTCAAGTATTGTATTATTAAAACAGAGAGGGTCACCACCTTGGAGAATTAATTTAAAAACATTTATTTAGGAAAAAAAGTCTGTCTTTAACCTTCCAGTGCTTTGGAGAAGGCTTCTGTGATGTACTCCAGTCCCACTTTGCTCTCAACTCTGCATGGGTTAATTTTATCACAAATTTTTGAAAGCTGAAACATCAAAACTGCATTTTAATTGAAAATATTTTATGCTTTCAGCTTAAAAATACGGAGCAGAATAAAAATTACAGTTTAAGTGATGCTTTCTCAAGCCACAGAGTTGAGTGGCAGATGGGAGTGATCTGGAGGGAACAATCTCAGAAGGCTGCTGCTTTTGGGGCAATCCTTACATTTTACTCTGAAAACTCCATTTGTCTTCATTGAATATTAATCAGCCATTACCAAGGAGCATATGTAAAAGCTCTGTTAAACAACAGAACACAACAAATGAAAAAAAACCCTGATTTGATTTCAAATTTACAATAAGGGGTTGTCACATGTTACCCCTTTCCAAGCTGAGCTAAATCATCTCAGTTCCATGAACTCAAACAGATCTCTGTCCTTCTGCATGGCTGGGAATTGCA
Source organism: Margarornis squamiger (assembly GCA_035222235.1). Classification (NCBI taxonomy): domain Eukaryota; kingdom Metazoa; phylum Chordata; class Aves; order Passeriformes; family Furnariidae; genus Margarornis; species Margarornis squamiger. The sequence goes on from JAWWTY010000037.1 coordinate 54,371,330, forward strand.
CCTGAACTGTCTACAGCAAAAGCAAGATTTACTGAGATTGACTGCTTAAGTCCTCAGCAGGCAAAGCAGTGAAATCATTTTATTCAGCTGGGAAGGACACCATTTGTGTGCTTATGTGGAGCTACTCGTGCAGGTATGATATGAGTGACTATATTACACCCCTACATGTGTGAATACGTACTTGCATTATTGATGTTGACACAGCACACCAATGTTTTACCCACCACTGGGTGCTGGCTTCTTTTTTATTTTGCAACTGTTTAATTTTCAAGAGTTGCAACATGCTACATCATGTTCTACTATTCAAATCCAACAATTAAATAGCAGTTTATTTTGGTTTTTCCTTTCCATTTTCTGTATTTTGCTTCTATCTATTTCATCAGGGGGCTCCCAGACTGAAAGCTTAAGTAATAGTCAGAGAAAATGGCAATGTGAATTTTTCATCTAATAGTAATTTCTTATTCAATAACCTTTTTTTTTCCCAGAACACACTGCTTTTCAACTATTCTAGTTAATCAAGCTCTTGACACAGTATTTTCCTGTCAAAACCTATTCTGTTTTTCTGAAATCTTCGTCCTCTCTTTATTCCTCTCTGACCTTTTGTTTTCTCCCCTCACTAAACTACTCCCTTTTGCACTCTGCTGCTGCCTCTACCATCTCTACCACCCCTTTAGGCTCATTCTCTGCTAACCTTTTCTCTTGCCTCACCTCTTCTAGTCTTCCAACAAGCCAAGAAAAAAATCCCAGCTTGCTCCCTAACCTGGCCACCACGCCAGGAACCTGGGTCCCACTCAACCCAGAGCAAGGAGTGGCAAAGAGTGGTGGGAAGAAGAGGTGCTGAAGGCTTGGGGACTTTGCTTCAGTTGCTCAAGAGGCAGCAGGAAACAGCCCTCTCCCATGTGTCCCCTTAGGTTTTTGGGGCTTTAATCCCACCCCTGAGCCTGGCAGCCCTTTCCCACTACCGCAGTGCCCCACTCCCAGCTCAGCGCTGTCACTCCATGCATTCCCCTCCTTCTGTTCCCAGCAGACCCCATCTACTCATGGGCCTCCATCAGCTGAAACACAAAATAATGAACAAGAGGTTTGAGAGGCAGGCAAATTATAAGGCCAAGAACCACAGTGCAGAGAGGCCAGGAGGCATGACTCGTCTTATTTATAGTTTTTCACTTGGGGCTTTGTTTTTCCTGCAGCTGAAGTAGTTAAGAAAGATGACAGAGTTCGAGGTTGGGAGCATCGTCACAGGCACACAAAGGCATGACCAGACAAGAAGTTCAGCAGTGATGTTGCTGAGTGCTTCTCCATTTCTCAGTAAACAGTAGCTTTTCTTTTCCATTTTACATACTCAATTTCAATTCTCTTTCCCAAGTGTTTGAGCAAAGAGCAGTCATCCCCTCAAACAAAGGCTATGAATATGGAAAATAGTCCAAGACTTTACGTGCTACTTTATAACAGGGTGCACAAGAATTTTACTCTTCCCACCAAGGCTCTGCTCCTGCTAAAATCAGTGTTGGAAAAACATAAAGTTCAGGTAGATGAAGACTGTCTGTTACCTCTACCTCAGCTATGAATGTTTTCTTGTAATGGGATGGCCAAATAGAAAAGAAAACAAGAACACCACAAGTTGGTAACCCCACTGTCATTAACCTTGTGGAAACTGCATTTGCAGTACTGCGCTTGTAGCTACCACCAATGTCTGCTAATTTCAAAGGAGAGCTGAATATGCATATTTAAAAAAATCAAATCCAAACCGCTAGCACTGACTAATTTTGCTGCTCAAGAACTTAGCTATATTCTTTTTTTGTTGCTACTTCACATTGCCCACAAAATAACACGGGATACAAGGGTTGTAGATGAGGATATGAATCAACCTGAAAAATCAGAGCTTTTGATCACCCTGAGGTTATTGCAATATAAGTAAAGAATGCTGGGTGAAGGTAACAAGTGATTTCATTTAGATCCCTCCACATGAACAGGATTAGTTCCATGCTCTGCAGATGTTCATTTGTGTCCTACTTATCCTATGGGGAAATTAAAATACCGGGTGGTTTGCTGTGTACTTTGCTTACCATGTTAAGACAATTTAACTGTTTCTTTTAAAGCTATTCAGAGAACTTCTTCAACGAGAGGACAACAGCCCTAAAGCCTACATCCTGCATCAGCCCCCCCCAGGCCCAGCACTGAGGACCTTATTTAATTCCCGCCTCACTGAGGAAAGTCCTTTAAGGTAGGAGGCTCTCCTTACCTATGTCACCTTGCCATATTAGTAATCACAGAATTATATAATAGTTTGGGTTGCAAGGGACCTGGAGATCAACTAGTTCCAACCCCGCTCCCATGGGCAGGGAAACCTTCCACTAGACCAGGTTTCTTAAAGGTTCATCCAACCTGGCTTTGAACACTTCAGGGAGGCGACATCTACAGCTTCTCTGGGCAACTTGTTCCAGTGCCTCACCAACCTCATTGTAAATAATTTCTTCCTTGTATCTAATCCGAATCTACCCACTTTCAGTTTGAAGCCATTACCCCTTGTCCTGTCACTCCACGCCCTTGTAAAAAGCAATGCTAGTAAATACTGAAATTCAAATAAACTGTCCTAAGCTAAAGTTTAAGATCTTAGAAATAATATGTACTTGGGGACTTAGTGTGAACCCTTCCATAAGCTTCCACTTGCAGCTTTCTTCAAAACACCTGATGGCAGCGTCCAGATATCTTTCCAAATATCACCCCCACCACAGCTACACGTAAACACCACTCTCCAGTTGAACAATGCAACATCAACCATCTGTTTTTCACCAGAAACTCCCTGTCTGAGCTAGTGCTTTGCATCAATGCTTCTTTATGTAGAAAAGGGTGGAAATGCTCTGGCTACATTCCCACCTTTTCCATGCAAAGAAGCCTCAGAAAAGCTTCCGTGTTGCCATGTGGGAGCTAAATCTTCAGGACAACCTTTGGATGGTGCTCTGGGCTGGGAGCAGGTTGAAGTTCATCCCAATTTGCTCGCCTCAAGTAAATAGCTGGCCATTAAGTCATCCCTATCCTTAACCCCAAATAAAACACACAATGCAGGGGGAGAAAAAGGGAAATGAAACACAAGCAAGTCCCACCAAACACAAGGGTTTCTCTCCTTCATCTGCTAGACCTTCGTACAGCCAAAAGACTGAGGCAAGCTCTGCACATGACTATGGGTTTGTAGCACCAGGGGTTTCTCAATTCTATTTGTCTAATCAAAAATCAACAAGCTCCCTCGTGGATTTTTATTGCTCGGGTAACACTGAAGGAAGAAACCACAAGACTTCATTTCCTTTCTCCCATGTTTTCCAAACAGCATCTCTTTGCTTACCGCAGACAAAACAAAACACAGGCTTTTTCTCTCCCTTTAAACTAGAGATTAAGAAACTCAGATAGCCCTTAATGCTGAGAAACAAGTGACCAAAATGGTTCTTCCAAACCCAAACAGCATTTTTCTTCCCTATCATCCCGACACAATGTGGTCACACCAGCCACATGGGCTCTGCAATCCCCTTCCCAGAAGCTCCCTCCCAGCAATGCTATTTCTCCTCCTCACAGCAAAGCTTAGGTCAGGATTAAAGAGGTGAGGGGATATCTGAAATACAAAAGGTCATTTACTGGCCATATCAAGTACAATACGTGAGATGGAAATGATAAAAGCCAAAGGAGGACTTTCAGCTTCCCAGCAAAAAGTAGCCATTAAAAGCAATCATCAAGGCCAGGCGCCAAGCTAACAATGCACAGGGAGACAGCCAGCCCCACCACTTGTCACTTGGCAAAATCACTGTCTCCAGGCTAACACCTCGAGCAAGCACTTACAGACAGCTTGCTCCCCAAATCACACTTAGAGGAGATGAGCAGAATGAACTGCAGTCCACCCCTAATGGTCATTAATAACACAATTTCTTTCTAACAGATATGGCATCACAGCAACCAGCATTACTGTTTGACTTGAGAAGTGTAGATAGAACACAGCAAGGGCAAGCACTTGTTCCTCCCTAAACCACCCCTTTCCTCTTCCCATAGCCTTTCTCCTGAAAAAACATGAAGAAAGAGACAAAGCAAAAGTAAGACATAAAAAGCTGTGCCTATTTGGCACAAATAAAAAGAAATTACAAAAGTGTTTTGCTTTTTTAAAAAGAAGTTTCTTAAAAAATCCTGACTAAATTCTACTACCTTTCTCTTTTCAATGACAGCCATTACAGGAAAGATTTGTATACTTTCTTACCCGACTCTATAATTTTACTGCTGTCACTACACAGGCACCAGTGGTACTGAATTTACATGAAGTCACACCCAGAAGGTTATTAAAAACACAAATTGCACAATCCAGTGCTGAATACAACAGCTTTCCTGAATTATGGCTGTTTCCTAAAATATGAACTGGTACCACACTGCCAACTGCAGCCAAATGCATGACCAACCCATGTCTATCCAAACCACTTCAAAAGAGAGAGCAGCAGCAAGAAGGGACTGCCAAACAGGGACACTCAGCCTGGATTTCGAATGCAAGCAGGGGTTTATTATTAAATTGCTCTTTTGAGTTACACAACCAACGCCTTGGCTACACTGGTTAAAAATAAAAGCACAGTACTTTGCAAATCACCTGCCTATCCTGATGCCCATGCCCTGCAGCGAGAAGAAGCACCCAGATGAAGGGAGGCACGAGAAGAGCCTGTGTGGCTCCGTGAAGGGGTCCCAGCCACAGCCCCAGACAAGTGGGAGCAGAGACGTGGGTCACACAGACATCCAGCTGGCTCCCACCACCACCATGCACACTGCAGGGCCCTCCCAGGGGGAAGCAGCGAGGGATGGAAGGGTCTGAGGCAATGAGAGCATGGCCACAAGCCAACTTCAACCAGTCTGCTCTCAGCATCACAGAGAAAAATACCCCCATTACAGCAAAGATCTAGGGCTGGGGCAAAAAAAAGAACATGGGGAAGACCCAAAATAGAGTTAACAATGTCACTGAGGCAAAAGATGCAACTAAGGATTATATCCATATGGAAGACAGGAGTAAACTAGTAACTGGTAGACAGGACTAATTTTCAGTGTTTAATATCTGAATTCCACTATGAAGCAAAGAGAAAAAAGCAGCAAGAGCAGCAAATCTGTTGCCTTTCTCAAATCTGTACACTGAACTACTACTCATGTTACTTAGCACTGACTGCCTCTCACTGTTCTTCCCCCACTGTGAGAGACTTCAATGACTCTTACTCTCAGCCCAAAGAATTTTTGAGTTACTAAACAGCAAAATAGCAGTATTAAAAACCAAAAGAACACAGCTGATGATAAAACATACCATGTCGGAAACAGAGCATTCAAGAAGAGCTTCAGCAAAAAATACTCAGTCTTTAGATTCCATGACTATTATTTGCCTCTACTTAACATTGCTAAAGAACAGCTCTTATTTATTTAGCAAGAGCAAACCAATCCAACTTGAGAAGTGCCTAATCCCATCACAGTTTTCCTCCAGATCATTATCATATACCTTGCCGTGTTCTTAAATCTGGATATGCACTTCTCAAAGTCCATGGGTAAGACTCAAGTCTTGGGGCAGCATTCTTGCCCAGGAAGCAAAGGCGTCCCACAGCTGATAACCTCCTACTGGAGTTTACTTCTGGTCTTTACTTTTGGTTCTCTCACAGCCTTCTTCTGTAACCTTGGGGGTATCACTTCAGCCCAAATCCAGCAGTATACTGAAGCACTCACTTCACATCATGCATATGAGCTGAAAATCAATGCAAGTATATTGATGCAGTCATGTCTTGCTGAAGGTCAGAAAGCAAACTGATGACAGAGCTGGAAATAAAGCAGAGACCTCCTGATCTCAATATCAAGTCCTTTAACCTCCAGGCCACGTGTGCGTGAATTAACAAGGGAAACAATTCATCTGCAAGTGGTCTGAGCCATTTTAGTGATCAGGTAATGTGTCCCAGTTCTGTCACCGTTACATTTGTTGGCTCTGAACTCCAATTTCCACCCCCATGCCACGTGCCCAGCAATTTTTGTCCTTGGGAAAAAGTAATCAAGTATGATAAGGATGACAATCACAATTAGCTGAGAATACAGGCCTGCTGGCATGTATTGAGAAGACATTTTAGATTAACTGAATATGGATATCTGAAAACAAATTATGAGAAACCATCATCGTAGACAGTGGTAGGAATTCCCTTTATGTAAATTACTCCCTTAAATATTTAAAATCCCACTTCAGCCTCACTAGAAATTAATGTTTAATAGCTGCTCTTCTGTAACCTGACAGAAGTATTTGTAAAATGCATTTAGCCTGGTCAGCTCCATCTGATCTCAAAATATGGGCAAAGAAGGTGGACAAAGACCAAATAAGGTAAGAAACCATTTGATTTCAGACGGATAGGTTTATTGAGCTACCTATCATAAAGTAAATCACTTGCCAGAGAAGAAAGGAGAATAGACCCAATTCTTGAAGGTGACTCTTTTTAACAGCAACCAGTTATGAATTATATCACATTAGCACCACTTCTGTGTTGTAGAGATTTTCTTTTTCCAATACATTTGTCCATCTTCTGCCATTTTTCACAGTTAAGCAATTACTGGTCTGTTGGAAGGATGCCAGCTGTCAGTAATTCTGTCAAACTGACACTTCACAAATATGTAAGAGTCCGCATTTCTGATGATGAATTCCTCACTGCATGTGTGACAGGATAAATTACTGCCAGCAATGCCTACACAATGACTCCATGGGTCAGTGGGCTTGCTGTAAAGAGAGACAGGCAAGGTGAAAAGCACTGCCACAGGATGACAATTACTACATTGTGAGATTCAAAGAGAGAGTTGTGTTTGGGTTTTTTTAAAACCAAACCTCATTGATATGTCAGCTATCAAAATGCTGGCCCACGTCCATTATATCAGTAATGTGTGTGACGAGAATAAAGCAGAGCTATGGGACACACCAACATCAAGCATGAATAGCAACACTAGGTTCCTTTCCAACACAAGGGACTACCCCTATTTGGGTCTTCTTGAACCATTTCAGTTTGGGTGAGAAACAGATGAGAACAAGCCAGATGCAGCCCTCCCTGTGCATCCACAAAACACATACCTGTTACCCTGCCCCATCCCTGCACTCCTTAATGCCACAGACACAATGAGAAGGCAGCCACGTTCCCAGCAGTTCTCTCTGCTGGGTCCTCATGACTTCTCCAAGTGCCCTCTCCTCAACTCCCAGCTGCCCAGGAAGACAACATCCGCTGCGTTTGCAGAGCAGTAAACCCTCAGCTACCCCAGTAGAGCTTCTCAGAGGACCAGTTGCAGGAAAACAAGCCTGGGTAAAACAACTCTTTTCAAGAGTTTTAATCTTGCATTTAAACATGCACTAATTTTTAATCTTCTTCTCCACCCTACATACTCACATACCAGGGATACAGATTCAGAGATTGATGTCACATGAATAAAGCACAGATATCAAAGCCTTACCACAATGAGCAGTATTTGTCACAGTAGTGTTGGTTAGATGTGTCTACTGCATAAGCCCACCATGGAAATAACCTCTAAACTTGCCCTAACTCATGTCTTTTCCAACCCTAACCAGCACAAGAGTTTACTACAAGTAGTAAATCCTGGCGGGTTTCCACCCCTTCTCATTGAATTTCATTCTAAGTTATGCACTGCCCCACGAGCTGAGGAGCAAAAGACAGTGCGAGATCAGCAAGCTGATGAATAATAAAGGTTTATTTAATCAACTCCTTATGGAGCAGAGCTTGTCTGACTAACCTGAGTGCCCAACTCTTCCCCAGCTCCTTTGCTAAGTCTCCCTTGACCAACTCATTAAACAGAGCAATGAAGTATCACCCTGGCAGAATGAATAAAGTCTTTGCAGGATAGAGAGAGGAACTGTCTGAGATGGCTCAATGTGCACACATGATAGCACCCGGAGGTTTCTTTCCAGTTGAGAAAATAGAAGTACTGGCATCTACAAGAAGAAAAAAAAAAAAGAGACAAGGTTTTCCCTTGTTCCTTTTAATGATTTCCAGTGCTATCAAAAGACACAGAGCCACATCTACAAGTGGTGCAAATCTCAGGAAATCCACTGAGTTTGACAACACTATATGAATCTAAAGCACCTAGGGTTTTGGATCCAAAGCCTTAACAATTACAAATAAAACAGTAACACCATAAATTTTGGTTCCTGTTTAAAAACCCACTGACTGCCCCTTATAAAACTGAAAACACTGACTTAGCTTTCTGTGCACCCAGGGAAAAACAAAAATGTGCTTTTCTGAAATCTAATAGAAAGAACTACACACTGCTTAAAATAAGAGCAACCACTGGCTGCTGCCTACACTCCTGCAGTTGCCTTCCATTACTGGAAGCAAGCAGTCATTGTATTGAAGTTTACTGGACAAAGCCATAACAGACAAAATGAAACAGTGGTCATAGAAGAACAAAATATTTAAAACAAAACAAAAAAATATTGAGCTATTTAAGTTAAATATTAGTAACACAGATTCCCTCAAAATTGCTACTGGATCATTATTACTAATATAGGATAACAATGTACTATGGAGAGCAGACAAAATGTATCACTTTTCTAAAAACATAACTTATATAAAGTCCATATATAATTGATTTGAAAGACCATGAAACCACAATTGCAGGGAAGACATAAGATACAAAAAAAAAAAAAAAAAAAAAAAAAAAAGATAATGCACTTTTTTTTGGAAAATCCCACAAACTGTGGAAACATCTAGTTATTTCCAAAATAGGATTCCCATAGTAAATGAAAAGCCACCGAAAATAACACAAAGACCCCAAAATAGCACCAAAAACCTGACAGAAGTAAAGCCTCACAGGGATGTATTGTAAAATGTCTAGCTCCAGCTCCTCTAGATAACTCAGCCAGACATGGAGAATATAAATCATATTTTTAACAGGACAGAGCATCACAAGCAAGTGTAAATCGATAAGGCTGCACATGTACAAGTGAATGCTAAATGTGTTAGAGCAAAACCCTCTGTGCTGAGACAGACCTCGCAGCTGCTCAAGGCAATTACTGGAGCAAGCAAATCCACGGAGCAAGGAGGTAAAGTGTGGCAAGATGTTATTTGGACAGCACAGGGCAGCTGCCGGCACAGAAACCCCTGCAGAAACACCCTCCCTCGGGCTTTTGGGGTGAACAGGGAAGGATCTGGGTTGCAGCCTGGAGCCAGCACCCCACATCACAGCCAGCTCCTGCCATCGAACTGGAGACAAGCTGCAAGGTAGCCGCACTTCATCACAGCAGGGAAGGGTTTTGGCTTGTTCCCACATGGAGTCTTGATCCAAGTCTCAAAGAAAGTGAGAGCAAGGTCACTGTGGCTGTATTTAATATGGGCCACACTGATCACAGATACTGCCAAAAGCAAGCTGAGTAGAGGCCATACACAACCAATCAGATTTATGTAGATATCATTAAAGGCATCCTTACAAGTTGAAAGCATATATACAAAATCTGAATCTTGGACTAATTCCTCCCCAACCTATGCAAAAAAAAAAAAAAAAAAAAGAAAAGTGAGAAATATTAATTTCATTTTTTAGCAGCACATTCTCCTGCAGCCTATACAACCTAGTTAGGGACAGGCACAAAGGGACAGTCTAAATTGGAACTAAGTACAGCTTTAAGTGAGGATATATTTAAAAACATGTTCAATGGGTGGAGTTCTGTCTCCTCTCCTGATTCAGGGCATAGCTGGAAAACTACTGACATTTCTTTGTCTACGTAATAAAAATAAAGCAAATAACAGCACAGAAAGCGAAGTGTAAATCCAGGATTTTTAAATTATTTACCAATCTTCTAAACCTAACCCAAGAAAACTACCCTGATTAAAATACTTGATTTTTCTAATTTAATTCACCATGTTAAAACCTGCCACTGGAATAGCAGAAGCTGTGAAATGGAAAGATACAGCATGTACCTTTAGCACATGAACTAAAGAAGTAACACTGAGAACTGGATCACCACAGATGTGAAGTACCAATGGAAGAATAGTTTCTACAGTGGCCTTTATTTAAGAAAACCAACAATTATGACACTTAAAATACTACAATTTGCAAATCGAGAATTTTTAACTTCAACTTCTACACAGGAGCCTGTGATAAAGACAGAGGAGACACAACAGGAGATCCCTTTCTTGACTTACTACCAGAACCAAGGAAGGTCAAGGGCAGGCAGGGAGAACAGGAGAGAGGAAAACCAGCTAGCTAATCCACAAAGCTACAGCTACAGCTGTGAGCCAGGACTTCTGTAACTGGTGAACAAGCCTCTAGGCGGCAAAATCAGGGACATGAATCGAGATCCCATGCAGCAAAGGTAGGTAAGGACACTTCCAGGGAACACACAGGGATCAGAGAAAGGGCAAGTGTTTTCAGACTGGCTGGATCACAAGCACTGAATGGAGCCAGAGGTAAAAAGAAACATGAAAAAAAGCAGCTGTGATTAAGGAAGAATGACAAGACATGTTGCGACAAAGCACTGGAGGAAGCACAGGCTGGATTCACTGATGAAAAGAAGACAGGCAGTGGATACACACAGAGCGACACTGCCACAGTACAAAGCCAGAAGAGGGCTGGGAAACCCAACAGCACAGGGCAGAGGCTAAAAAGGAGAAATAAAGGAGAAGTCTTTAGTGATCTAAATGACCTGTGAAAAAAAGCTTTCTGAGAAGGAAAGAAATCCACTGGAAGATATGGACTCACATCATCTCCGTACCATGATCAGGGCAGGAGACCCACACAAGAATACATAACAAGGGCAAAACTTTGAATAGGAATATAAAATTTGCTGTAGAAGATAATTAATTCACCTATCTCACAGCTTGCCGTGGCCCCATCTATGTTTCTACAGAAAGTGAAAGTATCCAATTAAACATCTGGTGTTGGACTGAACACAAAAGACAAAATTATGTCCTAACACCCACCATGGTCTTTCAGCAGTGATCATATCATTACATATTTCGCCAGGGAACTCGATGTGAGGAGTCATACCAGATCATCTCTCCTACACTTGACTTCAAACAATTTCTTTTATAGAACACTAATTTCACTTTGACAGAAGGAAGACTATGCCTGGTCAGACTGAAGAATGAATTTTTTTTTCTCTTTTAAATCAAGACCTCTCCTCTCTTCTACTTCTAGGATAAAAGCATCCTGCACACACTAATTCATCACATGCTCTTGCTCATATGTTCAAGTCTCTTACTAAAGAGATCTGTCCAGATCTCTCTCAAATCAGGCTGTGGTCCTAGATTACTCAACTCCAATACAGTTACTTAACTCAAGAACTTACTCCATGCTCGCATTGACTCCCTACTCTGCTTATCACAAAACTAATCGCTAGTTCCCAGCTAAATTGCCTCCTTCTTCTGTGGCTATTTACTTTCCAGAACAGCTTCTTTTAAGGGAGGCTTCAATTTTGAAAATCCAAATCAGTTACAGCCTCCAGGTCAGCTTTATTTACAGTTACATTAACTTTTTCAGATCATTCTGTGCAGATGAAAGGAATCCTTGCAGAACCTGGCTGTGCAGCATAGCTCATACCCTTCAGGCCCTGGCATGTGGCAGGGCTGCAGCCTAGCTCTGACCAGCATGCTCAAAGAAACCTAAATTTAAAAATACTACAATATTTTACCTATGAGAAATAACATGGTAATTAAGGAAACAGTTTCACGCTTGGACTCTCACTAAAATGGAACTCGCTTTTCCAGCCTAACTAGCAGAACGACAGTGACAACTTTTGTTTCCTTTCCCTCAATTGCCCATGATCACAGACACAAATTCTTAATAATAAATACCATCTAGCCACACCCAGAATTATGGCAAGTCAAGACCATTTCTGATGTACTTTTCATAAGAAGAAAGCCCTCCTGCCCTCCTGGACAGAGAGCATCCCCTCTCCCTCATCACACTTCAGAAGCTCAACCACCTTTCCTCTACAGTTCCCATAGGTGGCACATTAGTTCAGTTCTCTCCATCTTTTTATCTTCCTTCTATCCTTATATCAAGCTCTTTTGTACTTCTGACCTCTCCACCACTGATGACTTCATCATCCAACATGAATAACACAGGGAAAGGATGCAAAGGGCTTCTGTACAAAAACCAAACCAACTCCAGCTGGTGTGGCTCAGCATCTCTGCATTGCCCCCTGGTTTTCAGGAACCCTCTTTGCACATGCAGGGAGCTTGTTGGCCTAACAGCAGAAACCACAGATCTGGAGGCCTTGCACCTTACAGGGGACCTGAACATATGACAGGACCCCTTTTCCTCCCCCCTGCACCCTCTGGCCAGTCAGTGCAGAGAACAGGGAGCACCGACAATCCCTGCTGGGAAAGGCTGGCTGGTGCGTCCAGCATGATCTCCACAGGTGGTTGGCAGAATTCTTGCATCAGAAGAGGGCAAGGTAAACACTGAAATTATGGCAAGGGGGATTAGGTGGAGTCTATTAACAGAGTAAACCCTGTCCTGAAGACCACTAAGGCTTAGACTCACTGTTCTGCTTCTATTATGGGATTGGCTAGACCTGTTTGAAATGTCCATCAACCATTTCTGCAGGCAGGGAATGAGGAGGGGAGGTGATGTACACCCTCTGAAAAAAAATCACCATTCTCAGAAGAATATACATTGCATCCATTTCAAAAAATATATATCTTACAATGATAAATAACAACAAATGCAAGCTTCCATTAGATTTCTTCTGCTTATGTATTTAAAGGACCATCAAACAAAGTCCCTCTGTCTTAAAGGGCTGTGTAAACTGCAGCAAATTGTTAGAAACCAATCAGTTCTACAAGATACCAATTCATTACACTGGCTACAAGACAACCTCTAATCTCTAACAGCTATCTGGCAAGAATGTAAACTCCATTAACTTCATGTTTTGCTTAGGGCTTGCATAAAATGAAATATTGTCTTGCCGCTTAATACAATGTAAAGATGATACGTGTGTATTGGAGAAAAATATAAATATTTATTACGGGAGTAATCAAACGCCAAGTAAAGCCAGACTAATCACTTTTTTAGGTTGCTTCTGTGTGTTTTTTTTTTCTCAAGGATCCAAAGCAGCACCAAAGGTATGCTGAATAGGAGGAATAACACAGATGTTAACAAGTGCACACTCAACCACCTTCATCCCCCATTTGCTTTGTTTTTAACATGAGGGATGCTCCAGTTCTGAGGAAATGGTTAAGACCAGACTATGAAGTACAACTGCAGGACACACAGCCACTGTCTGCTCAGGGAAAAGGAAGACATTACACAGAAAGGGGTTAATTTCTCAAAAAATATTTTCTCATCACTTGGTACATGCTTCTGCAATGTAACCTTTGCCATCTAGTTCAAGCAATTTCCCAGGCTCTGTTAACCTTATTTTTGGGGTGAAAAGAAGCAAGAGATGTTATTGTTTACTGCACTTACTGTATTTCTGTAGTAGAGATTTTAATTTGGGGGGCATAAGTAAAAGTGTAAGGAAATAAATTGCTGTGTGGTCCATGAAACAGAGTCAGTCTTAGCAACCTTTCCCAATGAGACTTTGAGGCTGACTTTATCCTCTGGGTGAAATATTAAAATTGACTTTATTCCCACATGCCTGCCAATTTGGATACTGCACTTGCTGACACAAAGCATAAAAAAATATGCTAGCTAATTAGATGAATTATAATGGTTTTGAAAACATCACTTAGAAAGGAGGCTGAACATACTTGTACTTGAGGGAGTTGCTACTTCTCTGCAAAAATCATCAGTTTCCAAACTTTCCAAACACAGCTCTTTGCAGCTGTGAAGTGCTGCAACAGAGGCTTGGGGGATATGAGAACATCATACAAATAACTAGAATACTCTCCTATCTGTGACTTTGATATTTTTGCTACAACATGAGGGCTGTAATACTAAAGTAACTTTGTTCTGCCTTTTTACTGTGGTTTGATACTGGATGAATAAAATCTTACATGCCAATAACTCAAGATAGTTCAAATAAAAGAAAAATAGGATTTTTCTTTTCCCTTGGCTAAACTACTTGTTTAAGGTGAAATATGGGGCATAAAACAAGATTTCCTGAAACTGTTAGAAAAGGCAGAAGACTTACTGTTGGTTTTCTATAACTAAACTACTTTGCCTTACTAAACTATGTATATGTTGTAGGGCTACAGTCTCCATTCACAGCAGTATCTGAGGGTACTTTTTGACAAAGTGCCTGGTAACTTTTCCTGGATGTCCCCATGGATGCACACTGTCCTTCAACAGCATCACTCTTCAGGTTAAGAGACAGCATTACCAAGAAAAGTAAATTTTAAAACATACTAACCAAGCCAGGGAATTTGCAGTGCCTTTGCAATTACTCTTTATCACAGTTCTCTCAAAGCAAGTGAATACATTTGGAGTGTCTGTATTTCTCTCACTGCTAATCTGAGAAAAATCATTTACATTCTGCCCTGTAAGAGCCAGCCCAAGGCAGTCTGCTTTCTGTCCTGGGCAGGCGTATCGGAGAACACATCTGGCACACTGGCCAATTGTTTACTCTTACTGCTTGTTTGGGGGGAAAAGGGTCATCTTATGACAGATCAGGCCAGTTATAAAAAACTTCAATCTGTGAAGACTAATTGCTAGCTGATTTTTTTCTTTAAAAAAAAAAAAAAGAAGAAGGAAATCACCCTTCATATGGGCTTTTCAATGCCTTGTACAGAAGGTGTCAGGAAAAAGTGGTTAACAGATTGTGGATGCCACTTTCCCCAACGCAGAAAAGCTTCCTTCAACATGATTTACCTCATACAGTGTCATGCTATGATGTTGAATGATGGCAATTGATGGCATGCTTGCACTGCATAGGAGACAGATACGTAAGACTCTTTTCCTCAGAAATAAATAACCTGTCTTTGCTCCTTCCTGAGCAGCTACTGTGGCCCTGGTAGAGCAGTCCCCAGATAACAAAGCATTCCTATATGTGCACACCTGATTCCTTCAGTTCTGTCTCTCAGACAACGGATGGTGTTGCTCAGCCATTTATTTCATCGTTCATCTGTCACCCTTTTTGTGGTTTGACAAGCATGACTGGTGTCTCAGGTAGGTTCACAGCCATGTTTTCATAAAATGCTGCCCAGACATATAGCACACAAGAGATAAAGAATTATCTTGCCAAACCCAGGCTGCAAAAGAGATCATGATTTCCCCAAAACAGAAAGGAATCCTTCACAGCTACCATGCAGCTTAGCATGAAGTCAGCAAATTTCTCCTCCAGCAACTGGCACACTCTGCTTTCTCGAGTGTAAACTAAATTTTGTCAGAAAGAAAAGGTGCTTCCTAAAATTTATAATTAATCTGTACTCTTCAAAGAAGTTTGTTCTCCCACTGCCTTTGTCAGGCAGTAAAGTTACCCAGCAGTTGCCTGAAAAGAGGCTTCCTACAGCTCCTAACTGGGGCACAGAGCAGGGCTTGCTATAGCTGGAAAGGACCCACAAACCTGGAGAGGATGTTTCCATAGGACATCCCATAGTTGGCTACATAAACCAAAAAGTGTATTTCCTCAACAACACAAAAATAAGGAAATTGATAAACATCCACAAGTCCCACTCTGAGTGCTTATTCAACATATTCCAGTAGTGTCTTGTATGTTTTCTTATTTTTTTCAATTTGTACTTGTTTTATGGGCTTAAATATGCACTTTTTTGACATTAGGAGTACTATGGAACCAAACACATTATGTTAAAGAAAATAGTGAGATTTTCCTTTTTCTTCTTCCAATATGGCAAAATAAGTATCCTTATCACAGCCAGTTTCCTGGGACAAGTCATTC
>JAWWTY010000037.1:54387237-54430330 GCA_035222235.1 Margarornis squamiger
GAGATTTTCCTTTTTCTTCTTCCAATATGGCAAAATAAGTATCCTTATCACAGCCAGTTTCCTGGGACAAGTCATTCCAGGTTCTCTGCATTAGTTTCTTCAGAAGAAGTCTTCCGAAATTTTCCATCCCGCTTTCTAAAAATGCAGGAATTAAGAAATTTTCACTTTTCTTTGTCTGTGTTGCCTAAAAGCCTGTCCTATCTTCCCCAGCTCTTGTAAATCTTGACTCCCTAAAGGAAATGCCCAAATCCATTCCTTCTACATAAAACATTGGCAAATACCTTGTGTATACAACAGGCAGTAAAATGATTTTGATTGCTGAAATACTCCACCGAATGCTACTGCAGGAGGGAATGAAACATTTCTCTGTGCCACAGTGCCAGGAACCCTCCTTGTTACCTCCACCAGGAGCTGTCACACACTGCCCTGTACATGCACCCTGCACCTCACAAATCCACCTGCAGCTGCTGCCAGGTTGCACTTCTTCATGAAACAACCAGGTAGGGTATTTTTTACAGGAAGTGCTAATCAGTGTAAGCATGACTGTAAGGCTTGCTCTGCATCAAGTTCCTCACTAACACCAGCACAGCCACTGAAATGCTCATCATCTTCACTAGAGCTCTCAAAAGGCTCTGCTCCTCCCTGAGGATGTAAATGTTCTTCCCACTTCATTACTGAGAACTGAATCCTATTGAACTCATGACTCTGCCCACCTCCAATCCCATTGTCTCCAATACATGCTCAGGCTGAGTCATGTGCCTACGTGCCCCACAAAAGCAAGGCCACAAAAATGGCAATGAAGGTTTCAGTTGATAGAGAGCTCTCAGTAGACAACACAGAAAGACACAGTTTTATTCTGAATGCAATAACTGAATGGCCTGTCATTAAATGGACTGGCTACATCCACGAGTGCTGAGACACACTTATGTCAGTGTAATCAAGCAATCCAGGCTGATTTTCCTCTATGCTTTTCTCTCCTGTATTTCTGTTAAGAGTAGTTTTGAATCTTATACCTGGGTTACATTTTTCCTTAGCCACTGCCCCTCTCACCAGTATCTTGGGTGAAAGGCAGAGTAACATAGATAAATGTCCAATACAAGGGCAACAGAGCACACTCTGAACACCATGGCATTTGTAATGTCTTGATGAAAGAAATGACCATAAAATATCATTAGCAAAGAAAATCAGCTAGCTTGAAGAAAAATATTAGTTTCTCAGAGACTAGTGAGAGGGAAGGAAGGAGCCACATCAGAAAGGAACACCATTTGTTCCAGTTTATCCTCAGTGACTCTGAGACCATTCTCTCTTCAACATCCCAAGCAACTCTTTCAGTTCCACCAGCATCTCACCAGAATGTTTGAAAGAAAAATTATAATTTCCAGATAAAGCAGCTTAAAGGCAACAAACCCTGCACCTCTCTTTGCACTTATGGGGCCCTATGATGCTTGTACCTGTTCACTCAGACAAGCAGCAAAACACACAGCATTAAGCTCTTGAATGGCTGTCAAAGATAATGTCTCCCCAGCACTTCTTTAAATTTAGGCTGTGGTGTTATGCAAGCCCTACAGCTACTGAAGTGATCCTACACTAAAAGGCTTCAATAACATTAGTATTCAGAAAATTCGATGAGTTTTAATACACCTATATTTGCACCCAATGGCATGTCAAGACAAAAGCGAGACAAAATGCCAGGTTTTGTAAAAACAATTTAAAGGGACCCGTCGCCAGCAAAACTTCATGGATGATCCTTTCTAACAGTATACAGCTGGAGCAAAAGGAAAAAGTAATGTGTCTTTGAAAGGTGAGGCTGACCTGTGAGCTGCTCCAAATGGGGCAGAGAGCAGATGCAACAAGGCAGGCAACACAGGGACTGATCGGACCATGTCCTTCACGCTCATGCTTGGCTCAGACTGCATCCCCTGGCATGCTGCACTGATTTCGACTAGGATAGAGTTTATTTTCCTCACAGTAGCTGTGTTTTGGATTTGTGCTGAAAACACTGTTAATAACACTGGGATGTTTTAGTTACTGCTGAGCAATGCTTACACAGAGTCAAGGCCTTTTCTGCCTCTCACCCCAAGGCAGTGAGTGGGCTGGGGTTTGCAAGAAGTTGGGAGGGGTCACAGCTGGGACAGCTGACCCCTGCTGGCCCAAGGGATTTTCCATACCAGATGGCTCAGGCTCAGCACACAAAGCTGGGGAAGAACAAGGGCGGGGGGAGACATTTGGACTGATGACGCTTATCTTCCCAAGTCACCCTTATACCTGTCGGAGCCCTCCTTCAATAGGTGGGCTTTAAATCCAAGATGCTCTGCAGCCACATGACTTTACCGTGCAGGGGCTGAAATCAAAAGAAAAAGGTTTTTCACCCAGAAGGTGGCTGAGCACTGGAACAGAATCCCCAGGGAAGTGGTCACAGCACCAAGTCTGTCTGAGTTCAAGAAGTGTTTGGACAACGTTCTCAGGCACATGGTGTGACTATCAGGGTGTCCTGCACAGGACCAGGAGTTGGACTCGATGATCCTGATGGGTCCCTTCCAACTCAGCATGTTCTGTGATCCTATGATCAAACACTTGTAAGGGGCATAATTTGAAGAGAGACCCAGCCTACAAAAGAGAACGGGGTTATGAAGTATCTCAACAACCACATAATCTGAATCCTTAAAAAGCAGTATCTTTGTTTTTATGAACATAAAACTTCTGGTAGGAAAAAAATAAGGCAAAATAATTTAAACTGCAAAGAAAACCCTTGACATGGAGGGATACCATGTAGATGCTCTCTGCTTCAGTCTGGACATCATGTTTTCTCCTCATATGGATTTATTATCCATCCTCACCTCTAAATTGCTGTAACTGAGGATGAGATTCTCCAAAACCAGAGAGCCCTGAAACTGTAGAAATGAACAGAGATATTGACGTTGAACATCGTGGAACGTCATCCAGCACCAGCTCCCATTTGGTGTCTCACCTTTGTGAGCCCTGGCAGACTGGTAGGAATGGACAGCCACAACGAGAGACCCCAATGGCAAGCCCACCACCCTCCCTGCCTGCTCCTGCCACGTTGCAGCACCCTACCACAGTCATGGGATGTGCAGACTCAGTTCAGAGCTGAACTGTGCAGGGGCCTCCTTTCCCTAGTTTTGGCGTGTTTTGCTTTGTCTATACATCTGTAATCAGCCAGTAGACAAAGGTGCCAGCAGACAGCACTCAAGAATGCATCACGTAGTTCCTGGGACCTCCAGATCAAACAAAACCCATGGCAGATTGCACGGAACTTGGTTGGAAAAGCTCTACCTGTTAATGAAGAACATATGTACAACTCTATATGCAATCTTTGGAAATATAATACTCAGAAATCACCCTGTCAAGATAAAGTTGAAGAAAAACAAAATCACTGTTGTTACAATCCAGTTTTCATCTTGGCCAATTTACCCTCCAAGCCTCCTGTTCTCCTGGCAGTATTTTCTTTATTTTACAGTGCACAAAGGGGAGAAAAAAAAATGTAAACAAAAAAAATGAGTTACCTCTAAGGTTGCCAATTTGTTCCACATTTTCCTTACTCTGCATCACACGACTGTTCCGCATGCATGTCCCTTAGCCTGAATTCTACACACCCATCACCCCAAAGAGCTGCAAGGCAACAGGGAAAAGAAAAAGGGAGAAGTTTTCTATTCCAGCTACTGCTGCCAAAAATTGAGCTATGAACCCACCAGAAGAACTAGAGGACACAGAAGAGCAGGGTGCAGTATGTTCCACACATTCTGGTTTTCTGTTCAGTGGCCCAGTAATGCCTCCGGCACATAGCAACAACCAAACTCGTATTTCTGGACTGAAATTAGTAAGTAAATGCACAACAAAACATACATAATTTTCGGTTAAAACCACAGAAGCACTCTTTGTAGGGAGACCTTGATTTAAAAATTATTCTCCCTAAGATTTGGCTACACCAGAATAAATTCTCCAGGGGACCTTTTCTTCTGAGCATCTGTCCTATCTCTATAAACAAGGGAGTTATTCCAATGCACCATGACTGTCTATAAAATTTTTAATAATTTGAGTAAGTCTTGAAAAGGTCTAGAGGACTCAGAAGAATATCTCCAATTATTTTTTAAGAGGGCTCACATGCAGAAGTCACTAAAGATCAACCTTCATGAAAAAGCTAAATAGATATATGATTAGGAGGTGTCTGAGGTTAAACATTTTAAATAAAATGCATGCAATATGGGCCATAAGTCAGTTGCATGAGCTTAATTTGGACTAATTAAAAGCTAAAACATCAACACATGAAAGAAATACCCAATGGAACTGATGAAAGTCTCTTAACTAAAAGTTCACTAGGAATTCAACTGTAGATCCTGCACATCAACAAGCCTAAGAAACTTAAAGGTTTAGTATATCTAGTAAGTGGATGATCAGACACATATACCTTTGTTACAATAGAATGTATTAAAAGAATGTCATTTTTTATTTCTTCCCCCACCTTCATGGCACCATTATCCAAAAAAATAAATCCATTTAAACAATTAAATTCAAGATTTCAGGCAATTTTTTGCCTGTATCCTTTTTTTATACGTAGTAGATTCAAAAGGTGGGATGAAAGTTCCACTAAATGTCAGGACAGACACAGTTTAACCATAGTACATCATTATCCTGAGAAAGGTTACTTGAAAGTGTTAGCACTGGAACACAATTTGCTGCTATTAAAGGTCACAGACATTTTTTCTCCTAGTTTCCACTGGAATAAGATAGGGCAATTTTGGTTGCTGCTCTGCAACAGCAAAATGGATAGAACTGCTCACTGAATAAACACTAAAAGCATAGGAACAGTTGGGTATTTTTATCTAACCAGGCTAACATTTTGTGTATACACTGATATCACATATTTACACAGCTAGCAAATCACACCTGTAATGGTTACAAAGCTACAAGGATTAGTCATCAAAATCAATTCTATCGCTACCAATATCAATAAACATTTATGTCCCACACTAAACTGCTTAATCTGCCACGGGGAATCCAAATCATTTCAACTTCACAGAACACTTTAGTTTACGCCTAAAATTTCCATGACTATTACCTTGCCGTGTCTGTAAAAGGAATTAGTGCAGTTCCACAAAATTGATAGCATAAATCAACCAGGTGCTATCAAAAGACAGTGTGCTTCCCCTCTCTGAGTTTATAGAGTGTCCCTGTTTTTTATGGGTAGCAGAACATTACAGTTTAACCTTGCAAAGGCAAATTCTGCACCAGTTGTGGCAGGGGGTGGAGACGGATTATGAGGCAATTGTTTATACAGTAACCTCAATTAGCAGCTCCAGAACAGAAGCAGGGCCCCACTGTGCTGGAGAACATATCCCAGGGAGGCAGGACCTCTTGGGAAAGCATCCTGGTCCACCACCCAACCACCCTCTGTGTCCTACAGGGGTGTTCTGATGCACTTCTCAGCTGCCACTCCACAGAAAGCAGCCGGTGTATGGAGAGATGAAAGGTCAGCCCTTCAAAGGCAGAGTAGCAGCTGCCACTTAGTGATTTTAAGGAGGAGCAGCTGCTCAACTTTGAGGACCTGTGCAACCCAGGTCCCATCAGGAACATGTTGCAGAACTGGAGTTCAAATTCCCATTGAAGCCACAGTGACAGGGTCACTCCTCCTCCAGCCTTATGATCCAAACTTCCCAAGACACTTACTAATTAATACTGAGACTCCTGGAAATGGAGAATTAAAAAGATGTGGTACAAATGTATTCTCCATCTGTGACTCTCACCACAACTCACTCCACAGAAGCTGGAAGTTTTTCCATGTGATTTCAATGAATAATAACCTGGTTACTCTCAGCTTTACAGTGATCTCATTGCTAAAAAACATTTCAAACAGACAACTCAGTCTTTCTCCTTTAGTGTCAAATATAACAAAACTAGCCAAGAACCCACAAGCTTTTCAAACCCATAAAATCGCATTTGGCTTTCAGCTACAGAACAAAAATAGAACCAAATCACAGAGGTCTTATATAGTCCCTGGAAGCTTCAATCAAGAAACAAAAACACGCTGCAGCCTTTGCCCAGTTTTTGACAGATCGCCGTTTCCAGCAAAAGTAAAATGGGTTGATGGTTATTGGGTATGATCTTCTATGTAAAACAAGCCTCCATTTTCACTACAACTGTCTTTGCTCAACAACTTTCATCTAACATGGAACATATTACTTAGAATCCCATCTAATTTAAATAAACACTGCGAGCAACTGAGGATTTATCTCAGCGTTGATAATCAGTTCCACTGCTTCACTGCATTCACTGTTAAAAATATCCTTTCCCCCTCCCCACCCCTTGAGTTTTGCTGACTAACATGGAACCACAGGAAGCAAAGAACCCCCCCAGGAACAGAGATGTTCTCCTTGTGGAGGCAGTTATACCCTACAATCCAGTGTTTTCTTTTCTCATGAAGAAGCCAATATGTTTAGTTTAAGTTCTCATTATAAAAACATGTTTTCCTAAATTCTCTTGAGTTAATTCCCCAAGCAGAGTGCTCTGAGAATCTTGTTCTTAGTTAAACAATGCTTTTCTTGTACTTTACATGCTTTCCTAATTATCTTTTTCCTTTTTTTTTTAAGATGAGTTGCTTTGATGTGTGAAGCAAAGACATTGATATAGTCAGAACATTTCATAGAAGCTCTCCACTTTCTTAAGCTTTGAGCATCAATATTGGTATCTGGTTTTGAAACTTTTATTCCAGACAAGTAAGAAATAAAATTATTTATCAAAAAGGACAGTCTTGAGTTGAAAGTAACACTGTTAATGAGAGATGAAAGAGTAGATTACGTTCTTGTGACCAATTTTCTGACAATGACAGTTACAGCAAAGCAACCTTTTCATTACCAGCAGTTACTTATTGCCTGTATGAAGCAAAAGTGAACCCACTCTCCTTCAGAGACATGTGGCTCCCAAAATAAAAGTAGCATAAACTTCACCTTATGCTGCAGCCAGCAGATAGGGGCACACCAAGGTCTTTCTCACCTTGTGTAATGCCTTGAAAAGCACTGCTAGGAGCTGTCAGTCTGACCACGCACTCTGCAAAACTGCAAAAATAAACTCGTGGACAGGAGAAATCCCAAGAGCAGAGGGCAGGGGCAACCACTAGAGGACAACCCACAGGGGCTGGTGCCCAGCTCTGCAGCTGACACCTGGGTGGGCAGAAGGGAGAAAACCCAACCTGCCACAGTCACTGGGAAAGCTCCTGCAAATAAGACAAAACCTGGGAACAGGGACCGTGGTGACCATCTAACCTGCCTGCCTGCACAGCACTGGCCCCACAGAGGAATCCTTCCCTGAGTTCATTAACCTGGTCCCAAACTCTGTCAGGAAGTTTCATAAACCATATGCATTTCTCCCTGACTCCCTCCTTAAAAGGATCTTCTGATGGTGTTTTCTTTTAAGGGAAGGTTGGCCATCCCTTACTCTAGGACCAAGTAATACCACAATCTCTACATAATCCACAGAGCAACAAATATGGATTTTTCCCTCTGCACTTCATTCATCGTGCACAAGTGCTCTTGTCACTTCACATTAAACTACTTAGTTTCTTCCTGCTGTCCGAGTCCGGACAAATCCATACCCATTCTTTGATCAGTGGCTGTGAAATACCTCCTGGCCAAGGACCTGGCCCGCCACTGGCCCACAAAATTTGGAAACAGAACAAATGTCTGCACAGGAACAGAAGTATTTCATCAGTACTGAAACAGAAAAAAGGGCCTAAGTGTACATATGCACTATCTCAGGGGCCACTCATAGAATCACAAAATGGGTTGGGAGGGACATTTAAATACTATCTAGTCCAACTTCCCTGCAATGACCATGGACATCTTCAACTCAATCAGGTTATTCAACCTGACCTTGAATGTTTCCAGGGAGGGGGCATCCACCACCTCTCCAAGCAACCTGATCACCACCCACATTGCAGAAAACTTTTTCCTCATATCTAATCCAACTTTTTTGAGTTTAAAACCACTATCCTTTGTCTTGTCACAACAAGCCCTGCTAAAAGGTTTGTCCATATGTTTCTTTTTAGTCCCTACCCTCTCTTTACAGACAATGGCTTAGCTACAGATCCAGTCAAAAGCCACACACGGAAATATGGTAGCGGTAACTCCAGCAGAAACAAATCCTCTCCAGCTTTCCTTTGTATGGTGACAGCAACAACAGTAAAAAAAATAAATAAAAAAAAAATAAATCTGTGAATATTTTAAAAACCTGTCAAAGCACTGCAGTGCAATACATACAAATATCCACTGTACTCTCCAGGACTTCAATACCAGATAACAATTCCAGCATCTATCTTTTTACTTTGTAAAGTAAAAGCAGCCTGATTTTGAAGACCATTGAGTCCCCGCTGCTCCTATTGATAACGAAAGCAATAACTCCCCAGCAGCAATGGGGAAGGGAGCCCTATCTCCAGCACACAACTGAACTAGCTTGCCAGCAGGTGCCTAACTTTATGTAGCTTTATGTGGATCTGGTCCTGAACAGTCTGGAACAGCTTTCTGGAGAAAAAACAGCAAAAAATAGTAATGTGGGTTTTTTTTCAAGGATGGTTTTCATAATGTTCCTGGAAACTGAATGAATACAAAAACATTGTAAAACCCTGTACAGAATAGCCCTTCATCTTAAAACTATCTTTGGAACCTCAATCCTATGTATATCAGACAGAATGAGGATGGGTACTTTGCTTTTTCTTCTTCCTTCTTTAAGGCCTGAAGAGGGTTCAAGCAGGAGTTTTTGTTCAGGACAAAGACAGGCCCTATCTTGCAGTCCTTGCTGCAAATTTCACTATAGAGAACAGACACTGGGAAGACAAGGAGTAAAATTTAACTTCATATTCTTGTTTTCTGAGGGCTGAGCCCTTTTCTAGGCTCCAATTCTGCAAACACTTAAATGGATGATTGTTTTCAGTCATACCAACCATCTCACTACAAGCAGTAGAAAGTATATAAGGCTAATTGGCAGGGGTTTTGGGTTTTTTGTTTGTTTGGGTTATTCTTGGTGGGAGTGGTGTGCTGGTGTTTTTTAACTCAATTTTTATTTTTTTCCTTCTTACCTTTACTAAGGATTGAGATATACAACTACTGAAATTGAGACAGGCAATATTTATCCTACACCTGCTCTGGGACAGACACTTCTAAACCAGGATCAGTGTTGAGGCAAGTGGAACTACTGAAGATTTATATAGGAACTCACGAGTGCAGATTCTGCCCCAAAGCAAAGTGAGCTGTAACCTGAAGCCCTGCAGCTTGCTGCTGGGCTGAGAATTAATAAACACACAGCTATCAAAAAGAAACTACCTCTTCCTGTTCCCCCACATTTAGTCCACAGGACAATTCTTCTCCTCCTTGGCAGCCAGATCACCAGGGAGAAAAAGAACCTTTTAGTTTTAGGCTTATGGCTGAAGTAAGGGTGAGCAGTCAATGAAAAGCCATTTGTTCAAATGTGGCTGGAACTTTTTTTTAATGATCTCAAAAGAATGTTAAAATTTTGTGGCTAAACTGTCTAGACCAGATTTGAGCTATAAAAATATTCCATTTACTAGAGAAAATGCACTCAGAAGCAACTCCACTCTCAAACAGGATACTCTTCCAAACTGCAGGCACAAGAAAATAATTGTCAGTTTGTCTTAGTTTTCACTTCTTCTATTTGACTATTCCCTCAGACCATCTGTACAGCATCTTGCCTGTTCTACACCAGATTTTCTATTGAAAGCCTGATCACATATGACATCAGCTCAGATCAATTAAAGTTTCATCCCTATTTCTGGCTCTGTCCCCAGATCCCTTGTTCCTAAACAAAAATATACTCTATTATGGTGTTTTCCAGGGACTTAACGAGTCTCTAGAAAAGACTCCAAGCATAGTGGTCCTACTGCCTCTTAGTGTTGGGCATGTTGT
Source organism: Margarornis squamiger (assembly GCA_035222235.1). Classification (NCBI taxonomy): domain Eukaryota; kingdom Metazoa; phylum Chordata; class Aves; order Passeriformes; family Furnariidae; genus Margarornis; species Margarornis squamiger. The sequence continues at coordinate 54,397,167 of JAWWTY010000037.1, forward strand.
CACATGATTTCTCCTTCTCCAAAAAACTAACTAAATCAGGTGTTCAGGGAATTAGAAAAATCACAGATACTAGCTTTCAAATGGAACATGGTTCTTTCCTCCCTGTGCACATCCAGTATGGATTCAAAGCCCCAAGTCTTATTGCTTCCAGGCATGGGGAAGATACCTGCAAGGAAAGCAGCAGCAGTAGCGAAAGCAATTCAATGCTCCCAGTCTCTGATTTCCAGTTTGCATTGGAGCAGTCTCAGGTTTTTTCACCAAAAGATCAATGTTTCCAGTGGGACAGAATTTGCCAGTTCTTACCAACTCTGAAGATAGGTATTGGAAAAAAAACAACCAACACCTTCTAAGCTGTAAGTTGCTTCTTCTCCACCTGTACAATAGTATTTCTGTGAAGACACAGCCTACCTATGCTCATGTTCCTCTTCCTATTAAGATTAGGGCAACTTTGAACCAAACATGACATAGGAATCTCCAAGCTGTCTAGTTCCTGGAACTCTTGGGAAACTCAGCAGCAGAGGAGAAAGACTACCAATGTTCCCCATAAGAATGAAGTTGCCACGTGTCTTAGGCCTTGTTATACAGCAGAAATTCAGAATTGCATGGAGGGGATGCTGACAGGTGACATGGAAGGAAGATGTTAAGAGGCAGTGCTCCTAGCACAAAATCCATAGCTGCTTCAGCAAGCAGCTGAAGTGGGTAGTGTATTCTGGTAGTGGGTACATGTATTCTGCTGTTCCAAGGGGCTTTTTATACGCCTGAATAGAAGGGACATAGAGGTTATTTCTCCAATGGTATATTAGGATTTGACCATGAACAGGGTAGTCCCGAGTTAGAAACGGTACCAACTAAGGTCTTAGTCTCCATATGAAAAAGAATTAAAGGACACAGCTGCTTTTACACATCAACATCAGCTGCTATTGAGTGGAGACCTTCAATATGCTATTCTTGGAGGCTGGTGACTATGAAGGCCTGCCAAAGAACAGGTCTATTGTTCAGTGCCTTGCAGGGCTGCTCAGATAACAGATGTCTTGCCATAAGTAGCAGCAGTCTCTTTGAAACAGAAAATGCCCTTATGGAGATCTGCAGCTTTCCAAGTTCCTTAAATTACTTCTAAATGTATTTATACACAGTATGGCAGATTTTTATTTTTTTTTTAATTAAGATATCCATCTGAGCCTTGCAGGAGATCTCAGTGCTGCATGCTAGCAGTACAAGACCAGAAGTGTGACAAATAATTGTCATTAAAGCATAAAAGGTCAGGGCAATCCCAACTACAAACGAAGGCTGTGTGGAGAATGGATTGAGAGCAGCCCTAAGGAGAAGGACTTGGGGGTCCTGGTGACTGAGAAGCTCAACATGAGCTGCTATGTGTACCTGCAGCCCAGAAAGCCAACTGCGTCCTGGGCTGCATCAAAAGCAGCGTGGCCAGCAGGGCGAGGGAGGTGATTCTGCCCCTCTGCTCTCATAAGAGCCCACATGGAGTGATGCATCCAGCTTCGGGGTCCCCAACATAAGAAGGATCTGAACCTGTTGGAGCAAGTCCAGAGGATGGCCATAAAGATTATCAGAGGGGTGGAGCAACCTGAGAGCATTGGAGTTGTTTAGCCTGGAGAACAGAAGCCCCCAGGGAGACTTTAGAGCACCTTCCAGTACCTAAAGGGGCCTGCAAACAAGCTGGAGGGAACTTTTGCAAGGGCATGTAGTGATAGGACAAGGGGCAATGGCTTTAAACTGAAGGACAGTGGGTTTAAGTCAGATATGAGGAATAAATTCTTTACTGTGAGGATGGTGAGGCACTAGAACTGGTTGCCCAGAGAAGTTCTGGCTGCCTTATCCCCTGGCAGTGTTCAATGCCAAGCTGAATGGGTCATTGAGCAACCTTGTCTAGTGCAAGGTGTCCCTGACCATGGCAGGGGGATTGAAACTAGATCATCTTTAGGGTCCCTTCCAACCCAAACCATTCTGTGATTCTATGATGACTGTGAAAAACATCAGCACCCTATAGTTTCCATCTAACAACAACCAGGAGTAAGCTCATGGGTGATGATCTGGCAATGACAATGCCCACTGCAGCAAACATTCAATACAGTCACTGGCTCTGCCAGCGTCTTTCACAATACAGAAGCAACCATTTCACAAGGTAGGTGGGTGGTTGCAGAGCAGTTTGCAGCTGAGGAGCCAACTCCCTGACAGGGCTCCTCCAATCCCTGAATAGCTGCATGCATGATCCCAGGGATGCCATACAGCTCTGTCCTTGTCTCTCATCCCTGCTCATCAGGTACATCCTGATCTACCAGTGGTGTGCGACTCATTGCTCGCTCATGGTCACCAGCTCTTGAGAGGAGATGGAGGAGCAGAAGAGCATGGTCCATACTGCCACAGGGAGACTGAGGAAGCATACTGCAAATGCAGAAAAGACCTTGAAGTTTTGCTTTTTGTTCTAGGCTAGTCAGTAAAATCAACAGCCTGTGTGATAACTTATTTCTGTCACTGTCCTCACAACAGGGATGGTAGAGCTAACTGCAAGGCTGAGTGCACACTCAAAACATGCTTACCTGTGCCTTGATCTGGTCCTGTGACATAAACTGGGTTAAAAATCAAACTCAAATCATTCACAGAGCACAATTAGACAGATTGTTGACTAGACATGGGTAGCTGCTTGACAGAGGGGACATAGAAGGACAGCAGAAATACTCAAAACAGAATCAGGAACCATACAGCCCTAAACTGGTGCCAGTGCAACAGCAGTTGAACTGTGTGCCCTTGCTCACACTGTTTGGTACCTTTCAGTAGTTTCACTGAAGCTGATGGGACTACCTGCACAGCAAGGTGCTACTCACCACACATAGCAGTCTTGTACTTTGGTTGTGTAGGACACTCATTTATATGCTCCAGAGACAGCTGCACTGGGGGTAGGATGTAATAATAGACTGCTGAGTCCAAAATACACTTTTCTGTTATTTTTTATCTCTTCTGTCACACTCTTCTGTTCCCATCCCAAGAGAGGTTTTTTTGGGAGTCTGGGACACAGTTCTGACAAGATTGCTACTCAAGTAAGATCTCTTACAGACAAAAAATGAGCGAAAACAAACTATGCTCTGTATTTGGCTTCTTAAAAGAAAGTCAATTGAGGTCAATGTTCCACAAAGGTATTTCCTTTACAGCTATTAAAATTAAAATGGCAATGCCTTAAACACATGGGAAGTCACAACGAAGCTTCCTGTAAGTTCTTATCAGAAAGTCTATAACATGTCAAATAATTCAACAGTAACCTGCACTAAAAACTGGCATTAGCTCTTAAAACAGCCAATCCCAATGAGAGGCTTAGAAAGCAGCAGCAAAATCTAATTAATAGGTTTCTTGAGGGAGAGCCCAGAAACCTAGGATCTGTTATGGCTGGCTGCATCCCCCAGCATGCTGATGCTGTCTTTCCCACCTTCTTCCTTTTCATCAGTTTAAGAAAAGCCCTTAGGACAGGTATTGAGATGTCTCTGGTACAATGAAGTGCTGCCACAGGAGACTCTCAGATGTTGCCCAGAGAAGTGCTGTGTCTTTGTTCAAACCCTTCACAGATGTGAAGGCTCTCAGCAGGCTAGAGGCTGAGCAAAGGTCATCTTTGAGTTGGCCAGCTGTGGCATGCAATGCCTTCTGCTTAAAGGGCCCAGGAAAATCACACAACAGTTTTTCCACCTTGTAAAGCAGCCTGGTGGACATCAACCATCCCCATGTCACTGCAGAGAAGACTGTGAAGGCAGTGCATCCACCCACAGGCAGCAGCATGAGCAAGCAAGACAGCTGTACTCTGGGGAATGTATTCACTGGAAAGATATGTTTTATTTGTGGGTTTGATATCTCTGCTTGTCACAGTGTCTCTCCAACAGTCTGAACCACTAAATATCTGACTCCACAGACCAGGCCCCAATGCAGACACACATTCCCCAAGAACAGCACAGAATCTATTTGTTTAAAGCAACAGACAGGGCCAGGATCTGCCCTTTCATTTGTTTTTTCTCCAGCTTCCTCCTGCTATACACCAGTGGCCAGGTAAACTAAACATGGTCCTTACCTCTCTCTCTTCCTCTCAGTGTCCAGGGACTTGGACTGTAGCAGCATCAAATAAATCTTGCATCTGCCTCATTGGCAGATGGCTGGATCCTGCCTTCACCTCCAGCTTCCCTCCTCCTGGAGGCAGCTGCTCTCAGTGACAGGCCTGCCGTCACCACCCTGGGTCTGCAGATGAGCCCAGGAGCCCCTGCACAGCCCAGACTCTGCTCGTGCCACATCTGCCAGGGAGCCACAGCAGCCAGCCATGCAGAGCCAGGAATCTGGAAGGTGACTCGCGCTTCCTGCCCCAGGGTTCATGAGGAAGCCCTGCAAGCCTCACGTTTGCTTGTGGGCAACTCTTGCAAGACTTCTATCCTGTTTCTAAAAAGTCCTCAATATTTCACTCATAGTGTTTCCTAGACGAGCTGCCAGGGGATCAGAAGAGGGGATGGTGGCTGGGAGAAACAGGAATGATAAAGCAAGTGCAAGCAAACCCCCAGGATTCCCCCACTGCTGCCTGTCTGAAGCCATCTCCTTTCTCAGCATTCCAAGGATGTTTATTTAGCTTGGTCCCCACTAACATCAATTAGCAGCACTGTGCCCAGCCTTACTTTCTGAGGACAGGGAAGGGAGCAGAGAGGCAGCCAAGCAGGATGCTGGTTCAGAGAGCCCACCTGCCTGGGACAGGACAGGTGAGAGGAGAAAGACAGCCCCAAGCAGATACCATGCAGCAAAGCTGGGCAAGCTCCACATGCGACCTTGCCTCCAGCTGCTCACCCAAGTCCAGATGTTGGCCTGCCAAGGTGCACCTTGCACACCTCAGCACCCACTGAGAGTTACAGGCTCGGAGGAGCTCAGCTCTCCGCAGTTCTCCTTGCCCTTCTCAATACGCTGTGGTTTTTGTTCAGCACCAGCTCAAAGTTGTTTAAAAGCACAAGGACCTCAGCTCTTGTATGAAGACGATCCTTTGGAAACCAGGTGATGGATTCAGGCAGACCCAGGCACAGCAGTGTGTTTGCTGGGGAACTGCTGCCCCAGCGCTGCCTGTGGCCACACACCAGCATCAAACCATACTGGGGAAAACCCTGCAATGCAAAGATCTCTACCTTGGCATCCAGCACTAGGTGGAGGAGAAGCAGGGGAAAAGAAACAGAAAAAACCCAAAGAGTTTAGGAAAAATAGGTGAAAGAAATGATACAACACAGTTTGGTCTTAAATGTAATGTCATTTTCCCGCTTCCTTCATCCATCCATAAACAGACACTGCCAAATGAAAATTAAATTGTGAACCAGCCTCTCAAGGCCTCTCAGTCAGTTGTCATCACAGGACTGTTTGCACTGGAGGCGGAATAAGGGACACAGCATGGCAGACACACACTTTGGCCTCCCTCTGGGCTAAGCAGCAACTGAAGAACAAAACCCAATAGACACACACAAAAAACATTTAACATGCAAATTCTAGATTTAACTACAATTTTATCATCTGCTTCTACCCCACGTCTTCGTGTAGTCTCTGCATCACAGGGCTTATTGGAAAGGGTTGTCCAAAACAAAGCCAATAGTTTCATACTCTAAGGGTCTGCAAGACAGATTGAATGATTAGAAAAAAAATAATATAAACTTTTTATTTCAGTACCTGATGAGTGTATCTTTTCCTCAACAGTTACAACATGCACCCATGAGCCAGGATGCCTAGGCATTATCCTCAGCTTTTTACTATTGATGCTATCTGAAAGAACCACACTGCTTGGCTACTCTTCAGCTCTCCTGGGTCACTGCAACAAGACAGTAAATGCTACTCATCAAGACCTCAGAACGCGTTAACATGTTCTGAAATCCCCTAAGGCCATTTAGAAAAAGAAAAGTGTCAAGAAGCAGAATTTGGGGCAGTTGCTACCCAGATTTGCAAAAGAACCTCAGTGAAATGAGGTTCCATGAATAATGGAGTTTTTCAATAATCTAGTCCCTTTTCAGCCACCTACATCAAATCTGAGCATTTGGGAAAGAGATAGAAGAGAGAAAAGAACCTCAAATCCTGGTGCTGAAATCCTGAAATAAAGAATGAATGCTTAAACCCTTCTTAAAAAATGTTTCCTTCATATGTCACATTTCCATACTTGCTACATGGGAAAGGTTCCTTAGATGAACTCTAAGCAATCTCTGTCAATCATTCATTAGAAGAGAGATGAGTGCCTTGAATCATCTTTTTGCAAGTTGAAGACAGTCTCATCTCATGTTTCTGAACAACATTTTAAACCAAATTTACAAGAGCTGTCTCAGAAACAAGTAACATCTCACACTAATGTAGATTTAACAAATTCAGAGTCAACAAAAATTTCTTTATATAAATTTTGTGGGATGAAGGCTGTTAATGACTTTCTAAAAAGTTTTGGAAAAGAAAGTTTTAATGCAAAAAAATTCAAAACTTAAACCAGCAGATCTTGTGAGGACTACTCTAATGTTTAATAAACTGTGCACTTAGAAAAGTATCAATAAGTCAACGACACAGTGTGAACCTCAAATAAATCAGCTATTGATTTCAAGACAATTCAATTTAGGCAAAGCAAACAAAAAAAAGCTATTGCAACTGAAAGTCATCTATCTTTATTACACAGACACTTTGACTTTTGAAGGTCATTTATGTGTGGGGAAGAAGTGCTGATAAGTTTACAAAGGAGCTGAAAAACAGTGTGAAGCACTTCAGTCTAGAAACTGAAGCCCTGCAATGCAATGTCAGGCCAGGAAACACAACACCTTGATAAAATACTTGTTATGGTTCAGACAGACTTTTATTTCAGTTCCTAATCAGAGCACATCACTCTTCACAACCCAAATGCAGCCTTCTTTCAATTCTTCACCACAGTGATTTTGACAAAATAGAAAAGTCTGGATCTGCTACCTTGACTAGCCAAAGAGAATGTGGACAGCACCTGTACTATTCATTCCTGTTTAAAATACTCTCTATTCTTCAGTAAAAATATTTGGGGTATGTTGCTCTGCCTCACTAAACTCCTTCTCAGACAGATGCAAGACAAAATTTCCCTCACACTGCTCATGTCCAGATGCAGAACTACCCTGATGATTTCATGAATGGCCATGGAAAACAACATTCAGCACAAAACACTCTGACTGGAAAGGAGCTGCCCACATCCTTACTCCTTCCCTGTGACCAAGTGTCTGAGAGCAAAGCTGGGAAAACAGATGTGGCTGCATTTTCCCTGAGCCCCACCCAGACCCACCCTACAACACTGCCCGTGGCAATGCTAAGATGAAATAGCATCAAGTAGTTTAAAATGAAGATGAGCAATAGCAATGCCATTCCAGGGTTGCAAGGAAAAACACAAATTACAGCAAGAGTAAGCAAGCATAAAGCTCAGAAATTGTGTTTACATCATCACAGCCCACACACCCCACAACCCCCAGTGATGTACACAAAGCCTGGGGCACAGACCTTCCAAGCTGCCATCCACATGCCAGGTGCCAGTCAATGTGACTTTTTCACATTTAAGAACACACACACTTAGACTTCCAGTAGAGTAAGTTTCTAGCATTCACTGTTGCCTCAACCTAAGCACTAAATAAAAAAGAATTTAGTAAGCTGTAAGTGGGAGTGGCTAATATATGCAGATCTGAGTGCAGTCATAGCAAGTAGGAATAGCAGAGGCTTTTATTTTAGAGTTATCTGAAAGAAACAGAACTATTGTGAAAGAACTGAACTCTCAGCATCCTCCTTCCAGCACCTGCAATGGGCTCTGGTGAGACACAGCCTTCCCCAGCAAGAGGGTGGCCACATATGTATATGCAGCCTTACCAGATAGCGTATGTTAGCGGGTAATGCAAAAGTACTGCAGCAGCTCTTCCAGAGAGACAGCTGTGGTGTGGTTCTGAAAGTTTCAGGTAATAGGCAAAAATACACATTAAAAGCAAATTTAAATGTTACATGACATTACAACACTGGAGCATAGAGGAGGGAAGATTGCAACTACAATGCCACACCAAAAAATCAGTGGAGGCAGACCTTTGGTACGGAACTAGCATTAGAGTTCCTGTGACAAAATTCTTGTCCTTTAACTAAAACAACTAAGTAAACAGAAAAAAAAACTGACACAGGAAGAGGCTCTTCTGACCATCACAGATACAGGAAAAGAAATCCTCTTCTACTGGCCTACTGCATAAGAGAAAAGATGGACTCAGTTGAAATACTGAGGTGTGGTGGCTAATGGTATACAGGACCAGGGATGAATCAGGGCAGATGTATTTGCTGCCTGACTCTGCACTGACCCCAATACAATCGTGTACAAGCCACTTACGTTTCTGTGCCAGGCCATCCTTCCCCAGTCCTGACAGCTGAAAGAATACACATTCTGACTCAGTTCTTGTCTCAAACCAAATGAGCATGCATTTCCTAGGATACCAAGACTCCTGTAATAAAAATACTTCTAAATGTGTTTTTGCCTTTTACTGGTACAAATTGGTATCTATGGTCTGACTCTCACTTTGCACTCCCATTAGAAACAAAGGAGTTATTTTTCCATCCAGGAAAGAGAAGACATATAGTGAGTCACTAGGACAGGGATGAGTCACTCTACTTCAGATGCTCTAACCTTGTGATGATAAATGGAAACCCCTCTGCAGTCTGAACCCTGGAGTCTCCTTCTCACACCCACACAGCCCCCAGCAAGGAAGGCCAGATCCTGCACCGTGCCACAGGGCTGTTGGATCCAACACCTCTCACTCCAGCCTGGGAACCCTGAACAGCTCCTACCTTCCAGAGCCCACAAGTGAAATTATGCAGGAATCAAGTTAAGTGTGAAAAGCAGTAGTGAATTTGAAATCTTGATGGAATAAATCTGAATTTTCCTTGGAAGGACCAAAATACTTGGAGTGGAGTTACTAAGTTATGAAAAGACATCTTGCTAGTTTCTAACAAGTGGCACATATCACTGCAAGAAGCAAAGGAAAAACAACTAGGAGTTTTTCAAATCAATTTCACTTTGTTGAAATGCTTCAAAGCTATGTGCTCCCATGACCAAAAGTAACCACAATGATTTGTTTAAAACACAAGGATGAGTAATTTGCAGTACCATGCTTAAAAGCATAGTTGGTCTAAATTACCAGTGGAAAATGAAAGATATGAACAGCAACTAGGGAAAAACAAACAACACAACAAGCTTTATCTGCTATTTACCATGGTATCACAAGCCTGACCTTTTCCATCTTCTATCATGCTAGACTGGCCTTATTTTGGCACAACAGTGACAATAAGCAGTTTTCTGTTACTGCTTTGTACAGATACTGAGAACTGCTACCAGCTTGAAAGAACAAGTTTTTGTTCTACTACATAGTCCATGATCAGAGGGACAGCTGCAAGGTCAAGATAACAGAGACACACACACTCACAAGGTAATTATCTGCTTGTAGAAGTCCCAGCCATGAGGCAGAGAAGCCGTGATTTAAGTGGCCTCAAGGCAGGAAGAGATGGTGGCTCCTGCTCCATAATGCTTTCACGGAAGCAGGATCTATCAAAGAGTAGTATCTTCTTTCAGATCAGGTCACTTTAATTAGATTCAACGAAAACACTGAATTGAACTGGCTTTCTTAGACTTTCCCTGCTTCTGAAGAAAGGTGGTCAATATCACAGCTTACTTTACCTTGTTCAACTCAACATCCAATTTTAAGCGTGTAATGCTTTTATACAGCAGCTAATGTCTCATGGGCACATCCTAGTGGGAAGAACAATGCACTGTTATTATAGCATTGGCCCTTGGACCAGGCTGCTGGACAAGAATTATCATCAACTTTAACTGGAACAGGCTGCAAGAAAGGATTCAGCACAGCATCTGAATGCTCAACGATACCCAGCAGTGTGAACTGGTTTAAGCCACAGATGCAGCCAAATGGTCATTTAGACAACTTTATTAGGGAGTGGCAGTGGTTTGTTATCACCGGAGAGATTTAAAGAGAAAATCTGCTGACAGAACCCTAACAACATCTTTGGTATTCTTCCACATTTTCAGGATGTGCTTCAGTCTTATGCCTACCTTTTGCCTTACAGTCTGTAAGATCCCCCAAGTGATCCATGATTTGGCCAAAGAAGGCCATTAGGAACAACCCCATGACCTTGTGCCATCATCTTGTCATATTTTAGACTTTTGGAATGAGCAAAATGGGTACATTTCTCCAGTCCCAAAAGAGGCACATCTCTCAGTGCAAACAGTACATGTAAGCTTTGAATAAAGTGAAGAACCCACTTTGTTTGAGCCATAGCCAAGTACTTGACTTCTGCAATCAGTTCCCTGCCACAACCTGAAAACTGGAAACAAAGCCAGGTGACCTTCCACCCCCCTGATTACACTTAACAGCTTGCAGGTATGCAACTTAAATTCCTTCTTTGTTTCCTGTCTTCCAATAGAATAGATGAGTTTGGAAGTGTTAGAAAAATCATCAATAATTAACTAAGGGGAAGGGGAAAAAGTAGCCTCTTGTTACTCTTCATTACATTTTGGTCTTTATTCAAATACAGGTCAGTTAATTATTTTTAAAAATCAGAATTTAAACTTCTTCCACATAATGTGGGCATTGATTCATCTATACATCTAGTATTTATTTACCAAGAAATATAGGGCAGATCTGAAAAAAAAGAACCTTTGTTTGACAAACAGGTTTCTCTTAGCCATTCCCTCAAGCATTCATTCATTTTAACGGTATACACTTTACATTGAAATTCAGCCTTGAAGATGTTAATTATTGATAGTGTTTCAATGTCCTTGTGGTGTTCTACAGCAAATCCTCATGAAATCCATCATGTGCTTTATCACAGACTGTAAAGCCTACCATGAGTGGGGTTGGTTCTGGGGTGGGGTTTTGTAACCATTTAGTGCTTTCAGGGTGCATACCTGGTTGGCACACCTTTGAACTCCTCTTGCTCTTCCACCTACATGGCTTCATCTTAGCCACTTAACTTGCTCAACTCACGGAGCTAAAGACTGTGCCTATCACACAATTCTCCAGAAGTTCCTTGGTGAATCAGCTATCATGTGGCTTTTCCATGTGATAGGAGACATTACATGCTCCACAACTGGATCCAACATCTGATACTGCTTGTCTAAGCAGAACTAAAGCAAGTACCTCCAGCAGTCCCTGCCATGAAGCTTTTCTTCATTTATTCCCAACAAACACTCTGACTAGGATAAATTTGCCAATCTGTAAGACACTTCACCTCCTTCAACAATGGCTTTGAAAGGAGTATTTATGTATTCAGATAAAATTACTTCAACAATGGCCTGAAAGGAGATTGTAGTCAGGTAGGGGTTGGTCTCTTCTCCCAGGTAACAAGTGATAGGATAAGAGGAAATAGCCCCTAATTGCACCAGGAAAGGGTTAGATTGGATATCAGGAACATCCAAAACATTATTAGAAATCTGTAAAGGCAACAATATTTGTGGAAAACTGAAGTTCCTTGCTTCAGTACCATGTTGCTCCTTCAGAGTAAAGGAAAGCAAGCCAATACCAGTGAATTTCAGGCTTTTCCACACACAGTTCTTGAAGTTTTCCAGTGAGCATGAAGCCCCTCAAGAAATTTCAGATTTGGTCTAACAGCACATACAAACTTGCTTGCTTTAAACCATGTTTTAGGCTCTTTCAATGTTGCCCTGAGCTTCAGGGAACTATGAATGCAATGGTAGAAACCACTGTGCAGAACAACTATTAATAAGACGCTGCTGTAGATCCCACATTGTGTTGATACATTTGTCAATTGAACTCAGATTTTGCCAAACTACATCAAACCCAAGAAATCACACAACAGAAACTTAAGGGATAAAAAGGATGACTTAAAATTTGTCACTGTGACCACATACCCAGGAACAGAAATGGGGAGAGAACAGAAGAGATGAAATTCCTAAATACAACAGGGACAACATAAATTAAGTTTGCAGCCCATTAGCAATAATCTATATTCAAATAACCTCCTAAACCTCATCATAAGCACCAGATGCAGCAGGAAAAGCATAGCATGTTGAAACAACATAGTTATAAAGGGAACACCCTCATTTGTCAACTGATACTTCATAGCCATTGTCACAAATGAACGTTAATGCCCTGCATCCCCTCATCCAACATAAAGTACATGCCAAATCTATTTTAGTGTTGTCCCTAAGGAGGAGGGCTGGTTGCCACTCCAGAAGGGTGGATTTTCTATTAAAAACATGATACATATGACTACGATTTCGTTAGATGTCTAAGAATTCATTATCATTTTGTAAATATTTTACGTATTCAATTCTCTGAATTCTCAGATGGACCAAGTTCTCAGCTCTACATCTCAATCGTGGACTCTGAAAAGTGTTATCAAATCACGCTACTGAAAGTACATAAGCAAGCAAAAGACAGAACTCAGAACTGAGTTGACAAGCACTTTGAGCTTTCCTATGGAGAACTGACAATTTCAGATGCTGTAGTTCAGCCAGCTGATAATAATGATCCTATAAAACCATGCTATACGAAGAAAAAAAAATTGTTGCAGTTTAGTGACAAAGTCATGGGAAAATTTTCTTTTGCTTTGTTCTAAAATAGTTTATCACAATGTAACAAAAAAAATAAATCTCTTTCCTCTCTCATTTTGCTGAATTTTTCACACACGAAGTAGATATGAAAGCAAGAACCTTATTAAACCGTTCATTGAACAGAGCAATTAAAGGTGATGGAGGGAAATGGTGTAACCACAAGGATATCAAGTCACTTTGGCCAAGAGCAGCGTCACAAGGCAGAGGGAACACCAATCCCCCCAGCTTAGTGCCATGGGCTCCCTTCTGAAAAATGGGGAATCACAAGTTTAATTTCCTTTGCTTCACTGGGAGCCATCTAAGGGATGCTAATTCATCTCAACTGGGTAAAAGCAGACAGTACTCTCATTTTCAACTTCCTTAAGCAAGTAAACAAACGTGGGGGTTGTCAGAAAGCACAGAGCTTGAAAAATCCAGCCTGGTGAGAAGGAGAAATATGCTTCCAAACACACCTCTATGTATGTTTTTACACAATTGAGATGAATTATGTATTCAAATAAAATTATTAACTGAATTTGGAAGTAATTTACAGAGACCCCAAAACTGCCTTTGACAGTGCAACTCTTCACTCCTCAAAGAAGTTTTACATACACCTACACCTGCGATAAACCCACTAGTGGGTGACTGAGGAATAGATGACTTCTATGTAAAGCAAGACTAGAGTGAAAGAAATGCAAAAAAGGGTTTAGGGGAAAAGACAAAGAACAGAAAAGCAATATATACTTTGAAAACAACCTATTTTCAGCAAGACATAGGAAAAAGGAAAGGAAGGAATAGGTCACTAAAATTGAAAAGTTGAAAAAAGACAGAAAAAGATCAGTTGAAGTAATTTTTTATGGAACATGTCCTAACACTAACAAAGAAAATAGAATGGGAAAGTTGCAGTGTTTTATACAGAGGAAGAGTCTAGTGATTAAACAAAACACCAAAAGCAAAGGATTTGGCTTGCTGTGGAGTCACGCCTGATCAAAAATGTTTAATTAAGACTCTGGGGCTTGTTCAAAGGCACCAGAGACAGTGAAAGAAAATCAGGTTTTCCTAGAACCACCAAAAATTCCACGTTGTTAGGAGCATGTTGGAGGTCAGAGAGCTTACACTAAGCTTGGAATAAAAAAATTAAATAAAAATAAACCAAAAATAAAACAAAACCCTTCTCATCTCATCTGTGTCCACATCACAAAGCATTCTCAGGAAGCCTTTGCTTGACAGCAGACCTTAAAGCAGCTCAGATTGATACAAATCCTCTTGACTTTCAGCACTGTCTGTGCCCGAGGGAGACGTAGAGGTGACTTAGAACCAAAACAGTTTTCAGCACCTAGTCCAAATACAAAGCTTCTGAAGTTCTTCATAAAAAAATAGGAAATCTTGAATTTATGTAATTACATCACCTCATCCTTGCCAAAAATGCTTCTAAAACACAAGAGCAATCATAAAATTTGGATCGCTAATGAAGGAGAAACTCTTTCTGAGTTCTTTGGATCCTGTCTTTTTTGGATCAAAAAAGACACATCCGCTATTGCCAAATGTTTCGTTCTTGGCAATTTTTAAACAGACGTGCCTCTTCCCTGTACCGCTCTTTAACTGGCTCTGTTGCAGTCCACTCTAGACTGACTTACTGGAAAGGGAAAATAGAAAGAAGAAACTTATTAAAGGCGACACTAAATCTGCTTCTTGCTGAAACTCATCAGTTCTGATGGAGTCGAGGTAGGGCCACACTGACAGCTCACTGACAGGTACATCTGGCTGCAACTGTGCCTGGTACCAGCTACTCCCACTTGTTCATACCCGCACCTCCCCAGCATCTCACCACACCACACCACACTGACCTCCTGGCCCAAGGCGTTAAACTCACTAACAACTACTTGGGACACATGCATGCACATGCACCCCTCCAAAAAAAAATGTTTCTGATGAACTCCCTGATCAAACAGGAGGAGTGCCAGAGCAGTGGAGCCAGGGCAGGGCAAAGACAACTGGATGCAGGTGACATGCATTAGGTGGCACACAGCTGATGTAAGAAACACAGAAAGGATTCAAGCATATGAGCAAACTCCCTCTTCACTAGCATTTAGTTGTTTTATCCTCAATTCTTTTCACAAGCACTTCCCTATGCTCTCCAGTTGTGACCTTCTGGTAGCCCCATTCTGTTTGTCCTCACCTCCCAGCTGTCACACTGTGGTATCTGTAGTATATCACACTGGTGAGGAAAGGCAGGAAGATTATTCTATGGGAAGAGTGTTTTTACCCATTGTGGATCAGACAGAAAACTCCAATCTCCACTCCAGCTATGCCAATAACTTGATTTTGAAAGCTATGTCTGTAAGGGTAATTTAAAGGTGTAGCAGCTACAGGAGTGTCTGTAAGCACATTTCTAAAAAACAGTCTCTGCACTGGCTTTCATCACTGTATTAACCATAAGCACATTAGTGCTATGCATTGATGCAGTGGCAGCTACAAGCTGCCATCCTCTCAAGGCTACCAAATCCTACATGGTTCTCTCCCTGAGAGACGACAGTGCAACCCTACTCATAAATGCTACAATTTCAAATATGGGTAAAGCCATCGCCTTAAAACATCCTCCATAGCAAGGTTTCTCTTGAGCCAGAATTCTCCATGCCACTTGCACTTTTTCATTCTTACTGAAGTCTCTTCTTGTAATGCTTACATGTACACAAAGAGTTCCACCTTCCTCTTCAATAAGTGTTTTAAGCTTCAAAGACTGAAGATTTTCAGCACAATGGTGAATTTTTCACTTGAAGTTACAGTATGCAACAAAATCCCTGCTTTAAAACAAGATCCCTCAGTCTGACACTCAAACTTGAAACTCCCAAGTCAGGTTTGGAACCAATCACTAAACCAATTTCAAACATGACCCAAATTGGCAGTCTTGCAATTAAGATCTGCTCTGCATAGATTAACATTGTATAAATTGACATAAATTTTAATTCTTTTTTTGAGATCTGATTTTTTACAGCCAGATCACCTGATAAACCTTCCATTTAAGCTCCAGTTAAACTTTGGCTTCACTAGAACTCGAAGCTCAAGACTGAGCATTTTGATGCCATGGAATCTGTCTCTTTCAGACTACAAAATCAAGAGGGTTTTTTTTTTTTTGCTGATGATGTATGAAGATAAAACAAGATGCATTTATTTTTCACGTCAGTGATGTATCTGTTTTCTCTTCTTGCCTCCCTTCAAGACAGGAGAGCTGGCAACCACCACAGTCTACAGCTTACTTCTAGCACTGTACAGTCCCTGGCAAAGCCAAGCAGCATGATTGCCTATGCTACTGCTGTTCTACAGCAATGCTGTAAAAATAGAAATAAAAATACCAAACAAATCACACTGGTCAGTCTTGCTAGAAAAGTCTTAAGAAACTCTCCTATGGCTTCTAAGTATTCTTGATCATCCTGTCAAGTAATTACTTGGGCTTTCCAGTCCTGCACACAGGTGAAAATGTCTTCCTTAAGATACTGTCGCTGAATAATATATATCAGGAAAAGGAAAAGCAGTCAAGTGCAAGACAGCCAAGAATAACCAATGGTAAAACACAAACCCTATCAATATTAATCAATAATGCAACTTTAAAATGCAATCTCTAGCAGTAGGAAGTGGCATACTAAATCGCTCATAAGATTAATAAATTGCTGTCATAATAAAATTGAGTGACATATAATCGAGAATTAGGGGAACTTGTCCTTATTGCTAAGGATAAACTGCTCTCACTGTTACTTCCCAATTTATTCTGAAGTGTATTTTAGCACTGATAACCCACCCCCTACAGTGGTGACTGTCAGAATGAAAAGCACTGCAAGACGGCAAAAGAATATTAATTTGCAAATTAACCAGGATACATGGCAAAAGGATAAAAAAGTAAATTAATAATTAAAGTTTTACTAATCAGTTTATTATTCCAATACAAACTTGTAGAATCTGTTGCTAGTTTGGTTGACACTTCCTGGCTGAACCCACATATGTTTCTTCTGCTCACTCCTTTGGAAGTACAGTTCCTTCCCTCCAAACAAACCTTCTGCAGAGCCAAGAGTAAGGAAGCCCCAGTGAGCATCTGCTCCCTTTTTCCATACTGACAAATGCTTCTCTTGCCTTAACATTAAGCTGCAGGCAGCGGGTCAGAGCACACTTCCTACGTGCACCCACAGGTTCCAGTAGTGTTCTTTATTTCATGGCAGCATTTCTTTTAAGAATATTAAGTTCAGTAATCACTTTTCAATTATACTTAAATTAAAGAAAAAAAACAACACAACTATCTGGTGACACATTTCTCCTCAGTACTAATGATCACTAATGGGAATATTTAAAAAATCCAACATTTTTAAAGCAAGATCTAAAAATCCAATTAGGCATGTGCTTTAATCAGGTTTTGCCTGCTTCACCACCAGTTCCGGCTCAAGAGGCATACCAACATTAACCATAAGGAATGGCCCAGCATGGGGTAGCGTGGTGTGGTTTGCATGCCACCACCACCACAGCCAGACAAAAGGGCCAGCAGGTTCACAGCAGAAGAAGAGGAAGCAATAAAAGCCATGGCCTTCAATGTTCCTGCATGTCACCAGCTAACTCTGCCAGGGATGGTACACTTGGGAAGCCAGTCCTGCCACTCTCTGAACATGTGCCAACCTATGTGCGTCCATTTAGCAGAATGTAACTGGTTTTCCTTTGAATAAATATGCATGATGAGACAGATTGCCCTAGCAGGATCCATCTACGTAAATACTTTTCTTTCCACCCCCAAAGCATCTTCGTATTTAACATCCAAAACTGGGCAAGTCTAAGAATCAAGATTAACTGTAACCCATTACACTAAACACGAAACTCTTATGACCATGGTGGCAGAACAACTGGCACAGCAAATTCTTCACACTGCCTACCACTCTGGCTCCTGCCTCTGGATTCACACTGTCTCTATGCTCTTCTGCAGCACAAGGCCACCTGTGATGCCTGTCAGAAGAGCTTTTCCAGAAGTCAGTAAGTTAGCAGATCATAAAAACGAGCTAGCAAACCTACTGCCAGGGCCCTGGGGGCACCAAGAGATCTCAATTGCCCTGAGCAACCTCTCTAGAGTTGCACCTCTGTCACCCAGACCATCTCTTCCTTCCCAGCTTGCTTGTCCTTCTGCTGTCATTGCCCAAAGACATGATAGTTCAGTAGTTAGCCTGGAGCTTGGTAGGCTGAACTTCTGGCTCCTTCAACCACTTCCTGAATAGTTATGGGCATATGCTAGGAAGGAGGTTAATTTTATTGATTTAGCCATTTTACGGCAATCTGGTCTTCCAAGCCAGCAGATGACCCACTAAAGCTGCTGCTAGCAGCACTGTTCAAGAAGAGTGCTGGGGCACAGCTCATCCCAACACAGATGTCAAGTCCACACTGCTCACAGAGCCAGCTCAGCCTAATGGTCTACAAAGCAGGACACCTGCCTGTCCTAGGAAGGAGGCCAGCCAACCAACTTACCAAGCACAAGCTCACTGCATTGGTATAAGGCAATTCAATATAGGTAGTCAAGAACACAAGAAGGAAGCTATGGACAACCCCTGCTTGACCTATCACACTGCATATATGGACATATGTACCCTTACTCCAGTAGTAATGGGAGTGTGAGTGTCCTCTCCATCCATACCTTGGAGTTTCCATAAAGCCTGTATCTGACACAAACCCATTTCAAAGCGATTGCAGAAGTGAAGTGGTAATTAGGGCCATACACAGGCTCATACTTGAGTTTGAATAAATCCATCTGAATTACAAGTTTAGGTAGCCAGCAGTTGTTGCCAGCAGTAACTTGCCTTTCTGTTGTACCTGCATTGAACTGGACAGGTTCAGAGCAGCTCTATTACATATGTTGCCACTGCACATCAGGCACATCAGACTCCTGCCCTCAAGATCTGGTCTGCAGCCTGCCTACCACAGGACTCTGCTTCAGCAGAGCTGCACAGCTGGAGTGGGCCCTGGCACCGCAGAAGAGCAAGAACAGAGATAAAAGCAAAGCAGAAACAGACTCCCCCTTCCTGACATCTAATTGCAATGGTCCACTTGAATATGAATTCACCTTTGCACCCTCTGGTCTGGTTCAACATCCTTCACAGGAAGCCCCAGTCATCCTTTAGCCATGAATGCAGAAACACAAACATGGGGTTCTTAGATCACATCCATCTGCAGCATGATCTCCTTGCAGTCACCTTGCTTGCATGTGAAAAAGTGAGATGTATTTGGGGTATAAACTTAATTTGCTATTTTGATTTCTCAATCTTGTATTGTACTGACAGATTATTGACAGCCTGGGAAGACAAAGCCTCTGGACTTACTGGGGTCAGCCTCTTCTCCCTAAGGGCCAACTTTTAACAGACAAAGAAAGCAGCAATTAAATATCCAAGTCTTATTCTCTGAACCTGACAACATTTCCACATGTTAGAAAATAGCCAACTTGCCAACGGGCACAGGAACAGATGGGAACTGGAAGGGTTATTAAAGAAATTAAACAGGTATTGTCTGCTAAAAAACCAGCTCCTTTAATTTCCTCATGTGCAATATTTGATGTGGTCATAGCACCTTTCCCACATGCCTTCACTTGAGCAAGATGGGTGTACACTTTTCCAGTTTGCTATATAACTATGTCGTGCCTAAAACTGCCTACAGCTAGAAAATATGACACACATGACAGAACCCTGCTATTTCCAGCAAGGAAGTTAAATGTGAAAAAAAAAAAAAAGACTCCACACATTTTTGGGCTATAATTGAAATTTTAAAGTAGTCCCTCTTCTGAACATCTGAGCACTGATGTAGTGTGCTGGCAATCTACTACCAGCCAAAATTTGTGACAGAGTAACATTTTTCATAATTCAATGCAAAATTAATCTCTGACAGATGAGCAAGAAGCAAACAAATCCCAGAACTTCAGACTCGGATACATCTTTTGCTGCACTTTTTTTACTATGAGTGGGACACAGGACCTTGCAGAGCAGCAGGGGAAGGAAAAGGCAGGAAGAAAAGCATTCCTACATGCCTTGCAGCATTGATAAAAGACCTGTCTCTTCAGAATGCTTCACTGCAATTCACAGACTACAGCTGTTAGTCCTATGCAGTTGTGGGAAACAATCACATATGTTCATTAAGATAGATGGGAAGATTTTTGTTTATGTTTCCAAGACTGAGGTAGAAAATACCTTTCAAACGTGCTAAGTTTGCCCATCTTGCACTGCCTGAAGCATTACTTCCAATGCCCCAGACCTCCCTAGAAAATGAAAAAGATGCTAGATTTAAATCTGAGGCCATTCTGATCAGTAGCAACCACATCCATGACATGCTATACCAGGGTTTTCTGTTTCAAACAATGAACACCAGTGACATCACCAGCCACCACAGAAAACATGGGCGTCTAAAAGGGAAGAATCTGGCAGAGCAGCAGCCAGCAGATGTGGCCCGTCACACAAATAGCTGATATTACCTTCTTGATAAATGATAGCAGCTTTGACATTAAAGCTGCAGTAAAATAAGAATGATCAAATGCAAGGACAATGTGTCTTACAGAAAGGTAATTATTTTAGTTTACATCTATGTTAGTTATGGACATATGAGTAAAAACCCAGGATGCCTCATGGACCTCAGCCTTATCAACATGAGAGCTTTCCTGACACAGGGAGTCCATAAAAAGGATATGGTTTCGTTGTATGTGCTTTTTTTTTTCCTTTCTTATTTTAATAAACTTAAATTTGCTGGCAAAATCTCTAGAAGATGTGGGCACAAAGGCAAAAGAAAACAAAAAGGGAAGAGGCAGGTCTTTTCATCACCCCTATTCATCAATCCAGTAGAACCTCCACTGGCAAAAGCTGTCCAAGCACAACACTATCTAGATTAAGACAGGCTTGTTGTTCCAGAAAAGAGACTTCTAGGCACAGGAATGGCTCCACCTCAGTTTGTCTATGCCCAAACTATAACATGACATCTGTTGAGGTGTTGTATAATGGCATTGCCATGACACTTCCTCCTAGGCAGCTACTTTTCTGTGTTGAACACTACACAGAAGACCTTTCCATACACAAAAAAAGGCTGCCTGTTGCTTACCTAGTGCAAGGCAGAAGGTAGTTGAGTAATAAACTAGCTGAAATGCTGTCTGCATGGGGCAGGAAAGAACTGGCAGGAGAAATTCCTCTACCATCAGGCAACACTATGCTCCTAATCAATGACATCTCTCAAGTGATGGAAGCACCAAAGATGTCCAATGTTCCTGCAGAGCAAACTTTGCTGTACTCAGCTTGAAAAGGTGAATGCTTTGCTCTTTGCTTCCAAGCTCTATTTATGCAACCTGGCTTCAAGCAGGACATGCAATGCTGAAGTATTAGAAGCTACCAAGCAGAATTACTTCCCAGGAACTAGTGAGGGCCTTTGATGTTTTTCCTTCAAGCATGCCTTCAACTTTTGATCCAGAAAAGAAAAGCCATTCAACATTTTTCAGGGCATACATAGGGAAGATTTACACTTTAGAAATCTAAACACAAAGGCTAAACACAGTGAAAAGTTGCAAAGAAGAGCTGCCTCTGCTCTGTAGTACAACTAAACAGAGAATATCTGCATCTTAGCACCAGGGCTTGGATGCCCTGGAGCACAACCCATGGTCTCATGGAGGCAACACTTTGTACAGCAGTGTTCAAAAGGAGCTCTCAAAGCCCCATATATCTGCAACAGGAATATTTTCTTGGCAGGAGCACTACAAGGAACACAAGACAGTCCACAACAGTCATTCTCACAAGCAGAGAGAACACATGGAAGGGGCTGCAGTGGTGTCACTTCAGCTGCGTGCTGGGACTTGGGTTGTTTCTGACATCTAGTTTGTACTACAGTTTATTCCAACCCTACAGGGGATTGCAGATTAGATCACATAAGCTCAACAAAACCATCCTACTCTCCAGTTTTATTCCTGAATGTGCCACTAGCCTGGTGGGAAAACATTAAACAGTACCTGCACGCATACCCTTCCCGACCATACCTAAGTTTCCCTAGCTATAGAATGAAAAATAAAGCATGGGCCTACATTGTGGATCACTTAAGCCTTCTGATTAAATTATTACTAACAGTGAAGTAGACTTAGACCCAAATTCTCAAAGATTTCCAGAAACACTACTCCTGACTGGCTGCTAGTGAAAGCTTTCAACTGCAACAGACAGCAAGAAAGCACAGACTTGCCATTAACCAATATACAACACTCATGGCTTGATGTTCAGTAGTGCTTCCAGGCTCCCAAAATGCCAGAAAAGTACACCAGGCATAAACCATTCTGGCAAGGTAAGAGCAGCTGAGGTACAATCTGATGACAAGAGATCCCCTCACAGCTGGAAAGGGAACATGAAATAAATCTCTTGGTCACATCCCAATGAATGCAGAAAAAGCGAAAGGTCTGAAGAGTACAAAGAAAACTAAAATGACTAAAAAGCCTATGTAAAAACTGGCAGTGGGGAAAAAACCCAAGCTAGTTTGGACATACAAGAATTATGGCCTGTTTCCCTTGGTGCCCAACCACACTGGGGGGAACGAAACGCATTTCTAGTTGCACAAAGAGTTCTCACAGTAATGTGTTACCAGACTGGCTATAGCATTCTTGAGATGGATGAGGCTGTAAGTCACTGACATTATACTGATGTATGGGCTTCGTGCATTACTAATCATTCAGACAATAGTCCCGTGTATATTTCTGTTTAGCAGACTGTCCCGGCATTGTCTGCAAAAATTCTCCTTTGTCTACTCTGGAAGAGTTTAAGAAAAAGTGTTCAGGGAACAGGTACAGAATGAGGAAAGAGTCATCAGAAACACTGATGTGTTTTGTGGGATTTAAAAAAAACACCTCACAAGCTGGATCAAGACAGCCAAATATGAAGACAATTTTAATTAAATCACGTCTGTCGTATATCACCCATTTCATCTCATTTAGTGTCTTGAAAGAGTTTTATCTCAAAATAGTTAACAGCTCCAGAAGCCCCAACTTTTTCTCAGTTTTTTCTCTAATGCAATTACACTTTTGCTGTCACACCAGAAATATTAATAGCTTTTTCTGTGCAAGATAGAGAAGCTCTACAGCAGGACAAGACTTCGATCATATTGATGACCTGCATGCTAATGGTTACATATAGCTTATGTGTCAATGTAATTTCTACTGGAGCTATTGAAAACAGACAGCACCCCCTTCAATACTTCAAGCATGCATCTCTGTGGGAAAAAACTTCCATTCACCTGACTGCAGAAAAGAATATGTGAAGGATAAATAAGTGGGAAAACAGAAAAGCAAAGCTGTTAGTCTAATGCATATTGCTCTGTAGGAAGACACAAAGAGAAAAATTCTGCTTTTCATTATAGTACCTTTGATCCAGAATTGATAGAACCTAGTGAATGGAACTGACCCAAATTTACAAGGGAGAAACAGTTCAGGGCTCCACCCAAGCCTGCAATCCTATATTTCTACCTCCACAGGGGATGTGTGCCCTTTACGCAACTCAAAAAGCCTATGCTCTAGCACAGTAGGCCTGACCCAGTACTCACTAAAACCAACTGAAAAGCGACCACTGACTCCTCCAGTCCATCATTCAATCCACCCATCAGCAATTTCAAACCACTCAGCGTACTCCATTCAGGAAAAAAAAGTAATAAAATCTTATGGCTTACCCAAAACAAAACCCCAAACCCAGCAGCCTAGCAGGAAGCTACGATCATCCCATTTGAGCTTCCCTAACCTTGCCACAAAGGAGGACCATGCCTGATGCAGGAAGGAATGTAGAGAGGCAGAGATCATCTGGCACAATCCACAGGATTGCCAGTGCCACAGTGGCAGGAACTTTGCACAGTGTCCAGCTGACTGGTCCTGTAACAATTACTAAAACCAGTGAGTGGGACACAGCAACACCCAGGAGGCATAGCAAATGTGTCCATAGTCACCCTTGCAATACACCAGTCTCTGGTGTATTTGTCCCACTTGATTAGCAATAACGTCAACTTCATAATTACATGCACACATACACATGCTTAATTCTAAAGATAAAGTGCTTATCGCCATCTGGAAACTCAAATGTATTTTACAAGTTAATCAAGACCAAAATACATAATCAAGACAGAGTTTATCAGTTTTATATTTATGACCCCAACTGACACATTTTATTAATCACCAAGTGTTTAAAAAGTGTTAATGCCCTCCTCCTCAGTTACTATAAATTCTCTGCTCCCACTTCCAACACAGGCTGTAAAAATACAGATTACTAGAAGGACATATTCGGCTCCTGGTACCCACCAGCGTGGGTGCAGAATGTGCTATTCCATGTCAGGTCACTTCAGATAATACAGACATTTTTGTTCTGCCTGCATACCAATCAGCTTTAAAGCACTATAATGCAAATGGACTTTAAAAGGATTTTAACTATCTAAAGCTCTTTGTTTTAAGACAAGGTATTACAGTAAAGATCATCCACAAGATCCAATTATAGTCACCTTATTAATTATATGTCTACTTTGCCTAATTCAAAGCCCCCTACAAGCTATCCATTTTAAACCTTTTGATTGCCTTATACAATCATTTATCAGCCAAAAAAAGCATGAAATGACTGGCTACAATGTAATTTATTAAATTAATTCAGAAGGCATTACTCTGAGGGTCCTGAAACCCACCTTTCCACCACCTACAAAACGTATCTTGAATTGTCAATGTCTTAAAAAATAATAGAAACTGTTTGCTTTTAAAATAAATTTATAAAATCCTCTGCTTTTTAAAGGGCACAATGTGTTTGAGAAGTGGATTGAAACCCAGCAAAGCCTTTTTATTCCTTGTGAATTTTTATATGTGGACTCTGCAATTAAAAACTGTCATCTCCCACTGCTCAGACAAGAAACATAAAAAGACACAATCTTTTGATATTAAGATATTTTAATATGGCATAATTCAGTCTGAGACAATGCTCAAAGCAGCAGCAACAGTTCCTCTGCAGATTAAGCACAGCTGAGGAGGATGATATGCTCCTCCTTCACCTACTAGAGAAGAGAGAGAAGGGGGGCCAGATCCTGCCAAATCACACATCCATCGCTTTACTCACATCCTTGAAATCAAGGCTACTTCTTGCTGCAAAACGAAGAGCAGACAACATTTACAGGATGTAAGCATTTTGCACCTGTTTTCGCACAGTGCAGTCCACCTACCTTCATGGCATTTGCTGGATGAAGTTACCATCTCCCAAGCCCCCGGAATCACAGTGCTGTGAGAAATTCTGCTCGATTGCATTGTTTGTATTTTCCATTTCCCCCACCACCTTCTTTTACGTTTTTTCATAGGAGTGTGAAGCCATTGCAGCAGTGATTGATAGTAATGGAGCAAAGTCATCCTTCAGTGTCTACAGCCCAGCACAAAAAAGATGAAGGCTACCTTGAAGAGGCACTTTTACTGTTTAAACTGATACACTGATAAACTATAAAAATTCCTGCTCTTCCACAGCCTAGAAAGAATTCATAAAACCATTACATCTCTCAAGCTTGATGTTTCCAAACATGTATAAGTTGAGAAGGAATAACAGAAACGAGAAACTACACTTACTACTCATTTCAATTAGTAAAATAACAAAGGCACGTATGTGGAGCCCTTGGCACTTCTGGGATTTCTTTTCATAGCAAAGAACTTGATACTCCATACAGCAGTCTTATTAGGAAAAATAAGACGTCAGAAATCAATGCATTTGGATTACCTGGGCCACCAACTACAGATTTTGTAGAGGGTGTGAAGTTGGGTGAGCACACTTTCACACTCACGCACATTTGTGTGCGTAGCCATCTTTTTTTTTCAGTCAGCATTTTATAAGTACTCATCCTCAGCTTTTTCAACCCAGAGATTCAAATTTGTCAGAGGAAAAAACTGAAACACTAAGTTTCCAAATCTAGCCTCAATGTCAGTCAGTATGTTCTAATGAACACTTTACTTCAAATGTTCCAGTGGCAGCCATCTAATTTTATTTCTTTTAAATAACATCCCCTTCTGATGCTTACAAACTAAATGTCAATGCCTCATTCATGACCTCATCTCTAACGTGTAAAATTAATATGGCCAAAGCAAATCTGTCATTTACTTTCATTGCTAACATTGGGCACAGTGTAAAAGGCAACCAAAAAGAGGATTATTATTTCAAAATTTAAACTCCCTAGATATTTAAACATTAAATGCACAAGGCAGTGAAATTTCTTCACTACAAGGAAGCCTCCCTGACTCACGTGCACACAAAGTTTGCTTACTGCAAGTTAACAAATGCTTGTGCTGCACCCACTTATACCACATTGTTTATTCAAAGTTAGCTTATCACAGAAGCGAGAGTCCTGTCACTCTTTCCAATCCTCTAAGTTCATAGAGTGGAACAGGTTAAACAAGCCAGTTCCACAGACAGGCGTGCAAATCCCATGTTCTGTCTGAGGGGCTCCCCACCAGCCTGCAAGGACCAAGCTGGACATCACCGAAAGGTCAGGGCAGAGGATACACACTGCCACAGCACTGTCACCACCTCCATGCACTTATTCCTTATGGATAAGTGCTCATTGTCTGTGCACAGGTCACCTTTCATCAGGTACCTCCAGGTGACACTACAGGTGGTGAGACAACCCAAGAGGACAAGTGGGGAGGGAGCTGAAATCTAACATAGGCCATTAATATGAAAACCTACCATTCTAGTTTGACAGAAGGGAGCACGTGAAGAGGGCAAGAAAACAAACCACATTCATCGACCAGGGTTAAATGAAAAATGAGGGATAACAACATTACGCAAGAGAAGCAACCCAGAGTCCAAGTGTATATGTGGTAAAATTTTGATTTATCCATGAAGCCTTAGGTTCAGGTGCCAAACAATTACATGAAAAGGGGGAACACATTGCATTCTCCACTGA
Source organism: Margarornis squamiger (assembly GCA_035222235.1). Classification (NCBI taxonomy): domain Eukaryota; kingdom Metazoa; phylum Chordata; class Aves; order Passeriformes; family Furnariidae; genus Margarornis; species Margarornis squamiger. The sequence continues at coordinate 54,423,682 of JAWWTY010000037.1, forward strand.
TTACATTCACAAAATTGAAATCCAAGAAAATCCCTATGTCTGGAGGCAGGAACCAGAGATAATTAGGAACTGAATTGTTTCACTAGTTCACAGTAGTCTCTGGTGGTCTCATCTTCTAGTTAAGAGCATGAGGCTTGTGCCAGAAACACCACTTTGTCACATGCAAGCATTCTGCCCATAACAAAAGGGCACTATCTATAACCTGAATACTGAAACACAAACAATGAGGAATTAACCAAACTCTACAGTTTGAATTGCAACTGTAAGGACAAACACCTCATCCACAAAGAGGTTACAGGAATGGACTCCACAGGGAACAGGAACATCCAACAAAACATGAACGTGCTTTGAAATGTTATCCTTGTAATTTACTAGGAGGCTGCTGAATCTAAATGACCCACCACAGACATCTCTTCATCTTTATCCTGGACACACCAGGTCTACACAAGTACACCATTCCTGAACCTAATTTTATTCCTTTGAACATGAAGGGGAAAACTCCTGCTCTTTTTGTTAATTTGAGCTGGGCCCTTCACCCATGCATCTATGCTTGATTTTATGTATGTTGACACTTGGACAAGTCATACGGAGAAAAATGTTTTCTTTGAACAACATAAACAATCAGAAAGAAAAACCATCAGATTCAAACCGTTGTGCCCCCCAACCCAGTCCGTAACTCCCTCAGGATCAACTTAGAGTTGATACATAATACATATGCATCAGCCTAAAAGGCTTGAGAGGAAAAAAAACTGTGCTGAAATGACATTCACACAAGGACGACTGCAGCAGCTTTGTCAGGCAGGATTTGATATAGTACATCTGGCAACAGAGTCAAACAAAATACAGTAGTGCTGGCTTTGGAAAGAGTAACATGGGTCTAATTTCTTCCAATTCTCTGAACCACTTTTAGAGTTAGTTACATGGTACAGTACAAGATAAACTACCTATCACTTCTGAAAAGTAATGGAAACAATTTAAGAATTCAGAAACATGCTTATATTTCTGAGTATGAGATAAAATTGAGATGCTAGTTGCATCTGATCAACTGTATAATTTTTTTCCTAAAAAGCACTGGGAATTTCTGTTCTACAAGCTTTCTTGCTATGGAAAAAACAAAGTTTCCATTCACATTATCTCTGAAAAAGTTACTTTATCTAAGTCATGACACACTCACATTTGTGAATAGAGTGTCAACGCTCTGAGAGTCAGCACACAGTCTCCCAATATTGATACACAGTAATAAAAAAAATTAAAAGCTTATAAAAACCTACATGGGAAAAAATATAACTGTGGAGTAATAAATATTCTGGTAAGTTAAAATGTAATAAGACATTACTGCTGACAGTAATTACCGGGGTAATTTTCACCTGAACTCATTCAGAGGCAGACTTTTATTTCCTAAGGTCAGCAAGTAGTTGTTGCAAAAGGCTACGCTCACACATACTGCGGTAACAAAGTCGCTCTTCTAGTAAGATGAATATTCACTAACCAGGAAGACTGCCACAAGATACAAAGGGCAGTGTCACTCTCAACTTAAAGCAGTTCCAGACTACCAGTACCTTTGAGAAGGGGGACCAGAGTAAGTGTGCTCACACCCATGATGGTTGCGTGGGAATCTGTGAAATGCTTACAGGGACACAACAGAAAGATACAGCACAGTCCCCTCCCAGGCACACAGCAGGGTCTCTGCCTGCGACTGGGGGATGGATTCCACTGCACGCAATTAAATGAGGGCCAGTTTCTTGTGGCTGTCAAACGAACTCCATTTCTCTGTATCCCAAACAGAATAATTTAAAACCAGTATACAGGGTCCATCAAAGGAATGCCACACACCCACTGCTTTGCCGATCTCATTCTCCTTTATAAGCAGGGAAGAAAGAGAGGATCAATTGCAAGATGGGAGACTGCTGCATTGATTTTCAAACAGAATCTTCCATCAAAACCAATGGTGAGCTTGTCTTCAGATACAAGGAAAAAATTCCCATGTGGTCTGAGTTGTTCTGACAGTTGAGCAAAGGTAGACATCAGTCACACAGTGCTGCCTATGTAACTGAGATGATCCTGGACAGGAAGCAAGTCTGAGGAGCTAATCTTTGCTAGCATCCACAGGAGAGCAGTGGAAGTCTAAAAGAAGGACATGAAAAATGGAGCAAAAAAATTTGTAGTCAGGGGAGGGAATCAAGTTAAGAATAAGTTCGTTTCATAAACCTGTCTCAGGTAAGATAAAGACAGCACTAATTACTCTGTCTATATGGGGAATTTCACATTTTGAGGGATCCCAATACGCCGCCAGCCTGACCCCCAGCCTAGCAGAGCAACTGCTGCCTGCACTGACTGACTCACAGTCCCCCTGCTCACTGCAGCTGGGATGCCTATGGGAGAAAGCAAACACATCTGTGAAAGTGTAGGCAAGCTAAAGACTAGTGAGGAAAATGATCTCACAGGAAAAGCAGCAGATAAAACTATGATGGGCTGTCATATAAAACCCCAAGACTGACCTATTTCACACAGACAGAACAACCAGGAGCATGGAGCAATAATCAGCTTGCACTCAGCTATCTAGATAGCATATGGCAGGAGAGTGAAGGGGAAAAATATTCTGAGCAAAAGAGCTGGGGAAAAATCAGCTACACGTTGCTATATGTCCAGCTATAGCAAACACTGCAGAATGTTTTTTTCAGAAAAGGCTAGACAGGCAACAGGAAAACACACTGAAGTCCCCGCTACCATTTCCTTCCAGAGGAACAGCCCCCAGACAAGCCACAACAGCCAGGATCATCTCCAAAGTGCTCTTGAGCACTGGAGAACAAGATCATTCATTTTGCTCCACCAACAACTGGATGGCAAATCTAACTTGGGAGGGTGAGTTCCCCAGCTCGTAAGCAATTTCTGCCAAAATTCACATAATGCAAAGGTGCATTAACCAAACAGCACACTTACCAACAAAGAATGGGCATGGAGCCATTAAAAAAAAATAAAAAGGGGAGCAAAAAATACCTGATCTGCTTTCAATACATCAATACGAGTATGTTGGTATTTGAGACACAGCACAAGGTACACACAGCATAATCTTTTGGGAAGAGGAAGCTCAGCTTGTCTTCCCAGCTTTAGGCTTTGTGTATGTTTGTGTTAGTGTTTTTCGTTTGTTTTTAAGAAAGGCTTCTGTTAACTATATCATTTTTTTATTTATTTATCCCCCAAAAACAAAAAGCTGTCAGCAGAAATTTGTCTCTCATGTTTCTAGCAAGAGTTCCACATTCAGACCTCCTAAAATGGAAAATTCCCATCTGACAGAAGAAAAGTTGTCATATCCCCAAGGAGGTTGGACTTATCGTTTGGTGGACTTCTAGCATCTTTCACCTTTGCTGTCTCACAGCTAAAATTGTTCAGAAAGCTTTGTAAGCAGAGTCTCCTGTTTACCAAGAGAACTCGAAGGGTGAAGACACTGACAATAAGGAGCTGACACCTCTTGCAGAAAACTTAACTGAAAACCTTATTTTCCATCCAAAAGATTAGAGGGGGAATTTCTCATCTAATTCTGATTACAAACTGCCTATGTCAGAGAGCATGATAAGCTACCAACAACAGTGACACCGACAAGCCAGGGCATGAGAGACAGCTCCCTCTGGTAGCCGTCTGAAGACATGCGTCAGTGGAAACCAGCCAGAATTTAGAACACCCTCCACAACTAAAAGGACATCAGCCAAGATTTTGAATGCTCTTAATACATCCAGTCCCATCCCACCTGACTTCCACTCTGTCCAGGGTCCAGCTCCAGTGAATTTAGACATACATCAATAAGGGTTACTAGCATATCTTAAAATAAGAGACCTATTGCTAAAAGTCATCTGCTACCTGGTATATGTCACATGGACAGGTCTACTACCTCCCTCTCTCCTGACCCTTAAAGAACTCTAAATTCATCTATCATTTGCACTACCAAGATGGTAACACATACAATTGCATAATAGATACCTGGGGAAGCAGCTGTCCAAGCCTTACAAACCATGTGTAACCCAAACAGGCACTCTCTCTACAGGACTAGAGTAGGGCTTAATAGCTTCCCAACAGTTTCCACAATAGAAAAAACCCACAAAAAAAAAAAAAAAAAAGCCAAATCAGTTATGATCAAAAAGGTACAATAAGGGTTGTGATCTATTTATTTCCAGATCAACCCTGCTCACACTAACAACGTAAATGTGTCAAACAGAAAATGGGTGCACACTATCCTCCCAGTGATTTCACAGCACCACATTCCCTCCTCAGAGTTTATGCTAAATCCTTTGAATTGTACTAAAATCTCAACCTATTTATAGCTTCACAATACAATGAATATAAAGCCATAATCTCCAACAGTTAACTATAGAGCATATTAAGAATTCTTAAAAGACAATTTTTCTACATTCAAAAATTCACAGAAGAAGATTTAACCTAATCTCTCACTTACTGCATGCTGAGTTTGTGTTCCAGCAGTATAATTCATCTGAAACAAGGAGAAATAAAAAAATCTTGGCCAAATTTTTGGAATGTGTGCAAACTATATTATCTGTGAAATGTCACCATTTAAAATATCACACTTCTTTTAAATCAGTGAAGCTGTGTTACAACCAACAATTCTGCACAGTGCCTTGAAGACCTGAAACAAAGCCTTCTCCAGGTCTGCTAAGAACTGAGCACTCCTTGTGAAACCAGTAAGCATGGGGCAGACACAGCAGGAAGGAAAAAATATGCTAATTTTTCAAGAAGTTGGCAGGTATTAACACAGATGGGCACCATATGAGAACACATTCATCAAGCAAATGATACCAACTCTGGAGGAGCAGACAGCTGATAGAAAAACACCAAACAGGACTTGGCTTCACCACAGAGCAGCATATCTACTGATTCCTAATTCTATCAGTGCACTAAGCCTCTACCATTTGACAAAAACGTCTCCCAAAACTGAAAGGAAAAATATTTTTTTGTAGAATCATTTACGTTGGAGAAGACCTCTAAGATCAAGTCCAGTCATTAACCCAGCACTGCCAAGTCCACCACTAAACTACATCCCTAAGTGCCACATCTACATGTGGCAACTATGGTAGCCACAAGCAGTGAAGGAGAGAGTCAAACTGCAGGTCCTTTTTCTTTTTACCAAGCTTTATCAGCTACAGCTAAATGCCTGTGGCCAGGACACTTGAGAGCTGGCAGTAGAAATTAACAGGTACAGCTGAGAAGACTCGTCTGCCGAGGAGTGTGGCCACTCTGTCAGCTGTTGCTGTTGGCCCGCTAAGAGGTACCACTCCCTCTTACAAGCCTCGCTCCTCTGCTCAGCTTGTCAGCCCCCTCCAAAAAAGACACTGCAAGTGACATTTCCACCTCATTTCTCAGGCAGGGATAGGAAAAAGTGAGGCCGACGGACCGATCTAAATTAATTGTTTTTGCCATGCCGGACAGATTTCGCAGCCAAGCTGCATAAAGCAGCCCCGCTGCAATGCACGGCGGGTCGGTCTGTGCGCACAGCAGACACCGCCTGAAGTTTCCACAGCCCCGCGCCACCTCCGTGTGAATCAGCGGGTGACCTACGCGGGACTCCCACGGGAGCGGGTACCCGCTGCCCCCAGCACAGCTCCGTCCCGAGCGTGCCCCGAGCAGCCAAGCCGCAGAGCTGAAGCCGCATGAGGCGCCCACCCGGCGGCGCGGACCCCCGCACGGCTCCCGGGGTCCCTGCGGACACCGAGCCCAGCCTGCGGCTCCGCCGGGGCTCCCCCGCCGCCCGAACACCCGGCACAAGGCGGGACCGGGCAGGGACAGCCCGACCCGGGCAGGGCAGGGCAGGGCAGGGCAGCAGCCCCCGCGCTCCGGCCAGCTCGGGCACCGGAGCTGCCCGCCGGTGTACGGCGCCGGAGCTGCGCGGCCGCGCTGTCCCTGACACCTCCAAAACCCCAAAGGCAGGGGAGAGGGACGCCCGCGGCCCCGGGTGGGCGAGGGGGCCGGGGGTGCCGCTGCCGGCGGGGCCGGGCATCTCCCGCTCCGCTCCGCTCCGCCGGGGCAGGCTCGCCCGCACCAGGCGCACGGCACAGAGCGGAAAACAACGGAATTCTTAAATAAGCCAACTTTCCTGCCTCCTGCGGGAAGTTTTCCACCGGGGGGGCGAGGAGGCGACCTTCCCGCGGCTGCGGCGGGCGGGGGCCGGACGGGGCGGCCGGGCGGTGTGCCCGCCGGGCCCCGCAGAGCCCCGCAGAGCCCCGCCGAGCCCCGCAGCAGCGGGGGGCCACAGCCGGGGCCGGGGGCACCCACCGAGGGCTCCCGGAGCGCCCGCCACCTGCGCGGGCGGCGAGCGGGGCAGGCGATGCCGGTGCGGAGCTGCGGCGCCGGTGCCCTACCTGGGTGCAACATACTTTGGAAATAGAAGATGACGAGGATGAAGGAGCCCACGGAAGTGACCAGGACCATCCTGCACACGCGGTTCATCCTCATTATTTCCAGCACCGCCGGCTTCATGGCGCGCAGCCCGGCGGCGGAGGGCGCTCGGCTGGCGCTGGGAGCCGCTCGCTGGGAGCCGCTCGCTGGGAGCCGAGCCGAGCCGAGCCGCCCCGCTCCGCACCGCTCCTCCCGGCCCGCCCCGCGGAGCCGCCGCCGGAGGATGCCCGGGCGCGCGCCCCGCGCC
>JAWWTY010000037.1:54434446-54455195 GCA_035222235.1 Margarornis squamiger
CGGGACCACGCCGCGCGCAGGGCGGGGGGGCGCTCTGCGCCGCGCGGGGGGAGGCGCGCCGGGCGGGCGGGCGGGGCGGAGCGCGACCCCCCCCCCGCGCCGAGCGGAGAGATGGTCCCGCCCGGCGGCGGCGGCAGCGGGCGGGGACGCGCACCGGTCCCTCCCGGTGTTTGCCTGTCCTGCCGGTGTCCCCCGGCCCCCCGCGGTGTGTGCCGGTCCCTCCCGATGTCACCGGCCCCTCTCGGTGTGTGCCGGTCCCTCCCGGTGTCACCGGCCCCTCTCGGTGTGCCCCAGTCCCTCTCGGTGTGTGCCTGCCGCTCCCGATGTCCCCGGCCCCTCGGGTGTGTGCCTGTCCCTCCTGGTGTCCCCCGGTCACCCCCAGTCTCTCCCGGTGTCCCCCGGCCCCTCGGGTGTGCCCCGGTCCCTCCCGGTGAACCTGACCGCGTTGGGGGCACTCTCGCCCTCTCGGGGGGCTTGGGGTCCGGGCAGGAGTTCGCCTCTCCCGCCCCGGTGTGTGAGTGCGGTGCCTGTCGCTCTGCCAGCCCCAAATGCCACCCTCCCTCCGGCTCTTCCCCCGCTCCGGAGCCCGTGCCGCGTCCCCGCTGTCGCGCTGTCCCGCCCGGGATATTATTTATATCACAAGTATTATTTATAAACACCAACTTCCCGGCGCTCTGAATCATCCCCAGCCAGAACAGTGCCACCTGGCCTGCCCGAAATGAAAGCTCCTTCTGTTTTTAGGCGAGAGGCTTTGAAGTTCTGTGCATGAACTAACGCCGCTCGTTTGCCAGCGGACAGCAGAAGGTCCCTGCCCCGCGGCTCGCCCGCCGAAGGTGGATCTACCTCTCGGGAGGCGAGAGCAGCACCAGGCAGTGAGATACGAGACCGTACGTGGGAGGAATGCAGAAGAGCTCCGAGCCGCAGAACAAAAGGCATCTGCCGTGTCCAGGCGTTCGCCGGGCTTTGGGACGGCTGGGGCTGCTGCTGAGCCGGGGCGTGTGAGCTGCGGGTCAGCCGAGTCCCGAAGCAGGTTTCCAGCGTGAGCCACACGGCAGAGCTCCCACACTGGGACTGCCGTCCTGCTCTGAACTAGACAGGTGTTGAAAAGTACAGTGCTGAGCGAAAACGTCTTCTAAACAACACACCATTTATCCTTGGGCGGTGTTAACTGGTCTGTTGGTTCCCCTGATGCCCCCAAATAACGGGTTGCTATTGGGTTTCTTTTTGCTAAAGAGAAAATCGTTTTACTGATGCTGATACCATCTTCATGTGTAAAAGGATTTTTTTCCTCTCAGACTTCTGTCTGTTCTTCTGATGAGTTGAGGGGGAGGGGTCTGTAAAATGAAAATAGCCCTAAACAGAGTCCAAAGCTGGGAAACAAGTGGGGTAAAACATTTTAAGCTAAAAAAACCCACCCTCTCTGCTTCCATTCCACATGTCCCCTCAATCCCCAACCCCCCCTCCCTCCCCCAACCCCCCCCAAAAAAAAAACCCCAAACAAATACTAAACCACCCAACATACCCCGAAGGTATAAATATTCCTTCCTGGGTAATTGTGACTGAAACATGTGAAGTCATCAGTTTTCCATTCAGACTTCTCAAAAAGCCAATTAAGAATATTTTACCTTAAGGATAAACCAATAATTAGTTAGACATTTGAAACAGAGTAGATTATTTAGGGTTGGCCTAGAGTTCCTTTTATTAGCAATAATTTCCATTGTTCATCAAGGAAGGTTTTACAGAGTACTTTGCTTACTTTCTGTAGATTTTTTTCTGTTTTTTCTTCTAGCAGCTTTAATATATAGTGACCATTTTCTAGTCTTCCTAATGCAAAGGAAATTTTAAATTGATTTTTCTCTTTAAAATCCAAACTGCAAATGCAAGAAAAAGGCATTCCATGAAAAACACTAGACAAAAAGAAGTATTAATATGTAATGCATTGAAGTGGCGGATCGTTAAGGCAGTGAGCAAAAGTCAAGCAGAAGCAGAGCCTGGCATTTCAGCATCCCCTGTCAGTACATATGCTGCAGCACAACACCAACTGCAGTATTTTAACAGAAAGAACTGGACTGTATCCAGGAATCTGGATAAGACATGGAGGGATGAGGGCAAAAGTCTAGAACTCAATACTCAGTCAAGTGACACAACAAGAAAAATGCTTTATGCTGCTAGAGAAGGTGGCCAGTTGTTCAGTGGCTTAAGTTACCTTTTTTTTTTTTTTTCATCCTCTGATGGAATGATGAAGAGTTTTAAAGCAGCAGGAAGAAAATCCCCAGCTGTGTTGCCATTTACTATTAAAAGAATATTATAAAGCAATAGCATCATTATGGACATTGTGATTAGAAAGTGAACATCCACCCAAATGCTGTAAGCATCTCTGCAAATGTCCAACTATGACAACCTTCCTGGTGAGTCAAGACAACGAAATGCAGCAGCCTATTTTTTAGAGATTGAGACAGATGTGTTTTTTCTACAGAAAAGCGCATAATTGAGGCAACATAAGGAAACACAGTTGTCTTCCCAGGTAGATGCCAAGTTATTGAATAGGTACAGAAACATCTCATGCACTTGTCAAGCATACCTCTGAGTGAAAATTTCAGCAGGTGCAGGGCAGTAGGGAGTCCAGATAGTCCTGTGGGTGTGATCACCTACCATTTCCATGATAATAACCAGCATTCAGTATCTCTGATTGTCCAAGAAATGTCTGTAAAGAAAGACTTAAGAGATTAAGAGCCAGATGCCAGTGACATCAAAAAGAAGTCCAGACAGTGTCTTGTAGATTATTTTGTATAATAAAAAAGCTTCACAAAAGAAGTAACCAAACAAAACCACCCACATCACTATTTATTGATAAAGCTCTAAAAATAGCAAAACCGCAGTTGAAAAACAGCACAGACAGAAACACAGCACATAGTAAACTCAGGGGTGCAATTTATCAAAAAAATGACAAGCAGGCTGATATTGAAGAGCGTGTTGAAATGTGAAACAGAAACCCATTAGAAAACAGAGGTATCTGTGAGAGACATATAGGTGTCTGTGCAACTTTTCCTCTCTAAGGAAAGAATCTCAGAAAAAAAGTTGTTTTGTTTTGTACTGATTAGCTTCATCCTCCTAAAGCAGAAGGTGAAAATTTTGCAGAATGTCTAATATTCATTACTGAAGAAATATGCACGAGCTTTATGTATGTAAACTGCCTTCAGATCTTAAACAGAAACAACAAATTTCAGACTCTGTCTAACCTGAGACTGTTATGACTCCAATTGCATCACAACTCTTAATCACCACTAGGTGAAGTAGTCTAGTCAGGTGGATGAGATTGTCTTCTGGACATGTCTTCTGGTTATATTCTGTGAGGATAGTTTTTAACTTTCTCTGCCTAAAACAGCCACATCATAAAGAGACCAGGTCTTGGGTTTTGTCCTGTAAGGAAAAAGCACATTGCTTTAATGATTCCAGCCAGTCGGTGGACCTTTCATTTGACCAGCTGCCCTAAACTGTGCTGTCTGAAGGCAACAAATGCCCATGTTAATAGTCAGACACACCCCCTACCTCATAATTTGTAGGGCACTGTAGCACAGCCTAGGATTTCCTGTCAGTCAAAATGTATGTATGTCTGTACATTAATGTATGACAGTCTTTTAAGATACTGATTCTGAGCTCATTAAAAGAGTCATTGAGATCTTCCCTAACCCAGCTGACTTCAGTGGAATTAGGACAAAGCTCACTTCCCTACACAGACTTCTCAGTCAGTAATTCACTGTCTCCATGAACAAAAGGCCACCCACCTCCAGGAAGCCACCACCATTGAAAATTCAAAGACAATCCTTTCTGGAACTAAGCAGATGTCTTGCACCCTTCTTCTTCCCTCCAAACAAGAAAACCCCCACACCTAACGTGTTCCCAAAGCTGAAGAATCTGCTGTGTTTCTGGAATACTTTGACCTGCACCTTGCATTTTCTATGATGACACCTTAGGTAATGACTTAATGTCTTTATGCCCTGTTCAGCCTGAAGGACTGAATTAGAAGGAAAGCCCATGGTCTTGCAGTATCTTGCAGAACTCTTGGTTCCAGGTAGCTCTCCAGTGTCCTTTTCCAAGAACAGAAAGGTTATCATGGGAGTTTTTTTTCAGATTTTAAAACACATTGTACTAGATGTCACTCTGCTACCCAGCAGGTACCAGGTTTCTCCTCTTTCAGAGTGGATTTCATCTGCCTTTGATGTAGAAGGAACAAGCTTATGGCTTCTTGGACTGCATGTCCCCCAGGGGATGCAAACCAGACGGATGAGATAGAGTTCTTAAGAATGCAGTGTGTGTTTTCTGAAAGGCATTGTTGTCTCCACCTCCCCTGTACTGGTAGAGCACAGGTTACTTTTGTACTTTATTTGTCCATTGAGGAATCAGAGCTTCCTTGCTTCCTCACAAAACTCATTAGCAGTTTTCTCCTGTGTCGGGAACAGATTCTTCTTTCTCTGAGAAGAGTTTGAGAAGCTGGGGAGCAGGACAGCATTTCCAGAGCTAAATATGGAGTCACTTCCACCACCAAAATGCATGGGGAAATTTTTTATTATTATCTATTATTCATCTTTATTATTACTTTTATTGTTAAGTATTTGTTATTAATATCTGTATTATTAATGATTTGTCATTATTATCCTCAATAGAAAAACATCCTGGCAAGCTTATGAAGGTGCTCTCTAGTGCAACCCTTGCAAGAAGCATTTTTGCCAGAATGGTACATATGTGGTCTGCCAGTGCTGCTAATGTCAGTCTGTCACATGCTTCTGTATCTTAAAATCAGGAACAGTGCTGTAGATTTACATGACCTCACAATGCTGTCAAGGAGTTTCTGTTGTAGAACTGGATTGATTTAAAGGTTGCAGAATCCAGGATCGTGGTTAAGTTAAACAAGATGCATAAAAGGACAAGCATGCATCTGATTTCACTGAATTCATAAGAAGTAATCAGGAGAAGCAATATATGATGTATTGCAAGATTAAAGTAGGATCTGCAAGCAAAATCTATCGTTGATGCAAGACCACTGAGATAGTAGTTGCAAAGTTCTTAGTAAAAACACATGAAGGAGATAGGCAGGGAAGCAATTTTCTAGGCTTTGCTTTGAATGAAGCAATTTCTAGAGGTGATTGATATTTACACCTCTGCTCACTGTGATCAACAGCTGTAGTGTATCAAAGCCAGGGGTCCAGCACTGCCCAGGACAATTTCACTGGCTTCAGATGAAAAATTGATTTGCCCTGCAAGAGGTAGCAGTGGTCAAGTCTACCAAAAGATTGATGCTTGCTTGAGACATTTATTAGGCAGAGTTTGGCTTTTGTCCTGCAGTGCAAATGGCTGCACTCGGGGAACACCCCCCAAAAGTCAAATCCAAGAAAAATTCCAATGCAACCTGTCATCACAGCTACAACCAGAGCAGCCAATACAAATTCCTGGGCAAAGCAGACATTAAAATATTTGCCAAATTCCTGTGAAGTTTAGCACTCTATTTTTTTTCCACCCTCTGTATACTTCCTTTGCAGTTTTGCCCACTGCTAGTTAAGGATACTTTTTATTAAGTGAAATTACTGGAATAAAATTTAACAAATGTAAAGGCCAAAGCAGATGCAAAACAAGCTGTTCTGCCCATGCAAAATCCCCTTGTATTTAGTTAGTTGCCTTTGTTAAAAGGACCTTTAAATGGACAAGTATTTTCTCCATCAATGGCAGTACACCCTTAATCTGCACTGAAGTTCAGATCTCTTTTTCAGCTGACCTTGGGGGCATCATCTAAGTGTGACTCAGAGCACAGAGAGGCTGAAATAAGAGGAATTACTGGCTTTTCAGGGGGTTGCTCATCCCAGTTCTATTCTCAGACATCAAGGATAACTCATGCTCTTCAGAACATATTGCTGGCATCCTGCTATGCTGCTCATTAGACACAAGGGTGTCAGAATAGAACCCAGTAGCCAGGAAGTCAGGATGTGGTGGCTATTGGCTGGCAGAAGCAGCACAGCACCAGAACAGTACAAATTGCATATACTTTACAAAATGTAAGCACGCTTCCTCCATTCACCCTGCAGCACTTTCCCAGCTCAACTTCAAGCAAGCTACTTTCAGGACCAAATTGATTTGTCTCCAAGAGCTGGAGTGGCTTATATGTTATTCATGGGGGAAAAAATCCAGTTGAATAGGAACTCACACACATTCACAAAAAGATAAAAAACATCTTTGCAAAAGACATGAAGACAGTCATAGAAAAAATTATTATTGGAGGGAGCGTGGAACAAGAAAAATACCTACCCCACCCAAAAAAGAAAAAGGAAACTGGAAAAACAGTTATTCAGATTGTCACAGTTGTATTATTTTTTAAATAAAAACCAAAATAATCTTCTGTGTTTAAGGACTTTAGAAGTACTTTACCATGATGGTTAGGCTTTTCTGAAACAGTCTCTAATTATTTCTGAGTATGTAAATCAATTGCTGGCATTTTTTGCAAGGCGTTTCTTTCAAAACCTTCATCATAGTCACTTCTAGGGTAGATTCATCTCACCAGCTCTTATATTCCATCCAGCTGGTCTCCAACTGGTCAAATGTCAACACATGCTTAGTCAACAGAAAAGAAAACACATTTACATTACACAATTAATTTGCCCTGTTTTAGACATCTAAAGTGCAATGAGATGAATCATGCCCTAAAAGTGCCTATCCACTAAAAAGCTCATGGATGTCTAACTCTGCTACAGACACTTATATTGTACATGGAGAAAGTTAGGGGAAACAAATCCCAACAAAGCCTTCCAAATTTCTTTTCATTTTGAAGGAAATGCTGCCAAATCTCATATTTTCTGTGCTCTAATGTTCAGCATTTTATCCTGTTTTCTTGTCACCTACCTTACAGTCAAAACTGGGAACAACATTTTTCATTGTACTTGAACATGTTCATTTCAGTAGAGGTTATTTTAGGTCAATAATATGTCCTCTCTTTTCCTATAATTTTCCTACAAAAAAAAAATAATCCAACCTATTACAAATATAAACATTTTCCTTTATAAAATGCTTCCTATTAAAAGTGTTAACCATATCTCAAAATTCAACACTTCATGCAAGATTTTAGTTCATTATGATTATTAATAATTTTTTTTTTCCTTTTTTTTTGCTAAAACTGAAGACAAACATATCCTCTTTACCTGGAACTTGTTCAGAAGACCATTTTAAGTCAACAGATGCTGGAAAAATCCTGTGTTATTTTTTGGTGGTAAAGTGAGTTCTGTGCAATTTTTCATTCTAGTTTATGTCTATAACTACTACATATTCAATTTACACACCTATTTGATTTAATTGTATGCTTAAAGTCCTTAGAACTTACATGTGTTGAAGATTTTCCAAAATCAACAGCAAGTCAACAGTCTTAAGTGGGAAGTTACATACCTTTTATGTTGTTATGCTTTTCCTACGTCTCATTCCTTTAACATTTGCACTAGGAGAAAAAATCCACTGAAGCCAGTGTAGAAGTATGGATGTTAAAAACAGATCCAAGGTTGAAAACAAGGTGGGTTTTGTGCCCAAAGGACAATTGCACTACTGAAAATGATCAGACCAAGCAGGAGAGGCAGCAATTCATGCTTACAAGTAGGATTTTTCTCACTGTCTACACTATAGTGACCTTAGGCTTGAGAAGTGCTATTTGGTGCATAAGTGCAAAGCACTATGGGGTTATAAGAAGCAGTTTAGAAACACATCTAAAAGAAAAGCATTTTCTAGAGCTAATTAAATGCTAGGGCTTTTTTCCCTTTCACCATCCCTTCTCAATTAAAATGTGTGACTTCAGGGACTCTTTCTATTTAAAGGATGTCTAGGTGATATTACAGGAGAGGGAATGGAGATAATAAATCACACAGCAGCTGTTGAAATAATATTATCCAACCTGCAAAGACATTTTTCTAAATCATACATTTGTCACTCCACAAGTATCACATTTGTATAACGAGTTACTCCTTACCTTTCCCCTCTGGTGTGATTCCCTGTTCTTATGAACCACCTACACTGGAGTTACAATTCCAGCTGTGCTTTGAAATGTTTGTGAAGGAGAACATGACTCAGCTACAGCAAAGAGAATCTATAAACCCTGTTGGTAGCTGACTACAGAATATCTTGACCTAAGGAAGAGGAAAGGTTTGAGTTTATCAGTAGTTTAATTATACTAAGAAAAATTAGCACAAGTAGAAAGGTTACCCTTTTGACAAGTCTTCCTTCTGCAAAGTAGAAGGCAAAAAGGAATATTTATGTCACCTTTCTTTGGAACAGAAAGTTAACAGCATCTTCCAGAGCAACAGCAGCAGCTACAATACATTTTCTCGATACATTCTGGTATGGTTTCAGATCTGATTTATGAAACATGAGCCATAATTCTATCAAAGCTTATCTCTTCCTGGAGATGAGCTAGGATAACATATCCATATTGACTCTACAACATCTGTCAAAGGCTGATGAGGAACGAATACCATTAAACTGTCTGTCTGACCGTGCACTGGAAGAATAATGACCATTTGTTATATGTGATTCATCATTAAAAAAAAAAAAAAAAAAAAAAAAGAAAAAAAGCCCACCACAAAACAGAACTGCTTTCCAGAGGCTTCATGTGTCTCATTATTCTCTTGTAGTCAATATTTAAGTTAAACTAATAGAAAATGCATATATGTGGTTTGGACTGCAGAAGTTTATGACTAATGACTTTCAAATCTGTGCTAGTTCCCTTTTCACTGGTCTCAGAATCAAGTAATGTTGCAAATGCATCCTGAAAGGTACATTGTTTTTCCCCAAAAAACCATAGAGCTAACCCTGAGAAGACAGTTTTCTGTCAATGCAACTGCAAACTATCCCTTTTCAATGACACAAAAAGGACTCAAAATAACTTTATAAATAACAACTACTGGTAGAGGGTCAATTTGAATGACAGAACTTCAAACTCAGACTATTGCAAAGCAAACTGATCCATTCAGAGTGCCCCAATAAATTGTGCCATACAATCGAGCCAGCTTTCGACATTGCTAGGGAGAGTGAGATTTTCTTGGAAGACATCAGCCTGTGGAGGATGGAGAGATCACTGTGCTGTCAGGAGATCCACTCACAGAAATTTGTGTCTCCACATGGGGCTAGCTTTTCATTCTCACCAAGACTGGCGATTTCTGTTGCCTTTGTGTGGGTCATTTACCAAATCAACTTTCCCTGCAGCCATATTTTAACTGAGTGCAGCAGGTTAACCCTGGCCAGCTGCTAGACCCCCACCTAGTTGCTCTGTTGTTTTCTCTCCTCAACAGGACAGCAAGATGGAAAAGCCATGAGTTGAGAAAGACATGGAAATCAGTTACCAATTAGTGTAAGAGGCAAAACAGACTCTACTTGGGGAATATTAGTTTCACTTATTTCCAATTAGAAATAGACTAGTATGGTGAGAAAGGAAGACAGAACTAAAAACCAAAACAAAACAACAACCCGCAAAACAAACAAACCAAACCCAACAACAACAAAAATAACTTCACCTTCCCCCCGAATCTCATTCCTTGCAGTTCAGCCTCACTTCTTCACTCCCGACTCCTCTACCTCCTCCTTCTCCTCCACCAAGTGACACAGTGGGATGAGGAACGAAGCAGATGGTCAGTCCATATAATAGTTCCTCTCTGTCTGTCCTTCCTCCTCACCCTGTTCAGCATGAGGTCTTCCACAGACTGCAGTGCAGATACTTGGTCTGATATGGTCCTCCACAGGCTAGAGGGGGACAAACTGCTTCACCACAGCCTTCTTCACAGACTGTAGGGTAACCTCTGTTCCAGTGCTTGGCCCACATCCTCTCTCTCTTTTTTCAGTGACCTTGGTGCCTGTATGGCTGTTATTCTTTTTTTTTTTTTTTTTTCCCTTATCCCTCTCTCTCACAACTGCTATACAGCATGTTTCACCCTTTGTTAAATGCATTTCCACAGAGGTGCCACCAGCTTCACTGATGGGTTCAGCTTTGGACAGCTGAGGGTCTGTTTTAGAGCCCCTGGTCTCTTCTCACAGAGAAGGGCCAGCCCTACAGCCCTCCCACTATCAAAACCTGGACACAAAAGTCCAATACACTGAAGAAGTAGATATGATCATTCTTTGGATGTTTGCACTATAAACCTTTTCTCCCCTCCCTTTCCCACATTACCACCAGTTTGTTTGTGAAGTAAAAAATGAGAGACATAGTTCAAACCACAGCCTGCTATCCCACCATATAACTGATGGGATTAAGGGGAAAAAAACCCAAACAACAAAACAGCTGTGATTCATTCTAAGGAGAACATAAACCATAACCAGAAAGCGCTTTAGGGAAGTGGATTTTAGCAGTGTGTGCACAGCTTGGGTACACATTAACACAACTTATACTGAAATGGGATTTGAGGCTTTACCGAACCAAACCAGTAGTATTCCATTTGTGCCACTGGCACAAATCCCACATGAGGCTGGAGAGCCACGCCATCCCTTCCTTCCTCCAGAAGAGTTCAAGCAGTAGCAATAGCGCTTCTGGTCTTCTTCAGGCTAGCTGCATCCCTGCAGAGCTCCTCCCTTTGGAGGCCAGCTGCAGGTTTCTTTGAGCATGGAAGGCAGAGAGTCCTCTTTAAGGTGTATGAGCCACTATGGTAAAATGCAGTCATGGGTACTCAAGTACAGGCAGCCACTGCTGTGTTTCTGAGGGCTGCTGATCTCACAGGCTTTCATCCTCCGTGAGGAGGGAACATACTGCAGCGTGCCACAAGATTGCCTTGCCTCTCTGGGCAGCAAGCAAGGGTAAAGCAACAAGCGAAGGCTTGGGACAGCACTTCTCTTTACTGCACTTTCAGGGACAGCTAGAGAAGCTCTCTTATAAGAGGCTCTGGTCTCCATTCTGTAGGAGAGATTTTCCTGAAATACCTGGAACTTTGTTGCTTTGGTTTGATGTTACACTCAGTAGTTTCAGACTGTCCAGAAGGTAAAGACCTGAGAGAAGAAAGGAAAAATAAGTAATTTCTTTAATAACTAAGTTCAGTGGCAGTCCCTGCCTTTAGTTTAATGTTTGCAGTTGTGCTTTTCATTATTTTATTTATAAATTTATGTTAATTTTTGTAACTACTTCTCTCTGTCACAATGCTAGCTGCAGGTGCCAATTCCACATGTATTAAAGCAAGTATCAACTTTGCAACTGGGGTAGGAAAAAAATAAATCAAAATTAAATTCTCTCTCAAGGGACCCAATCATCCCACCAATTTAAGTTGCAACACATACCTGATGAAATGATTGTGCCTCAAATTAAGCCTTCTAATTTGTGTATGAAACTGGGTCACAAAGCTTATTTCCTCTTCCCTTCACAGCTCCTATACAAGTTAATGCACTATATTACACAAAGAAAAAATATGCTGACGGGCAGAGCTTTGTAGATGGCTCTTCAGCATATCTGTATTGTGTGTTAAAAGTACAGCTTGCAGCCAACATGGAAACCAAATCAAAACAGAGATGCTCTTTGAATCTGTTACGGTTATGCTGCTCACTAACCATAATGCTATCAATGTGGTAATACTAGCTCCTCCTCTTCCCCCCCTCCCTTTACTTTTTTTTCTTTAGTTTTCCCATTCACGTCACCAGCATCCAAAAAAATCTTGAGGGACTTTTTTTCAAGTGTTTCTCAGTCCCTTGAGTTATGCAGGCAGTTTCCAGACTGGAATTTGTAAGCTAACTTAGTAATTGTTGTTACTAGTTTGAAAAATGCCTATTACGATATACAGTAGTCATAGAAGATTTCCATTTTCCTCTCCGTTGAATGCAGGTAAAAAACAAAAAAAAAGGAGATTTAACAAAATTGATCTAAATTGATCTGAATTGATCTGTACATATTTAGAGGAATTATACTGTAAACTGGGAGATAAAACATTTGTCACACATGCTGAAAAAGCCCCCCAGCCAAAGTCTCTTATCACTTAAACATCCAGACAAACAACTGACCATTTTATTCCCCCAACAGATGTTGCAGCTGCTCAGGTTAGTGGAATACACACTTCCATCACTGCCCAACAGCAGCAGACTCCAGCTCTTGAAAGTCACCATCTGACACCAGGACCAAAAGGTCAAACCATAGTCTAGACAGAAGCTGTAAACTGGGATGCTCAAAAGTCACAGTCTGACAGACTGAAAAAGCAGCCTCAACAGGGTTTTTTGCAACAGATTATGTGCGTAATAGACATCTTATCAAACATATCTTGTTCCCATTAACTTAACAAAGAATAAACACAGGTCAGATTTCTGGCTCACACTACAGTCTGTATAATTTCATAGTTCTTTATGCATCTTAGCTTATCTGAAAAGGAACAGAGTTTTCCCTCTTTCTTGTTCAGAAAGGTACTCAATCACCTAATGTTAGAAAAGCAGATCCAAAACACACTATAGACATACCTTTACGGAGATGGGATCAATTCAACTGAAGTTACTGGAAGAGTTCCAGAGATTCATTTAACCTTAGCATTAAATCCAGTCTCCTGTCTGGAAACACCAAATAGAAAAGCCATAGCAAAACAGAGAACTAAACTATACAACTGTGACACTTCCATTCTTTTTTTTCCCCAACCCAACACAACACTGCAAGGTATCATCTCAACATCAGGTCGTACAGGCACCCAGTCAGATCCCTGATATTTTTATTTTGACCTTCTCTGGGCCCAGATTTCACCCCACCTGTTTTAGAACTTGCAAGTAAAGTAGCAATCTGAAGGTGATGAATGAAAAATGCATCCAAACATTCAGGATTCACACTCAGCTAGTGCCTCATTATGTTTCTACTCGATAAGCTCTGCTGTGGTGTCATGGAGGACAGCTGAACACCTGCATTTTGCTACAAAGCTCTAATATGCATGCAACTCCTCTGCCCCCTGCCTGCTCTGATTTCCCCCACTTTTGGCAATTAACACCAGGAGATTAACAATTGACAGGACAATTGACTCTGGAGGCAATTAGCCTCTTACAGGCACCTCACTAGCTGCCAATTTCATAGAGGTGAGATGTGCAGGGGCTATTAGTGAAATGCATCTGGAAGGAATAACTGGGTTGTCAGTCTTGGGCCTCATCCATAATTCTGCTCAAGAACAAATGCCGTAATTCTACATTCCATGTGAATCACAGAAGGCTAACGTGAAGTCACCTTAGATGGACTGCTTTCTTTTGCCACAAACATGAGATTCATTGGATGTTCCCTTTTTGGTAACATCCACTTAAAATTTTCCCTGTTTTATACAAATTAAGTGGTAGTGAAGTGAAATGACAAGGATGTGGCTGTGCCAGTTGGAGTCATACCATTCCTGTCTGACGCTGATTAGATACATCTCTCTTGCCAGTCTCATGTTGTGTATAAAAACAGATACCTCTGCAGACAGTGCTGTTTGCAATGCTCTGGTCAGTTTGTAACCAAATCCAAAAATACATGAGCTGTTTCAGACAGAGAAATGCATGAGCTGTTTCAGAAGCAGATGGTGTACTTGAGCCATTTAAACAGCAACAAGAAATGTAAGGGTTTGGGGGTTTTTTTCACTATTTGTAGTACATTAAGAGCTCAGTTCAACAATCCTTAACCATTTGAAACTTTATTTATCTTTGTAAGTGTTGTGTGGATATATATGCTTTGAGAATAAAGAAGATGGCTTCCATGTTTTTACTGTTCAAAGAGCAAAGAAATACACTTCATTCAGCAAATCTTCATGTTAGAAAAACAGGTAATTTACAAGTAGCACAATGTTACCACAGCTATGTACCAGGAGCTTCTCAGGAGAAAATCTGTGAAAGGTGTTTTAACCTCACAGAGGGATCTTCATACTCTCAAGGGAGAGAAATGTTCAAGATTGACAAAGAATAGAGTGCTGAGCCATCCTCAGAAGGTGGTGTGGGAGAGGCTGCATCTTGTGTCTTGTCCCTTTCCATGACTTCATTTTGTGGCTATGACATCTGGAGAGCCCACAGTTAAGTTGTTGCCCTTTGCAGCCCTCACAGGATTCTAGTTCAGGTGCGTTAAGACACACTCAGAGTGTCTCTACATTCCTCTTTTCCCTGGTCCCACTTCTTGCAGTCTTCCTTTTCATATTTGAGGTTTGTCTGGAGCTTCTCATTCATCCATGTGTGGGCCTCCTGCCACCTTTACTTGACTTCATGTATGACACATGTGGGCATTGACAGTAAGGGGGGGCTCCAGGAGCAGAGCAGGTTCCCTTTGCTGAACTCAGAGAACATCTTCCACATCTGCACTTCCATGGATATGTATGCAGGCTCCTCTCTGCACAGAGTCCTGGACATGCTGACAAACAAGGGAGGAAGGTCACCCTGGACTGAATGAAGAGCAAGACCAACCAGAGAGATTCCTATGAGCAGGACCAAATGGTTTAGAGGATCTAAAACACCCTTATAAAGACCAGTAGCAACTCTGTTTTCTCCTGCTAGCTGCAACACCAAGGACAGCAGGACAATCTGGCTGAAGGACCCACCTTGTGCAACAAGCAAGAGAGGCAGAATTTAAACAGTTTGAAGACACGTTGCAGAAGAGGATGCACAGTTAAGGTTGCACCCATTTATCCTATGCTCGAGTCTGTTTCTGGGAGCTCATTGCCTGCTATTTCACTTTCTCCCATTCTAAAAATGTCTCTTAGCTTGTATAATCCTCCTTCAAAAGATATTTTCCTGTTAGCAAATTAGATCTAGAGCCCTAGAGGCCAACAAAAAGCAGTCTCTTAGTGCAGGTGGGCCTTTTAAAAGGTGCTGAGCATTTTATTTGAGAATTGGAGAGAAACAGTCACATAAAAATTAAATTACACCTATTTGATACCAGTCATCCTTTTATTGCACATGAAACCTGAAAAGCAAAACATTTAAGCTCTTCTATATTTTCAAGTCAGTTATCTTGTAAAATATTGTATTTAGCATAGAATATATTCTCAACCAAAATATTAATGTACCAGCTACCCTAGACAGAAAGCAAATAAGTGTTAGTTTAATGGTGTCTCGCATTTCAATTTAAAACATGTCAGTTACAAAGAGAAGAAAGTAAAGTCAGAATCCCACATTGGGCTGGATCTTTTACAGGCCACAAGCAAGGGAAGAAAATAAAGTCAGAATCCCACATTGGGCTGGATCTTTCACAGGCCACAAGCAAGGGGTGTATCTGGGTCTGGTACTTAATTGGCATAGAGAGCAAGAGGTGAAATGACACTGCCAGTGTCATTAGATGAACTGGACTGCCTGCACCACCGTGGGAATATACCTGCTCTTCATAGCTTGATTTCTCATCCATGGTATTGCCTGTGGAGTGCACACTGAGGAGCACAGTCAGAGAGACATAAAAAAGACAGCCATTACCACTGTTTAACATCTAACAAAATTCATCTCCTTAAGGAAGGTGTTTGGGGGGCCTCCTCCATTTATGACAGGTAGTTCACCTAGGAACGTATCCACTATTCACACTCCTCAGTGACCAGTACTGAGGAGCATTTCACTATGCAGCCTAGAAGGTCAGAATTTCAAGGCAAGACACAGAGCTGGAAGGAAGCATAATAGTATAGAGAATGGAAAACCTTCCCCTGAAAACTACATGGAGCAAACTCAGCAGTGTCTGAGGGAGGATCCATTCAGACCTGAGAGGAACTGAGAGCAAAGCCCACTGAAAACCTGTATTCCTACAGAAACAGATACAGGTACCCATTACTGATAGAAGGCAGAATATACCACACTAATTCCAACTGATCCAAGCTGGTTGTCTCTGCAGAAGACCATCTGGAAGAACAGAGTTGGCCATGTCCTTTTCTGGCATGCAGAGCTCCAAGGCAAGGGTGCTACAAAGGAACGACAGCTACACTTTGATGTGTGCGGGTTTTCCATCATGTCTGTGACAGACTGCTTCAGAATAGGAGCAAAAAAGCAGTGACTGAGAAACAGAAAAAAACCCAAACATCACTTGGATAGTTTCAAAGCTCTTCAATTCAACCAAAAGTAGAAAACTTGTACAGAGTGTCCAGTGTGTGTGAACAGAGCAGGATGCCTCTCATAATAAAAAAAAAAAATGTAGCTGTGCATTTTTATACCCAGGAATCAGTATAATGCCTGACTGCCTCACAATAAAAGTCATATCAGAAGCTTAATGGTATGGGGCAGAGAAAAGCCTTTGAATTTGACCCTAGTCAGAACAGGATTAGGACTTAAAGGCCACATATGTGGCTAAAAAGCACAATACTGATGCACACAGGACTGGTAAAACAAATAGTGAGAAGAGCTTTGAAGAGCTATTGCTGCCAGTAGAGACCAACTTCTGTCTCCTGACAAGCGTATTAACCTTTTGAAACTCTGATCCAGGTGCCTCATCGGTTCTGTGATAATTCTCTCTCTCACCATCAATGTGCACATTACACTCATGCTATTCCATTTGCCAGCCAGGTCACAGGGCACCGCCGCTCCGAGCTCATTTATGGTTTGATTTCACACAGCCTTCATCCATTTTTTCAGCCTTAAGAAAGCTCAGCTCCCACAAAGAGGCCAGATTTTTTTTCAAAAGCGCTTAAGCTCCCAGAGTCTCTTCTTGTTCTCAATGGGGGATGAACCCCTTATAAAATGCCAAATCTCCATTTAGAGTGTGCAGCTCTGTTGGAAATCCAATCCTTGGCATTTCAGATAGCATTACATACCCACGTGCTTTGTCCGTGGCAATTGTTTTGCAGCTGAAAAGTCCAATAACACACAACTGCATTCTTGATGAGTGCTCTGAAACTGGACAAAGCACTCTTCATTTTATCAGCTAAAAAGAATGCAAGCCAGCTACCTCTCAAGAGTACAATTAACCTTCATATTTAGATAAGAAATCTTACGTATTTTGTGGCTGTTAGTACACTAACACCTCCACAATCTCTTGATTATGTTTATCCTCATGTCACCCCTATGGAGTAGTGTTATCACCTCCATCTTGTTGATAAGGAGCTAAGACAGAGAGATGGATTAAGTTAAATCACCCGAGGTGCACAGAAAGTCTGCACTAAAACTGTCAGCTAACCCAGCATTCTGCTCAGCACTTGCCAATTGATGTGGACTCTTTAACACAGAGCAACTACAAAATGCTGAAACTATTAATTTATATTCCAGAATTAAAAAAAACCACCACAGTGACCTCATTTGATTATTTTAAGGAATATACTGATAGCTAGTGCCAAGAATGACTTCTGCATTCTAGAAAGAGTCCTGATACCAAATATAAATATAGAAACCAGCAGGCAGATAAAGAACTGCAGTATGGATCTTCAAGAAACCTTCAACAACCTTTAGTTTAATACAGAAAAGTTACTGCATTTAATTATACAGCTTATCAGTAGGAAAATCCATTGGAAAAAAATATTGTTCTGTAGAATTGTTAAGGGGAAGTTTTTTGTTGACTTTTAGGTGCTAATCCCATGAACCCTTATGCCTCTTTACACCCCAACAGCCAAAGGTACTCACAAATATTTCTCAAAAAGATTCTTCTTCCATGCAACATACTTACAAAATTGGATTCTTCAAGACTAGAAATCATCACTTGTCAGTTTCTCCTTGTGTGAATGAACCAAGCCAATATTAGAAGGACATTAATAAACCTTCCCATCTTCTCCAGAAAGCCTTTCAGACCTAACCCATCTAAGTGTTGAGACCCTTTCAAAATTTTCTATATCTACCTTCACTTTTTCCTTATCTGTCCCTTTGGAGCCAGAACCTACCATGCACTAAGGGCATAGCTGTTATCATTGCTGTAGGGCTTCCTGATTTACCAGAGCTACATTCCTTCAAGAATCTTTGTCACTGAGACCTGACCCTGGAAATGTTTTTGCACATATGAAATCATGCAAAAGCACTTGCCCATTCCACTCTCACTACTCTGTTTCAAAGAGCGTTTCCTTCCTCCTTCTTCGTGAGTTGCGAACATACCACACACGGTTGTGAGAGTGACTGTAATCCTCCAGAGCTGCAGTTTGCTCACAGCAGATTACTTGTCTACAAAGCATTTTCTCACCTGGGTCACCTCTTTAAAGGGATTTTCTCTAGCCTGTATTTGTAATGTTTCTGTAGAACATTTACTGTATTGCTATTCACCAGCATGAAATCCATGCTCCATATGAGTTCATCAGCTACAGCACAGCAACTTCCTGGACATCCTGCTATGCCCAAAGTTCAATTCTTAAATCCAATTTTCCCCACTTTAAGGCTGGCTGTCACAGTTTCCATTTGAGACTAATTCAGTAGCTCAGTTTTAGAATCTGTTACTCCCAGCAATTTTAGCAAGACCAGTCTAATAAAGGCAATTTTTCAAAGGCAAGCTGGTGCAATTCTTTGTTTCTCCATTTGACTCACAGGCAAATTATTTATGTTCAGTACACAGTAAGAGGACCTCCAATTCTGGACTAGCACTATCCTTCACACAGAGTGACGTGTTACCATCATGCCCTCCAGGTACTCTTTTCTTCCCTACAGAAGAAAAGTAAGCTACTATTTCTAGTACTGTCACCTGCGGACTTTTATTCTGCTTCTACCTCTACTACTAAGATCCTGTGTAAGGCCAGTGCTTCAGGTTCTGTGCCTCAGCTCCTTTACTTCCAAAGTACTGATAACCTGGGTATTGCCATACAGGAACACCTGTATGCTTCAGGAAAGAGGAAACACTTCTGGCTTAACCAAAAGCAGGAGAGCAAGCCAGAATACAGCATTTCAATGTTTTCATCCCAATTAACTTGTTTGTGTTAACTGTAGCTGTTCCTACAGAAGCAGTCACCTCCATCCTTGCACTGTTTCACTATCACCCACAATCAGTAACAGCTCTTTATGGTCTGTCTCATCTACTTTCCAACATGTTTCTTTGTTGTGTTCTGCACTCCTTGCTTTTGTGATCAATGTCCATCATTGCTAATTAGCCATGGTGTCATTACAGATCTCTAATCAGTGAAAAAGGCCACCACAACATCCTGTACTGGATACATCTTGAATGAAAAAGCAGCACCTCTCCCAGAGGCTTTACAGTCTGCAGGTGACCATGGGTCAATATGTGGATGCACAGAGTTCAGGTAGAAGATGATGATTAGGTAACTGGCTCTCACCCCAGCAATTCCAGACATCATGCGTGACTGGTTAATCCCCTTTCCTCCCCTGAGTATCAGCCACAGATTGATGCATACAACACTCCAGACAGCTTTAGTTCTGGCTTCCTCATAAGGGACCATCTCAGCACATTCCTGACACCAACTCAGCCTGCTTAGCCCAGGGCAGACAGCCACAGCAGCTCCCGGACCAGCAGCTGCTGCAGCCATCACGTTGCCTAGGATTAAAGCACACTAGGACAGAAGGGACTGCCCTTCCCTCCCCACCAGAGGGGAAGGGCATAGCTGCAGAGCAGCAATACCCATGCAGCCTGAGGGGATGCTGTGTTAGATCTAGGTTAGGAGAGGAAACCTGTGCTGCCCCTTCTTGATGACCAAAAGAGCATCTTCTGCCCCCAAGCAGATACACATGCACAAATAGGGGGTGGGGAGTTCCGAGTGCTGCTTCTGGGTCTTAGGGAGAAATCAGTGACGAACTTCAGCTGCAGAATTTGGGTTACTAAAGAGATTCTCACAAAAGGAGAGTCTGGTGTTTCTATACCCTTAAAGCACTTTGGATTTTTGTAGGCTCCCAGGACCAGTCCTACATATAATGAAAACCATAATGAAAAACAGAGTCCTTTAGGCCTCTTAGGAATAGAAAATAAGGACTCAGGCATGAAAATTAACTTCTTTATTGCCCTCTTGCCTACACCAAGCTTCATTTGCTGGGACAGGAATTCCCCTGCACTGAGCTGCTCCCAGAAGGGAGGCCCAGGATCACAGCTAACTGGGTGGCCTTTTGCGAAACGGCAATTTCCTCCTCCTTTGAAAGATGGTGAAGCAGGAACAGATCAAGGCACAGGCAAAACTGAATTTTGTAGCCCTGAGGAATGGGAGGGGAGTGAAACCCAAGTTGCTCCTACTGCAGAGCCCCAGGGGACAGCAGGGTTTCCTGCCCTCTGAGGTGAAGTGGAGCACAAGGGGGAGGTGGTACATGGCCTGCACAAATATTGAATACTGAGGTTGAGTTTATGAGCAGGTCCTTTGCTCACTTGTGACAAGGAAGAGAAAGATGACACACGAAGGTGCATAGATGTGATGCACACAAAGCAGATGTCAGGGAAACTGGAGAAAAACATCTCCTGTGCTTGCTATGATGACAGAAAATAAAAGCCAACTATCATTCCCAAAATTTCAGGTATAACTACTTTTTGCATGTATTAAAATATAGCTCTTTTTGACTCACTGCATCAGTTCCTAACATTATGTGGAACTTGAGATTTTCTAGCATGGAAAGGAAACTACATGTGTTTAGATAAAATACAATCAATAAACCCACGAGTCACAATAAAGAAACAGTTCTTATCTGTGTTTTTGTTGTTGTTTGCCCCCCCTCCCCAGTTCCTCCTCTCACAGGAATTAAGAGTTCAACAACACCTTGAAAAAATAATTTTGAGGTGCGCTGTTTTCTGCACAGCTGCCAAATACAAACCTCCCGTCTTTTTTCCCTGCGGGGATGGGTAAGCTCGGTGTGGCGGGACGGACCGCGGGTACCTGCGGGGGCGGCTGCGGGAGCAGAGCGGGATGGGGATGGGGATCGGGATGGGGATGGGGATCGGGATGGGGATGGGGATGCGGAT